>CM044018.1:29431422-30631422 GCA_024085815.1 Flaveria linearis
TTTAGTCGCGCCAAACCAATTTAAGCTATTACGAACAGAATCATAATAGCCAGGCATCTCACGGTTCAAACTGCTCCGCCAATACCTCATGTTTCTGTTCATCTCCGACAACATTTGACGCCTAACCCATTCCCATTCATTTTGCTTTCTCCCTAAAGCCACCGCGATCACCCGAAAACCACAGTTACCATCAGGCCGCACATCTTTTATAGTCGAAACGTACCGGTGAATCCATTTGGGCAGCTGATCCTTAAACCTCATAACTTTTATCACGTCCTTTGGTTTCAATATTAAAGGAAACCCTAGGGCAGCTCCCGTAATCGGTACATTTGAAGCAGCGTTTGCCTTATAAGAACGGTCATTGGGCATTTTAAACTGAGGGGTATATGAGCTATGCCTCGCCGGATCAGGCATAGTTTGTTGCGAGGAAGTATAGGAGCTGTGTCTAGCAGCCTCATACTTTGATGTATTGGAGTCCGCTCTTCTTTGTTGCTCCTTAATATTTGGACGACCACGTCGGTCATGACGCACCTCAGGTTCTTTAAGTTTTGACTTACTCTTAAACAAAGAGTCAAATACTTTGTTAAACAATTTTTTCTTTACTTGAGGATTGGGAGACGACATAACCTTTTGTTTCAAGTCATCAAATTTCACATCGTAGTCGGGTTCAGGCGGCGCCACGTACGCTGGCTCAAAATCAAGCTTCCTCCAGTGTGGATCTACCGCATCGAGTGGAATACTTGTGACTGGATTTAAAGGTTAAATTATTAGTAAAAAATATACAATCGTGTGACAACAGTAAAAAAATGTATTAAGAAAAATATAACCTTCTCGGACGTGTATCTCCAAATGACAAGCACATGGCAAGCCCATGGACGTGAACAACTGGTGTCCATATGAACCCCCAGACTCCTGAATCATTTCCATTTTCGTCAACTCTGATTAAAGGAGGCTAAGGCAAAAAGTTGATACTTTATAATGCAACTTTGAGAACAATGACAGTCGATGGTCTTTTATAATTTTCACACGGGACACCTCGAATGTTCTACAAATTTCAATCTCCTGGCCGCGCACGAGGTCACAAACATATCCGACAAGTGTGTGCAACGTATTGTTGGTCCCTGTGAGGTAACTCTTGAAGTTGGCATGTTGGCCCTCAACCCGATTAGTTGTAAATTCACCAAAGTTAAGGCGATCGTACATCCAACAAGTAACAATTTTCTCTTTGTACGGCACCAACCAATTATTCCAAATATATTCCCATACCTCTGAAAGAAAATAACAAATTTTAGAAAATGAACAAATAAATTGTTAGAGTAAAAATAAATATGAAATTCTTACCACTTTTACCATCTTCATTTAACTTTTCTTCCATCTTCCTGCAATTGTAATCGTACATTGCCTTTGTGGGAGACGAACACAAGGTCTTCCACCAGTATGAAAAATCCTTCCACATGTCGGTTTTGAAAAGGATATTCCACCGTCTTTTGATATTCTCCTAAACGTGCCACCTGCATAGGTTTTTAGTAGCACTCGGGAACACTGTGTCACACGCACTCATCAGGGCCAGGTCCCTGTCTGTGACAACAACGCGGGGCTCCACACACCCATCGAGCATATCTCTGATCTGCTCCAGTACCCATGTGAAGTTGTCTTGTCGTTCCCTCGATATAAATGCATGCGCGATACAAAACGACTTCGACGTCGACGTAACGCCAACAACCTGAACAAACGGAATGTTGTACATGTTGGCCTTGTACGTCGTGTCTATCAACATCACGTGCGGGAATGCGCGCCACATTTTATACGAAGTAGGATGACAAAAGAAAACATCTTCCACCGCCTTAGTAGTTGCATTCGTTCGTGTTTCATACACGAACTCTTTAGATTATAGCAGGTTTTCAAGTTCTTGCATTGGTGTGATGCCTTCTCTCCCCTCAGCCCTAAACTTTGACGTCAGATTGTATATGTCTTGAACAACACAGACGCTGTGGGGAAACTGCTCCCTTACGGCTGAATGGATATGTCGTGGCCGCACGTGCTGCCTGTGTAATTTCTCGACAAGATCAATTTCTTCAGCGGTCATCTTTCTAAGATGCGCGTGGCCCTCCTCGTACACAACAGGATCGTGGTTGTGCGTCTCGTTTCTCACCTCTAACATCCAACTGTCACTCTTTCCTACGTACTTCCCTACGAGTTTAAAGGGACATCCTTTCTTTATGCTCCCAGTACGTCTACTTGTGCGAGTGAATTTAGGTTCACCACTACGATTGCATATTAGTTCCACATCCTTTTTTCATGACCGACCCACCACAATGACGCACCCATGCTCGCGTCCTCTCGTTTTAGCCCACTTCTCCAAGTCCTCACGAGAATCAAAATACTGAAAAAATGATAAAGCTAGACATAAAAAAACAATATATAAAACAAATAAAAAATAAAATAAACAAAAGAATAAAAACTCTTCGTACTTGATTAGTTTTATAAGAAACCGTAGCCTTTCTTATCCGATCCTCATCCTCATCCTCATCATGCTCCGCGGTGTCCCCATGGTTTTCTTTGAGGTGAACTGAACCGTCACTCTCATCTGTGTCATTCCCATTAAAAGTATCCGACACATGTGTAATTTTTAGTTCTGACTGATACGGGGGATGTCCGTAATCCAGCTCTGTTTGCGAGTGGTACGTGTTCGGGGCATGCCCGTAAGAATTGCAAGGGGGATATCTGTACCCTTCACCGTAACCTGTCGGTCCAAATAAAGAGTTGTACGCCTCTTGAGCAAATGTGTTCGACGGGTTGGTTTCCTCCTCCCCCCACGGAGGGTGACTCCCGTATACGTAATATTCCTAAAAAAGATAATGGTTAGATATTTCAAATAATAAGTTATAATAAAACATATACTAGTTTAACCTGGTTCGAATCTTCGATATGTGGCACCTCATTCAAATCTGGAAGCTTCGGCTTTTGATAATGATCTCCCGAACCCGACATTGTTTTCGAATTTACGCGTTTTTGGAATGACGAAGGCTGAAAAATCTCGAGTGTGGATTATGAAATTGCGAATTTTTAGTTTGGATGTCGATTGTTCGAAGCTGAAATGTATTTAAGGTGAAATTCTGGGGCACAAACCGTCACGGTTTTGCCTCAACGTGACGGTTTATGCCGGGAATCCCGGCCTTTTGTCAAAATCACGTCTACGTCGTACCTTAAACTGAGACCGTGTACCCTAGAGGTCACGGTTTGGCCTCCACGTGACGGTTTGGTGACCAACTTTAACAGCCCATTTTGTCGTTTTGTCGTTTTGTTGTCAGGGGGTCACGGGGACTACCACCCCGAACCGTGACAGCAAGACCATGCGGTCACGGGGACAAACACCCCAAACCGTGACAGCAAGCCCATGCGGTCATGGTTAGGTGCAAAATGTGACCGTAAGAGCTAACTGTGACACTTTGTTTACAAAACTACTGATGAGCAATCCTTCAGCTGTTTACAATACCCCAAAAGGTCACGGTTAGCCCTAACCGTGACGGTTTAGAAACCCTAACTGTCACGTGTTGGCCAAACCGTGACACTTTGTTTACAAAACTACTGATGAGCAATCCTTCAGCTGTTTATATTATTATTATTATTATTATTATTATTATTATTATTATTATTATTATTATTATTATTATTATTACTACTACTAATATTATTACTACTACTAAACATTTATTATTATTATTCGATCGGAGTTTGATTTCGTGTATCTTCCTTAAGCATTAAACATTTATTTTTATTTCCGTAATTTTATCACTGTAAACTTGAGAATGAAAAGGCGGGAAACACCGTTCGATCGGAGTTTGATTTCGTGTATCTTCCTTAAGCATTAAACATTTATTTTTATTAGTCTGTACAAATGATGATTGATTATCGATTACTAGTTTCACCGTCACATCATTTCTATCTTTTCGTGAATATATAATATAACTATTGTTCTTATGATCTGTATTATTTCGTTAGATATTTGAAGAAGCTAAGAAATTCTGCTATGAAACTGGTGTGAAAGTTGCTGTTGCATATGGTGGTGCACCGATTTATCCTCAGGTTTATATACTTTTAAAATCATTAACAAACACATTTTATGGTTTTAATCATTAACAAACGTGCGATTCAGTTCATCTTTTTTTCTCTAATCTGCTTAATTAGTCTTTGTAATCTGTTATCTTTAATCTTGATTCAGAACGCGTTGACTTTAATATTTGTGGAGACAAAACGCAGCGCAGATACAATTAACATTATCACATGGTTAACCTAATCTGCTGCAATTCATGGTCATATTACAAGTAATTTTAAACAAGTTGGTTGTTATTTTATCACATGGTTAACCTAATCGTAAAAATCAGTTGTTATCAAACATATACAACTAACATTATCAACATTGCAAATATAAAGCAAACAAACAAAGAAACACAAGCAAACAAACACAACCAAATATACAAATCATCATAACTGAAACTGCACACATATATATATACAACGTGTTTTTACATACAAAAAGAAATAAAATACAAACAAAATATCTATCTAATCCATCATCCCCGGATCGCTGCCCTGACCAGACCCGCCCGCGCCAGATGGGCCAGTATTAAACATTTATTTTTATTTCCGTAATTTTATCACTGTAAACTTGAGAATGAAAAGGCGTGAAACACCGTTCGATCGGAGTTTTATTAACGTACTCACTGTGAGCTAAGTTTTGACGTTGATATATACGTACAGGCATGGTTTGAATGCCGGATATGCGTTTGTGAACTTTACAACATCTGAAGCAGCTTGGAAGTTTCATACGTCGGTTAAAGGAAAACATTGGGATTTGTTTCAAAGCAAAAAGATTGCGGATGTTAGCCGTGCTAGAATCCAGGTACTTTATTACTTTTAATTTGTTGTTGTTTTGTAGTCGGCGAACTAACGCTGGGTTCGCGTTTGTTAACTTTACAACACCTGAAGCGGCGTTGAGATTTCGAAACGCATTTAGTAGAAGTAGTGTGACAAGGATGGTTGGGGGGGAGAGGTAGGGTTGTGGCACTAGGATGTTGCACCATGGTCCGGTGGTGTAAAGCCCGAGGCGAACTGCAACCCGAGCGAGTTTTTCACCACTAACATTGTGCGCACGGAGTTCAGAGAGTTTACCAGCGTCGATATCGGGGTAAGTCAAGAAGAAAAAGCTTGAGATTGCGAGCCCAAGAGCAGAATCACCGAGGTCGCGACATTCAAATCTGGAAGCTTCGGCTTTTGATAATGATCTCCCGAACCCGACATTGTTTTCGAATTAACGCGTTTTTGGAATGACGAAGGCTGAAAAAACTCGAGTGTGGATTATGAAATTGCGAATTTTTAGTTTGGAAATGGATATGCCGATTGTTCGAAGGTGAAATGTATATAAGGTGAAATTCTGGGGCACAAACCGTCATGGCTTGGCCTCCACGTGACAGTTTGTGCCGGGAATCCCGGCCTTTTGTCAAAATCACGTCTACGTCGTACCTTAAACTGAGACTGTGTACCCTAGAGGTCACGGTTTGGCCTCCACGTGACGGTTTGGTGACCGCTTTTCAACTTTAACAGCTCATTTTGTCATTTTGTAGTTTTGTTGTCAGGAGGTCACAGGGACTACCACCCCGAACCGTGAAAGCAAGACCATGCTGTCACGGGGACAAACACCCCAAACCGTGACAGCAAGTCCATGCGGTCACGGTTAGGTGCCAAAATGTGACCGCAAGACCTAACCGTGACCGTTTGAACCGGCCCACCCCCAAAAACCCATGCGGTGTCCCCATTAGGACCCTAAAAATTTCTTTACACATTAAACCTCCTTTGATTCATTAAAGATGTGGTCATGTGGTATTGTTGCTCGATCTTTAATTTGGACAACCCATTTACCAAAACACAAAACAAATGGGCCAAAAAAACATTATGCCCCATCAATCTAATTCCCAAATAATCGTAAGCCGAAGCAATCAACCAAGTTTAACTATAAAATTTACATACATAAACACACATACAAAACAAACTATACAATATAAGTAAATTAAACAACTATAGGATGTAATTTATCTCTTCTCCAAAGAAATGACTGATTCCTCCCCAGCATCTACAATCAAGTTTTATATTAAAAAGTTTACTCCCCATTTTATATCACAACAAATAATCAACCAAAGAGACTGAGATACGATACCTATATCAGGCACTATGATAACCGGCGCGGATTTGCAGTTGTGGAAGCAATACTCGCTTACGCTTCCCTTGAGTACACTTGAACACACAAACAAAGATTGAATGGCGTTAGGATCGGTACGTAAAAGATTTACGAAGATCAAGCAATATAGGTATTTGGGTACCTTTTGATTAAACCACGACCTCTAGTACCCATGACGACGGCTGCTGGCTTCACCCTCTCTGCTTCCTTGCAAATTGCCTTGCCAACGTCTCCTTCAACGATTCGAGCAACAGTCTTCACCTGTTTCAGTTTACGGTTTCAAAAAGAATACATTTATAACTGCAATAGAAATTTTAGAATCTTATGTCCTTACACACGTAGTTTGATATAAAAAACTGGTTGCGAAATTTATATCTACATCACCTAGGGTTCATTTGATTACAGAATAAGTAAAAAACAATCGCAAATGAAAAAGGATCCTCAAAATCCTTCAAAGAATTGAATTTGTTGCATGTAGTGAACAAATTTATACATGAATTACAATCTCTCCACCGTCATCACCCTCACTGCTACCACATCAGTCGTATTTTCGTTTATTCAACAAATTTACAAACCAAACATAATAATTTGTCACGAACCAATTAAAACACGTCACCTATTCCAACTAAACGTTCTTCACGTTCCATGTCTAATTTCAGTTCTTTTCGTTTAGGCTGCGTTTGGTTGGAAGAATGGAATGGAATGGAATTGAATTGAGAAACTAGTTAATTTTCAAGTAAAATTATATTTGAGTGGGTAATGAAATGTAAAATCCAAGGGAATGTTTCACCTCAAATTCCCTTGGTTGTGGGATTTCAAAATCCTTCCACCTAGAGAGGGAATTTGAAATCACACAACCAAGGGAAATTGAGGTGAAACATTCCCTTGGGTTTTACATTTCATTACCTACTAAAACTTAATTTTACTTTATAATTAAACTAGTTTCTCCATTCCATTCCATTCCATTCCATTCCATTCCATTTCATTCTTCCAACCAAACGCAGCCTTAATTTTATTTATAGATTCTAATTATATTTTCTGAAAAAAAAATGTGAGAACATAAAAGAAAATGAAGTATCCAATTATTGACACTATGCCTAAAATTATATTAGAAGCCACCAAAGCATATAATCCTACTTATTTACCAAATCCTATAAAAACAATAAGAAAAATGGTAAAATATCAAATTCAAAACTAGTAAGAAATTTCAATTACCATAGCAACTTGCAAAGCCTCAACGGAAAGTGTTTCCATTAGAGCCTGTGTAGCTTCATACACAACCTCGTTCGTCACACCTAATCATCAAAAAACAATAACAACATTTTATGATGTTTTTTTACGTAAATTCACATATATACACATCAATTCGTCGATTACAATGAAGTTGAACTAACTCGAAACCACATGGACGAGGTGAATGGTATCCGCGAGGCGACAGAGGTGAACAAGGGCCCAATCGAAAGCGTGTTTAGATTTAGGCCCGTGATCGATCGCGATAAGGATATCGCGGCCTCTTCGCCTCTCACCAGGGTCCCTCTCGAGCTCTGGCTCAGGGACCACTGGTATCAGTGATGGTAAGACGACTTCCCTCCAGTTGTACTCTTCTTCTTCGTTTAGAGTTTCCATTTTGGAGCTTTCTCCTGAATTCATGTTTTGTGAAATGGTGATGTGGTTGTGGCTAAGGCTAAGGGATGATGATCGGTTGTGTACTTATGTTTATCTGTAGCTGCTCGTGACACAAACGTGTTGAAGTTTGATACGAAATGAAAGTGAGGTGTTGTTGGTAAAGATTTTATTTAGATTGAACGTGTTGGAACATGGTGACTGGGTGTCGTGTTGGTTTTAAAAACCTTGAAGGTAGGGATATTAGTTTGAATCGAATTCGAATAATGAATTAAATTAATGTATTAAATTAGTTCTGATTTCTCACAAATCAAAATGTTGTCATAATGTTTGGTTCTTCGACGTTGGATCACTTTCACCATCGTAAGACTAGTAGAGGAACCAATACCAACATAAGATTGCAATTGCTACTTTCGGAAGCCATTTCGAAAGAGAATTATAAACAATTTTGAGAATAACGAGCGTTTTTTTGTCGTTTTATAAAGCTGGAGTTGTATGATTCTACCAAAACATCTACTACCGATTTATACTAACATATGAAGGGTAAAATGGTAAAAAAAATAAAAATTATAATAAAAACAAGTCAAAAATAGCTATTTTTTTAAATTTTCCAACGATCGAAACCGGCTTGGAGCTAGTTCGGGTCGGATAGGTTTGGAAACTGGTTTGGGACGAGGCGCGTGTGTAGAGGTCCAAACCAGTCCAACTGGCGGTTTGAACCTGAACCAGTTCAATTCTATGTGAAATTGGTTTCTATACGAGGCCGGATTTTGTAATGGCTTTGGTTTCCGACCCGGTTTTTTCCATTGCCTAATGGAAGCAAAAGAAAAGCAAGAGGAAGGCAAAGATGAAGAAAGCAAAAAGGCAATTTTATTTTATCCCAGAGTGCATAATTTTTATCTCCAAAATTTTAAAAATAAATAAACACTTTGCTAAGCAATGAAGAGCAAATCGAAATCAAAGCGTAATTAAGTAGTAACACATGATCATCGTTTCTGTTGCTCACATGTTTGTACATAAATCTGAATCTATCAGTATAACACCTATTACAATTTCAACTGTTTACACCTATTACATCCATCAGTATTACACCTTTCCCCTTTCTTCCTTTTATGAACCCGAAAGATCAGGGACCTACCCCCTCTCTACTCGCTTCAGTCTGCACGTGACCCGCTGCTGCTACTTGCTGCAGATTTCTTACCGCCGTATTTCTGTTGCACCACACACACACAGAACATTTAGAAGAAATCTCATGCAAGGGTCAGAAGATGTTAACTTAAAGCGATCATTGTGGTGGCAAAATCAATGTGAGGTAGGTCAAAATACTCAAAAACAGGTCAGAACGGGTCAGGCTAACCCGCCAAAACCATATATGCTAAGATAATATATAATTTTGTTTTGAGTAAATTGATATAGGTAGATGAAAACATTTAAAAGGGGCAGCTTTCAACCCATTTGATTTGTGACATGTTCCATTTTCAGTTAAGTTCATAAGATACTGGACATTTCAAAAACAACCCATTCTAAAGTGAACAGCTAAAATAGCCACATCTAGTTGTCAGTGACTCCGTGTACGGGCTACAAAACTAGCAGTTGCTTATTTTGGGAATAGAAAATAATACAAGTCACAAATTTACCTGCTTTCCAAAATTGAATGGGACATATTTGTATTTGATCATGTGCATGATTTGCCGTTTCATCGTCAGGGTAAATAGCACAAACCAGTAACAGAGTAGAATAGGCCAAAAGACGGGGACATCAAACATGGAGAAGAAGGTCATCAAGAATGACACAATGAAAGCCTTTGTGATGGCGTACCTGGAAGGAAGCATGACAGTCATAAGATGAAGAGAAACACATCTTGAAAATATGTTCAGAAATAATAATATTACACAATAGAGTAAGTTTAAGGAAAAAACATTTTTAAGCATCAAAATTTAAGAACTCACTATTCAACTCATATGTATAATCCTTATAACTTAATGATAAGGAAAATTAAAAAGAAAGAGATGGAGTGTTTCCTTTATGTTTCCCTTATATTTTAAAGACACGTGAATATCATATGGACTCCAATAAATGTTAAAGGTGTTGGTGCTAAACCATAAATTCTAGAAAATCTATATATATACTAAAAGAGTAACTTAGGGGAACACTTGTCATATTCCTATGCCCCTTAATTTTATTTTCCCGCCTCTCTTTGCTCTTAAATAGTTACTTAAATTAAAGATTAAAAAATTTTAATTTTTTTAAGATTAAATTTTTTTCATAATAAATTAAGAAAAGATGTATTTTTATTAATGTTATTTCTAGAAAATAAATTTTTATAAAATAATAGTTTTTTCTAAAAAATCAAACATTATTAAAAATATAAAATATCTTAAACTTGACTTTTTTAAAAAGTAAACTTCTTTATAAACTAAAAATAATTAATTTAGGAGTTATAATAAGAAACTTTTAAAAGTGATATTTTTAATATGGTTTTGTTTGGAAAAAATGGTTAAATTTTTTTGAAAATTAAAATTAAAATTATTACTTATAATTATTACTCATATGTAATTTTAATCATATCTTATTATTCATTATATACTTCATAAACTTTCATCATAATTAATACTTTATTTTTTAACTCGTGTAATACACGGGTTTACTAAAGTTAGTATTATATAAATAACAATCAATAACTAATCAATTTTATTTTTTCAACCTGTATAATATATTTAGTTTTTTTTATGTTTTTGTGTTATTTTAATAATTAACTTTCCACCTCCCGTGTAATACACGGGTAACTAAAGCTAGTTATTCATATACCAGAGTAACATATAGCGAATGTGCATCCAAGATAATAGCTCATTGTTTTCATAAATAAGTAAGAACCAAAAAAAGGTTTGAATCTAACTTCCACCGGTCACCTGCCAAAACCTATTCAAGGTATTGGAGGGTTAGTTTCCCATAACAGGCTCTCATGGTCACCAGAAAAAGCACAAAACCACATCAAGTATATAAATATCAGCTACCACAAAAGAATAACAAAATAAGAAACTATACCAGAACTTAAACTCAGGCAGCCGACGAATGAAAGGCTTGAAATCATCCGACCCCTTCGTAGGCAGCAAGGGACCATCTGAAGGCTCCAGCTCAGGGTCAACCAACGGCGAAAGAAACCCAATCAACAAGTTCAGTATATAGATTCCTAACCCATAGGTGATAATATAGAACCCTTGCACATAATAAACCCTCAGCGCATACAGAACCGCTAAACCTCCGGTAGCAATCCATCTATAAACCGCATGTGGAGTCGTTTTATCCAAGTAAACCTGAAAAAGCCTCGAAAACTGCCTCCACTGATCCACAGTCGCGGCCGAGGCACTACTACTACTACCTCCAACACCCTCCATAAAACCTTAACCTCAAAACCCTACAAATCCCAAATAGGCAAACACAATACCAATAAGGGCAATTCACTGAAACTAACTCTTGATAATGATGTTAGAATGCAAGTTACATAAACAATTAATCATCCATTACAGTTGAAATTCGAATCTATTCAACAAATATCTTATCCAGCATTGTATCGTACTATCGTGACCGAATCAAGCTTAAGATTTTAGCTTCTGATGACCTATTCGCATTCATTAGAGCAACAGAAATTGATAATAAACAGCTAAATTCGATCTAAGAAGCAGATCTGAAGTACTGAATCGGTTTTACAGTAGTATCGACGAAAATCATGAGGGTTTGAAGACGAAAACAATTAGTGAAGCAAATTTTTTGAAATTGAGTGAAGAATAAGGGTAAGGGGGATGATTAGATCGGAAACTTTGCTTACCTCCGGTGCCGGAGAATTCGCCGGTGAGAGCTGCCGGAGGAGAAGTCGGTGGCGGAGAAAATGGGATCTGTGTGTTTGAGATGAATTTGCAGTAGAGAAAACACGTATTTTCCGATTTTTCGCGATATGAAGTGAAAATGGTTTGTTTGGCAGTTTTATTTAATATTGGAGCAAATGTGGTTTTACCTAAGGGTGTAAACGAGCCGAGCCGTTCGCGAGCTACTCGAAATCGGATCGAGAGCCGAGTTTGAGCTTGAATAAAAGCTCATTTAATTATCGAGCCCGAGCCCGAGCCCGAGCTTCAGGTATCGAGCTTGAGTCGGCTCGCGAGCCAAAACGAGCTTTATATATATATATATATATATATATATATATATATATATATATATATATATATATATATATATATATATATATATATATATATATATATATATATATATATATTATTTAATTTATTAAATATATTATAAATAATACTTATTATATATGAAGTTATGATAAAAACAATTACAAAATATGTATAATGTTATTTATAACATATATAATTATAATATATATCAAAATTAAATATAAAAATATTAAAAATAATTTTTAAATAAATAAACGAGCCGAGCCTGAGCCGAGCTCGAGCTTGAAATAGTATTTGTCGAGCCAAGCTCGAGCTTTAAAAATAAAGCTCGAAACGAGCTGAGCTCGAGCTCGAGCTCTCCAAAGTCATCACGAGCCGAGCTCGAGCCCATACGAGCTCGGGCTCGGCTCGGCTTGTTTACACCCCTAGTTTTACCTCTTAAAAAGTGAGGTCATGGGTTCAAACCTTAGCATAGTGTAACTTGGTGTAATTTAAAAGTAGAATATAGTTGTCGTTTAAAAAAAAGTTTAACTCTAAAGTTGTGTTCCCGAGTATCATCTAAGGAGGGAAAAGAAAGGAAGTGTAAGGAAAAAAAAATAGTTGTGTTCCAGAGTTTTTTTAATGAAAGGAAATGGAAGGAAATGGAAGGAAATGGAAGGATTATTAGAAATTCGTGTTCCCGAGTTTACTTAAGAAGGGAAATGAAAGGAAATGAATGGAAAATGAAGGCTAAAATCAATCCTTTCACAATGGAAGGAAATTAAGAGAAAGGAAAAGAAGAAAAGAAGAGAAGAAAAAAAAGAAGACTCTCGTTAAGTGAACTCGGGAACACAGCGTAGAGTTAAATGCTTTTTTGGTCACCGGTTTTATGTTGTTATTTCAGTACTTACATTTTAGTTTTTACGGTTCCAGTACCCGTGTTTCAAAATAATCATCAAAACAACCATTCCGTCCAAATCCCTAGATAAACGTCAGTTAACACCAGGAAAAAAATCGTCATTTTCTTTATTAAATTTTTTTTTTCCGTCCCTGGTTTTATATCATTTTTATCATTTCAGCACTCGTGATCAAATACACTTATACGATATACTTTTATTTTTGGAGATGTTGTAGCTAGTTATTAAAGTTAATAATGTTGTAAATGGATTTTTTAATATATTCCGTTGTAAATAAAGTTTCTTATTTCTTTAATATGCATTTTACCCTCGGCATCACGCGGTGAACTTGCTAGTTAATAACAAAAACGAACTTTATTCATAGTACCCGACCAATCCATTTTTGTCACATCCTCCTTCAGACTACTTTAGATAACCTTAATAATCATACCTGTGGAATCGCCTTAGTCTTTCGTCATTGGTGAATTCTTGCCCTTGATAAGTGTTTTGATTACTTATTAATGACAATGAAGGGGGAAACGACAAAGGCACAAAGCGGAAAAAAGAAAAAAAATAAGCCACATACGTGGATGCAGGGCAAAACCACGTAAGAACAAAAACAAAACAGAACGTTGCAAAGATGTATGAAAGAAGTCTTGAAAACGAGTTAGGTAATAGAGAAAATAAAAATCTAACCAACTAACCAGACAAACAACTTGCTACAATGTCTAACTATAAATTATACAATCATTAACAAAAAATAACAACGTGCCAATGTTTTCAAAAGTTTTAAAATCAAATAGAGATAATAGCCATACTTAAACTATCATGAGTGGTGTTAAAAAAGAAGAAAAGATCGTGCTGAAAAAGAAAGAAGGATGAATGTGCATGTGATTAATCGCGAGTACTGAAATGACAAAAATGATATAAAATCAAGGACGAAAATAGCAATTTAATAAAGGAAATAACGGTTTTACCCCTGGTGATCACGAACTTAATCTAGGGATTTGGACGGAATAACTGTTTCGATGATTTTTTTAAATCACGGGTACTGAAACCGTAAAAACTAAAACACAAATACTGAAATGACAAAAATGACATAAAGCCAGGGACTAAAAAAACATTTAACTCTTTGTGTTTTGATATGTTATGTTTACACACCTTTAGGTTTTTATCTTTGACATTTAGTAATTGTAAAAGCATTTATCTTTATTTTTATTATTAAATTAAATAATATATTTTAATTAAATATTAATTTTTGTACATTTATCATTACATTTTTTTTGTTTCTGCACTTACAAACACTTTCAAAAATATTAAAAAGTTTATAAAAGTTGAACAGTAAATTTTTAAATTTACAGATAAAACAGTAATATTTTTCTATCATCTACTTACAAACACTTAAAATCAGTTCATATAATATAGCGATTTCACTTAAAATATTTTAAGTAACATGAGAATGCACTAAGTGGATATGAATAGAATTCTAAAATTTAAACCTTAAATTAATTAGTGTTTTGTCCTAATAAGAGTGTTTTCAAGTAGTGATAAAGAAAACCAAAATTAAAGATGATAAAGGATGATAGTGTTAAATTTTTGTCCGGTAGTATAAATTTTTGGTCCAATAGTGTAAATTTTTATATAAATATCAAGTTCGCTCTCTTTAAGAAAAATTAATTTCGTCCCCGCCTCCCGTACAGAAATGTTCAAGCTTTGCCATTGATACAGAGGTATAACTATAAATCACCTTAAAATATTATTTAAAGAGAGTAATAGTAATTTAGTGTTAACATCATTTCACATTGAAAAAAAAGGGGCCTACTAAAGAGACGCACTCCAGGATATCTGGACGCCCTGCTTACGGGCCGTAAGGCCCTTCACGGGCCGTATGGTCTGTCGCAAGTCAAATCGGTCATTCAGAAACGTAATTAAAAACGTAACGGCCCGTAATATGATCACGGTCGTATTTCTTTACGGCCCGTGAATTTCTTCACGGCCCGTATGGAATTCGTCTTACGGGCCGTGAACTTACTTACGGGTCCTAGTTTCACTTTTAATAATTTGACGAGATATATTATTCCTCGTTTTTCGTGTAATTTTGTATTTATTACGTTATTTGATATGACGTAATATTCCTCGATAGTCGTGTAAATTTGTATTTATTACATTATTTGATGACGTAATATTCCTCGATATTTATGTTAATTATGTGACGAGATGCAATATTCCATTTCAACTACTATATAAACGTTAGTTTATAAATTAATTTCATAATTCAACGATATAAATTCATTTCATTTCAACTACTACATAAACGCAATATTCCATTTCAAGTACTATATAAACGTTAATATCTAACGTTACGATGTCTTTCTGGGATAGCAACTATTTATTCGGTTCGGAATCTAACTATTACCCTCAGGAGGGTTACGGTTATTACGATGAGGCTGCTTCAAACTATCTAGGACAGTTCGCGTCCAATTACGGCGGGAATGACGGCGGCGATGACGGGGGTGATAACGGTGGCGATAGCAGCGGGGATAATGACGGTTTTGGTTCCGGTAAAAAGGGTTTATACGACACGAATCAGGTTATAAGATATATCATATTTAATTTTACTTTCATTTTACTATCATTTAGTAATAACTAACTAAAAATATTAAATTGATTAGGTTTTCTCATCTCGTGAAGAATTAGTTGATTGGGCAACTAACGTGGGGCGAGATAATGGGTTCGTTATTGTCACCAAACGTTCAAAAAGAAATTCGAATGGTTTGGTGGTTAAAATTTGGTTGAAATGCGATTGGGGTGGTGTATATAAGGGAGCATCCACTCTAAGAAAAAGTGGCACGAAAAAAACAAACTGTCAATTTGAATTGCAGGGTAAGTACCAGATGCAGGGAGATGAGTGGATTATAGTTGTTGTGGATGATACTCATAACCATGAACCTGCTTAACACCTGGAAGGACATGCATACGCAATGAGGCTCACCGAAAATGAGCTTTCTACTGTAAAGAATCTGACCGAGCAAAATATTGACCCTCGAAACATTCTAGGCACGTTGAGGGAACAAAATCCCAATAACGTGTCTGGGTTACGAACCGTATATAATGCTCGGGCAAAAATAAAAAAGTCCACCAGAATTGGTGAAACCCCAATGCAGGTTTTTTTTTCTATACTACAACAACATCAATATATTTACACCCCTCACATTGAGGAACCGACAAATACCGTCGACGGGGTTTTTTTTATACATCCCACATCTCACACATTATGGCGTGCGTACCTACACGTGCTGATGATTGACACAACATACAAAACTAACTTGTATAAAATGCCTTTTGTTCAAATGGTTGGTGTGACATCCACCCTGAAATCTTTTTCTGTTGCTCACGCATTCATTGATTATGAGCGTGAAGCCAACTTCAGATGGGTGTTAGAGCAACTAAAAGCAACGCTGGAAGATAAGTGTATGGAGCCCCGTGTTATACTAACCGACCGAGACCTCGCTCTGATGAATGCGTCAGAAGAAGTTTTTCCGAGTGCTGTTCGATTACTTTGCAGATGGCATATTTCGGAAAATATTGCTAAACATTGTAAGGCGAGTTTTTCAAATGAAGAGTGGGGTGTTTTTCAGCATGTGTGGTCGGTACTTATTAACTCTGAAACGGAGGACATATACGCTTATAATTACGACCGGCTTTATCGCATATTGGTGTCCAACCATTCAAGTAAGTTTTCTAGTGTTATTCTTAAAAATATATGTATATTTACATAAAAATAAGTACATTTTTTAATAGGAGTGCTGATGTACCTCAAAAATAACTGATTGGACCCCTACAAAGAGAGATTTGTGTCGGCGTGGATAAATAGAAGTTATAACTTCGGTCAGCACACAATGAACCGAGTTGAGAGCCAACATTCGTTGTTGAAAAGTTACCTGAAAGCAACCAATAGCACCCTGGATAGATTTATTCCTTTCATTAATAATATCTTAGCTACCCAGGAAATTGCTATAAAAGAAAGTTTTACCAAAAGCAAAATCATGCTTATGGTGCAGCATAATCATGAAGTGCTTAAATTGCTGCGAGGTAACGTTTCTATTGCGGCTTTGGATATGTTAGTCGGTGAGATTAACAGGATAAATCATCTAATTATATCCAAAGAATCATGTGGCTGCCATCTTTTTACCAGCTTTGGTCTTCCGTGTGCTTGTAAATTAAACAATTACTTTCAAACAGGTGAATGTTCTTTTACGTTTTTTATTTTTTCATGAAAACTTTTATTATATTTTACTTAATATATTATTTTATAGGTCAATGTATCCCGCTCGATGCCATTGATGTTTTTTGGAGGAAGCTAGATTTTTCACCCGCGTATATTGTACGGGAGGTTTAAGTAGATGTACATAAAGAGATGGAGATGGTGACAAAACATTTACTTATCCAACCCAAAAATGTGAAAAGATCTTTGATTAATATTTTCAAATCTTACATTACTCCTTCAAAAACGGATAAAAAACCTCCTAAAGTCCAAACACATACACGGGGTCGTCCAAAAAAAGATAAGCAAAAAGAAACAATATTAGACCCCCCCAGACATAGTTCATATGTTCAACCGAGAGAAAATTTTGAAGGTCCGCCAACATATTCAAGTTCGGTGGTGAAGTCAAAACAAGGGCCTTTGCAGCGCAGTCAATCCATGTCTTCGAAATCAAGAGCCAAAGATGGATTATCTCAACAGAGTTCCAAGTTTTCATATATCCCGGGCGACGAAGATAAAAACAATTTTTTCCGGTTTAACCGCTGGATTCCATCATTCTTTTTCCCGTATATTTCAGGTGCGGATGATGTTTTAGCGGAAGGCAATTGTGGTTTTCGTGCTATAGCACTCGCACTGGGATATGGTGAAAATCACTGGCGTTTTATACGTACGGAACTTATATCTGAGTTGGATGAAAACAGACATAGGTACGCTGCGATGTTTCCTGATATAAACGAAATAAGGGAATCATTAAACTGGAACGGGTTAGGTGCAGCTCCACACAAAAATTGGATGACAGTGCCACCTGCTACAATCCTTATCGCTAATTTTTATATCATCGGCCACCATCCGACCAAAGGAGCCGGCTCCGACTGGACCTCGTCAGAATAAAAATGAGGATCCTCCGTCTCCTCGTGGGTGTAAAACCCAAGAGTCACCGCCCACTGGGCGAGGGTGAACTCGTACCTACCGGTCCCCAGCATAAATCGAACCGCTATGTGCTCGCGGGGGTCCTGATCCTCAGAGGCGGGAGTGAACAGAAACGTACACAAAAACTGCAACGTCAGCTCCCGGTAGCCCCTCCTCGATCCAATATCAAACATCCGCCTCCACGGCGTCTCTCCGTCCAGCCCGATGATATCCTGGGCACGTGCTATGTCTCCGACCTCCTCCAGCACATCCCAGTCGATGGTGCGTGTCCCCTTCAGGGGACGTCCAATCAGCTTCCACAGCTTTTGCCGTGGCTGTGTCTCCCTCGGAAAACGAAGATCAGTGTGTGGGTCCAGAAAGTCACCCTGACCCTCGGGCTCAGTCTCCGGACGTGTACGTTTGCGGGGCGGCATAATCTGCAAAAAAATAATAAATTCACCAGAAAAACAAAAGGGTTACGGCCCGTGAAGGTCTCTCACGGCCCGTAACCCACTGAAGTTTCAAAGGGTTACGGCCCGTAAAGGAGGGTCACGGCCCGTAACCCTTTGAAAATTCAAAAGGTTACGGCCCGTGACGACCCTTCACGGCCCGTAACCCCCAAAACATTTCAATTTTCCAGTTTTTTTAAATATAATTTTAATATATTTAAACGAAAATACACAAAAATAAAATACGAATTTGAATACGTACCGTAGTAAGGAGTCGGCTGTATGAAAATGATGAAAATACGGAGGTCGTGACGGAGTAAATCGTATGTGTGTTTTGGGGGCGTAAATGAACAAATGGGTCGTGAGGTCCTATATATTATCGGGCCTCACGGTCGTGAAGGGTCTCACGGCCCGTTACGTTTTTATCAAACGGCCCGTGACCGTGGTCACGGCCCGTGATACTTTGTAGTTTTTAAAAACAGACCGTTTACACTACACGGCCGTATGGGGACATTGTCACGGCCCGTAAAGCCCCTCACGGGCCGTATAAAACTTTTTTAAGTCTATAAATTCAGCCGCTTGAGACAAACAATTCACACAAATTTACTCAATACCCAAAACATGAGTGCTACAAGTGATCAAAATCCGTGGACGGATGAAGAGGAGGTGACTTTAGTAAGATCTTGTATCGAAAATTCAGGTACTATCCCGCCAAATTCAATGTTTTAGAACCGGGTTTCAACTCGTTTTCATCAAATTCTCGAACGTGAAGAATATCGCACCACTCGTGAACTTAGCAACAAGTGGTCTGACTTGAGAAGGAAGGTCACGACATTTCACCAGCTCTACAAAGACGTTTACAACAATCGAAATATGTTATGGAATGATACGGATATTATGACAAGAACTCAAGAAAGATATCGGGAGAAATTTGGAATTTCCTTTAACCATTTTGCGGCTTGGATCTTTTATAAAGATCAAGAAGATTAAAAATTATGTGTTTTATTTTTGTGTGATAATAACGGTTTATCGTTTTTAAAAAAGTGTACTAATAAACGTTTATGTTTTAATAAAATATTTCATTACTGTTCTACATTACACGTCTAGAATACAGTTCGTCTGCCATAAATATTCGGAATCTAAAGCAAGCATCCTGTAAGCTAACCTCTTGCCACTCTAAAGATCTATTTTGAACCAACCTACGCAATAACATACAAATTACAACTCCCGAATCTCGACCAATATGACCGGCGTTAGGGGGCCAAACGGTTTCACCCGATACCACCAGTTCTTCGATTTCTTCTTGTCCGGAGTGCTGCCAATATTGTATACGTGACAGAAAATGTAAAAAGTACGATTCGAATTGTATGAAAATCGTTCGCGCATTACGATGAATGCACCATGAATCATCACACGTATTTGGTCGGCATTCGTATGGAGAATATATACGAACTTGTAGTGAGTCCATAGAAATCTTAAAAAGATACCAATTTTCTTCGTCATCAGTCATTGGTACGTAAACCTACAAAACAATTTAATTCACGGTTATAAATTTATGATTTTTATTGTAAAACATGAAAACAGTATTACCGTATCAACTTCCCATAACGCGGGATATAGACAGTCACTCCCGTTTCCATATTCGTTACCATTAACGGACCCCGAGATATTAAGTTAAACCACTCAAATGGGAGAATCGTCCAACGATCGCTACCTGGCAACTCTTCGGTTCTACGTATTTCTTCGTATCTCCATATTGTGAGTCTATTTATCCACGCCCGAACATGCTATAAAACAACAACTTTTTAATTGTTAGAATTTTAAAATAAAATAAAATATATAAAAAAACTTTAAATCATACCTCTGTACCTAAAGACACGTTTCCGAGTAATTCACGCCAAAATTGTAACGGAATATCGGAATGACCCATGTAATACACTCTACATGTTTGGGAGTCACCGTTACGTATAAAGTGAATAATATTCTGAGACCAGTTCCTCCCGTTCTGCCAATTATGGTTATCTATTGGATCAGGAATACTTTCCACAATATCTCGTGAGTTTGAAGATGACTCATTTTGACGTCTTCTCCTACCTCCACGAGAAGACATTTTAACTGTTTCGTTTCTCACTAACCATATAACAAGTCATATATATAACGGTTTATATAGAATCTTAAATCGAATCAAGGAATAATACGTCGCGTCACATAATTATAAAATTTAAAAGTGCACGCAAAACGAGGAAAGTAAATTCTCAGAAGGACAACTACGGCCCGCGAAGGATCTCACGGGCCGTTATTGAGGTAGTTAACGGGCCGTGTGTGCGGACGTTTACGGGCCGTTTGTTCCTACACGGGCCGTGATTAAATGCAGTTGTGAGAATTAAATTTCGAACCCCTCACGGCCCGTAAGGCCCTTCACGGGCCGTGAAAAAAGTCAAAGGGCGTTTCTTTAACACCTGACAGGGTGTCTGATTAGTTGAAGCCAAAAAAAATTGAACTCAATTAAGTAATGTCGTACAATGATTTCTTCTACATATGTTAACATCATCTAATACAAGGAAAAAAAGGGTTGAACTCAATTAAGTATTAATCACTATAATAAATTCAATAAAACTTACTAATGTTCCAATATTTTCTATTGATGATCTTGATAAAAAGTCTTGTTAGTATAATCTAATAGATGAGATTTTATATAGTATCAGAGTTTTATCCTTCTTTTAAAAAATACAAACGAAAGGCAAACAATAATCTTTTAACCGTCATTACTTAGATAATAACCTTTTTGGGTGGATTATTCATTGTATTTTGATGAGACTTTGATACAAAAGATAAGGGACCTAAGGAGTTACTTGTGTTTTCTAGGAGGAGGAAAATGATAAAGGGATAGAAGTTGTTTACTATTAATAGGAAAGAAATAGAAGGAATAGTTAGTTAGCAAATTGGTTAGAAAGTTAATGGCTCATGCTTATGTAATGAGAGAGGGATGTTCCTGGTTGGTTAGATGTCCTTTTCATATGTTTCATTTCCTATGTAATTACCCTTGAATACGATCAAACATTCCTTCCTTACATCATCTTCTTCACATAATTCTATTTTTAATCTCCATTTCTACTTTTCTTACTTATTTTATCCTCCTTTAGTCACCTTTGTAAACCTAATTCCCATCATTGGTCCGACCTGCCACTACACCTGTCGGTCATTCCTTTCCATTCTCGGTTACCATGGAAACTCGTATTACTCGTTTGGATGCACAGGAAAATCAGATGAAGCAATTACAATAGGATGTGGCGGAAATTCGCAACTCTCTTCAAACACTTGAAGTTGAATGTGGTGAGTCAAGCGAATTCCATAAGGTGATGTTGGCTTGGTTAGCGAAACAGGAGAAGAAGACGGTAGAGGATTCTTCAGGTTCTGGGAGTTCAGGCTCAGGATTCATTTATTTTGGGTCTAAGTCTTGACCGGGTACATCGGATAACACCGATTCTCCGTCATCCCTTCTTTGGGCGGTTAAGAAGGTGAAACTGTCAGAATTTTTTGGGTTTGATCCGCAGGGATGGATCCAAAAAGCCAATCTTTCGATTTCAATAAGACATCGGATGTTGATCGGCTGCACTTAGCCCGGTTAAGCATGCTTGGGGTCGCTCAACACTGGTTCACGATCATCACTCAGGTTCGACTGTCTATCTCTTAGCTGGATTTTCAATTGGAACTTCTCCAACGTTTTAGTGGATTGGAGATTCAAAATCCGTATGAGTAATTGGCGATAATTAAATAGGCGGAATCCATTTTCTATTACATAGATGATTTCAAATATCTATTGTCTTTGGTTCCTCGTTTACCGGAATCATAAGCAATCGGGTATTTCGTGGCGGATTTAAAAGACGATGTTAAAAAATGGGTCCGGCTTCACCAACCTCAATCCCGTTTCGACGCCATGTAACTCGCGAAGGATGTGGAGCTGATGCTCCGGCCAGCTTCTAGCCATTCCACGCTGGGCCGTTTTTCGTTATCTGAACCCTACGGGTTCTCAGCTTGTTGGGCTGCACGAAGGGTCTTCGCAGATGGGCCGCGTTGAATCTAAGCCCGTCATTTTTGTTCGGGCTACTGACAAATGGTTTCCCCCTAAACCTGAGCTTCCTCAATCGGGGTTCCCACCTAAAATTTCTTCTGCAGTCACCGATATGGGACAACTCTCTTCTCGTGATCGGGGGTGCGCTCGTTATCAAGGACGGAGTGGGAAGACAGACATAAGAAGGGCTTATGCTTTCACTGCGGTTAACAATACGGACCAGCGCATAAATGCCTGGAGGGTAAGCTCTGAGTGTTACTCTTGGGTGATGACGAGGAGTTGGTGCCAACTGGGGATCACTGTGTCCTACAGGTGGAGCCTTTATCTTCATCTTGTATTGACTCAGAGGTCATGGTGGGCACGTGTACTGCAATGGAACTCATGGGTACTTTAGCTGCTCAAGAGTTGTCTACAACAATGAAATTGGAAGGGTATTTATGGGGATTCCCAATTTATATGTTGGTGGATAGTGGAGCCTTCCACAACTTCATCTCTTGACGTTTAGTTACAGCGCTGGGTCTATCTTCGTCTCACTTTAAGGGCATTAAGATCAAATTGGGGGATGGACATTTTGTCTTTGTCCATAAACGGTGTGTAGCTTTTCCTATTACCATCGGTTCTTGTTCTTTTTCTGTTTATGCGCTAGTGCTTAACACAGGGTCGTTGGATTTTATTCTGGGACTGGAATGGCTAAGTTCGTTAAGGGAGGTTGTGCATAATTGGGAGCAATCATGGATGCGTTTTACTCACCATGGGGTGTTGGTCCAATTGCAAGGATTGCGCATAGGGCAAGTTTCGTTATCAGCCCTTCATTCATTACTGTCCATCGACGGCTTGCCTGATTTCGGATCCTCACCTGTTGCTCTATTGTTTCCTCGTCTTTCACTGCTTCTCAACAGTCCACTCTGGACTCCCGCTTATATAGTTTTGAGTTTGTTTTTCAACCCCCATCATCGCTTCCTCCGATCCGGTCTCATGATCATCACATTCAGTTGGTGTGTCAAGATCCGGTGTGTGTTCGCCCATACGGTTACCCACATGTGCAAAAGATGGAGATTGAACAACAGGTGCGGGAGTTACTTTAACTAGGTCTGATTATACACAGTACTAGTGCTTTTTCAAGTCCAGTCATATTAGTTTGCAAGAAGGATCAGTCATGGCGCATGTGTGTCGATTATCGCGCACTAAACAATACCAAGATCCCAAACAAGTATCCTATTCCTGTGGTGGATGAACTTATTGACGACTTACACGAATCCTACTTCTTTTCAAAATTGGACCTTAAATCTGGCTATAATCAAATTCGAATGCACCCGGATAGCATTGCCAAGACCGCATTTCGTACCCATGACGGCCATTATGAATACTTAGTAATGCCCTTTGGTTTAATGAATGCTCCGGCTACGTTTCAGGCCGTGATGAACGATATCTTTCGACCCTTAATTCGACATAAAATGGTGATATTTTTCGATGACATTATAGTCCACAGTCCTACTTGGGATACTCACATGGATGATTTAATTCAAGTGTTCAACATTCTCGTCCAATATCAATTCAAAGCCAATCCCGATAAGTGTAGTTTTGGTAAACAGTCCATCGACTGTTTGGGTCATGTGATTAATGGTCAGGGGGCTTCGATGGATCCAACGAAAGTAGCTGCGGTGGTAGACTGGCCTACTCCAACTACATTAAAAGCCCTTCGAGGTTTCTTAGGTTGACAGGATATTATCGTAAGTTTGTTCGGAATTATGGTAGCATTGCAATACCATTGACGAACCTCACCAAAAAGGATGCTTTTCTATGGACTCCGGTAACTCAGTCCGCTTTTAACATCCTTAAACAGGCCCTGGTGACTGGTCACGTCCTTTGTCTACCCGACTTTTTTGTTTCGTTTGTCATAGAATGTGATGCTTCAGGATGTAGTTTAGGGGCAGTACTAATGCAAGATAAGAAGCCCATTGCTTATTTTAGTAAAGTGTTAAGTGTCCGTAATGTATCCAAATCTGCCTATGAAAAGGAACTGATGGCGTTAGTTTTGGAGGTCTAACGTTGGCGGCCATATTTGTTGGGATCGAAATTCACGGTCTGCACCGACCAGAAAAGTTTGTTACAGCAACGAGTTTTGTCGTCTGATCAACAAAATTAGGCAGCTAAGTTGTTGGGTTATGACTTTGACATTCAATATAAGTCGGGTAGGGAGAATCGGGCAGCCGATGCCTTGTCCCGTCAGGAAGATTCGGGTTACTTATTTCAAGTGACTCCTGCTCCTATATGGCTGTAAGGCACGCTACTTATTGAGGAAGCTAAATAAGACGCTGACCTTCAAGCTCTTCGGGCCAAATAAGAGGTTTCGTCGGGGTAAATATCCTTGCTATTCGATCAGGAATACTGTCCTGTTTTATCAAGATCGCTTGGTCATTTCTCGCTTTTCAAAATACATCCCTTCTCTGCTTCACGAGTTTCATGTAACAGCTACCGGTGGCCATTCAGGATTCTATAGGACCTATTGCCGATTGGCAGCAAACGTTTATTGGATAGGTATGACTTCCATAGTTAAACAATTTATCAGTTCATGTGATATATGTCAATTGTAAGGCAAGTTCGGTACTTCCCGGTGGGATATTACAACCCCTCGACATTCTGGAGACTATTTGGGAGGATTTGTCCATGGACTTTATAGTCGGTTTACCTCCTTCCAAAGGTTATATGGTTATTTTGGTGGTAGTCAACAGATTATCCAAGTATGCTCATTTCATTTTGTTAAAGCATCCTTATATGACTAAGACTGTAGCAGACGTATTCATCAAAGAAGTTATTTGTCATCATGGCATTCCTAAAAGCATTGTGAGCGATTAGGACCCCTTATTCCTTAGTAAATTTTGGAAGGAAATATTCCGATCGATGGGCATGAAACTTCACATGATCTTGGCCTATCACCCAGAGTCCGATGGGCAAACTGAAGTTATTAATCGTTGCCTTGAATCATATCTTCATTGTTTTACAGTGGACCAACCACGAACGTGGTCTCTATGGCTACCATGGGCTGAGTTTTGGTACAACTCCACTTTCCACTCCTCCACAGGTATTACTCCCTTCGAAACAGTGTACGGTCGTCGTCCTCCTTCGATATTCCAATTTATACCGGGGGAAATTCGTGTGGAATCCATGGCTAAAGACTTACAGGACCGGGATGAAGCCTTACAACAACTCAAAACACACTTATCTAGAGCTTAAGAAGTGATGAAATTTCAAGCTGACAAGAAACGTAGCGAGATACAATTTTTGGAGGGAGAATGGGTGTATGTCAAATTAAAACCATATCGTCAGTTATCAGTGGCAACCCGAATTTACCCCAAATTAGCAACTAAGTTTTTTGGTCCATTTCAAATATTGGAGAAAGTAGGTCTGGTTGTTTATAAGCTGCTACTTCCTGCTACTTCCAAAATTCATCCGATGTTTCATGTCTCTCTTTTAAAGAAGACAGTCTCGGGGCCTACCGAAACAACGTTACATCCTACTTTGGATATGGCGGAGGATCCACATTTACTTCTGCATATTGTGTTGGCCACTCGCATGCTCCAAATTGGGTCTGATTTAATGGAATAGTGGTTAATTCAGTGACAGGGCCAAACCAGGGATGATGCTACATGGGAAGATGCTGAGTAGATGAAACAACAGTTTCACGATTTTAGTCTTGGGGACAAGACTATACTTAAAGGGGAGGGAAGTGATACGAAAGATAAGGGACCTAATTAAGGAGTTACTTGTGTATTCAGGAGGGGGAAAATGATAAAGGGATAGAGTTGTTTACTCTTAATAGGAAAGGAATAGAATGAATAATTAGTTAGTAAACTGGTTAGAAAGTTATTGGCTCATGCTTAGGCAATGAGAGAGGGATGTTCCTTGGTTGGTTAGATGTCCTTTTCATACGTTTCATTTCCTATGTAATTTACCCTTGAATACAATCAAACATTCCTTCCTTACATCATCTTCTTCACAGAACTCTGTTTTTAATCTTCATTTCTACTTTTCATATTTATTTTATCCTTCTTTAGTCACCTTTGTAAACCTAATTCCCATCAGACTTGGTAGGCATCTGTAAAAATGATTATTTGCTATGACTTGTGGTATTATTTAATTGATTTTTAAACCACAATAGGCAGGTTTTATTATGATGTTACATAAAAAAGTTGTAAGGCCCCATTCCCGGGCGCCTCACAGTTGATCATTCATCGCACATAAAACATTTTAAAACGTACATTTATTTTTTTTTGCAGTGGAATTTAAAATTTTTATTAATAACTAAAAACATGCCATTTCATTATATTACAACATTCGTTTTTATATAAAATACAATGACATGTCAAAATCTGGATGCCAGCCTTAAAACGCTCCTAGTAGCTTATGCATCCATGCCTGCAACTCCTCAGCATCAACAAAATACCTGCCAACTATCATGCATACGAAAAGTCAGCGACGCTGAGCGAGTTCTAGTTTCTATAATAAAATACTTTACTTCTTTTAAAACTAGTCATTTCATTCAACCGTGGTCATGCATCATACGTACATTCATTCTATACTCTTTATTCATTTCGTTCTTTTATTTGCTTTACTACTTATACATTCGTTTATACTTTACAATGTCTTTTAGTTTCGTTTCTCTTACATTCTTTCTTTTCGTGTTTTACATTCGTCATTTGTCATACATCATACATACATACTAATAATAACTATTATGAGTATCTTTGTCATCATTCGTTCATTCTGTCACACCCCAACCTTGACGGCGGAAACGTCGAGGTGTGAGGGTTAAGATTGTTCACAGCCACATAACGCTATGTTAAAATGTAAAATGCCATTAATCAATTGTTTCAAACACCACATACATCAAAGTCTCAAAATAAATCAAACGAAAACAAGAATCCAATTGTCTTTATTAAGCCTAGGTCCATGTTCTAGGTTTAAGCATTTCTTCAATCATCGCTAAGCTTGCACATTACCTGAAACATGTTGAAAATAAAGTCAACTAACGAGCTGGTGAGTTCTCGTGGTTTTATATATAATAAGTATACAAAAACGTGGCAATTCTAGTCAATGGTTACAAGATAGTAAGTATATAGAACATGCATAGTTACAATCAAACCTCGACTGAATAATATGAATAAGCATGATTAGCTAAGTGTATTTGGTTCCCTAGTGCATAAGCATACGGCTCCTAGGAGCCGGCAATTCCTCGGCTTTAGCACCAAATAGGCTTGTCAGGCCCAAAGATCTAAGACTTCGCTAGGCTAGAAATAGTTAATGATTGAACACGTATGTCACATCTCATATAATAATTAACATATTCAAACAACCACGACTACGTAAAGAATTGCACGTGTGTAATAAGTATCAAAGCGTGTATTTGTAAGTTTGTATAAGCAACATGTTTCAACCCGAAAGGTATGAAATAATCGTAAAGCGGGGCATAAGAACTCACGTGTTTAATAAGAGAGACTTGCAGATGTAATAAGAATAACCACGAATAAGATTTCCAACACAAACGTCAAAAGGCACCTAATTAAGAATAAGGTAACGCGTTATAATTTGTTTGACGATTAATTATATTTTAGAGTTGTAAGTCTAATAGGATTTAATAATTATTCCTATTTATTACATGTTAATAATGCGATCGGATAAATGGAACGAATGGATTTTTATACTTTGAAATAATTAATTGTTTGCGTGTATGAGAAAGAATAATATAAATAAGAAGAAAAACTTGATTTAATCGTACGTTAATACGATTTATAAAGATTGCATATAATAATTATAACACAAGATTTAACTATTAAAAATGAACTATATATATATATTATAAAAATGAACCATATATATATATATTTAACTATTAAAAATGAACTATATATATATATAAAAAAATGAACTATATATATATATATTTATATATTAATAAGTAGCTAAACAATTTAATTATTTAAATATATATGAACATATACAAGTATTATTTTCACGCATTTCTTTTGTATTTTTTTTAAAATACAAAAAAGTATTTATAAATACAAAAGTATTTTATAAAAATTAATATAGCCATAAATTAATTGAACAAAAGTAAAAAAATAATCTGCATTTTATAAAATTAATTTTAGAAATTTTCGGAATTTAGAAAGATAGAATAAATAAAAAGAAATGAAAAGAAAAAAAATAATCAGAAAAAGAAAACAGGGGAGGGGGTTGCCGGGGTCGAACCCGGGGCCCTCTTGGAACATGCGACGCAGGAACCAGTGAACCAGGGCCGTGGCCTTGGTTTCACTTTGGTTTGTTTTGATTTTAAGCATAGCCTCCCCGGTTTCCCCCAATCGATGAACCCTAGTTTCGTTCAAACCCAAAATGAACCCTCGATTCGGTGTTAATCACCTAAATCATCATAGGGCTTTTGATCATTGAACGAAACCGAGTAGGATGCAGGTCTTAATTACCTGATTGATGTGGTATTGAAGGGATTTCGAGTTCGATTAAGGTTCGGGAGTTTTTGAATTGGGGCTTTTTGATCGAGAGGATTTCTAGTGAAATTGAGGGTTTGGAGAGTTTAGGAACTTTGAAATGAATCGAAAGCCCCCAATTTGTAGACTTGATTTCACGGTTTCGGGCATAATCCCGTTTGATTTTGAAACCGCGTTCGTGTTTACCAATTTTAGGAGATTCGAGCTGTAATTTTGCAATTCTAATTGATTGATTAATTGTTTAAACCGCGTATTAAGTTTAGAAGTGATTAATTTGATTGAATTCGTGTATTTGGACGAGATTTGATTCGAAATTCATCACGGTTACTCCTCGGCTCGATTAGGTAGGTCAACGGGCGGGAAAATCAAATTGGGTGGGTGATCGAGTTCGAAACAGGGAAACCGAGGGGGTTGTGCGGTTAATTCGGGTCAAATCGATTTAAAAATGGTGTTTTGTAGCCTCGCCGGAGCTCGGCCGGAGCTCCAGCCGAAGCTTCCGGAAAATCGGGGGGGGGGGGGATGGTGGGGGTTTAGTTTGAGAATTTACACAAATGGTCCCTGCTCTTTCCAATTCTATTATTTTATGTAATAAACTTTTATTCAAAGTTTTTAAAATGACTAAACAACCCCTGCACTTTAATTCTAGGTTATTATTATTATTATTATTATTATTATTATTATTATTATTATTATTAATATTAATATATTATTATTACCATTAACATTATGGTTATTATTTTATAATTAACTTATTATTATTATTATTATTATTATTATTATGGTTATTATTATTATTATTATTATGGTTATTATTATTATTATTATTATTATTATTATTATTATTATTATTATTATTATCATTATGCCTATTAATTCTTAAAGAATTAAAATTTTACGAATGAGTCCACACACTTAAATGAAATGACAAATATGAACACAAGGTATTATACAAAAATACAGGTTGTTACAGTCTCCCCAACTTAAAAGAATTTCGTCCCGAAATTAAAATCAAAAAGAGGTTACAAGAATAAGGAAGGGTACGTCTTCTTCATATGATCTTCACGCTCCCAGGTGAATTCTGCTCTTCGTTTGTTTTCCCGTCGAACCTTTACGATTGGGGTCGTAGAGGTCCTAGTCTTCTTCATAATGCGATCCATGATTTCGACGGGTTTCTCAACGAAGTGTAGTGACTCGTCAATCTGGATGTCTTCCAATGGCACATGCAAGTTATCGTCGGCCAGACACTTCCTCAGATTCGAGATGTGGAAGACAGGGTGAATTCCACTAAGGTCGGAGGGTAGTTCTAGTTTGTAGGCCACTTTCCCGATTCTTTTCAGAACCTTGAAAGGCCCTACAAACCTCGGAGCTAACTTGCCTTTCCTTCCAAAGCGAACCACACCCTTCCACGGTGAGACCTTGAGAAAGACCATCTCCCCAACTTGGAATTCTAGTGGCTTGCGACGTTTATTAGCGTAGCTCTTTTGTCGGCTCCTTGCCACTTCCAGGTTCTTGCGAATGATAGCGACTTTGTCGGTCGTCTCTTGTATGAGCTCGGGACCGGTAATAAGATTCTCGCCAATGTCGGTCCAGCAGATTGGTGAACGACACTTACGACCGTAAAGTGCTTCAAACGGTGCCATTTGGATGCTTGAGTGGTAACTGTTGTTGTAGGAGAATTCTGCGAGCGGCAGGTGTGTATCCCAGTCGCCCCCAAATTCAAGGACACAGAGACGTAACAGGTCTTCCAGGGTTTGGATCGTCCGCTCGGTTTGGCCATCGGTTTGGGGATGGTAAGCCGTGCTTAAATCCAATTGCGTACCCAGAAGTTCTTGCATAGTAGACCAGAAATGAGAAGTGAATCGAGCGTCTCGGTCGGATATAATGTGAAGAGGCACACCATGACGGCTTACGATCTCATCGATGTAAATCCGGGCTAACCTTGATGTCTTATACGTGTCGCGTATAGGTATGAAATGTGCCGACTTGGTCAATCGGTCGACGATTTCCCATATGCTATCGTTCCTGCAAGATGTCCGAGGTAGCTTGGTTATGAAATCCATGGATATATGTTCCCACTTCCACATGGGAATTTCGGGTTGTTCGAGTAATCCACTTGGACGTTGATCCTCCGCTTTAACCTTCGTGCACGTAAGGCACTTAGCAACATAGGTTGCTATGTCTCGTTTCATTCTGGGCCACCAATATTGACTCCGTAAGTCCATGTACATCTTATCGGAGCCCGGGTGGATAGAATAACGAGTCCGATGTGCTTCGTTCATGATAGAAGCCCGAAGGTTATTGCGTTTGGGAATCCAGATTCGGTTTGCGAAATACATTAACCCATTGGCTCTTGTTTCCAATTGGGCTAAGAGATTTGGCTCGAGCTCTTCCTTCATACTCCCTTCGGTTTGCACCACTTGCTGGGCTTCTCGAATACTTGACTCGATGTGGCAATCGATCTTTAAATTTTGTAGTAGTACTGTTGCATTATTGACATCGAGTCGGATTTCAGTGTCAAATTCTACCAATGCGTCGAACCATTGACGTCGGTCGCGAGTCCCTTGAACGGAAACCATCTTTTGATGCGTCTTTCGACTCAATGCATCGGCTACGACATTTGCCTTGCCGGGATGGTATCGGATATCACAATCATAGTCGCTAATTAGTTCCACCCAACGACGTTGCCTCATATTGAGGTCCTTCTGATTGAAAACGTGTTGGAGGCTCTTGTGGTCCGTGTAGACTATACATTGCGTGCCGTATAGATAGTGTCTCCAGATTTTCAAAGCAAAGACCACCGCTCCGAGCTCGAGATCGTGCGTCGTATAATTTACCTCGTGAACCTTCAATTGTCTCGAGGCATATACGATAACCTTTCCCCGTTGCATGAGAACACAACCAAGGCCTTGTTTCGACGCGTCGCAGTATACTGTGAAGTCGTCATTCCCATCCGGTAGCGTCAGAATAGGAGCATTGCACAACTTGTGCTTCAATGTCTCAAACGCCTCTCCTTGCTCGGCTTTCCACTCGAAAGGCTTGTTCTTCTAAGTCAAGGACATGAGTGGCTTTGCGATTTTTGAGAAGTTGGCAATAAATCGCCGGTAATACCCAGCTAGACCAAGAAACGATCGAACTTCCGTCGGAGTTGTGGGAGCACTCCAATTCTTCACGGCTTCAACCTTCGCAGGGTCGACGTGAATTCCTTGACTATTCACTACGTGACCTAAGAATTGTACTTTTTCAAGCCAAAACTCGCATTTCAAGAATTTCGCGTACAGTTGTTCCTTCTTCAACAGATCGAGGATTTGACGGAGATGAAGTTCATGATCGGAGCTAGACTTGGAATAAATAAGAATGTCGTCAATGAAAACGATGACAAACTTGTCTAGGTATGGCTTGCACACCCGATTCATAAGATCCATGAAGACCGCAGGAGCATTGGTTAAGCCGAAAGGCATAACCATAAACTCGTAATGCCCATACCGAGTGCGGAATGCAGTCTTTGGGATATCGTCGTCGTGAACTCGCAGTTGGTGATAACCTGAACGCAAGTCGATTTTTGAAAAGATTGCAGCTCCTTGAAGTTGATCGAAGAGATCGTCGATACGAGGAAGTGGATACCGGTTCTTGATGGTCGACTTGTTGAGCTCCCGGTAATCGATACACATGCGGAATGACCCATCTTTCTTCTTCACAAATAAGACAGGTGCACCCCAAGGGGAAGAACTAGGGCGGATAAACCCCTTCTCGGATAATTCCTGGAGTTGGCTAGAGAGTTCTTGCATTTCAGATGGTGCGAGTCGATAAGGTGATTTAGCCGCAGGGCTTGCTCCCGGAATCAAGTCGATTTTGAATTCTACTTCACGTACGGGAGGTAACCCGCTAAGATCATCGGGATAGACCTCAGGGAATTCTCGTACAATTGGAACGTCTTTGAGTTCCTTTCCTTTGGCTTTGGTGTTGACTACATAGGCCAAGAATGCCGGATAACTCTTACTTAGGCATTTCCGAGCCTTAGTGCATGACATAAGCTTGAGTCCTTTGGAAGACCGTTCACCGAACACCTTCATCGTGTCACCAGAGGGTAAGGGCATGCGAATACACTTCTCGAAGCAAATGATCTCGGCGTGGTTCTTGGATAACCAATCCATGCCAATAATGACGTCGAAGCTTCCAAGCTTCATTGGAATGAGGTCGATAAGAAACTTATGGTTATCGAGACACAATAGACAATTGTGGATAACCACGTCGACGGTGATGGGTTCTCCATCAGCAACTTCGACGGTGAGAGGTCTCTCTAGATTTGAGCGAGGTTTAGAAAGTGTCGGCTCGAATTCTAAGGAAACGAAACTTCTATCGGCGCCCGAATCAAATAATACGTATGCATAGGTGTCATTAATAAGAAACATACCTGTATAGGTTTTAAAGGCACTTAAGGACTTAAGCAAGGAATTTTAAGAGAAATTCTATGGAGATAGGGTTGAAATTTTACGTACCGTTCACCACCTCGTTGTTCGTTTGAGCTTGGTTCGCGTTGATGTTGAAGGCACGTCCACGAGCTTGTGGAACATTGCCCACAAGACGAGGGCACTGGGGTCGGTAGTGACCTGGTTCTCTATAATTGTAGCAGACCCGATTTGGTTCCGTCACTGCGTTTCCCATTGCTCGGCGGCACGTTGCCACGAGGTGCCCGTACTTGCCACATAGTGTGCAGATGCGACACGGAAGGTTGCCCGAGTGATGATACCTACACGTGTTACACATAGGTAGAGGACCCGCATAAGCCCTTGCCTCGGGCACTTGTGTTGCCGGTGCAGTCCCGGGAACACACTGTCTTTGGGGTGGCTTAGATGCGGCCACGGCCTAGTTCCGTGCCGGTACAAACTTCCTCTTCTTGTTATCAGATTTAACCTCCTTGACCTCCTCGGGGGTCGTCTTCTCAGTCTTCTTGGCACCCTTTGCAGACATAGTGCCTGCTCGGATGTGGTTCTCCGTCAATTGGGCAGTGATGGTGATGGCTTCTTCCAAAGTTATGGGTTGACTACCCACAACGGCATCCTGAATCTGAGGCGGAACACCCTTTATGAATTTCTCCACATTACGTGGAACCGTATCCACCATGTGTGGCAGAAGTATACTCAACTCGTGATGGCGGGTAGAATACGCCAGATGGTTCCCGCCATCCTGTTTCAGGTTCCAGAATTCCTCCTCTAGTTTCTGGATTTCGCATCTCGGACAAAACTTGGCGATGGCTATGTTTTTGAATTCCTCCTAAGTTAAGGCCAAGATCGCGTCGGGGCCTCGGTTTCTCTTTTCACTGTTCCACCATGTTAAGGCCCTTTGCTGCAGCATACTGGTGGCATACCTCACCTTGAGTGCTTCGGGGCACTCACAGTTGACGGAAGTGTTCTCCATCCCTTCAAACCATTCTAAGAGACCGGTAGCACCTTCCTTGCCACTATAACTTGGAGGCTTGCATGAACTAAAGTGCTTGAAGGTGCAAGACTGGTTGTTACGCCGTTGGTTTGCACTATTTTCCCCTTGGCCATTGCTATTGTTCGTGACGTTTACGATCATAGTGCTGCTGAGTTCAGCCACCATGGTCGGGATGACCGCAGCCATTTGCCAGGCAATCATGGCGGCAAGCTTGCGGCCGGATCTTCCTCGGTTTCCGTGGTAACGAGACATGCTGGAAAAATACAAATTGGGTTAGGATCGGTTAAAAGGATAATAAGGATGGGCAATTAGGGTAAGAATCATGAATTATATAGAATGATTCCATTGGTGACGCATCACCATTTGGAAACGTAGACACGTCAAGATGAATTGACCCATTCGCCTCAGAAACTTGTGTATGCTGGTAATAGTTTATCACTCATCCCGAAAATCCCCAGGTAAGCATGACTTGTCCCGTAGGATTTATGCGAAATGCTTACCTTAGCCCGAGGGCCTTTTGCTAGGAAAACCAGAATACAGGTGTCTATGTACCACACTAGTTCTTTGGTTCATGAAATCAAAATCTTGATGGGATAATTACAAGATTAGACATAAAGTCCAAGGAATTTCTATCAATAAGTCCTACTCAGTGACGAGGATGGATTTAAGAAGTAGCAATTGTCGGGGAGAATCAATGCTTAAGATAAGTCTAGGGGAGACGGGTAACAATATGTAATCATGCAGAAAGGCACCTATGCTAAGGCATCACATTGCACATAATAAGGCATAGCGTTAGGCAGCATGCGAATAATAAGTATGTATTCATAAGATTTACTATTCTATAAGGATCATGCATAAACTATAGTCTAGGTCACCATTTCTAATAACCTAAATCCCTATAGTTATGGGCTCTGATACCAATCTGTCACACCCCAACCTTGACGGCGGAAACGTCGAGGTGTGAGGGTTAAGATTGTTCACAGCCACATAACGCTATGTTAAAATGTAAAATGCCATTAATCAATTGTTTCAAACACCACATACATCAAAGTCTCAAAATAAATCAAACGAAAACAAGAATCCAATTGTCTTTATTAAGCCTAGGTCCATGTTCTAGGTTTAAGCATTTCTTTAATCATCGCTAAGCTTGCACATTACCTGAAACATGTTGAAAATAAAGTCAACTAACGAGTTGGTGAGTTATCAGGTTTTATATATAAGTATACAAAAACGTGGCAATTCTAGTCAATGGTTACAAGATATTAAGTATATAGAACATGCATAGTTACAATCAAACCTCGACTGAATAATATGAATAAGCATGATTAGCTAAGTGTATTTGGTTCCCTAGTGCATAAGCATACGGCTCCTAGGAGCTAGCAATTCCTCGGCTTTAGCACCAAATAGGCTTGTCAGGCCCAAAGATCTAAGACTTCGCTAGGCTAGAAGTAGTTAATGATTGCACACGTATGTCACATCTCATATAATACTTAACATATTCAAACAACCACGACTACGTAAAGAATTGCACGTGTGTAATAAGTATCAAAGCGTGTATTTGTAAGTTTGTATAAGCAACATGTTTCAACCCGAAAGGGTGAAATAATCGTAAAGCGGGGCATAAGAACTCACGTGTTTAATAAGAGAGACTTGAAGATGTAATAAGAATAACCACGAATAAGATTTCCAACACAAACGTCACAAGGCACCTAATTAAGAATAATGTAACGCGTTATAATTTGTTTGACGATTAATTATATTTTAGGGTTGTAAGTCTAATAGGATTTAATAATTATTCCTATTTATTACATGTTAATAATGCGATCGGATAAATGGAACGAATGGATTTTTATACTTTGAAATAATTAATTGTTTGCGCGTATGAGAAAGAATAATATAAATAAGAAGAAAAACTTGATTTAATCGTACGTTAAACCGATTTATAAAGATTGCATATAATAATATAACACAAGATTTAACTATTAAAAATGAACTATATATATATATATTTAAAAAAAATGAACCATATATATATGTTTAACTATTAAAAATGAACTATATATATATATATATAAATGAACTATATATATATATATTTATATATTAATAAGTAGCTAAACAATTTAATTATTTAAATATATATGAACGTATACAAGTATTATTTTCACATATTTCTTTTGTATTTTTTTTAAAAATACAAAAATGTATTTATAAATACAAAAGTATTCTATAAAAATTAATTTAGCCGTAAATTAATTAAACAAAAGTAAAAAATAATCTGCATTTTATAAAATTAATTTTAGAAATTTTCGGAATTTAGAAAGATTGAATAAATAAAAAGAAATGAAAAGAAAAAAAATAATAATCAGAAAAAGAAAACAGGGGAGGGGGCTGCCCGGGGTCGAACCCGGGGCCCTCTTGGAACATGGGGCGCAAGAACCAGTGAACCAGGGCCGTGGCCTTGGTTTCACTTTGGTTTGTTTTGATTTTAAGCATAGCCTCCCCGGTTTCCCCCAATCGATGAACCCTAGTTTCGTTCAAACCCAAAATCAACCCTCGATTTGGTGTTAATCACCTAAATCATCATAGGGCTTTTGATTCTTGAGCGAAACCAAGTAGGATGCAGGTCTTAATTACCTGATTGATGTGGTATTGAAGGGGTTTCGAGTTCGATTAAGGTTCGGGTGTTTTTGAATTGGGGTTTTTTGATCGAGAGGATTTCTGGTGAAATTGAGGGTTTGGAGAGTTTAGGAACTTCGAAATGAATCGAAAGCCCCCAATTTGTAGACTTGATTTCATGGTTTCGGGCATAATCCCGTTTGATTTTGAAACCGCGTTCGTGTTTATCAATTTTAGGAGATTCGAGCTGTAATTTTGCAATTCTAATTGATTGATTGATTGTTTAAGCCGCGTATTAAGTTTAGAAGTGATTAATTTGATTGAATTCGTGTATTTGGACGAGATTTGATTCGAAATTCATCATGGTTACTCCTCGGCTCGATTAGGAAGGTCAACGCGCGGGAAAATCAAATTGGGTGGGTGATCGAGTTCGAAACAGGGGAACCGAGGGGGTTGTGCGGTTAATCCGGGTCAAATCGATTTAAAAATGGTGTTTTGTAGCCTCGCCGGAGCTCGGCCGGAGCTCCGGCCGAAGCCGCCGGAAAATCGGGGGGGGGGGGGATGGTGGGGGTTTAGTTTCAGAATTTACACAAATGGTCCCTGCTCTTTCCAATTCTATTATTTTATGTAATAAACTTTTATTCAAAGTTTTTAAAATGACTAAACAACCCCTGCACTTTAATTCTAGGTTATTGTTATTATTATTATTATTATTATTATTTTTATTATTATTATTATTATTATTAATATATTATTATTACCATTAACATTATGGTTATTATTTTTATAATTAAATTATTATTATTATTATTATTATTATTATGGTTATTATTATTATTATTATTATTATTATTATTATGGTTATTATTATTATTATTATTATTATTATTACTATTATTATTATTATTATTACTATTATTATCATTATGCCTATTAATCCTTAAAGAATTAAAATTTTACGAATGAGTCCACACACTTAAATGAAATGACAAATATGAACACAAGGTATTATACAAAAATACAGGTTGTTACACATTCATTCATTCATTTGCTCATTACTTATCATTACTCGAATCTTGCCTCATGCAATATTCCCGACTCATGCTCGAAAGCTGATGCTGTGTCGGGGCTTGTACACAAACCCCCGACTCATGTCCAAAGACTGACACAACACTGGGATACGTGACAAAGATCCCCTTCGAGTCAATCACAGGGATTGAACTCTATCCGAGTTTGTTGCAACACAAAGTCGCTCACCTCATTATCTCATCTCATGCAATACCCCCGACTCATGTCCGAAGACTGATACTGTGACGGGGCCTGATAAACAAACCCCCGACTCATGTCCGAAAACTAACACAGTACCGGAGTACGCGACAAAGATCTCATCTCTCTATTTGTCTCATGCAATAGCCCCGAATCATGTCCGAAGACTGATACTGTGCTGGGGCCTGTAAATAAGCCCCCGACTCATGTCTGAAGACTGATACAGTACCTGAGTACGCGATAAAGATTTCGTCTCTCTATTTTATCTCATGCAATACCCCCGACTCATTTCCAAAGACTGATACTGTATCGGGGCTTGTAAACAAACCCCCGACTCATGTCCAAAGACTGACACAGTACCGGGGTACGCGACACGGATCTCATTATTCGTCACTTCCATACTCACTATTTGTTATCTCATGTGTTCGTTCGTTTCATACTTTATCATTATCTTTCACTTCGTTACATAATACTACGTTCATTAATTTATTCATTCATACATCATACCACGTAAAGTCATACATAATATATTACAAAACATAATACGTACGTTTTGAAAGCTCTTTGACGAAGAAAGATAACATATCACTCACACATATACACATCATAGTCTTCATCACATCATCATGCACACATCAAGCATAAGCCATCACGTCATAATAGGTCCTATCTCAATCACTTCCTTCTCATAAGGCCCCTTAGAAAATCCTAAGTCTCAAACTAGGCGCATGGAATACCTTAGGTGCATCAGCAGAAAATTCTAAGTGAAAAAGCTTCTGGGTGCATCAGCAGAAAATTCTAAGTGAAAAAGCTTCTGGGCGCATGGGCACTATTTGGGCGTTTCTGCCCTGTTTGGGCGCTTTGCCACTATGCAGGTGCATGGCGCCTGTTCAGGCGTCTCAACACTTAGCCGTTTTTAACCACTTGGGCGCATGGGCACTATTTGGGCGTTTTTGCCCTGTTTAGGCGCTTTGTCACTATTTGGGCGTCTGAGCTTACACTTAAATTATTAACACTTAGGCGCATGGGTTTGGGCGGTTGGGCATACTTAGGCAGTTGGCCGTTGGGCGCATGGGAACACTATTTAGGTGCATGGCCCACTCTTGGGCGCATGGCCAACACTTAGGCATATGGCCAACATGCTGGGCGCATGGGGCACTGTTCATGAGCATGAGAACATTCTGAAATGTTTTCTATGCTACTAACATCACCCGATTATCATTCTAACAATACCCAAGCACAGATCTAACATACTAAGGGCACCTAAACATGCTAAACATCAACACTACCCCATAAACCAACTCTAAAACATGCATACACAGAACATCATCGAACAATAGGCTGAAACTCATAGTTTTACTTGAAAACATTTACTTGGTATGCATAATAGCCCTAAACAAGTTGTAAATCAGTAAAAGAGGGGTTCTAGAAACTCACCTGAAGCAATCTTTCAGTAGCACACTTCAAATCCGAGACTCACCTTCAAATTCAGCTCCTATGTCCCGAGAACAAAAACAAATCACCAAGAACTTCTGTTTAGAACTCGAAACCCAGCTGAAACCGGACTTATAATCAAAAAAACTTATCTTTGTAGCTTCTTCTTCCTCTTTCTATCTCTAGAACCGAGAGCCTTCTCTCTCTTCTTTCTTCCTTTCAGCCGACAATGAAGATGGTGAAGAAGGAGTGGGCAGCCATGCCCCTTTAAACCTTAAAATAATAAGGTTTTGTACTTTGTACATTTTATCCCCCTCCACTTGTGCCCATTATCAATTCTTTCTATTTAGTTTTCTTTTCCTTTCCTTTAAATAAAACTTCGGGGTGTTATAAAAGTTATGCAGTAATGAATAAATTAGGTCTAAAATTTTTAATGTTGCTGCCCATTATCAATTCTTTCTATTTAGTTTTCTTTTCCTTTCCTTTAAATAAAACTTCGGGGTGTTACAAAAGTTATGCAGTAATGAATAAATTAGGTCTAAAATTTTTAATGTTGCTGGAAAATAACCAGAGCTGGAAGAAAAAATATCACGCATGCAGTATATAATCTGATTCGGTGTATTTTATGGTAAATCGTGATGCATAGACTATTATTTTGCTCACGTTTATAATCTGGTTTAGTGTATTTTATGATAAATCCTGATACATAGATTGCTGTTCTGCTCACTTTACCAGCCATTTGCAGTTGTTCGGTCACTATAATTGAGATAACCATTAAAATCATAGTTTTTAGTACTTTGTGAGTTAATTGGCACAATTTGGAAGGTGCTTAACTGTTAAATGTTGTTTGCATTTTTATAGTTATGATTTGAAGGAACTTAACTATGAGTCATGCAAAGTTGTTTGAGGTGATCAGTTTTGCTGTACGTTGACTTAAATCCTTAAGATTTCAGTAATCATTGAAAAGGCATGTTCTTAGTTTGACGTTTTGTGAAGAGAATCTGTTACTTATATAATCATATGTGTTTCAAGGTATATATAAGTTTGTTGAGCTTTCTGATCTATTACTATTAGGTTCTCATATTCTACTTACTTGGAATTTACATGGTACATTACTATGTTTTAAAATCACTTGTCTGTCCATCTCAAACAATACCACCTGTTTTTTTGTAAGTTCTTATCCATTTGGAATATGAAAAAACAACACGTTACATGTGTAATTAATGTATTGCGATTTATAGTGTAAGTTTTAGCTTAAATCAATTCTTACATTAAGGAGATCATCCCATAAAAGTTGGCTTTATATACACGGAAATCAACACACTTTCACATTTAAGATAAGGTAGTGACTTTATGTACTCACGTTAAATGTGGTTAAACAGTTTAGAATGTTTGCAAAATAGTTTTTCAATTACGACCAGGGTCCGTGACAATCAAAAATACTAAAAACACTACATATATATAAAACTATTACATCACTTAATTGTTCACATTCTATCAATATTTATAACCAGATGCTTTTCATTGTTTATAAAAGAGAAGACTACAACGAGGTGGAAAAAACTTTGCAAATTAAAAGCTGCAGATGCCGCTTATGTAGTTGAGATAAAAGGGCGTACCTGGTGCTGCAAAGAGCTCCCGCGTTTTCGCAGGGTCCAGGGAGGGTCCGTCCCATTTAAGGGAAGATGTACACGGTCTTTCCCCCACATTTTGTGGGGAGGCCGTTTCCACGGATCGAACCTGAGACCTTCGGTCCCTTAGGAACAGCTTTTACCGCTGCGCCAAGGCCCGCCCTCCACATGTAGTTGAGATGCGAGTGATAAAAAATGTGTGCTTCTCGGGAGAGAAAACAAGCTATGCTATCTCTTCGTTGACACAGGTTACACAGGGCGTAATCGGACGTTAAAGCAAAAACTTAAACTATACTAAACCATTTTTAACATTATAATTATTATGTTTTTCATTCGTCTATACTTCATTTGGATTGGTTATGGTAATAGTTGGTTTCTTTAAACCCAGAAACAGTTAGTGTATTCTATTTGGATTGGTGGCTAGGTGGAAACGAAGAAGAGGGAGGTGGTGTTACGTGTCGTCGTTTATATTGAGAAAACGTAAAGAACCGACACTACTGAGCCTTCAAAATGTTACATTTTTAAACCCTCCGCGAAGCGCGGGCCGGTTATACCTAGTATTTACAAAAGGGGTTTTCTGCACACACCGCAATTTCTTGTGAAAAACCAATTCAAACGGTCACGGTTAGGCCTCCCCGTGACCGTTCAATCAGGTGTGAGACCTAACTGTCACGGTGAGGCCTAACCGTGACAGTTAGCTCTGGGAATCCATTAACAATGATTGGGTATGTAATTAATGGGGAATTGATTGTGTGCAGTTAGGGTTTTGGGGGCTATATGTCACGGTTTGGCCAAACCGTGACATATTGCCTATATTTTTTATATTTTTTTTATCATATCACTTTGTTTTTATTTTAATTTTATCACTCGTTTAACCTAATCGTAACTCACAAGTTTGTGTTTTGTGTTTATTAATAATTTATCTTATTACAAGTATTTATTTATTATTAATGTGACAGTTTTGTGTTTAATTTGTTTACGAGTTTGTAAAAATCGGTTGTCATTATACAGACATATTTCATATATTTTCTATATTTGAGTAATCATACTAGTTTGTTTTATTTTTATTTTATCACACGGTTAACCTAATCGTAACATACGTGTTTGTGTTTTGTGTTTATTATTAATTTATCATATTACAAGTAATTTTTGTGTTTAATTATTTATTAAACAAATTGGTTGTTATTTTATCACATGGTTAACCTAATCGTAAAAATCAGTTGTTATGAAACATATACAATTAACATTATCAACATTACAAAGATAAAACAAACAAACAAAGAAACACAACCAAACAAACACAACCAAATATACAAGTCATCATAACTGAAACTGCACATATATATATACAACGAGTTTTTACATACAAAAAGAATTAAAATACAAACAAAATACATATCTAATCCATCATCCCCAGATCGCTGCCCTGACCAGACCTGCCCTCGCCAGATGGGCCAGCACCGTCATGGTCTAACCGCCTCGGTGGCTGTGACAATAATGGCGTACCCGAGGCGGCATAGTCCGCGACCATGTGCTGGACGACCCAGTCCATCATATCATGCAGCCTCGTGGTCGTATCCTCCAGCCTCCTGGTCATATCCTCCAGCCTCATGACCCTGTCTCGTGTGTCCTGAAGCACATCAAGAACATGAGCAGGCAATCGCATGGCATGGTACACGTGCTGAGGATGCTGGGGCGGGTCCTGGTCGTGCGGCGGGGGAATGGGCTGATCCTCCCCGCCGCCAAGGGGCTCTTGGGCATCCTGAAGGTGGACCTCAGCCCCCGCCAGCTCGGGGGGTCCACCAACGGCTCGGGCACCCATGGCACGAGCTCATGGTATCTACTGAGCAGGTGCCACGTGCCGTCGGGGAACCTCCGAACGATCCTCATCCCAGAGGCGGTGTTCCGGGCGGTCACGCGCACAGGAGTCGGAGGTAGCGGGAGCTGGGACATGGCGTGTGCGTACCCCAAGCCCCGAGCGATCCGGGAAACGATGTTCCCGCCCACTAACGCCCCTCGCGACTACCGATGATAATAACTAGCAAAATAATCAGCAAGGGCATGCGCGAGGTGGCAGTGTCGGTGTGTGAGTACACACCGAAGAAAGAAAAGGTCGGTGGCGTTGACCTTGTCGGTCCCCGCCCCACGACCAGCGACGGACGTGGCGATGAGTCGGTGAATGTATCTATACAGAGGGTCTCGTATATGAGACGACCTCGTATCACCACCGTACGGTCCGTCGCCAATGGCAGGCCACCAGACCTGATCGGAGTCGTCGGCCCCGCGGATCAAGGCCGTGATGTACATCGGCTGTCGGACCTCACCTCCGTGTAGAGGTCGTTGACGACAGCGAACCGCCTAAGTGACATGCGGTGGAGGGACCCGAACAACCGAAAAGCAACCTCCGTGGGTGCACGACCGTCCGCTATGTCGTCCTCGTCCAGCTCCGCAAATCCCTGCTCATGTGGACGGAATGTGAAGGTGCAGTAGAACTCCACGGTCAGCTCTCGATGGGCAGGGTCGCCCATCCGGAACAGCTGCTCCCACGGGCCATCCTCGCCGATAATCTCAAAAAAACGGTCCCGCTCTCCAACGAGCTGTAAGAAGTCCTCCGACAGGACGGTCCCCGGTGCCGGCAATCGTGCTCTCAGGGTCCTGAGCCGCTCGTACGGTGTAGTCCCCTGCTCGAACTGTAAAAACTGGCAGTCATCAATGTCGGGGATAAAAGCATCTTCGGCATCCATATCTGCGAAAAAAAACATATTTATCATTATTTACAATGTTTATAAAATTAATGGTTGACGGTTAATTATTATTATTATATTATTGGTATTATTACTATTACTATTATTATTATTATGTATACTATTATTATTATTGGTATTATTATTATTATGTATACTATTATTATTACTAGGAGGATTCTACCTCGCACGTTGCGCGAATATTCAACACAGCAATTGACACGATTTCATACAGTAACCACATGTAACGCATACGTTGAAGATTGAGAACTGTTGTTTCAACGATTGGATCAGATCCGTTTTCTCGTTGTGGCTGCACACCAGACATGGTTGCCAGGCCAAGACGACGAAATTCTTTCCCGGATTCATCATAGCCATCCTATTAGCGAACTGTTGTTTCAACGATTGGCTCAGATCCGTTTTCTCGTTGTGGCTGCACACCAGACATGGTTGCCAGGCCAAGACGACGAAATTCTTTCCCGGATTCATCATAGCCATCCTATTAGCGAACTGTTGCTTCAAAGATTGGCTCAGATCCGTTTTCTCGTTGTGGCTGCACACCAGACATGGTTGCCAGACCAAGATGACGAAATTCTTTTCCGGATTCATCATAGCCATCCTATTAGCATCAATGATCATAACCATCAAGCACAAGCATACCATTATCTGGTGTATCACAATAGTTACCATCATCTATTCAAACTCAAGATTATACAACATAAACCAATATAAAACCAGAAACATAAGGTAAGATTAATCTTATCAGTGGAGGCTCAAAACTCAACCATGGCTGTAACAAACGTTACCACGCCAAATGGAGGAGCTACATCACAGCCGAAGTCACAAATGAATAGTACAGAAGAAACAAAAGGTAAACCGACAACAGTAAGCCTCATGTGATAAAATGCCGACCATCATCGAGATAATCGGCCGTTGGAAGACGGGAGTCCGCAAAGGGAACGACCGGAAACGCGTGATAGACATGCAACCGGCCGCACCTCCACGACCGCTTACCCAACACCGGCCATCACGATTACCAGCCAAATCAGGGAACCCAAAAGCCCCACTCGAACACGAAATCGACGACTGGAACCCTAGAAACCCCCTCAAACACGAAAACCGCCACTGGATCCCTAGAACCAAAGTCAGAGTGAGTCCGACGGCCTACCGGTCGGGACCCAGGTGGAGAAATCCGTCGACGCTGAGTGAATGCTACCAGCACAAACCCTGAAATCAAGTCAGAAAAGAGGGAAAACAAACACAACGCCATCGCAACCGACAACCATAGGCATCCACGCCATTCCCTCCCCACCGTGTGAAGGCAGAAGGAGTAGATCGGCGGCAACCGCCGGCAACGCCCACCAGAGCTCCATTCCCCCCCACAAACCCACTTTCTCTCTCTATACACCAGGATATCACATGTTATTAATATTGTTTGAGAAGGAGGGGCAAAACGAAAAATCTCAAAAGTCATGTGGCCAAATAAACACACCCCAGAAACCCACTATTCATTCCATTCGTCTTTTAATATATAGATAATTAGTATTATTATTACTATTACTATAATTATTATTATTATTATTATTACTATTATTATTATTATTATTATTACTATTAGTATTATTATTATTACTATTACTATTATTATTATTACTATTACTACTATTATTATTACTATTATTATTATTACTATTATTATATTATTACTATTATTATTATTATTATTACTACTATTAGTATTATTACTATTATTATTATTATTATTCTTATTATTATTAGTACTACTATTATTACTACTATTTATATTATTATGATTATTATTACTACTATTACTATTATAACTATTATTATTATTATTTAACTATTATTATTATTATTATTATTTATTATTACTATTACTATTATAACTATTATTATTACTATTTACTATTTCTATTATTATTATTTCTATTATTACTATTACTATTATAACTATTATTATTATTATTATTTACTATTATTATTATTATTACTATTATTACTATTATTATTACTATTAGTATTATTATATTACTATTACTATTATTATTATAACTATTATTATTATTATTTATTATCATTTCTAATAATAATAATAAACCGTCGACAAACTACGCTACACATATGGGAAAACCTATCAAATCTATAAGGGAAAATCTATCAAATCTATTTGGGAAAACTATCAAATCTATTATGGAAAATCTATCAAATCTATTTGGGAAAATCTATCAAATCTATGTTTACCTCTATGGATTAAAGTGGTAAATTACGTATCGAAAACGATAATGTAGCGGCGGTGGTGGTGCGACGACGGTGTTGCAGCGGCGGTGGTGCAGCGGCGGTGGTGCAGCGACGGTGGTGCAACGGCGGTGGTGCAGCGGCGGTGGTGAGCGGCGGTGGTGGTGGTGGAAGATGGTGAGCGATGGTGGTGGTGGTGGAAGATGGTGGATGAGCGACGGTGGTGGTGGAAGATGGTGAGCGACGGTGGTGGTGGTGGTGGAAGGTGGTGGTGAGCGGCGGCGGTGTCACGGGGAGGGCTCGCGGTGACGGTTTGGAGGCGGTGGTGGTGAAACGTTTGGAGGATTGTGGTGGTGAAATGGTTGTGGTTGTGGTGAATGTGTGGTAAAATGGGGTGTGCGAACGGTTGAAGATGAAACCACAAGGTCACGGTTTGGCCTCCACGTGACCTCTTACAGACACGAGGTCACGGTTTGTCCTCCACGTGACCTCTTACACACACGGTGCTCGAGGGGCAGGTGCACTAATCGAGGGAAATCAGATTAAAAAAATATCTCAAGATGTCACGGTTGGCCTCCACGTGACCTCTTCCTTTTTTGTATAATTATTATTATTATTATTGTTATTATTATTATTATTATTATTATTATTACTATTATTATTAATATTATTAATATTATTATTATTATTATTATTATTATTATTATTATTATCATTATTATTAACCGTAACCTTTTAGTTTCTGAATACACAAAATAATACTATTAATATTATTATTATTATTAACTTTAAACTTATTACTATTAAACTTTTTATTTATATTACAGTATATTATTATTATTATTATTATTATTATTATTATTTATCATTATTGTTATTATTATTAGAGTTTATTTTGTAGTTTCTGGATATACAAAATATTATTATTATTATTATTAACTTTAAAATTATTACTATTAAACTTTTTATTTATATTAGAGTATATTATATTATTATTATTATTATTATTATTTATCATTATTGTTATTATTATTAGAGTTTATTTTGTAGTTTCTGAATATACAAATATATTATTATTATTATTATTATTATTATTATTATTAACTTTAAAATTATTACTATTAAACTTTTATTTATATTAGATTATATTATTATTATTATTGTTATTATTATTATTTATCATTATTGTTATTATTATTAGAGTTTATTTTATAGTTTATGGATACACAAAATAATACTATTATAATTATTAGAGTAAATTGCCATTCCGTCCCTGTAGTTTGGTGAAAATTGCCACTTTAATCCAATAGTTTGTTTTTTCGCATCTGGGTCCCTGTGGTTTACAAATGTTGTCATATTCATCCAGTCCGTTAACTCCATCCAAAATTTCCGTTAAATGAGGGGTATATTGGTCATTTTACATATATGTTTTTATTTTTCTTTTTTTAAACCTGATTTAATATATACTCTTTAAATACATTGCTATTTTAGTCCTGTGGTTTGAGCGTATTTGCCAATTTAGTCCAAAAATAACCACCACACCACTACCCGTCACAAGAACCACCGAACCACCACCACGCCCCATCACAAAGCCACCAACACCACACCAGAACACCCACCACCACCACGCACATTGGATCGTCGCTACCATGTAAACCCTAAAAATCGACAATCAATATTGGACTTGTAACATACTACTTCGAAAATGCATATCAAACCCTACTAATACCTCTATAATACTCGTTTTCAAGGGTTCCATATATGTTTTCGAAGGGGTTTGTTATAAGTTCGAGATTAACGGTTTGTTTCTAGGGTTTACATGGTGGTGTTGGTGATCTAGTGTGTGATGGCGGAGATCTAATGTGTGGTGGTGGAGATCTAATGTGTGGTGGTGGTGCCTGTCTGGTGTGGTTTTGGTGGTTTTATGATGGGGTGGTGGTGATGGTTGAACTTCGATTTACCGATGCTCTTTGAAGCTTCACACCTACGCGCAATGAAAACAACACCAGTTAAGGCGTTCCAGGGGGAAATATCCCTGGAACGACCCTCCAGTGTGAGAGTAAGTATTAGTTGAATGAAAATATGTGATAGGGATAATTAAGGGGGAGCTTTTGTGTGTATTATTTTGTGAGGATCTCGATCCTCCTTACCTGGTATTATAGTGTTTGCCTGCTGCAATCGTGTGCTGATTTACAGGGATTATTCCCCGACAAATCCATTACCTTTTATATTCTCCGATCGTTACTGAATTATCGGTTATGATTGGGGTGATTCTGATGTAATTAAATGTGGGTCACATATCCTGCTGGCTTACCCGTTCCGCCCACATGGGTCGGGCTTTCGGGTTCGGGTACGTGGTCTTGTGTGGGTTATTTGTACCCTACATCTACATGGTGGTTCCATCACGGGTGGTGGTGATATGGTGTTTTATGCCAAGGTGGTGGGATTTTTGGACTGAATTGGCAAATATGTCCAAACCACAGGGACTAAAATAGCAATTTATTTAAAGGGGATATACTAAATGGGGTTTAAAAAAATAGAAAAATAAACATATATGTAAAATGACCGATATACCCTTCATTTAACGGAGAATGTTTGATGGAGTTAACGAACTGGATGAATATGACAAGATTGTAAACCACAGGGACCCAGATGCGAAAAAATAAACTATTGGATGAAAGTGACAATTTTCACCAAACCACAGGGACAAAAATGACAATTTACTCTAATTATTATTATCAACTTTAAAATTATTACTATTAAATTTTTTATTTATATTAGAGTATATTATTATTATTATTGTTATTATTATTATTTTTCATTATTGTTATTATTATTAGAATTTATTATGTATGTTTGAACATTGGTTTACAAAATATAAGGTGCATATATGTTGATATGTTCCCGATAAGATTGTTTAGGTTATCATTAAAACGTCACGGTTTGTTCACGTATGCATGTTTTGTATGTACGTTTACGAAGTGTATTTGTTCTTATTGTATATATATGTTGATGTGTGTGCATGTTCATGAAAAAAATATCCGATTCGATATACGTAAATGATCATAAACGGTTAATGTGTGGGAGTAGGGGACCCTAAAAGGTCACGATTAGACCAAACCGTGACCCCTTATACCAACAAGGTGTGACGGTTAGGTCACTGCGTGACACTTTGTGTCAACAAACTGTGACAGCTTCATTCCACAACGCCACATGTGAACAAAGGGGTCACGGTTTGCCCAAACCGTGACCTTTTGGTCCAGATTATTTTAAAAGAATAAGTTTCTAAAACTTTCAGCGAACCACTCCCGTCCCGACCGGTTAAGACGGTAGGGCAACAGGGGAGTGGTGTGGGCTCGAAACCCACTACCACCGGTTTAAAGGGGTATTTTTATAAAATTATTTAATTAGTAAAATATTAAAAATTAGGCAACAGTCACGGTTTGCCCTAACCGTGAGCTTTTGCCCCAACCCTAACCGTGACCTTTTACAAGTGTCATGCGCCCGAACAAGTGCCATGCGCCCTAAACGTCTTAACCGTGACCGTTGTAAAAGTTGCCAATTTTTAGACCTAACCGTGACGGTTAGACCTAACCGTGACGGTTAGACCTAACCATGACGGTTTAGACCTAACCGTGACGGTCACGGTTAGGTCTAACCGTTGCCAAACCCTAAACGTCACGGTTTGTTCAAACCGTGACAGTTTTATCCTCCTGTTTGATTTAGTGTTTTATTATTATTACTATTATTATTAATATTATTAATATTAATATTAATATTATTATAATATATTATTATTATTATTAACTTTATAATTATTACTATTATTATTTCTTCTATTATTATTATTATTCTATTATTACTATTATTATTATTATTATTACTATTATTACTATTATCATTATTATTATTATTTCTATTATTATACTACTATTTATTATTATTATTATATTATTATTATTATTATTATTATTATTATTACTATTACTATTATTATTATTTGTACTATTATTTTTATCATCATCATCATCATCATCATCAAATAAAGGGATCTTCATTAATATGATAAAGTATCAGAAAATGATAACTTACAAGAGCCATTGGTGCCTCTATGACGATCCGTTATTCTAACGTAATTATTTATACGATCCTCATACATATTTGTCATTCTAGTGCTTGTTGATATGCAAATCTCGGCCAATGATAGCTCACACTGGCATTGGGTAATCCCCTTCCAATTGTATGCAAATAAAGTGACATTGGTTAACATGAGTAAGTGCGACAACTGGATAGGTGAATAATGGCTCTGGGGCTGTTCTCAGCGGGAACCATGTCTGGCTGCCAAATGAAGAAATAAAATGCACAATACAATTGAATGTTTCCGCAATTACGAGTCCATGGGCCGGAAAAGTTAGCCAATGGGTATCGGGTGCGGGTTGAGTCGTGCCAAACCAATTTAAGCTATTACGAACAGAATCATAATAGCCAGGCATCTCGCGGTTCAAATTGCTCCGCCAATACCACATGTTTCTGTCCATCTCCGACAACATTTGACGCCTAACCCATTCCTATTCATTTGCTTTTTCCCTAAAGCCACCGCGATCGCCCGAAAACCACAGTTACCGCACATCTTTTATAGTCGAGACGTACCGGTGAATCCATTGGGGCAGATGATCCTTAAACTTCATAACTTTTATCACGTCCCTTGGTTTCAATATTAAAGGAAACCCTAGGGCAGCTCCCGTAATTGGTACATTTGAAGCAGCCTTTGCCTGATTAGAACGGTCGTTGGGCATTTTAAACTGAGGGGTATATGAGCTATGCCTCGCCGGGTCAGGCATAGTTTGTTGTGAGGAAGTATAGGAGCTGTGTCTAGCAGCCTCATACTGTGATATATTTGAGTTCGCTCTTCTTTGTTGCTCCTTAATATTTGGACGACCACGTCGGTCATGACGCACCTCAGGTTCTTTAAGATTTGACTTGCTCTTAAACAAAGATTTAAATACTTTCTTAAACAATTTTTTCTTTACTTGAGGATTGGGAGACGACATAATCTTTTGTTTCAAGTCATCAAATTTCACATCGTAGTCGGGTTCAGGCGGCGCGACGTACGTTGGCTCGAAATCAAGGTTCCTCCAGTGTGGATCTACCGCATCGAGTGGAATACTTATGACTGGATTTAAAGGTTAAATTATTAGTGAAAAATATGCAATCGTGTGACAACAGTAAAAAAATGTATTAAGAAAAATATAACCTTCTCGGATGTATATCTCCAAACGACAAGCACATGACAAGCCCATGGACGTGAACAACTGGTGTCCACATGAACCCCCAGACTCCTGAATCATTTCCATTTTCGTCAACTCTAATTCAAGGAGGCTAAGACAAAAATGGATACTTTATAATGCAACTTTGAGAACAATGACAGTCGATGGTCTTTTTTAATTTTCACACGGGACACCTCGAATGTTTTATAAATTTCAATCTCCTGGCCGCGCACGAGGTTACAAACATATCCGACAAGTGTGTGCAACGTATTATTGGTCCCTGTGAGGTAACTCTTGAAGTTGGCATGTTGGCCCTCAACCCTATTAGTTGTAAACTCACCAAAGTTAAGGTGGTCGTACATCCAACAAGTAATAATTTTCTCTTTGTACGGCACCAACCAATTATTCCAAATATATTCCCATACCTCTGAAAGAAATAACAAATTTTATAAAATGAACAAATAAATTATTAGAGTAAAAATAACTATGAAATTCTTACCACGTTTACCATCTTCATTTAACTTTTCTTCCATCTTCTTGTAATTGTAATCGTACAATGCCTCTGTAGGAGACGAACACAAGGTCTTCCACCAGTATGGAAAATCCTTCCACATGCTGGTTTTGAATATCATATTCTACCGTCTTTTGATATTCTCCCTAACGTGCCATCTGCATAGGTTTTTAGTAGCACTCGGGAACACGGTGTCACACGCGCTCATCAGGGCCAGGTCCCTGTCTGTGATAATAAAGCGGGGCTCCACACACCCATCGAGCATATCTCTGATCCACTCCAGTACCCATGTGAAGTTGTCCTGCCGTTCCCTCGATATAAATGCATGCGCAATACAAAACGACTTTGACGTCGACGTAACGCCAATAACCTGAACAAACGGAATATTGTACATGTTGGTCTTGTACGTCGTGTCTATCAACATCACGTGCGGGAATGTGCGCCACATTTTATACGAAGTAGGATGACAAAAGAAAACATCTTCCACGGCCTTAGTAGTTGCATTCGTTCGTGTTTCATACACGAACTCTTTAGATTGTAGCAGGATTTCAAGTTCCTGCATTGGTGTCATGCCTTTTCTCCCCTCAGCCCTAAACTTCGATGTCAGATTGTATATGTCTTGAACAACACAGACGCTGTGGGGAAAGTGCTCCCTTACGGCTGAATGGATATGTCGTGGCCGCACGTGCTGCCTGTGTAACTTCTCAACAAGATCAATTTCTTCGGCAGTCATCTTCCTAAGATGCGTGTGGCCCTCCTCGTACAAAACAGGATCGTGGTTATGCGTCTCGTTTCTTACCTCTAACATCCAACTGTCACTCTTTCCTACGTACTTCCCTACGAGTTTAAAGGGACATCCCTTCTTTATGCTCCCAGTACGTCTACTTGTGCCAGTGAATTTAGGTTCACCACTACGATTGCATATTAGTTCCACATCCTTTTTTCGTGACCGACCCACCACAATGACGCACCCATGCTCGCGTCCTCTCGTTTTAGCCCACTTCTCCAAGTCCTCACGAGAATCAAAATACTGAAAAAATGATAAAGCTAGATATAAAAAAACAATATATAAAACAAATAAAAAATAAAATAAACAAAAGAATAAAAACTCTTCGTACTTTATCGGTTTTATAAGAAACCGTAGCCTTTCTAATCCGAGCCTCATCCTCATCATGCTCCGCGGTGTCCCCATGGTTTTCTTTGAGGTGAACCGAACCTTCACTCTCAGCTGTGTCATTCCCATTAAAGGTATCCAACACATGTGTAATTTCTAGTTCTGACTGGTATGGGGGATGTCCGTAATCCAGCTCTGTTTGTGAGTGGTACGTGTTCGGGGCATGCCCGTAAGAATTGCAAGGGGGATATCTGTACCCTTCACCGTAACCTGTAGGTCCAAATAAAGAGTTGTACGCCTCTTGAGCAAATGTGTTCGACGGGTTGGTTTCCTCCTCCCCCCACGGAGGGTGACTCCCGTATACGTAATATTCCTAAAAAAGATAATGGTTAGATATTTCAAATAATAAGTTATAATAAAACATATACTAGTTCAACATGGTTCGAATCTTCGATATGTGGCACCTCATTCAAATCTGGAAGCTTCGGCTTTTGATAATGATCTCCCGAACCTGACATTGTTTTTGAATTAACGTGTTTTTGGAATGACGAAGGCTGAAAAATCTCGAGTGTTGGATGAATGAAAGCTCAAATACCTTATGATGAAAAAATTTCGAGTGTCAGATTAAGTGTCGAGTGTTGAAAGCTGAAAGGTATTTAAGGTGAAAATCCGGTGCACAAACCGTCACGGTTTGGCCTCCACGTGACGGTTTGTGGCACGATTCCCGGCCCTTCCGTCAAAATCACGTCTACCTCGTACCTTAAACTGAGACCTTGTACCCTAGAGGTCACGGTTAGGCCAAACCGTGACGGTTTGGTGACCGCTTTTCAACTTTAACAGGCTATTTTGTCGTTTTGTTGTCACGAGGTCACGGGTAGTACCACCATAAACCGTGACAGCAAGCCCTTGCGGTCACGGTTAGGGGCCAAAATGTGACTGCAAGGCCTAACGTTACCGTTTGAACCGGCCTACCACTAAAAACACCAGCGGTGTCCCCAGCACAACCCTTACAGAATAGTAACTTTGGTGGAATGTCAAATCAGAAGACATGCAAAAGGCAGATCCTTGTTCTAGATGAAATATAGTCAAAGGAAACTAAACCGGCAAGTATGGTTGTGTTGTTGTAACATATTTGGTTCATAATCATGTACCTTCTTGTAAAAACAACATTCTTTTTGCCTGTCTTTGATGCTGCGATTGTTGTATTTTGAAGTGACTTAGGCCCTGTTTGATAGAGCTGACCCGCGGTCTGACCACTGACTGGCTGACCCGGTCAGCCAGTCAGTGCGTTTGATTCGTCTGACTGGAGCATCTGACCCGGACCGGAGGACTGACCCAATCCACATTTTATTCCCTTCTGACCCATTTCTTCTCTTCTGACCAGACACCCAAAGTTCCACCACCACCACCCTTCCCCCGTCGCCATCGACCGCTGCTGCTGCTGCGACCTCCCGGCATCGCAACAATCGAACCATTATCATTCCCCAATCTCCATCATTCCCCGATCGAAACAGAAACGAAGACGTATCACTCATCAAGACTCACCACACCCAGATGCCACAAAACGAATGTCAACTCCGACGAGTGGCCGGAGCCTCGTCGGAGAAACTAAGTTATAGTCCGGCAACCCCTTCCGGCGACCAATGGTGTCCCACGCAGTCGTACCACAGAACAGCAATTCTCCACCCTTCACCTCCTCTTCTTTCTTCTCCGCCTCCGCCACCGTCGCCGTCGCCGTCTCCGTTGACATCTCCGACCAAGAACCGATCAAACTGTCGAAAATGAAAAGGGGGTTTGTTGAAGATGAAAAGGGGGTTTGTTGAAGATGAAAAGGGGGTTTGTTGAAGATGAAAACGGGGTTTGTGTTTAAAATAAAGGAAATGTAAATGGGATCTGTGTGATTATTATTATTATTGTTATGGTAGGTGGTGGTCAGATGCATACCGAATCAAACAACCATGTTTCAGTCAGACGCATACCCAGTCAGAACTTCTAACTGGGTCAGCTTCTGACCCAGTCAGATCTTACCCAGTCAGTTTTATCAAACAGCCCCTTAAGTAAAGTTGTGTAAAAAAGAACATCTCATTATTCTTGCATCTTACAAAATCAAACATGCCGTCAATAACACAATACATATTAACTTCAGTCAAGAAAAAAAAAATATCTTTTGAATAAATATAGACCAGATAAAGTTGGTAAATGTTACTTAAAAAATTTGGTTCAATCTTATGGAATTACGCAGCAAAGCAATGTCCCAAAATATTTTCCTTGTTGCAAAATTCAGGAGTTGTGATAAAATATTAAAATATAACAAATTACTCCAAAACATGGTACCACATAATTCCAATAATTAGTAAGAATAAAGGAGAAGAATGCATTATGCCCTGGTTGGGGGGAAATTACAGATAACTTTGATATGACCATTAATTATTTATACCTTATATCACATAGAGACATACTAGCACTCCTGCATAAACTTGATTTTTCCAATACACAAAATACTAATATAAGTTTATAGATACGTGAACACCAGCCACCGACAAACTCTCAAATTTGAGCTTCATTATGCTCATGAACATTATGCAACCCATGATCAGACTTGGACTTATTTGTTTAGAAAAACAACTCACACTCATACTACAGAGAGTTATCCACCCAAACTAGAAAAATCTAAAACATACAACATGAAATAACAAAGTAATATGGTTTAAATATTCCCATATTATAGTACTAAGAACTTGCAGACCAAGTCTAATGCATTGATTCAATCTCAAAATCACCAGCATTCAAATTGAAACCATAAAAAACCACTTAATTGATGGTAAAAAAAAGGTACTTATTTCTGAAACTATGATCATCAAAAGTTGTAAGTGATTTTAATTTCATAGTGATCGCCATATGGGCTATGCTCAGTTCATAAAACAAAACAAAAACAGATTTGTAGCAACATGATAAAGAAATTTAACGGTGACAGCAACCTTTATGGTAGCCTGGGTGTAACAATTATGTTGTGACCCAATTTAAAACATTAACAAATAAGGCAGCTGCAACCATTGCTACTCAATCAAAGACTAAAACATTTCTAACAATAGTACATAAACATTATTCCTACTAAAATAAAAGTTGTTAAGCAAAACAGATAACAATTATGGAAAAGAACACTCATAGATGTGGTTAACAGTTGTATGTTTAAGTTTGACATTCAACATTAAAGCAAACTCCTAAATGCTATATAGAAACAACCTTATTAAACAACCAACACAATAATGAGTGTGTTTATGCAACCTATACCCATTTTTTTGTAAAGTAGAGAGTTGAAAGCCTCTCTCCAAAAAAGTTAGAATACAACAAATACGTTTGTCCAAACAACACAATGCAAACTGACAGTAGTGAACATGACGGTCATCCCAAACAAACTAGACACCAAAGCGCATCCCGGCGAACGACCGCCCATCGAGAGACAGACCCAAAAGGTACTAGCGCACCGGGCAGGCACATCAATCTCAACTACTGAAGAACAAATGAAGACATTTGCACAATTAAAAAGAAGAACAGGGATAGTGATACAACACCTAGTTATACATCAAACATCAGAAAGTGTACATCAAAATCAAAATGACTGTTCATGAATTTCTATTCTATTTAATCCCTTATGTCGGTGATCAACAGTGCCACCGTCCCAACAAAAACAAAACCCTAAATCCCATTCAAGCGATTACAGGAGCTTGAGAAAGAGGTTTTCACCAAACCGGTGCCCTCCCTCCGCGCTCCTCTTCACCGACGCCCTCCCTCCGCCACTCCTCTTCACCGGCGCTCTCCCTCCGGCCAGAAGAGGCAGAGATGACAGTGAGGTTAGGGCAGATTGGATGACTGGTGGAATCGCTTGAGGTCACTTCCGATGGCCGACCCAAGGTGGAGTTAGGTAGCGGTGCAAAGGAGGTGGTCAAGAGGAAGCGAGGCCGTCCGGCCAAACTTTCGCCGGCTAAACCGGCGCTTGCTAAACCGACGCTTGTGAAGAGTGGCGTTGGAGTGGCGTCGATGGGGGTGATGAGGCCGGAGTTGGTGATGAAGTCGATTGTGCCGGTGGTTATGGCGGGAGTGTTGGGTATTTATGGTTTGATTATTGCTGTGATTATCAGTACGAGGATTAACCTTAAGGCGAAGTCTTATTATCTGTTTGATGGGTATGCTCATCTTTCTTCGGGACTTGCTTGTGGTCTTGCGGGTCTGTCTGCTGGTATGGCTATTGGAATCGTGGGGGATGCTGGTGTTAGGTAATTCTCTGATCTCTGTTTTCTTACTGTGATCTGTTTGTTTATTGCCCTGAATTTGATGAACTGCATCTCTGTTTAAATATCTTGATCGAAGTTTGTTGTGTGTTTTTGTTTGAAGATTGTGATGCTCAAAGGTTCCTATTAGCATTAGAATTTTACTCCCAACATATTATACTCTGGATTAAAACATAAGATGTTGAAAACATAAGATGAATGTGCATGTTTAGAGAAGTAAAGTTGCATTTTTGCTGATCAGTCAAATGTTAGAGGGATTGGTAAGAAGAGGAGGGGATAGGTAGTGATAGTTGTTTCGGTAGTGGTTGGATGTTGGGACTTGGGATTATTATAGATAAAAGCCAGACGGACAAATTGGGCCTAATGAGTAACATGTCAAAATAGGTATGGGTTGAAACGCGCCTGGTTTAGGGTGGATTTGCTCACACTTTTGTGTTGGTTTGCGAAGGGATTATGTTATCTAATAGCAAGTTTCTTCACTATTCGAATGTTGGGATTATCACAAAATAAAGTCACATAAACTTTTTGTGAAATTATTCATGAATGTTAAAATTAAATGGCTTAAATAAAAAGGAAATGAAACACGGTTGCTGTTTTAACTTGAAGTATAAGGTAATTGTGAATAAACAAAAGTCACTAAATATTGGCAAGTTTTCAAATTGTTTCTTTGGGCTATTGAGTTTTAAGAATTGTGAAAAGTTCACAAGTGAACAATATTGAAACACGAGTGGTATTTTTAGTTAGAAAAAATCATCAGTTGCTTTATTGGAACAATATTGAAGCTTGGTTACTTAGCATGATTTTATGATGTTTTATGCATTAAAGAGATACATTGAATGTCTTTCAACCCATTTGATCATATCCTATAGCCACCCAAATCGATATGTTCATGATTAAGTGGATTGAAATTGGCCCATATAGTTAACTTACTCGAAGTGAATATTTGTATATCTTATAGGATTCATTGTTCCTTTCTACTAAAATGCGATTGTGATTATTCTAACATAGTCGTGTTGTAAATCCAGGGCTAATGCACAACAACCAAAACTTTTTGTTGGAATGATCCTAATTCTTATTTTTGTTGAAGCTTTGGCCCTATACGGTCTTATTGTTGGCATCATTCTTTCTTCTCGAGCTGGTCAATGCAGAGCAGATTAGAAGAATTGCTTGTGGATCCTGTTCACTGTGATAAAGTGAGCATTTTTCTCCCGTCACTCCATTTCACCCCTCTGTCCTCTGATTTGTGATTTGAGATTGAAAGACGGTTGTCCTGCTACCACATTCGTCTTCCTCACGCAAGCGCAACCATAGTCTGGATAGTGCGACTACCCCCACCTACCTCCGGCGAACCTCGATCGGTGCGTTGGGTTGTGTTTGGTGGTTGTTCTCCACCTTCGGTTGTTGCATACTATATGGTTCTCTTTTACCATGATTTTTGGGTTTCTTTGGTGGTGTTGATGAGGGTTGGTTTCAGTTACTGACCAAAGACACCCTATGTCTCTCTCTATCATGTCTTTTTGTGAAGTTGAAGTGTGTTTATATGGAGATAAAAGGGGTTTGTTGTGTTTCAAGTAGGTTTTCCAGGTTTTGGTGGAGGTGTCGGTGGCGGTCGGCGATGATGATGAATCTGTCGTTGTCTGAGTGAATCGAACGAAGGTTGAAACTTACCGTATCTTGGCGGGGTAATTTTCGGAGGTTTCGCGGTGGAAATTGGTGTTTCTACCGTTGAAGCAGCCGTGATGTTTGCAGCCATGGTGGTTTGTTCATCTTTGTTCTGATTATCATTATTAACAAATCTGAGCCTTATTAATAAGTACCACCGGCCAGGGTTATTTTGGGTATTTCACAGCTTCCTTTCCGGCAACTCACACTCAATACACACACACACTCACAACCTCTTCAACACGAAGATTCATCGCGGAGGCAATTGTGCGTTGTTTTTGTTGGGATCAATTGTCGATTTCTAGGTTTTTGGTTACCTATAGTTGCATCTAGCATGATCCGATCACATAGTGTATCTGGAGACCTGCATGGTGTTCAACCCGATCCTGTAGCTACTGATATTCTTAGAAAAGAACCAGAGCACGAAACTTTTGTACACCTGAAAATTACACCATCTGGTAACCATGTCTACTTTGCAATTCATCTGTGCTAATACACACGTTCGCCAAAGATCTATTTCTTAGTTTATTATTTTGTATTAGACCTATTTGCTATAAAAAGTTTTACTTTTTCCAGCTTCCCTTATTGCAGAAACACCATCTGCTGATGAAGCAAAGGTCTACAGAGCCTTGCAGGTTTGTCTTGGTTATGGCTTAAAATGATTAAAATTTGGTATGGGTCAACATGGGTGGTATTGGTTATGGGTCAAAACAGGTGGCATTGGTTATGGCTCATAACAGGCGCATAAGTTATAGGTCATAACGGGTGGGATTAATTATGGTCAAAACGATTGATACTTGGTTTAGGTCAAAACTGGTGGTATTGGTTATGGGTAAAAAAATATGGAATTGATATGGTCAAAATGAGTGATATAGCTTATGGGCCAACTTTGTGGTATTGGTTGTGGGTTAAAATAAGTAATATTGGTTAGGGGTCGAAATGGTTGATATTTGGTATGGGTCAGGTTGGGTGATATCAGTGATATTGGTTATGGCTCAAAACTATTGAAATTTGATATGGGTCAACATGGGTGGTATGGGTCAGGTTGGGTGATATCAGTGATATTGGTTATGGCTCAAAACTATTGAAATTTGGTATGGGTCAACATGGGTGGCATTGGTTATGGCATATGGGTGAAAACGGTTGGTATTGGTTATAGGTCAAAACGGGTGGTATTGGTTATGGGTCAGTATGAATGGTGTTTGGTATGGGTCAAAACGGGTGATATTTGGTATGGGTCAAAATGGATGGTTTTGGTAATGGGTCAAAACGGGTGATATAGGTTATGAGTAAAAATGGGTGATATTGGTTGTGGGTCAAAAAAGTTGATATTTGGTATGGGTCAACTTGGGTGATATTAGTTATGAGTCAAGATGGGTGTTATTGGTTATAACTCAAACGATTGAAATTTTGTATGCGCTAACATGGGTGGTATTGGTTATGTGTCAAAACGGTTGGTATTGGTTATGAGTCAAAACAATTTATATTTGGTATGCGTCAAAACGGTTGATATTGGTTATGGGTCAAAACAGATGGTATTGGTATGGGTCAAAACGGGTGATAGGTTATGGGTCAATTGATGATATTTATTGTGGGTCATAATGAGTAATATTGGTTATGGGTCGTAAACGATTGATACTTGGTATGGGTCAGCTTGAGTGATATGGTTATGGACAAAATGGGTGATTTTAGTTATGGCTTAAAACGACTGAATTTTGGTATGGGTCAACACGAGTGGTATTGGTTATGGGTTAAAATAGGTGGCATTGGTTATGGGTCAAAACAACTAATATTTGGTATCGGTCAAAACGGGTGGTATTGGTATAGGTTAAAATGGGTGATTAAGTTATGGGTCAACTTGGTGATATTGGATGTGGGTCAAAATGGGTGATATTGGTTCTGGGTCGAAACAGTTGATATTAGATATGGGTTAGGTTGGGTGATATTGGTTATGGGTCAAACGGTTGATATTTGGTATTGGCCATCTTGGGTGATATTATTTATGGGTCAAAATAGGTGATATCGGTTATGGCTCAACACTATTGAAACTTGGTATGGGTCAATATGGGTGGTATTGGTTGTGGGTCAAAAAGGGTGGTATTGGAAATGGGTCAAAACGGTTGGTATTTGATATGGGTCAAAACGGGCTGTTAATAGGTTATGGGTCAAAACAGGTGAAAATAGGTCAAAATGAGTGATAATGGTTATGGGTCAAAATGAGTGGTATTTGTTATGGATCAAATGGATGGTGTTAGTTATGGTTCAAAGCGGTTTTATTTGGTATGGGTCAACATGTTTTTATACAGCTTATGTTTCAAATTATTAAGCATATTTGTATAAGTCAAATTATTGTGCATATTGACGGGTCAAAATGGCTGCTTTTAGTTATGATCAATGTGAAATCTGATCAACATGGTCATGCCTCATATGATTGTCTGGGTCAACATATCAAAAAAGCACCTACATATCCCAATAGGCCAAAGTCCCTAATGAGTACTTTTAACGCAAATTTGATTGTTTGTAATGGTCATGCTTGGTTTTTCACCAAATATAAAACATAGGCCTTTATCATTCATAGTAGCTTTCTAATGTTTATGCGTTTACGGTTCATTTGTCAAATAAAAATTCAAATACCACATACCATCCTGATGGCTTTTTTCAACCATCAAACAACCAAATTTGTATCAACTAGCATTGGATCCCGCGCGTTACTGCGTGTCTTCTTGCAATGTCATGAAAACCGTCCAAGTTGTTGTAGAGAACAACAAAATTAAAGTAATGTACAAGGACTAATGATTGATTGCATTTTACTTGATTTTTCTTAGAGAAATAAATTACCAATTGATCATTCCAGGTGGTAAATTGACCGAGCCAGTCTATTTGTGTTTGAATATTTTATTTTAGTAAGCGACATAGTAGATAATAAACCAAAGTTTTGCTGTAATTGTATCAAGCTCCTGCGGCAACGCGCGGGAGAAATAACTAGTTAATATTAAAGAAGTAAATTATAAGAATAAATGGGTCCTAATGGGACACCGCATGGGTTTTTGGGGGTGGGCCGGTTCAAACGATCACGGTTAGGTCTTGCGGTCACATTTTGGCACCTAACCGTGACCGCATGGACTTGATGTCACGGTTTGGGGTGTTTGTCCCCGTGACAGCATGGTCTTGCTTTCACGGTTCGGGGTGGTAGTCCCCGTGACCTCCTGACAACAAAACGACAAAATGACAAAATGGGCTGTTAAAGTTGAAAAGCGGTCACCAAACCGTCACGTGGAGGCCAAACCGTGACCTCTAGGGTACACGGTCTCAGTTTAAGGTACGACGTAGACGTGATTTTGACAAAAGGCCGGGATTCCCGGCACAAACCGTCACGTGGAGGCCAAACCGTGACGGTTTGTGCCCCAGAATTTCACCTTATATACATTTCACCTTCGAACAATCGGCATATCCATTTCCAAACTAAAAATTCGCAATTTCATAATCCACACTCGAGATTTTTCAGCCTTCGTCATTCCAAAAACGCGTTAATTCGAAAACAATGTCGGGTTCGGGAGATCATTATCAAAAGCCGAAGCTTCCAGATTTGAATGTCCTGACCTCGGTGATTCTGCTCTTGGGCTCGCAATCTCAAGCTTTCTCTTCTTGACTTACCCCGATATCGACGCTGGTAAACTCTCTGAACTCCGTGCGCGCAATGTTAGTGGTGAAAAACTCGCTCGGGTTGCAGTTCGCCTCGGGCTTTACAAGTACATCCGTCACAACAAAGCTGATGTTCTTAGTGATAAGGTATTACATTATCAAGTCTACTGATATTCATGCCAATTATACATTCTGTGTTGCTATTAGATTTGGGGTTTTTTGGTGTTTGAGGAGTGCATACTATTTGAAATTGAGTTTACTATTAGCCTATTAGGCGTACCGATTATACGTCATGCATTGCTATTGAATTTGGGGGTGGTGTTTTGATTTTGTTAGGTTTGGGAGTTTCTTATTGCGGTTGAGGAAGAAGAAGGGATAGTTGTGCACGGTGGAAGAAGGAAACCGACCCTGCATAACCAGTTTTCCAAAGAATCTGCGCTGCGTTTTGTCTCCACAAAGATTAAAGTCAACGCGTTCTGAATCAAGATTAAAGAGAACAGATTATAAAGACTAATTAAGCAGATTAGAAAAAAAAGATGAACTGAATCGCACGTTTGTTAATGATTAAAACCATAAAATAGTGTTTGTTAATGATTTTAAAAGTATATAAACCTGAGGATAAATCGGTGCACCACCATATGCAACAACAACTTTCACACCAGTTTCATAGCAGAATTTCTTAGCTTCTTCAAATATCTAACGAAATAATACAGATCATAAGAACAATAGTTATATTATATATTCACGAAAAGATAGAAATGATGTGACAGTGAAACTAGTAATCGATAATCAATCATCATTTGTACAGACTAATGGGGACACCGCATGGGTTTTTGGTGGTGGGCCGATTCAACTGTATTGTGCATCTTATTTCTTCATTTGGCAGCCAGACAATTGGAAGGGGATTACCCGATGCCCAGTGTGAGCTATCATTGGCCGAGATATGCATATCAAGAAGCACTAGAATGGCAAAATATGTACGAGGGTCGTTTAAATAATTACGTTAGAATAATGGATCGTCATAGAGGCACCAATGTCTCCAGTAAGATATTATTATCCGATACTTCATCATATTAATAAATATCCCTTTATTTGATGATGATGATGATGATGATGATGATGATGATGATGATGATGATGATCATAATAATAGTAATAATAATAATAATAATAGTAATATTAATAATATTAGTAGTAGTAATAATAATAATAATAATAATAATAATAATAATAATAATAATAATAATTATTATTATTATTATTATTATTAATAATAATAATAATAATAATAATAATAGTAATAGTAATACTAATAATAATAATAATAATAATAATAATAATAATAATAATAATAATAATAATAATAATAATATAAACAGCTGAATGATTGCTCATCAGTAGTTTTGTAAATAAAGTGTCACGGGTTGACCAATACGTGACAGTTAGGGTTTCTCAACCGTCACGGTTAGTTCTAACCGTGACCTTTTGGGGTATTGCTCATCAGTAGTTAATTAAACAGCTGAAACAGCTGAAGGATTGCTCATCAGTAGTTTTGTAAACAAAGTGTCACGGTTTGGTCTTGCTGTCACGGTTCGGGCTTGTAGTCCCCGTGACCTCCTGACAACAAAATGACAAAATAGGCTGTTAAACTTGAAAAGCGGTCACCAAACCGTCACGTGGAGGCCAAACCGTGACCTCTAAAGGTACGACGTAGACGTGATTTTGACAAAAGGCCGGGATTCCCTGCACAAACCGTCACGTGGAGGCCAAACCGTGACGGTTTCTGCCCCATAATTTCACCTTATATACATTTCACCTTCGAACAATCGGCATATCCATTTCCAAACTAAAAACTCGCAATTTCATAATCCACACTCGAGATTTTTCAGCCTTCGTCATTCCAAAAACGCGTTAATTCAAAAACAGTGTCGGGTTCGGGAGATCATTATCAAAAGCCGAAGCTTCCAGATTTGAATGTCGTGACCTCGGTGATTCTGCTCTTGGGCTCGCAATCTCAAGCTTTTTCTTCTTGACTTACCCCTATATCGACGCTGGTAAACTCTCTGAACTCCGTGCGCGCAATGTTAGTGGTGAAAAACTCGCTCGGGTTGCAGTTCGCCTCGGGCTTTACACCACCGGACCATGGTGCAAGATCCTAGTGCCACAACCCTACCTCTCCCCCCAACCATCCTTGTCACACTACTACTAAATGCGTCTCGAAATCTCAAAGCCGCTTCAGGTGTTGTAAAGTTAACAAACGCGAACCCAGCGTTAGTTCGCCGACTACAAAACAACAACAAATTAAAAGTAATAAAGTACCTGGATTCTAGCACGACTAAAAAAACAAAACAAACATACCCAGTGTATCCCGCTGAAGAGCAGGGTCTGGGAGGGGTATGTGGTGGCAAGTCTTTCCTCTATCCTGAGAGATAGAGAGACCGCTTCCGAAGAGACCCCCGACTCGTTAACAAATCCCAATGTTTTCCTTTAACCGACGTATGAAACTTCCAAGCTGCTTCAGATGTTGTAAAGTTCACAAACGCATATCCGGCATTCAAACCATGCCTGTACGTATATATCAACGTCAAAACTTAGCTTACAGTGGGTACGTTAATAAAACTCCGATCGAACGGTGTTTCCCGCCTTTTCATTCTCAAGTTTACAGTGATAAAATTACGGAAATAAAAATAAATGTTTAATGCTGGCCCATCTGGCGCGGGCGGGTCTGGTCAGGGCAGCGATCCGGGGATGATGGATTAGATAGATATTTTGTTTGTATTTTATTTCTTTTTGTATGTAAAAACTCATTGTATATATATATATATGTGCAGTTTCAGTTATGATGATTTGTATATTTGGTTGTGTTTGTTTGGCTGTGTTTCTTTGTTTGTTTGCTTTATATTTGCAATGTTGATAATGTTAATTGTATATGTTTGATAACAACTGATTTTTACGATTAGGTTAACCATGTGATAAAATAACAACCAACTTGTTTAAAATTACTTGTAATATGACCATTAATTGCAGCAGATTAGGTTAACCATGTGATAATGTTAATTGTATCTGCGCTGCGTTTTGTCTCCACAAATATTAAAGTCAACGCGTTCTGAATCAAGATTAAAGATAACAGATTACAAAGACTAATTAAGCAGATTAGAAAAAAAAAGATGAACTGAATCGCACGTTTGTTAATGATTAAAACCATAAAATAGTGTTTGTTAATGATTTTAAAAGTATATAAACCTGAGGATAAATCGGTGCACCACCATATGCAACATCAACTTTCACACCAGTTTCATAGCAGAATTTCTTAGCTTCTTCAAATATCTAACGAAATAATACAGATCATAAGAACAATAGTTATATTATATAATCACGAAAAGATAGAAATGATGTGACGGTGAAACTAGTAATCGATAATCAATCATCATTTGTACAGACTAATAAAAATAAATGTTTAACGCTTAAGGAAGATACACGAAATCAAACTCCGATCAAACGGTGTTTCCCGCCTTTTCATTCTCAAGTTTACAGTGATAAAATTACGGAAATAAACATAAATGTTTAATGCTTAAGGAAGATACACGAAATCAAACTCCGATCGAATAATAATAATAAATGTTTAGTAGTAGTAATAATATTAGTAGTAGTAGTAGTAATAATAATAATAATAATAATAATAATAATTAATTATTATTATTATTATTATTATTATTATTATTAATAAAAATAATAATAATAATAATAATAATAACAACAACAGCAATAATAATAATAATAATAATAATAATAATAATAATAATAATAATAATAATAATAATAATAATAATAATATAAACAGCTAAAGGATTGCTCATCAGTAGTTTTATAAACAAAGTGTCACGTTTTGATCAATACGTGACAGTTAGGGTTTCTCAACCGTCACGGTTAGGGCTAACCGTGACCTTTTGGGGTATTGCTCATCAGTAGTTATTTAAACAGATGAAGGATGAGCGGTCACATTTAGCTCATCAGTAGTTTTGTAAACAAAGTGTCACAGTTAGCTCTTGCGGTCACATTTTGCACCTAACCGTGACCGCATGGTCTTGCTGTCAAAGTTCGGGGTGGTAGGCCCCGTGACCTCCTGACAACAAAACGACAAAATGGGCTGTTAAAGTTGGTCACCATACCGTCACGTGGAGGCCAAACCGTGACCTCTAGGGTACACGGTCTCAGTTTAAGGTACGACGTAGACGTGATTTTGACGAAAGGCCGGGATTCCCGGCACAAACCGTCACGTGGAGGCCAAACCGTGACGGTTTGTGCCCCAGAATTTCACCTTAAATACATTTCAGCTTTGAACAATCGGCATCCAAACTAAAAATTCGCAATTTCGTAATCCACACTCGAGATTTTTCAGCCTTCGTCATTCCAAAAACGCGTAAATTCGAAAACAATGTCGGGTTCGGGAGATCATTATCAAAAGCCGAAGCTTCCAGATTTGAATGAGGTGCCACATATCGAAGATTCGAACCAGGTTAAACTAGTATATGTTTTATTATAACTTATTATTTGAAACATCTAACCATTATCTTTTTTAGGAATATTACGTATACGGGTGTCACCCTCCATGGGGGGAGGAGGAAACCAACCCGTCGAACACATTTGCTCAAGAGGCGTACAACTCTTTATTTGGACCGACAGGTTACGGTGAAGGGTACAGATATCCCCCTTGCAATTCTTACGGGCATGCCCCGAACACGAACAACTCGCAAACAGAGCTGGATTACGGACATCCCCTGTACCAGTCAGAACTAGAATTTACACATGTGTCGGATACTTTTAATGGGAATGACACAGATGAGAGTGACGGTTCGGTTCACCTCAAAGAAAACCATGGGGACACCGCGGAGCATGATGAGGATGAGGATCGGATAAGAAAGGCTACGGTATCTTATAAAACCAATCAAGTACGAAGAGTTTTTATTCTTTTGTTTATTTTATTTTTTATTTGTTTTATATATTGTTTTTTTATATCTAGCTTTATCATTTTTTTAGTATTTTGATTCTCGTGAGGACTTGGAGAAGTGGGCTAAAACGAGAGGACGCGAGCATGGGTGCGTCATTGTGGTGGGTCGGTCACGAAAAAAGGATGTGGAACTAATATGCAATCGTAGTGGTGAAACTAAATTCACTGGCACAAGTAGACGTACTGGGAGCATAAAGAAAGGATGTCCCTTTAAACTCGTAGGGAAGTACGTAGGAAAGAGTGACAGTTGGATGTTAGAGGTGAGAAAAGAGACGCACAACAACGATCCTGTTATGTACGAGGAGGGCCACGCGCATCTTAGAAAGATGACCGCTGAAGAAATTGATCTTGTCGAGAAATTACACAGGCAGCACGTGCGGCCACGACATATCCATTCAGCCGTAAGGGAGCAGTTTCCCCACAGCGTCTGTGTTGTTCAAGACATATACAATCTGACGTCAAAGTTTAGGGCTGAGGGGAGAGAAGGCATCACACCAATGCAGGAACTTGAAAACCTGCTACAATCTAAAGAGTTCGTGTATGAAACACGAACGAATGCAACTACTAAGGCGGTGGAAGATGTTTTCTTTTGTCATCCTACTTCGTATAAAATGTGGCGCGCATTCCCGCACGTGATGTTGATAGACACGACGTACAAGACCAACATGTACAACATTCCGTTTGTTCAGGTTATTGGCGTTACGTCGACGTCGAAGTCGTTTTGTATCGCGCATGCATTTATATCGAGAGAACGGCAAGACAACTTCACATGGGTACTGGAGCAGATCAGAGATATGCTCGATGGGTGTGTGGAGCCCCGCGTTATTGTCACAGACAGGGACCTGGCCCTGATGAGTGCGTGTGACACAGTGTTCCCGAGTGCTACTAAAAACCTATGCAGGTGGCACGTTCGGGAGAATATCAAAAGACGGTGGAATATCCTTTTCAAAACCGACATGTGGAAGGATTTTTCATACTGGTGGAAGACCTTGTGTTCGTCTCCCACAAAGGCAATGTACGATTACAATTGCAGGAAGATGGAAGAAAAGTTAAATGAAGATGGTAAAAGTGGTAAGAATTTCATATTTATTTTTACTCTAACAATTTATTTGTTCATTTTCTAAAATTTATTATTTTCTTTCAGAGGTATGGGAATATATTTGGAATAATTGGTTGGTGCCGTACAAAGAGAAAATTATTACTTGTTGGATGTACGACCGCCTTAACTTTGGTGAATTTACAACTAATCGGGTTGAGGGCCAACATGCCAACTTCAAGAGTTACCTCACAGGGACCAACAATACGTTGCACACACTTGTCGGATATGTTTATGACCTCGTGCGCGGCCAGGAGATTGAAATTTGTAGAACATTCGAGGTGTCCCGTGTGAAAATTAAAAAAGACCATCGACTGTCATTGTTCTCAAAGTTGCATTATAAAGTATCAACTTTTTGTCTTAGCCTCCTTGAATCAGAGTTGACGAAAATGGAAATGATTCAGGAGTCTGGGGGTTCATGTGGACACCAGTTGTTCACGTCCATGGGTTTGCCATGTGCTTGTCGTTTGGAGATACACGTCCGAGAAGGTTATATTTTTCTTAATACATTTTTTTACTGTTGTCACACGATTGTATATTTTTCACTAATAATTTAAGCTTTAAATCCAGTCACTAGTATTCCACTCGATGCGGTAGATCCACACTGGAGGAAGCTTGATTTCGAGCCAGCGTACGTGGCGCCGCCTGAACCCGACTACGATGTGAAATTTGATGACTTGAAACAAAAGGTTATGTCGTCTCCCAATCCTCAAGTAAAGAAAAAATTATTTAACAAAGTATTTGACTCTTTGTTTAAGAGTAAGTCAAAACTTAAAGAACCTAATGTGCGTCATGACCGACGTGGTCGTCCAAATATTAAGGAGCAACAAAGAAGAGCGGACTCCAATACATCACAGTATGAGGCTGCTAGACACAGCTCCTATACTTCCTCGCAACAAACTATGCCTGACCCGGCGAGGCATAGCTCATATACCCCTCAGTTTAAAATGCCCAATGACCGTTCTAATAAGGCAAAGGCTGATTCAAATGTACCGATTACGGGAGCTGCCCTAGGGTTTCCTTTAATATTGAAACCAAAGGACGTGATAAAAGTTATGAGGTTTAAGGATCAGTTGCCCCAATGGATTCACCGGTACGTTTCGACTATAAAAGATGTGCGGCCTGATGGTAACTGTGATTTTCGGGCGATCGCGGTGGCTTTAGGGAGAAAGCAAAATGAATGGGAATGGGTTAGGCGTCAAATGTTGTCGGAGATGGACAAAAACATGAGGTATTGGCGGAGCAATTTGAACGTGAGATGCCTGGCCATTATGATTCTGTTTGTAATAGCTTAAATTGGTTTGGCACGACTAAACCCGCACCCGATACCCATTGGCTAACTTTTCCGGCCCATGGACTCGTAATTGCGGAAACATTCAACTGTATTGTGCATCTTATTTCTTCATTGGCAGCCAGACATGGTTCTCGCTGAGAACAGCCCCAGAGCCATTATTCACCTATCCAGTTGTTGCACTTGCTCATATTAACGGAGCACACTTTATTTGCATACAATTGGAAGGGGATTACCCGATGCCCAGTGTGAGCTATCATTGGCCGAGATATGCATATCAAGAAGCACTAGAATGGCAAAATATGTATGAGGGTCGTTTAAATAATTACGTTAGAATAATGGATCGTCATAGAGGCACCAATGTCTCCTGTAAGATATCATTATCCGATACTTCATCATATTAATGAATATCCCTTTATTTGATGATGATGATGATGATGATGATGATGATGATGATAATAATAATAATAATAGTAATAATAATAATAATAGTAATATTAATAATATTTGTAGTAGTAGTAGTAGTAGTAATAATAATAATAATAAAATAATAATAATAATAATAATAATAATAATAATAATAGTAATAATAATAATAATAATAATAATAGTAATAATAATAATAATAATAATAGTAATAATAATAATAATAATAATAATAATAATAATAATAGTAATAGTAATAGTAATAATAATAATAATAATAATAATAATAATAATAATAATAATAATAATAATAATAATAATAATAATAATAATAATAATAATAACTAATAGTAATAGTAGTAATAATAATAATAATAGTAATAATAATAATAATAATAATAATAATAATAATAATAATAATAATAATAATAATATAAACAGCTGAAGGATTGCTCATCAGTAGTTTTGTAAACAAAGTGTCACGGTTTGACCAACACGTGACAGTTAAGGTTTCTCAACCGTCACGGTTATGGCTAACCGTGACCTCTTGGGGTATTGCTCATCAGTAGTTAATTAAACAGCTGAAGGATTGCTCATCAGTAGTTTTGTAAACAAAGTGTCACGGTTGGGCTAACCGTGACCTCTTGGGGTATTGCTCATCAGTAGTTAATTAAACTGCTGAAGGATTGCTCATCAGTAGTTTTGTAAACAAAGTGTCACGGTTTGGGCTAACCGTGACCTCTTGGGGTATTGCTCATCAGTAGTTAATTAAACTGCTGAAGGATTGCTCATCAGTAGTTTTGTAAACAAAGTTTCACGGTTTGGGCTAATCGTGACCTCTTGGGGTATTGCTCATCAGTAGTTAATTAAACAGCTGAAGGATTGCTCATCAGTAGTTTTGTAAACAAAGTGTCACGGTTTGACCAACACCTGACAGTTCGGGTTCCTCAACCGTCACGGGTAGGGCTAACGGTGACCTCTTGCCGGGCGAATGTCCACTGTTCGGGCGCATGGTTCGCTTTTTTTTATAAAAAATATTTACTCAGAAAATATTTTAAAAAATAGGCAAAAGGTCACGGTTAGGGAAAACCGTCACCTTTTGCCTAATTTTTAAAATTTTCAAAATAAAAAATTTTATAAAAAGCACCTCACTAAACCGGTGGTAGTGGGTTTCGAGCCCACACCACTCCCGTATTGCCCTACCGTCTTAACCGGTCGGGACGGGAGTGGTTCGCTGAAAGGTTTAGAAAACAATTACTTTTAAACTGAATTGGACCAAAAGTTCACGGTTTGGGTAAACCGTGACACCTTTGTTCACATGTGGCGTTGTGGAATGAAGCTGTCACAGTTTGTTGACACAAAGTGTCACGTGGTGACCTAACCATGACACCTTGTATGTATAAGAGGTCACGGTTTGGTCTAACCGTGACCTTTTGGGGTTCCCTAAACCCACACATTAACCGTTTATGATCATTTACGTACATCGAATCCGATATTTTTTTCATGAATATGCACACACATCAACGTATATATACAATAAGAACAAATACACTTCGTAAACGTACATACAAACATGCGGACGTGAACAAACCGTGACGTTTTAATGATACCCTAAACAATCTTATCGGGAACACATCAACATATATACACCTTATATTTTGTATGTATGGATGTATGTATGTATGTATGTATGTATGTATGTATGTATGTATGTATGTATGTATGTATGTATGTATGTATGTATGTATGTATGTATGTATGTATGTATGTATGTATGTATGTATGTGTGTGTGTATGTATGTGTGTATGTATGTATATGTGTGTATGTATGTGTGTATGTATGTGTGTATGTATGTGTGTATGTATGTGTGTATGTATGTGTGTATGTACGTGTGTGTGTGTGTGGTATGTATGTATGTATGTATGTAGTATGTATGTATGTGTGTGTGTATGTATGTGTGTATGTATGTGTGTATGTATGTGTGTATGTATGTGTGCATGTATGTGTGTATGTACGTGTGTGTGTGTATGTATGTATGTATGTATGTATGTATGTATGTATGTATGTATGTGTGTGTGTATGTGTGTATATATGTCTGTATGTATGTGTGTATGTATGTGTGTATGTGTGTATGTGTGTATGTATGTGTGTATATGTGTATGTGTGTATGTGTGTATGTGTGTATGTATGTATGTATGTATGTATGTATGTATGTATATGTATGTATGTATGTATGTATTAATACTATAAGTAATAATATTAGTAATAATAATAGTAATAATAATATAACAATAATAATAATAATAATAATATTAGTAATAATATTAGTAATAATAATAATGATAATAATAATAATAATAATAATAATTAATAATATAGTAACGGAAATTATAATAATAATAATAATAATAATAATAATAATAATAATAATAATAATAATAATAATAATAATAATAATAATAATAATAATATTACAAAAAAAACCAAGAGGTCATGTGGAGGGCAAACCGTGACCTCTTGAGATATTTTTGAATCTGACTTCTCCTCGATTAGTGCACCTGCCACTCGAGTACCGTCTGCGTAAGAGGTCACGTGGAGGCCAAACCGTGACCTCTTCTGCCTAAGATCTCACGTGAAGGCCAAACCGTGACCTCGAAGGTACTGGTGTCTACTTCAACGTTCGACCCCCCATTTCCACACACAACCACAAACACAACCACAAACCCACAACCACAAACACAACCACCGCCGCTCACCACCACCACAACCACCGCCGGTCACAACCACCGCGCTCACCACCACCGCCGCTCAACCGTTCGAGGCCAAACCGTCACCCGCGAGCCCTCCCCGTGACACATTCATCTTCCACCACCACCGCCGCTCACCACCACCGCCGCTCACCACCACTGCCGCTCACCACCATCGCCGCTGACCACCATCGCCACTGACCACCATCGCCGCTCACCACCATCGCCGCTCACCACCACCACCGGTCACCAAAACCGCCGCTGCACACCACCACCGCCGCTGCACCACCGCGTTTTCGGTACGTAATTTACAGGTTTAAACCATAGATTTGATAGTTTTTCTCAAATAGATTTGATAGTTTTTCCAAATAGATTTGATAGGTTTTCACAAATAGATTTGATAGGTTTTCCCGAATAGATTTGATAGGTTTTACCAAATAGATTTGATAGGTTTTCCCAAATAGATTTGATAGGTTTTCCCGAATAGATTTGATAGGTTTTCCCAAATAGATTTGATAGGTTTTACCAAATAGATTTGATAGGTTTTCTCAAATAGATTGATAGGTTTCCCAAATAGATTTGATAGATTTTCCGTATGTGTAACGTAGTTTGTCGACGGTTTATTATTATTATTAGAAATAATAATAATAATAATATAATAATAATAATAATAGTTATAATAGTAATAGTAATAATAGAATTAATAATATTAGTAATAATATTAATAATAATAATAATAATATAATATAATAATATAATAATATAATAGTAATAATATAATAATAATAGTAATAATAATAATATAATATTAGTATAGTATATATAATATAATAATATAGTATAATAATAATATAATAATATTTGTATAAAATATAATAATAATATTAATAATAATATTAATAGTAATATAATAGTAATAATAATAATAATAATAATAATAATATTAGTATTAGTAATAATAATAATAATAATATAATAATAATAATAATAATAATAATAATAATATAATATAGTATAATAATAATAATAATAATAATAATAATAATAATAATAAAATAATAATAATAATAATAATATAATAATAATAATAATAACCGTCAACCATTAATTTTATAAACATTGTAAATAATGATAAATACGTCTTTTTCGCAGATATGGATGCCGACGATGCTTTTATCCCCGGCATTGATGACTGCCCGACGCTGCAGTTCGAGCAGGGGACTACACCGTACGAGCGGTTCAGGACCCTGAAAGCACGTGTGCCAGCACCGGGGACCGTCCTGTCGGAGGACTTCTTACAGCTCGTTCGAGAGCGCGACTGGTTTTTGAGATCATCGGCGAGGACGGCCCGTGGGAGCAGCTGTTCCGGATGTCCGACGATGCCCATCGAGAGCTCGCCGTGGAGTTCTACTGCACATTCACGTTCCGTCCACGTGACCAGGGACTTGCGGAGCTGGACGAGGAGGACATAGCGGACGGTCGTGAGCCCGCGGAGGTTGCTTTCCGGTTGTTCGGGGTCCTCCACCGCATGTCACTTAGGCAGTTCGCTGTCGTCAGCGGCCTCTACACGGAGGAGGAGACCCGACAGCCGATGTACACCACCGCCTTGACGCGGGCCAGACGACTCCGATCAGGTCTGGTGGCCAGCGATAGGCGACGGACCATACGGCGGTGATACGAGGTCCTCTCATATACGAGACCCTCTGTATAGATACATTCACCGACTCATCGCCACGTCCGTCGCTGGTCGTGGGGCGGGGACCGACAGGGTCAACGCCGCCGACTTTTTTTTTCTTCGGTGTGTACTCCCACACCGACACTGCCACCGCGCGCACGCCCTCGTGATTAGTTTGCTAGTTATTATCATCGGCAGTCGCGAGGGGCGTTAGTGGGCGGGAACATCGTTTCCCGGATCGCTCGGGGCTTGGGGTACGCACAGGCAGTGTCCAGCTCCCGCTACCTCCGACTCCTGTGCGCGTGGCCGGCCGGAGCACCGCCACTAGGATGAGGATAGTTCGGAGGTTCCCCGACGGCACGTGGCACCTGCTCACCAGATACCAGGAGCTCGTGCCATGGGTGCCCGAGCCGTTGGTGGACCCCCCGAGCTGGAGGGGCTGAGGTCACCTTCAGGACGCCCACGAGGCCCTTGGCGGCGGGGAGGATCAGCCCATTCCCCCGCCGCCCGACCAGGACCCGCCCAGCATCCCCAGCGCGTGTACCACGCCGTGCGATTGCCTGCTCATGTTCTTGATATGATTCAGGACACACGAGACAGGGTCGCGAGCGAGGCTGGAGGATACGACAGCGAGGTTGGAGGATACGACCGCGAGGCTGTATGATATGATGGACTGGGTCATCCAGCACATGGTCGCGGACTATACCGCCTCGGGTACGCCGTTGTTGTCACAGCCACCGAGGCGGTTAGACCATGACGGTGCTGGCCTATCTGGCGCGGGCGGGTCTGGTCAGGGCGGCGATCCGGGGATGACGGATTAGATAGATATTTTGTTTTTGTTTATTTCTTTTTGTATGTAAAAACTCGTTGTAAATATATATATGTGCAGTTTCAGTTATGATGATTTGTATATTGGTTGTGTTTGTTTGGTTGTGTTTCTTTGTTTGTTTGCTTTATATTTGCAATGTGATAATGTTAATTGTATATGTTTGATAACAACTGATTTTTACGATTAGGTTAACCATGTGATAAAATAACAACCAACTTGTTTAAAATTACTTGTAATATGACCATGAATTGCAGCAGATTAGGTTAACCATGTGATAATGTTAATTGTATCTGCGCTGCGTTTTGTCTCCACAAAGATTAAAGTCAACGCGTTCGAATCAAGATTAAAGATAACAGATTACAAAGACTAATTAAGCAGATTAGAAAAAAAAAGATGAACTGAATCGCACGTTTGTTAATGATTAAAACCATAAAATAGTGTTTGTTAATGATTTTAAAAGTATATAAACCTGAGGATAAATCGGTGCACCACCATATGCAACATCAACTTTCACACCAGTTTCATAGCAGAATTTCTTAGCTTCTTCAAATATCTAACGAAATAATAAAGATCATAAGAACAATAGTTATATTTATATTCACGAAAAGATAGAAATCGATAATCAATCAAACTCCGATCGAACGGTGTTTCCGCCTTTTCATTCTCAAGTTTACAGTGATAAAATTACGAAAATAAAAATAAATGTTAATGCTTAAGGAAGATACACGAAATCAAACTCCGATCGAACGGTGTTCCCGCCTTTTCATTCTCAAGTTTACAGTGATAAAATTACGGAAATAAAAATAAATGTTTAATCTTTAAGGAAGATACACGAAATAAAAAAATATTAATGCTTAAAAGAATAAAAAAAAAATAAAAGCAATATGTCACGGTTTGCCAAACCGTGACATATAGCCCCCCTGCGCACAATCAATACCCCATAATTACATACCCAATCAATACCCCATAATTACATACCCAATCATGACCCCAGATCTAACTGTCACGGGTAGGGTAAACCGTGACAGCTAGATGTCACACCTGACCTAGCGGTCACGGGGAGACCTAACCGTGACAGCTTGAGTCGGTTTTCTCCCAGAAAAAGCACGGTGCGCCTAAAATTTCCAAAAAATAATGGTGTGAGTTTGAGATGCTTGGATGCATGTAATTCCTTTTTCTTTTTCTTTTTTATCCACTTCAGGGCATCTTATACTAGCCACTTTCCCATCTCCATCATGTATGTACTCATGCACCTGTACCTCCTTTCCCATGGCGATCACACACCTCTTATGTCTTATGTCTATGTCCTCCTTCCCCCCTAACGAATAATATTATTATTATCTTGTGGCTCTCATTTCTCACCCCTTTCTATACATCAAACCAACCTCATAATTCATCACCACCTCCTCATTTCTCTCATCGATCATCAGTACCACAGGTTAACTTTTCTCGCATTTGACATAACGGAAGCTGAATTATTAATTGTATGATCAATGATGCTGTTGTGCTGATAATAGTCTATATAGAGGATGATTTCAGCTGTTGTTGTGCTGTTTGTTAATTTATCGTCTCAATTCTGCGCTTATATCTCTAGAGATCTATGTAACTTTTAAGTAAACGTTGATGTAATTAGTAGGTTTTTGGAGGGTAATGAGGCTTTGTATTATTGTTGATGAATTGTTGGATGTAAGTGAGCTAGGGTTGGAATTGGATCAAATTCGATATGTTTTGGATTTAGCTGTTTAGCACCTGCAGAACTTGTAGAATTAAATAATTTATAGTTAGACTTGTGAAGGGTTGTTTTTTAAGATACTGAGAACTGAGAAGATGGTTTTATGCAGGAATTGAAGCTAATTTGTAGGCGTGTGTGCTAGTTTTCAGTTCATTGTATTAGGCTAATTCATGATTCTAACGTGTTTTTCATTTTATGATTGAACTTGCTACATAACTAAAGCTGTTTTGTATGCGTGTTTGCATGTTTTCAGTTCATTGTATTAGGCTAATTCGTGATGCTAAGTGTTTTTCATTGTATGATTGAACTTGCTACATAACTAAAGCTGTTTTGTACGCGTCTTTGCTAGTTTTCAGTTCATCGTATTAGGTTTGTGATGTCAACGTGTTTTGTTTTTCTTGAATATTTCCATTTCAGGTAGATACAGTCTGAATTTGTGTGGTTTCAAGGCTCAGAGGTGAGGTTAAGTGGTTAGTTCCATATCATGCCTAGGAGTGGAGCAAAATCCATATTGTTAACAATGGGAAAGCTGTGCAATCTGTAAATCCTCAAAAATCTGCATGGTTGACTCATTGGACAGGAACGAGATCTGAAACGATGAACATGATCGTTTAGCTCAGTCAGGTTAGTAGAATCACAAGAAAATGACTTAAATGATTGTGAATTCAAGAGAAACCTGACGGGAATTGAAGTATCATCTGATAATTTGGATGTTCCAAAGATGTGGATTTGAAATGAGTTCAAAGAAACAAAGTAGTCATTCCTTTCAGTTTTCAAACGAGGTGATCAGAAGAGTGGGAAATGTTCCATACTAAATGAACAAGTGCAGGCATTAGGATTAGGACCTCAGGTCTCACACGAGAAGTTGACCAGTGGTTTGAATGTAGAAGCTTCATCAAGAGAATGCCATCTTCAGCCTACAGATCATGTGAAATATCACATGTTTTTTAGCGAAAGCAGCTACTAAGCTCGCAGCCTTATGATCAGGGAGTTACAAGCTTGACAGCCACAAAACTCATGGGAAGAAAAACTTCCGCCACCTGACGGCTGCTTAGCATCCAAAGAGCACTTACTGAAAAGTGAAAGTTGAAAATGCCCTCATTTCAAGAAAGAGTAACACACCCCTTTTGAAGACTGACCCTTGTACAAGCAACTACGTTCACTAGCTTTTATTGAAGAACGATACAAAAGAATGAAAAATTATATAGGAATGGGATTCCTTCCACTTCACACCGGTCCCACAACATAATGAATCAAAGACAGTGCACCGTGGCAATCTTCGTTCCAAAATGTTCCCCATTTTGTTCATGATGTGGAGTTGACAAAGATGTCAGGTGGTCTTCATAGCTTTTCAAGAACAACTCACAGTTTATTGCTCACAAAACAAACCGACATTAAAGTTTATCAAGAAAGCCAGTTGTTTAGAGAATCTCGACTATCCACCAACATAAAGGAGATGCTCCTAGGGAGCTTAGCTGCAGCCCACCATGTTTTGGTCAGGGCCAACAAGGAGTAAAGCTTCAACTTATAGATTCCTCAGATCATGAATCACAGGAAAATGTGAAGATTATAGAGCTTTTGGTTCTGTAGATGTTCAGAAAAATGAGTCATCGGCCAATACAGATGCCATGGACGTGGAGTCTTATAAGGAGAATCATCTTTCTAGTAATATTTTCAGTTGATGCAAATTTTCATAGTTATTGTTGGTACTGATGCCTGTATTTTTTTTGTTCTTTAGTTGCAAATGCTGTATCAGTCGATTTCTGGCATTAATGAACTTACATTTTCTAATCTTTTGTTACAGGTGTACATGTGTCCCCGACAAACAAGGTACTTCAGTCCTCTTTACTTTTCGTTTCTTTAGGTCTTGCTTCTTTCTAGGTGGCGTTTGGGTAGATCAGTTTTAGGTGAAGTATATGCCATCAGATTTACACTTGCTTATCTTTCTACCTTTTCATACCCTTCAGGAGAAGGGTTTTTTTTTTTTTTTTTTTTTTTTTTTTTTTTTTTTTTTTTTTTGAACATCACGGGTGCTTCTTAATCTTAATCATGTCCCTTCACAAAGCATCACGTATTTAAAAAATAAGAAGCGACATCAGTTATAGAATATTCCGGCCAAACCCAAACTAGAACTCCAAAAATGCTCATTATTATGACCAAGATGTATGTTTTGGCGGGTAAAAATGGTTTAATTGAAACAGTCATTTTGTAAGGTGGATCCGCAGACGCTTATTTGTCCAATATTTAACAGAAATTATTGCGTTGATTGGTTACAAAAAGAATATCATAAAAATAAATCTCTAAATATTTGATTAAAATGATCAATGAGGAGGTATGCATAAAAATACTTTAGTCTACTTTCAACTCTTTAGACCCATTCGCATTTTAGCTATTTTTTTATTCAACCCATTTGAGATGATAACCAACCTGAGTTATAAGTCAATGGGTTAGAAATTACCACCTCAGCGGCTTAGCTCATGACCTTACTTCTTGCTAACGTTTCAGGACATCAAGGTGGATTCAAACATAGAGAAAGATAAATGGAAAACGTAAGATAGAAACTATGTGACATAAACTTAGAGATTTCTGCTCAACCAGATGCATCAAGCGCAGCTGAGAAAGCCGAGGCTGCATGTCAGAACTCAAAGTCTGGACATAAGCAAACTACACTGCAATCATGACCAAACAACTAACTCAAACTCTTACGAATGTTCAAATAGTAAACCACGTTTAGAACCAGGAACAGATGGATCAAACGTCTCAAAGTGGCTGCAAATCCTCACATGGAAAAAAGAAACAGATTCTTTCCAGAGTTCTGGAAGGTAACCAGAACCCGAATCGGATAAGCATCATGGTAAAAAGTCAGAAATCCTAGGTGAATCATCTTCATTAGAGACAAAGCGTGAATGTAAGGAAGTATTGCTTTCACATTCTTGGATTCAAAGTGGAGGGAGTCATAAACAAAGTCCAGAAAATCCCAAGACAGTGGAAACTTGCAAGCGGGACAATTCTGAATCTGAAACAGATGAGTTTCAGCAAAAAGCAGTTCCCGAGTATTGCTGCAATGGCGTTAATGGGTAAGGCCATGACGGGTTCTCCAGTATGTAAGATGCAGAAAAAGGAATTTTTGTCGTTTGGGATACTAAGCTTTCGGTTAGTAAGGCTGGGGAGATCACAAATGCAGCTTTGTTCTAGATTCTTGACAATATTACCTAGAACTAGTCAACTAGAAATCTAGAATTATCAAGACGCTATCTGCCCTTCTTACTTTCGCTTTTTATATTCTGTATCTAATTGATAACTTGGTTGTTCAATTAGCGCGTGTGCTTTTATTGACCAAGAGCTTCTGTTTCTCGTTATAAAAAATGCTGTTTGTGTTCTGGCCATTGTTCCTTTTAGCTTCTGGTAGCACAGATGCTAAAGGTTATGTAGTTTTTTGCTTGGGTTTTACAGTACTGTGGTAATGGGTTGTTTTGTATTTTGTAAAATTTTATTTTAAAAAGTGTGTTTATCAAAAAGTTTTATTATAAATTAAACATTTTTTATTAAAGTAATGAGAAAATTATTAGTATTAATAAACATACAATATAGAAAAGAAAAATTCCGTTATTAACCCGGTTTACAATTGTTACAATTTATTTTAATTTTTTTAAAACTATCTTTTGCTTAAAACATTATTAAGGATATAGTTAGTAATAAACACAAAGAGTTAGATTATAATATTTTAATATTAACTATATTAAAATAATATATACGTAGAATTCAAGAAGAAAACAATTTACTATTTTTAACTTTTATCTAAATAGTTCATTTTTAGACATTCATTTAAGTTTTTTATTAAAAAATATTTTTTTATCAAATCTTGGTTCTTTTGAAAACTATGATTTGTAATTATGTGGTTGTTTTATAAGACTGTTTTTGAAAGATTTCACCTTTATAATTTTTGAAATAAAATGACTTAAAATATTTTGCTTAAAAATGTTTAGTGTTTTAGAAAATAATTTATATATTTTTGTTTTTATTATTAGATTTTAATTAAAAGATGTGATTTTTAACTTCATAAAATATATTTTTAAAAAAAATGTAGTTTGATTTTATAAAATGTAGATAAAGAGAGAAATATAGCAATATACAAATTAATTTTAGTAAGAGAGAGAAACTTGTATTAGCATTTTAATTACTTAATACCCTTTTGGAGGGAAAATTTAAGGTGAATGGTAGAAATTTGACAAGGGCTAAAAGTATGTTAAAAACATGACAAGTGGCAAAAAAAAGTCTTTTATTAGATACTATAGATATCTAAAAATTATCTCTTACTATAATAAAAGAGTAACTTATTTATTTATTGAAAAAACTAAAAACAAAATTTTTAATTGATATCACTTTTATTAGTGTCACACATTACTTTACTAAAGCTAGTTAAAAATAAAATTGTTGTGGTTGAGGTTTATATCTTTGGCAAGTGTTGTTCAGGTAATATAGTTCTAGGTGTCGCTTAGGCCTCTGTAACATCCGATCCATTTTCAAACTAGATGCCCGAACCCGAACCCGAACCCGAACCCGAATCCATTTTGTTCTTTTATACAATGGAGAGAAAAATCATTATTAAATTAATACATTTATTTTGGTGATTCAAATGCAATCAATATTATGAAAGGTATAACTCATTTTTCATTTATTATATGTCATTTAATCAATTAATAATAATTTTATAATTTATAAAATAAAGATTTATAATTTTTTATAAAATAAATTAACTTATTAATTAAATTTGATTTTATAGAGTCTAGGGCTTAATATGTAATTTTTAAAACTTGAAATAAAAGCTTTATTACATAAAATAACAAAACTATCAAAGACTAAAATTGTATTGTAAATTTGTTTTAAACCCAAATCACCCCCCATCGGCAACCGAGCTCGGCCACCCTCCGGCCGAGCTCCGACGGTGCTAAACTCCCAAAAATAATCAGTTTTAATCAAATAAAACCGCCTCAATGATTCCTCCGTCAGTCGGGTTGTGACATAGTCTAGGTTTATCTTTGACATGAACTTGTGATTGAGTTCAACAACTTTGCACTCTTAGCCAACATGATAGTTATACGTTTAAGTATGCTTTAGTGAAGTTTGATGTCTTTGACATAAAAAAATATGACATGTGTATTGTAACTTGGTGGTGTCGTTCCCTAAACATGGTTAGTACTTATCCATCAAGGTAAGAAAATTAATCCTAACTCATTGGTAAGGGTCCACAAGAGTGTAATAAGTGAAATTTTCATCAAGGTAAGGAAATCACTCCTATCTTAATGGACTAATTTCATAAAAACAATAATGGCGGATTGAAAGTCATCACCAAAGTAAGGGATTTACTCCTATTTTGGTGAGTTCGTTTCATTTGTAAAATACAAGTGTCTTCGTATCGTCGTCGCATGATTACACCTTAGGAAAGGTGTATTTCTTTCTAGCCGAGAATAAGATGAGGGGCAAGATTAGATAGATTCGAGTTTTTTTTGGCATAAACATAAGATATTCAAACAAATCATAAGCATTACTAATGGGAGTCCTTAGTCATAGTCTAGGTCAAACATGGAAGTTTTCCTAATTCCCTATAACTATGGCTCTGATACCAATCTGTCACACCCCAACCGATGACGGAAACATCGGGGCGCGTGAAGTGATAGATTGTTCAAAGACATCATAGAACTAAAGTGACAATAAATTAAGATTAAATTTCATTTTCATTAATCAACGTAGCATTACAATGTTTCAAATAAACATACAATAATTTGGAGAAATACAAGTCTAAAACAAACATAACAAAATGATAGATTTGGTGTGTTTCTAGGTCCACCTAATTGAATTTCTTGATAAAGCTTCAAGCATTTCCTGCAACATGTATAAAATATTGGTCAACATATGAATATGTTGGTGAGCATATAAATTTGTATACATAGCATAATAGTGAATAAATCTCAATTCAACATGAGTAAAGTATACTAAAGTTTGTACATTGCTAGCATGCAAAGCCATAATCAAACCAAAGTGTCCACTAGCGTAATCTTAGCATCAAAAGTGAGCAAGACCGTAAAGATTGATAACTTAACATAAACCTATCATAATAGGGCGGATGTGCTAGTCCTATAGCGCTATACATGTTAAGGGAGGTTTAGATTGCTTGCAAGATAATGTATTCTAGAATGTATTCACAAATAGTATAACAAGTAAGCATGTTTGTATGAATTGAGTTTTAGAATAAGTTAGATTGAATGTATGCTTGAGTGTATTTGATAAATGGTACATGTTGCAACCCAAATAGTGTTAAAATAAAAGGGATGAAGTATGACTCACGGTTTCGATAGGAAAAGTTCCGAGTCGTGAGTAGATGGATTTGGGAGGATTAGACACCGGTTAACCTAACAAGGAAAACGAGTTTGTCTTATACTCGGATTTGAGTACTTGTACGTATGTATATAGAATCATAGAAGTCATGTATCGCCAATGGCGGACCAAAACACAATTCACCAACTAGTGTTGGAGATTCGGATGGTAAAGTTAGTACGTTAGTGTACCCTCCTCGAAGGAGGTCATGAGATACGAAGGTAGGGTAATAATCCATAAACCTTTGTAAATACTTACATAATAGTTTAAATGTTTAAAGTATAGATATACTGCATATAATATCTCAAGTAATCCGGGTGAGTTATGGTGGGAAAGCCCTACTTGAAGAACCAAAGTTCTTCAAGATTGCCATTTGAACCTTAACATAAGCTTTTCAACATGGTAAAGTTGAATACTTAGTTTGGTTTATCACACTTGTTGTTATGTTAGATTACTTGAGTAATAAAAAGATATAAAGTTAAGTTTAAAACTCATTCATTTCTGGATTTTTACCTTAACTCAAGTCATCCAACAATGAGGTTTGTTGGAGACAAGGTTTGGTTCAAGGAAAATCCAAGTTTGAACAAGGTAAACCCAAGAGCAATAATTTCATAAAGTTTAGCCACTTGGAACCCATTTTAGGTGCCTCCCCCCTTAGTGTTTACCATTGTAAACCTAGAGGATAGTCCATGGGTTTGTTCCAAGTGGTTTAGTATGTTTTAAAATAAGATTAAAGCTTGTTAAAAGATTAAAAACATCAAGGACAAAAACAAAATAAAAATTCAGCCTTGTAAAACTAGCTTTTGGACCTCATTATAGATGGCTTCCACTCAATGTTGCCAAGGCAAAGTCATTGGGGATAGTCCTAGAGGTGTATCCATGAAGCTAGATGCAAGGTTTAAGTGTTAGAAGCAAGAAAAAATGGGTTAGAATGGTGTTCTAACCTTGAAGGTTTTGTGCAGAATTTTTGTAAAGAAGAAGAGAACTTTGAGAGAATTTGAGAGTGTTTTGGTGGGATGTGAAGTGTAAAAGTATTTTGTGGGGGTGGAGGCTAGTTTATAAAGGGAATGAGTTGGGTTTAATGGGCTTTAATTAGGTTAAAAAAGGGAAAATGGGCTTAAACCCGAGTGGGTTTCGGTTTGACTAGTCAACAAAACCATCAAACTTGTTTTCGCGATTCCCGCTTCGTTATAACTCCGTTTCGTACGTGGTTTTTTTCTACACTCACCATTTTCAGAGTACTTTCATATGGATGAAAGTTATTTAACATTCATGGTACTGAGAGTTGGATTTGGTGCATTGATCTTGATACGGTTCGAGAGTTACGATCACAAACTTGTGTTTGTGTTGAGCTTGGACCATTGGACTTGGTTTCGGGCTTTTCTTTGGGTTATTTTACGTGTTTTAAGAACCTTAATTATATTTTAAAGATTTGAGCTTGTTTACAAGTTGGTTGGGTTCGCTCATGAACACCCGGTTACGTATGATTCCGACTGAATTTATATTTACAGCGTTTCGTAAGTATATTTGAATGCATATAACGTTTCTTTTAAGCATGTGTAACATATAAGTATATAAAATAACTTTTAATAATACTTCCATTGATCAAGACTCAAGAGTACAAGGGTATGAATTGATGAATTACAAATTACAAGGACTACAAATGAAACAACAAAAAGTACGGGCGTTACAGTCTCCCCTACTTTAGAAAATTTCGTCCCGAAATTTCACTAAGAAGTAGATTCTGAATAAAAAAGGTGCGGGTATTTGGCTTTCATTTGGTCTTCCCGTTCCCAAGTAAATTCAGCACCACGCTTTGCTTCCCAACGTGCTTTGACTATAGGAATATGACTACGCTTGAGTTGTTTGATTTCACAGTCCATGATTTCTACGGGTTTCTCAACGAAGTGCATGGTCTCATCAATACGAATCTCATCAATTGGGACATGAAGACTTTCATCAGCTAGACATCTTTTAAGATTTGAGACATGAAATGTTGGATGGATATTGCTAAGCTCTTGCGGTAGGTCAAGTCGATAAGCCACTTTACCCACTCTTTCAAGGATTTTGAAAGGACCTACGTATCGGGGTGTAAGCTTTCCTTTCTTACCAAAACGCACTACTCCCTTCCAAGGAGATACTTTAAGGAGTACGAGATCATCGACTTCAAATTCCATGGGTTTACATTTTTTGTTAGCATAATCCTTCTGACGGTGTCTTGCTTTGATCATGTTATCACGGATTTACAAGACCTTATCCGTCGTCTCTTGAATGAGTTCGGGTCCAGTGATTTGTGCCTCACCAATCTCATGCCAACAAATGGGTGATCGACACTTTCATCCATAAAGAGCTTCAAATGGTGCCATTTTGATACTCGAGTGATAACTGTTATTGTATGAAAATTCGGCCAATGGCAAATGTACATCCCAATTTCCACCAAAATCAATGACACATGATCGAAGCATATCTTCGAGGGTTTGGATAGTACATTCGGATTTACCATCCGTTTGAGGATGAAAAGCCGTACTAAGATTGAGTTGAGTTCCTAAAGCCGATTGAAAAGATCGCCATAGGCGGGAAGTGAAACGACCATCTCGGTCAGAAATGATGTCTAGAGGAATACCATGACGGCTGACGATTTCTGCAGTATAGATACGAGCTAGTTTCTCAACAGAGTAATCTTCACGAATTGGGAGAAAGTGAGCAGCTTTGGTCAATCGGTCAATGATCACCCAAATACTATCATGCCCGGAAGATGTTCGTGGGAGTTTGGTGATGAAATCCATGGCAATACTTTCCCATTTCCACACCAGAATTTCTGGTTGTTCAAGTAATCCAGAAGGACATTGATGTTCGGCTTTAACTTTTGAACAAGTGAGACACTTAGCCATAAAGAGAGCGATATCCTTCTTCATACCTGGCCACCAATAAGTACGACGAAGATCTTGATACATCTTGTCGGCACTGGGATGAATGGAATATCGTGACTTATGTACTTCATTCATTACAAGAGTACGAAGGTTGTCACGGTTTGGAATCCAAATACGATTGAGGTAATGGAGAATTCTATTAGATTTAGATTCAAGTTGGTCTTCAACACCACATTGCATCTCGTTATACAAATTGTTTTCAACGACCGATGAGTGTTGGGCTTCACGAATACGAGTTTGAATGTCATTTTGGATTTGAAAACAACGAGGATGATTGGTTACACGAATGCTTTGAGCATTGACATGACTCTTTCGGCTAAGAGCATCGGCCACGACATTTGCTTTTCCAGGGTGGTAACGAATTTCGCAATCATAGTCGTTCAATAATTCAACCCATCGTCGTTGATGCATGTTGAGATCCTTTTGATTAAAGATATGTTAGAGACTCTTATGATCTGTGAATACCACACATTGAGTACCGTAAAGGTAGTGCCTCCAAATCTTTAAAGCGAAAACAACAGCTCCGAGTTCAAGATCATGGGTCGTGTAGTTCTTCTCGTGGGTTTTGAGTTGTCTTGACGCATAAGCGATAACCTTGCCTCGTTGCATAAGGACACAACCGAGACCTTGATTTGAAGCGTCACAATAAACCACAAAATCTTCATTTCCATCGGGAAGGGTTAAGATGGGTGCGTCACAGAGCATACGCTTGAGGGTTTGAAAGGATTCCTCTTGTTTGGGACCCCAAATAAAAGGTTTATCTTTTTGGGTCAAAGAGGTGAGAGGTATGGCGATTTTTGAAAAATTGGAGATGAATCGACGGTAGTAACCCGCCAATCCGAGGAAGGAACGTACTTCGGTAGGGGATTTTGAAGCAACCCACCCTTTGATAGCATCGATTTTGGCAGGATCAACATGAATGCCCTTTTTGCTTACGATATGACCAAGGAATTGAACTTCTTTCAACCAAAATTCACATTTGGAGAATTTGGCGTAAAGTCGTTCGGCTCGAAGAAGTTCCAAGATCAAACGTAAGTGTCGTTCATGTTCGGATTCAGTCTTAGAATAGATTAGAATATAGTCAATGAACACAATTACAAAATGATCCAAGTAAGGTCTACACACGTGGTTCATCAAATCCATAAAGGCTGCGGGTGCATTGGTCAAACCAAACGGCATAACCATGAACTCGTAATGACCATACCTTGTGCGGAATGCAGTTTTTGGAATATCTTCTTCACGGATTCGGAGCTGATGATAACCAGATCGTAGGTCGATTTTTGAGAAACAATTTGCTCCTTGGAGTTGGTCAAAGAGATCATCGATACGAGGAAGAGGATAATGGTTTTTGACTGTGAGTTTATTGAGCTCACGATAATCAATGCACATGCGGAACGAACCATCCTTTTTCTTTACAAAAAGGATTGGAGCACCCTAAGGGGATGAGCTAGGACGTATGAAGCCTTTATTAATCAACTCTTAAAGTTGACTAGCCAGCTCTTGCATTTCCGAGGGTGCGAGTCGGTAAGGAGATTTAGCAACAGGTGTAGCACCGGGTATGAGATCAATCCGAAAATCAATGGAACGAGCAGGAGGAAGGCCGGGTAGATCTTCAGGGAACACGTCGGGAAAGTCACAAATAATTGGAATGTTTTTCACACTCTTTCTTTTCTTTTTGTGTCACGGCATGGGCTAAAAAGACAATACATTCCTGACGTAAGCACTTTCGTGCCTCCGTACAAGACATGAGTTTGAGTCCGTTTGAGGGGATCTCGCCATAGATTTGTAAAGTGTCTCCGGAAGGAAGCGGAGTACGGATATATTTTTCAAAGCAAACGACTTCGGCATGAACCTTGGCAAGCCAATCCATGCCTACTATGACATCAAAGCTACCCAATTGCATGGGTATGAGTTCGATGGAAAATTCATGTTCATTAAGACTTAAAATACAATCAATGAGAATGGAATCAATGGTGACAGATTTCCGTTAGCGGTTTCAACGGTGAATGATTTTGGCAATTTAGTACGTGTAAATTTTAGCATTGGTTCAAATTTTATGGAAACAAAACTTTTATCCGCACCAGTATCAAATAACACAGAAGCATAAATTCCATTTTTAAGAAACGTACCGTTTACAACGTCAGTGTCGTTTTGAGCTTGATGCGCATTTATGTTAAATGCGCGTCCACGTGGCGCTTGCACTTGAACCTGATTGTTGGGGGGGGGCATTGGGGAGCAAGATGGTTTGGGTCACCACATTTGAAGCAAGCACGACCATTTCCATTAGTCGGGGGTCTTTGGGTACCAGTATGAGCCGAAGGTGGGTTACCGGGTGGGCTAGGACCACTTCGACATGCTGAGGCAAAGTGCCCATAACGGTTGCACGTTGTGCATTGACGGCACTGAGAGGCAGGTGGGTGGTGGTATTGGCATTTGGCACATTTGGGAAACGTACCGGTGTAAGCTTTTATAGGTGGTTCATGGTTCGAGTTGATGGGAGCTTGGGTTGTTGGTGTTGTCATGGCATAGTTGCGGCTTTAAAACTTGCGTTTCTTGCCGTGATGGGTGTTTTTGGATGATGTTTTTATGTCTTTGGGTTCCTCGGGTGTTTCGGAGATGGCTTGATGGGCGGTTTTGAAGGAGCCTTTAAGAGACAAGGATCCGTCTTTCACTTGGTTGTTGGACAAGGTAGCCGCCAACCGGATGGCTCGCTCAACTGAGAATGGTTCGGCTATGGTGACGGAGTCACGGATAATAGAGGAAGGCCTTTTATGTACTTGGCTATGGCTCGGTCAGTGGTGTTGACCAAGTGAGGGACAAGGATACTAAGTTGCTTGAAGCGAATGGTGTAAGTCAAGTTGTCTCCTCCAATTTGTTTGAGGTTCCAGAATTCCTCTTCAAGACTTTGCATCTCATGAGGAGGGCAAAACTCATCTATCATGAGTTGCTTCACTTCTTCCCATGGTAGAGCGAAGGCGACCTCGTTTCCACGAGTGCTTCTTTCACTTTTCCACCATTCAAGTGCCCTCGATGTGAAAACACCAGTGGCACTACGAGTCCGAAGCTCATCGGGACATTCACTATTGATGAAAGTGACTTCGATGCTATCGAACCATTCAAGCATCTTGGAGGCACCCTCTTCACCCGTGAAAGGTTCAGGGCCACATGACTTGAAGTGCTTATAGGAAAAGGCTGAGGTTTTAGGACTAGGGTTTCGAGATTCAACTGAAGTGTTCGGACTAGGGTTAGCATTGATTTGCTTAACAATATCGGGAATAACTCAAGCCATTTGCTTAGCCATGAAAGCGACCATTTTCTTATTGGAACTTTGCTTGGAGCTTCTATGGGATTTGGAAGACATCTACAATGTAGGTTAAAGAGAATGATGAGACTTGATCAATAGTGTTTAACATAATTTTTTGCATATTTAGAGCATTATAACATAACACCTAAGCAAGTAGGTTTCAAATCGGTTCTCATAACGAATCATATAACCACTCAAAAGAATTAGATAAAAAAATAATGAAAGCTTTTAAGTTTTGTTGGTTCTTGATTATTAGCGTCTGAGGTCGAGAGATTAGCGCGATTCGGATTATTCGCTCTTGACAAGAGGAAAAAGAGTATAGCATAAATGCGTAAAATAAATACAAACATAAAAGAAATTCGATTAAGGCTTGGAATGTTCCGGTTTTGGAACTAAGACTAATCCAAAGTAGTCAAGACTTCTTTTGAGTTCGGGAATCATGCTTTGGCTTAATGGGTTGGAATACTCTCGCCGACAAGTCGGGTAACGGTATTCGTCCTTCCAGTTACTACATGTTCCTTGTCAATAAAATCATAAGACTTTGGTGAGATTGAAAATCAAAGAATGGGACTAGTCACCAAGATATGGATATCACTCCTAACTTGGTGGTGTCGTTCCCTAAACGTGGTTGGTACTTATCCATCAAGGTAAGGAAATTAATCCTAACTCATTGGTAAGGGTCCACAAGAGTGTAATAAGTGAAATTATCATCAAGGTAAGGAAATCACTCCTATCTTAATGGTCTAATTTCATAAAAACAATAATGGCGGATTGAAAGTCATCACCAAAGTAAGGGATTCACTCCTATTTTGGTGAGTTCGTTTCATTTGTAAAATACAAGTGTCTTCGTATCGTCGTCGCATGATTACACCTTAGGAAAGGTGTATTTCTTTCTAGCCGAGAATAAGATGAGGGGCAAGATTAGATAGATTCGAGTTTTTTTTTGGCATAAACATAAGATATTCAAACAAATCATAAGCATTACTAATGGGAGTCCTTAGTCATAGTCTTGGTCAAAACATGGAAGTTTTCCTAATTCCCTATAACTATGGCTCTGATACCAATCTGTCACACCCCAACCGATGACGGAAACATCGGGGCGCGTGAAGTGATAGATTGTTCAAAGACATCATAGAACTAAAGTGACAATAAATTAAGATTAAATTTCATTTTCATTAATCAACGTAGCATTACAATGTTTCAAATAAACATACAATAATTTGGAGAAATACAAGTCTAAAACAAACATAACAAAATGATAGATTTGGTGTGTTTCTAGGTCCACCTAATTGAATTTCTTGATAAAGCTTCAAGCATTACCTGCAACATGTATAAAATATTGGTCAACATATGAATATGTTGGTGAGCATACAAATTTGTATACATAGCATAATAGTGAATAAATCTCAATTCAACATGAGTAAAGTATACTAAAGTTTGTACATTGCTAGCATGCAAAGCCATAATCAAACCAAAGTGTCCACTAGCGTAATCTTAGCATCAAAAGTGAGCAAGACCGTAAAGATTGATAACTTAACATAAACCCATCATAATAGGGTGGATGTGCTAGTCCTATAGCGCTATACATGTTAAGGGAGGTTTAGATTGCTTGCAAGATAATGTATTCTAGAATGTATTCACAAATAGTATAACAAGTAAGCATGTTCGTATGAATTGAGTTTTAGAATAAGTTAGATTGAATGTATGCTTGAGTGTATTTGATAAATGGTACATGTTGCAACCCAAATAGTGTTAAAATAAAAGGGATGAAGTATGACTCACGGTTTCGATAGAAAAAGTTCCGAGTCGTGAGTAGATGGATTTGAGAGGATTAGACACCGGTTAACCTAACAAGGAAAACGGGTTTGCCTTAGACTCGGATTTGAGTACTTGTACGTATGTATATAGAATCATAGAAGTCATGTATCGCCAATGACGGACCAAAACACATTTCACCAACTAGTGTTGGAGATTCGGATGGTAAAGTTAGTACGTTAGTGTACCCTCCTCGAAGGAGGTCATGAGATACGAAGGTAGGGTAATAATCCACAAACCTTTGTAAATACTTACATAATATTTTAAATGTTTAAAGTATAGATATACTACATATAATATCTCAAGTAATCCGGGTGAGTTATGGTGGGAAAGCCCTACTTGAAGAACCAAAGTTCTTCAAGATTGCCATTTGAACCTTAACATAAGCTTTTAACATGGTAAAGTTGAATACTTAGTTTGGTTTATCACACTTGTTGTTATGTTAGATTACTTGAGTAATAAATAGATATAAAGTTAAGTTCAAAACTCATTCATTTCTGGATTTTTACCTTAACTCAAGTCATCCAACAATGAGGTTTGTTGGAGACAAGGTTTGGTTCAAGGAAAATCCAAGTTTGAACAAGGTAAACCCAAGAGCAACAATTTCATAAAGTTTAGCCACTTGGGAACCCATTTTAGGTGCCTCCTCCCTTAGTGTTTACCATTGTAAACCTAGAGGATAGTCCATGGGTTTGTTCCAAGTGGTTTAGTATGTTTTAAAATAAGATTAAAGCTTGTTAAAAGATTAAAAACATCAAGGACAAAAACAAAATAAAAATTCAGCCTTGTAAAACTAGCTTTTGGACCTCATTATAGATGGCTTCCACTCAATGTTGCCAAGGCAAAATCATTGGGGATAGTCCTAGAGGTGTATCCATGAAGCTAGATGCAAGGTTTAAGTGTTAGAAGCAAGAAAAAATGAGTTAGAATGGTGTTCTAACCTTGAAGGTTTTGTGCAGAATTTTTATGAAGAAGAAGAGAACTTTGAGAGAATTTGAGAGTGTTTTGGTGGGATGTGAAGTGTAAAAGTGTTTTGCGGGGGTGGAGGATAGTTTATAAAGGGAAGGAGTTGGGTTTAATGGGCTTTAATTAGGTTAAAACGGGGAAAATGGGCTTAAACCCGAGTGGGTTTCGGTTTGACTAGTCAACAAAACCATCAAACTTGTTTTCGCGATTCCCGCTTCGTTATAACTCCGTTTCGTACGTGGTTTTTTTCTACATTAACCATTTTCAGAGTAATTTCATATGGATAAAAGTAATTTAATATTCATGGTACTGAGAATTGGGTTTGGTGCATTGATCTTGATACGGTTCGAGAGTTACGATCACAAACTTGTGTTTGTGTTGAGCTTGGACCATTGGACTTGGTTTCGGGCTTTTCTTTTGGGTTATTTTACGTGTTTTAAGAACCTTAATTATATTTTAAAGATTTGGGATTGTTTACAATTTGTTTGGGTTCGCTCATGAACACCCGGTTACGTATGATTCCGACTGAATTTATATTTACAGCGTTTCGTAAGTATATTTGAATGCATATAACGTTTCTTTTAAGCATGTGTAACGTATAAGTATATAGAATAACTTTTAATAATACTTCCATTGATCAAGACTCAAGAGTACAAGGGTATGAATTGATGAATTACAAAGTACAAGGACTAAAAATGAAACAATAAAAAGTACGGGCGTTACAATAATGACTGGACTAAACTATTTGAAATATAAGCAAAATCAAACATCGTCGAATAAGTTTTAATTATTTCAAGAAAACATAAACATGCAAGAACCTGAAATGAGAGCAGAATAGCAAGAAACGTCATAAATGAAAGTCCATTGATTTTGAATGTCCAAGCACATGCTTCATCTGTATAAACGTGTACATAGCAAAATTTGCATGAAAATTAGGCCTCAAGATTCGTAAATGGCAGACTTATATAAAGGTAAAATACACTTCTTGGTAACTTGAGAAAGTTATTGGTGTCAAAAAAGAAACAACAAACTATTGAAATAATATAATCAGTCATATGATTATGGATGTTTCAACATACAAAAAGGAACAGACAGGATGCTTGTGAAGAACATTTTTTGCAAATTACACTACTATATAGTCATAAAGTGCCTGAAGAGATACCTTGATTCAGGAAATATTTTATATGTAATGGATAGCTTAAAGTACATATATCAAATGGGTCAAACGGGTCAAGACTTGCTAAAAATGAACTTGTAATGCCTAAATGCTAAACTTAATAAATTCAGTTTATTCAAACTTTTCAATTATTATGGAAATAATTTCTTTTGACCTGTATGAAAATTGTGCAACCCATATGTTTTTTGAATTCACCATACACACATGTTAATATCAGCAACGCTTAGGCTCACCCATGAAATGTTTAGCTCTAAAATTAATAGCAACATTTTTCATCTAAATACAATAGCATCTTCAAAAACAACAAACTTTTTCAACAACAAACTTTTTTAAAGGAGTATAGATAACCACAATATCATTAACAAAAACTAGTAAGCATCATCGTTAACAACAACAAACGATGATGTTGATTTTAAGCATAATTCTTTCATGAAAGAATAAGCATTTTTCAAACACGAAGTGATCACTCATAGGATGTTAATATCTCTTTGCCTGACGCTGTTTGAGCAATGAAACCCCAAGGTAGAAACCAATAACATCAGAGTTTTCTACCAACATTCCATGCACACTCGCACATAGGTTTATGATGTCTAAACGATAGATAACAGAGCACCAAATAGACATACAAACCACAACATTTAACCAACCAATGTATTCAATTCTTGATTTTCCTATGACATACAAACATGAGGTCCTAAAACCAACATTAAGAGAAAAAAAACTGTTAGTCTATGAAGTGTTTAAAAGCCTAAGCAAGCACATAAACCTTATTGTAAGTAAACTCAAAAGAATATGACAAACGTACTGATATGCGTCAAGTCGTCAACAACAACTGGTTTTACACTCAATCAACGATCACACGCTGATTACATGTTTCCTAATCTCACAAAACTCTTTTGTGGCTTTGGGGACTCTAGGTAAACACAGAACTCTTTTGCACAAATCACACACATGTAATTACAACTTTGGTTAGCACATAGCAGAAACATATTCAAACAATCTCCTACATGTTTAGCTGAGGTAATTATCTAAGTTTCATCACTCAATATGCAATCACTTCCTAAAGACACATCAAACTGCCTCTTCAAATGTAACTGATCAATACTTCATACTTTTACATCAGTACATATGCAACAATTTTCAGAACTCTATAATAAGGTTACCAAAGCAGTCCATGTCTTTTAACGTAAATAGCAATATTTGGTTAGAGATTGTACCTGCTATCATCATCATCATCATTCTGCGGTAAACCTGCATGATTCCTACGCTCAATCCCTGAATTCGAAGAGTTCGAATTCAAATCTCCATTAACACCTTCCGATCTCAAATTGCCACCATACTCTGACGAACGCTGCTGGTTCCTCCTGTGTTAATCATACACAGCTTGTTGACATGATAATTGCTAAACGAATCATTCATCGTTCTATTTAGATCGATTCTACAAGACCCGATTAGAACCGATTGAAATACCCATGCTTTACCCAAACCATGTACCTTATAACAGGTGAGGTTTTGGGTTTCGATTTCGTCGTAGTCATTAGGGCTTGATTGCGAGAAAGCAATCTGAAATCGTTCGGTGGTCTTGTTGGTGTGGCGATGTTGTTGGTGTGGTGGTAGCTGGCGGTGCGCTGGTGGTGTTGTTAGTGAGGTCCGGCGCCCACGCCTGCATCATCTTATCCCCATTTCTCTGTGATTAAAAGGTTGGGATTGAAGCGTTTGCCATTAAAGGAGAAACCGAGAAGGCTTAAAACGTTGGAATGTGAGACGATGAGAGGAGGCGGAGGCAAGGCATCGGAAACCTACCGGGGAAGGGAAGGGGCGCGTCTTACAAGGGTAGGTAAAATTACCAATGTAGCCATTGTTTATGTATTATAAGGTGTGTATATATATATATACAAATATGACTATATACACACACACATCTATATATACATACATAGATACTAGTTTTACTAACCCATGTATTACATGAGTTGAATAAATAAAATATTAAATATAATAAAATTAATTAATTATATAATGATATTAAGATAATATATGATGAAAATTACATACTAGTAAGTACTGTAAGTGAGTAAACAATGATATCCACTTTTTAAACTTTTATTTTAAAAAAAAAGAAAAATTAAACATTTTGCTTCCAAGTAAACTATTTTAAAAATATCATATTTAAAAATTTCTTTATTATAACTCTCTTTAACTCTAGTTATTTTTTGTTTATAAAAATATTACTTTTTAAAAACATTAATTTTAAAGTATTTTATATTTTAAAAAAACTTGATGCTTTAGAAAACTTTTTTGTTTTATAAATTTTGTTTTAGAAATAATATTAATAAAAAAATATCTTTCTTAATGTAATAAAAGATCATTTTAATTTAAAAAGAATCAAATAAGACTTTTAGTAATAAATGTGATTAATGTGAATATTTAATAGGAGAGAGAAGTGATAAAATTTTAATAATGAAAAATATAACGCTGACACATGTCCCTTTTAATTACTCTTTTATTAGAGTATAAGAAGATGAGTATATATATATATATAGGTAAAGGTTCTAATAAGAAATGATTTTTGCCTAAGTATGCTAAGAAGGAATAAGATGATAACATGTGGCACTCTTCAAATTAGGGTTAAAGGGCATTATGGTCCTAAAACACACTCATTAATCCCTTTTGTATTTTATTAAAATGTAGCACAACCAAACACAGCACAATGTCTCTCAGCTAAATCAGTAAGTTTATGAGGCTAAATCATACGAAAACGCAAGAGAATCATAGATCTAAACCCTACCAAACCACAAACCCCAATCCTCGACCTAAAACTCCTTCCACACAAAGCAGGTTTGGTTTCCGGTTATATAAATGCACTTGAGTACTTTGAAATCAATGACAATAAGTTACATATTGACAGATCGAAACCTCTGTGTCGCTAGTGTGTGCTTGATATTGAAAAGAAACCGAACATTAAGAGCATTTCAGAGACTAACCATACTCTTTGAGAAACTTTTTGTGCCGATCGTATGCGTTGAGCCCTAGTATGTGAGCCTGATACTGCCTGAAAAAATCAAAAATTTTTAAGGTTAAATCACGCAAAAAGAATGTTCAAAAGGAAATAACATCAACGATTTCATAGCAAATCGTGAGAATCGTACTGTTTCTTTTCTTCTCTGTCGAATATTGCAGACCTAATTGAGCCAAAAGAAGCCATTTTCTCACGATGCTAGACAGAGAACCCTACCTAAAATAAGCTATTGTATCCGGATCTGGGTACCGACCCGACTGCTCTGACTCGACCCATCTAGGTAGCCCGATTCCAGCTGTTTGGACTAGTTGGATCATGGATGTTAAGAGAGTCGAGTTCACCTCGTTTTGATTCGATTTTTGGGCGAACCGGAAACCAAACCTGCTTTGTGGTGGTTAACCATTGCGGTTTCTGTTTTTGATTTACGATTTGGCTATTTTTGTAGTTATCGTGGTAGATTAATTCATGGTGCTGTATATATGTTAATGGTAATGTTAATTTCAATTGTGCTGTATTGTGCTGTATTGTGCTGTATTGTGCTGTATTGTGCTGTATTCATTTCGATTGGAATCGTTTTGTGCTGTTTTATGAAATACAGCACAGACTTGTGCTGTTTTATAAAATGCAGCACAACCTTGTGCTGTTTTATGAAACACAGCACAACCTTGTGCTGTTTTATATAATACAGCACAGCCTTGTGCTGTTTTATGAAACACAGCACAGCCTTGTGCTGTTTTATAAAACACAGCACAGCCTTGTGCTGTTTTATGAAACACAGCACAGCCTTGTGCTGTTTTATAAAATGCAGCACAGCCTTGTGCTGTTTTATGAAATACAGCACAGCCTTGTGCTGTTTTATGAAACACAGCACAGCCTTGTGCTGTTTTATATAATACAGCACAGCCTTGTGCTGTTTTATAAAATGCAGCACAGCCTTGTGCTGTTTTATGAAACACAGCACAGCCTTGTGCTGTTTTATGAAACACAGCACAGCCTTGTGCTGTTTTATGAAAACAGCACAGCCTTGTGCTGTTTTATAAAACACAGCACAGCCTTGTGCTGTTTTATGAAATGCAGCACAGCCTTTTGCTGTTTTATGAAATACAGCACAGCCTTGTGCTGTTTTATGAAATGCAGCACAAAAACGTTAAAAATGCAGCACAACGTCACATAATTTGATTTTTTTTTAAAAAAAACTATAGTAATACTATACTCAAATTAAAGAGAAAAAAATGCTTGATTTTATGGTGTAATTTTTTTAAAAAAATAATGTCGTATGAAAAAGTTATTAGCATTTAAAAAAATAGGGGGGGAATTTTAAAAAGTCAACAATTGTGGGTAATGTAATAAAATACCCAAATTACCCTTGATTAGTTATTTTTTCTACACTTTGATCTTAGCCCTTAATTAGATAATTAGAAGGCTAAGATTACTTTTTAGCATACTTAGGCAAAAATTAATTTGTAGGGGAACCTCCCTCTATATATATATATATGTATGTATATATATGTGTGTATGTATATATATATATATATGTGTATATATATATGTGTGTGTGTGTATATATACATACATATATATATATATACATATATATACACATACATATATATATATATACGTATATATATATACATATATATAAGAGAGAGATTAAATAAAAACTATGTTTATAATTGAAAATCATGAAAACCACCAGTACCCAATAATATAAGTTATAATTGATTTAACTTTTAAATTATTTAAAGTATATTTGAGTGAATTTCAACCTTATTTTTTAGGTTATTATATTTTTTTAATTAAACTCCAATAAACGATAATGATAGTGAAACGACTTACGTATACGTAAATTGTATGAGTTATATATACGTAATTCTTAGTTGTACACATGGTAACAAGTACTTACATATACATAACCCTTACATATATATAATTATTAGTTGTATACTATGTAACACGTACTTACATATATGTAACATCTGGTTTTCATGATATTCATTTATAATATGGTTTTTAAGGTATCCTTTATCTATCTTAATAATACTTTACATTTTTGACACATGATATTCCCATATCAACTCTCCCATTAATTTTTTTAGCATAAACTATTATTTCATTTTAAAAAGTTAAATAATTAATTTTCAAATCTTTCTTTTTCTCTCTATATATTATAAATACAAGTCATCATTGAATAAATAATTTTTTAAAGATATTTTTCATTAGATAAAAACTAAGTTTTATATTAAAAAATACACTTTTTCAAAAACTATGATTTTTTTCTAAAATAGCGAAGCTTTTATTGAAAAGATATTTTAAAAACTAATATTTTTTAAAAATAAATGTTTAAAAACCCAGAGTTTTTAAAAAACAAGATATTGATAAAAATGAGATATTTTAAAATCAATATTTGTTCAGCCCGTGTACTACATGGGGTTATAGCCTAGTATATTGTAATATCCGTACTTTTCCATTCTTGTATATTTACACTTGTACCCTTGTACTTTCGATTTCGATCCGTTGTAACTAGAGACTAATGATCAATGAAAAATATGATATTTATTTAATTACATGTTACAATATATATTTCAAATACACGTATGACTCGTTTACACTACCATATAGATTTGGTGTTTTTTTAGAAAGTTTGTTTTTTTTCTTAAAAAAATTATTTTTTTATTATTTTATTAAATCCGGAAATTACACCCTTTTCACCCACTAACACCCAACTAATTTCATTTAATACCCCAACCCTAATCCCCAACTATAAATACAACACCCCTTTCATCCCTTTTCTCTTTACACACTCAAATCACTCTCAAAACTCTCTTGCAACTCTTTTCTCCAAATTTGGGTAGAAAACTCCTAAGGTACTTTCTTAGATCTTTCAAGTTTTTCATCCAAGTTTTGTTCTTCTTTTCTTTTCTTTCATCTTCTACTTCATTTGGATACTAACCTCTAACTTTCTACCTTGGTAGATTCTTCAAATGAGGTCCAAGTGAAGTTAGAAAATAGCAACTTAAATTCCTTTCTTTTCTTCTTCTTGTTTTCCCTCTTTTAAACTTTGTACAACCATCCAAAGTGTACGAACCAACCTTGCCTTTTGGCTTGTGTTTTGGTACTTGGTAAGTTGCAAAAACAACATCCAAGAACACTTCCTTTCTTTACTTTCTTTTACTTTAATCACTTGGGACAACCTCTAGGATCTTACCTTGGTGAGTCACCATTTTGATATCCAAGTTGATTATCCAAGGTTTGTGGACTACCCAACCGTGTGATCTCGTTTTTCTTTCTCATCTCCCACTTTAGATAAAATCTCTAAGGTTTCTACCATGGTAAAACCTTCAAGGAGATTCAAGTGTGGATTAACAAGGTTAGTGGATTACCCTACCTTGCACTTAAACTAACTAACTAACTAACTTGGCCATCCGAATCACTAACCTAGTCAGTGGTTTTGTGCTTTGGTCCGCCATCGGCGATGCATGACCTCTATGTCTTTATGACTATTATTTATATATACTATAATATTTAATATTGTACTCCACCGAACTTATCCTATGTTACCGTTTTAGGTTAACTGGCATTCCCGACCCTCCGTCTTCCCCGTTCATCCTTCTTGTTACCACGCCAAAACCGTGAGTTTTCATACTTGTCCCTTTTACACTTTTACACTTTTTGGACTTGAAAACATGTACATATACAACACACTTACACAACAAAATCACACTTTATTCAAACACAATTCATTAACATGCTTATATGACAATAACTTAATTACATGCTTAAATACAATTGTTATACATTAGTTCATTAATCTCGCGAACCGCTCTTAACAAGTATAGCGCTATAGGATTGACACCCATCGGCTTTTTGTTACCTTTATGGAGCTCCCGATCTTGTTAAGCTATTCATTCGACTAGTATTCTTTTGATGCTAGGTATGCTATGTCAACATTAGGTTTGAACTAAACCACTACAATTTGTATGAACATTAGTTAAGTGCGTCTATGCATGCGAATTGTTGCCTTTAAACTTGATTATTATATGTATGAAAATCGTATGAACTCACCAACATTATTTGTTGATCAAAATATTATTTTACATGTTTTCAGGAGTCATTTAATGCTATCACGGAAAATGGATCTAGGGATTTACTACCTTAGATACAAACTATAAATTTAGTTGTCGAAATTTGCATTTTTGTTGTATCTTGAATTTGAACAATTTGTACTTGTATTCTTAGTTTAAAGAAATCGACTTAATTTATATTACAATATAGTGCCACGTTATCTTTGAACAATCCTACACGTCACGTCCGGTGATTCCGCCACCGGATGAGTTGTGACAGATTGGTATCAGAGTCGTGGTTATAGGAAATTAGGAAAAACTGCTTATTTGACCTAGCCTATAACTAAGGACCATTTTAGACCATTCCTTTGACTCTTAATACGCTTGTGCTACCACTTTTGCTTCTACTTATTCTTTGGACTAAATGCACCGCCATGGGACTTCTAGACGCATTCAAGACACTCATATTTCACCAAGGAAACAAACTCACCAAAGGAGGTTAATTCATCGCTTGGCGATAAGTTTCACTCCGCCTAAACTTAGGAATTTTACCATCAAGCTAGGTGTGAAAACCTCACCTTGATGGTAAATTCCACTCACAAACACTCTTGGGAAACCTTACCGTTAAGTTAGGAGTGATTTCGTTATCTCAAACGGTTAAGGCACCAACCCTATCCAAAATGGAACGACACCACCAAACTAGGAGTGAAATCCACAATTTGGTGATTAGTTCCACTCTTAAAATTTTCAATCTCACCAAAGTCTCGGCTTTGCTATTGATAAGGGACACGTAGTAACCAGAAGGGTAAAATACCGTTAACCGAATTCTCGGCAAGAGTATTTTATCTATTAGGCCAAAACGTGTTTCCCGAACTCAATAGAAAGTTTGACTACTTTGGCTAGTCGACGTTTTCGTTAGTTCAAGAGCCGAGCTAACGGGACACTCCAAATTTTTACAAACTAGCCTCTCTTTTATATATAAACTATTTTCGCTACTATTATTATACTAACTCGGTTCGATCGCAAGGATACTCATTTTGCACTACTCGCCATACTAACTTCAAAACGCTAATAAACTCGTGAACCAACTAAATTTATGCTCTTTCATCCTAATTGTTTATTTACTATTATGCATACCTCAATACTTGACCACATGATTATACATGCAATTACTTGAACTTATGTGACAATTTGTGCAATATGTGAAATCTACTTACAAGCATGACAAACTATTTTATGCAAAACCATTGATCTAAGTCTCATAATCCCCATTCTTTGTAGATGTCTTCCGACAAACGTGCATCCAGCTCATCCTCAAGGAAAAGCTCCAAGAGGAACTCGAAACTAGCCGCGCTCATGGCCGAGCAAATGGCTTAAGTCATCCCAAATATTATCCAACACCTTCAAGCCAACTCTACCCCTAACGCTTTGGTCGATTCCAAGACCGAGACTCCCAAACCCACTCCTCACCACTACAAGCTCTTCACTTCTTGAAACCCCGAATCTTTTACTGGTTTAGATGGTGCTACCAAGCTTCTCGAGTGGTTTGAGAGCATGGAAAACACCTTCTCCATGAGCGAGACCCCGGATCACCTCCTGACTCGCTATGCCACCAGCTTCTTCAAGACAAAAGCTCTCACCTAGTGGAATGGGGAGAAGAAGCTCGATGAGGGAGCCATGACTATGTCGTGGGAAGACCTCAAAACCCTCATGCGCAAGGAGTTTTGTCCTCCCCACGAAATGCAAAAGCTCGAGGACGAATTCTACGTCCTTAAGCAAGATGGTGGGGACAATGCCACTTACAACACCCGATTCACGCAACTGTCCGTGCTTGTGCCCCGTCAGGTCGACACGGTGGAAAGATTCGTGGAGAATTACATCCGGGGTCTTCCATCCCTCATTCGGGATACGGTCGACTCTGCCGAGCCCGAAACCCTTGCAAAGGCTATGCGCCTTGCCGCCATATACTCTGACCGCCACGTCCAAGATGGTACTTTAACCATCAAAGGCGCCAAGAAGCAGGCCGCCTAAGCAACCGTTGAGCCCACTGAACTCAAGGCCACCGAGCCCAAAGCCACCAAAACCCCCAACACTAACAACAACAAGAAACGCAAGTCCCAAGCCCGGAACTATGCGGTAGTCACTCCCCTCAACCAAGTACCAGTGGCCCAAGACCTGACACCCCAAAAGAAACCGTATAATAGAACATATCCATTATGCAACACATGCCAATATCACCACCCCGCCAACCTCCCGTGCCAAAAGTGCAACTTATGTGGAAGGTTCGGTCACTTAGCCAACATGTGTCGTAACCCACCTTAACCCCAAAACCACCAAGCTCCCACACAAAACCCAAACCCACCGGCCATCACCAATGGTCATGCTTGCTACCGTTGTGGTGATCCTAACCACTTAAGCCCGTAATGCCCACAAAGCCAAAACCAAAACCAACCCCAACACCCTCACAAAAACAACAACACAAACAACAACCCCAGCAACAACAACCGAAACCAACCTCCCAACCCAAACCAACCCGTAAACCCGAGGGGCTGTGCTTACAACATCAATGCGGCGCAAGCACAAGTCGATAACGACGTGGTGAACGGTATGTTTCCTATCAATGATCGATATGCTTCTGTTTTATTTGATACCGGTGTGGACAAGAGTTTCGTATCGCTAGAATTTGAATCTATGTTAGCTAAGACCCGATCTAAGTTAGGGAACTCCTTCACGGTCGAAATCGCGGACGGTATATCCACCTTTTGTGACACAATTATCCTCGATTGTACTCTTGACCTTAATGGTCATCCCTTCTCGATCGATCTCATACCCATGCAATTGGGAAGTTTTGATGTCATAGTAGGCATGGATTGGCTTGCCAAGAACCATGCCGAAGTAGTTTGCTTCGAGAAATTCATCCGTATTCCTCTTCCATCCGGTGAAATTTTGCAAATCCATGGTGAAAGGCCATCCGGTGGACTCAAGCTCGTGTCTTTCACTAAAGCCAAAAAATATTTATGAAAGAAATACATGGCCTTTTTGGCCCACGTGGCAGAAAAGAAAGAAAAAGGCAAAAGTGTAAAAGACATTCCTGTCATTTGTGATTTTCCAGAAGTTTTTCTCAAGGACCTACCCAGTCTTCCTCCACTCCGTGAGGTCGAGTTCCGGATCGATCTCATTCCCGGTACGACTCCGATTGCCAAAGCTCCTTAACGCCTTGCACCCTTCGAGATGCAAGAACTTGCCGGTCAACTCCAAGAGTTAGCCGAAAAGGGTTTCATTCGTCCGAGTTCATCCCCGTGGGGTGCTCCCGTTTAATTCGTTAAGAAGAAAGACGGATCGTTCCGCATGTGCATCGATTATCGTGAGCTTAACAAACTCACCATCAAGAATCGGTATCCTTTGCCTCGTATCGACGATCTTTTCGACTAACTCCAAGGTGCGACTTGTTTTTCCAAAATCGATCTTCGTTCGGGATATCATCAACTTCGTGTTCATGAAGACGACATCCCCAAGACCACATTTCAAACCCGATACGGACACTACGAGTTCATGGTAATGCCTTTTGGGCTAACCAATGCACCCGCGGTTTTCATGGATCTCATGAACCGAGTGTGCAAACCGTATTTGGAAAAATGTGTAATCGTCTTCATTGATGACATTCTCATCTACTTCAAATCCCGATCCACCCACAAGGAGCACCTTCGCCTAATTTTGGAGCTACTAAGGAATGTACAACTTTACGCCAAATTCTCCAAGTGCGAATTTTGGCTTAAGGAAGTTCAGTTATTAGGGCACATTATTAACGACAAGGGCATCCATGTGGATCCAGCCAAAATCGAAGCAGTCAAAAACTGGATCGCTCCGAAATCTGCCACCGAAGTCCGTTCATTTCTTGGTCTTGCAGGCTACTACCGTCGTTTCATTGCCAACTTCTCTAAGATCGCCTTTCCTCTCACCACATTAACTCAAAAAGGGAAACCCTACGAATGGGGTCCTAAACAAAAGGAAGCTTTCCAAACACTTAAAGGATAAGCTTTGCGATGCTCCGATTCTTACTCTTCCCGACAGAAACGATGACTTCATGGTGTACTGCACACTTCTAATCTTGGTCTCGGTTGTGTTCTTATGCAACAAGGCAAGGTCATCGCCTACGCATATCGACAACTCAAGATCCATGAGAAGAATTACACGACTCATGATCTCGAGCTCACCGCCGTCGTCTTTGCTCTCAAGCTTTGGAGACACTACCGTTACGGTACCAAATGCGTGGTCTTCACCGATCACAAAAGCCTCCAACATCTTCATAACCAAAAGGATCTCAACATGCACCAATGACAAGGGATCAAAACAATCAAGGACTACGAATGCGAAATTTGCTACCATCCCGGTAAAGCGAACGTCGTTGTCGTTGCCCTCAGTCGAAAGCACCATGTGAAATTCCATTGTGCTCGTATGCAATATGACATCTATGTTCTCATTTTTGAAGCCCAATATCTTTCGGTCACCGAAGGCAACATGTACAACGAAATGTCTTGCGGCGCCGAACTCCAACTCGAAACCAAGCCCAACGGTTTACTTTACTACATGAACCGTGTTTGGGTTCCCGATCGTCTCAACCTTTGTTCGTCCATCATGCTTGAAGCTCACACATCTCGTTTTTCGGTCCACCCTGGTGTAGACAAAATGTATAAGGATCTGCGTCCAATCTATTGATGACCCGGTATGAAGAAAGACATTGCACTCTACGTGTCGAAATGTAATACTTGTGCTAGAGTGAAAGCCGAACACCAACGTCCTTCTGGTTTTCTTGTGCAACCGGAAATCCCGATGTGGAAATAGGAGAGCATAGCTATGGACTTCATTACCAAACTCCCGTTGACATCCTCCCATCATGATTCCATTTGGGTTGTCATCGATCGTCTCACCAAGTCTGCTCACTTCATCCCCATCCGCTAGACTGACCCCGTGTGTTGGGTCATGATGAGGCTGGTGCAACCAAAACCACTTCACATAGTCATTTTGATACTACATTCAAGGGCTTCCGAAGCTAAGCATGAGATCTTCCGAGAGTCTGAAGAACAACAGCTGAAGATATCAACTGAAGGCAACAACTGAAGCCAACAGCTGAAGTCTATCTTCCGAAGACAAAGTCTGAAAGCTTCCGAAGACAAAGTCTGAGCTTCCAAAGACAAAGTCTGATGAAAGAGCTGAAGACAAAGTCTGAGCTTCCGAAGACAAAGTCTGATGAAAGAGCTGAAGACAAAGTCTGAGCTTCCGAAGACAAAGTCTGATGAAAGAGCTGAAGACAAAGTCCGCTTCCGAAGACAAAGAAAACTCCAAGCCTCGGAAGAAGCAGTCTTCCGAAGTATAAGTGGCTTCGAAAGAAGTTATACTTCCGAAGCATTTTATCCTTCGGAAGACATTGCTATGACCAGAAGATAAAAGTATGGTCCCTGACAGTCCGCTGCAGACCAATGATACAACATGGCATCTTCCTAAAGAGCCATGTTGTTGACCATACTTTATTCTACTGTTCACCTTTTTATGATAGTACATGTTACCAACTTTAGTTGGTGACAAAAGGTAAGTCAGGGACATGTCCTGGCTACCAACTCTCAGGAAAAATGTCTGAAAGACCTCACCTAGAGTCTTGTAGTATAGATGTAAGGTTAGAGGTGTCCAGCTGGTATCAAAGTATATCCGGCTGTAGGTAGTATTATATATATCTTCTCCATGTAACTCATTAGATAAGCGATCTGAGTCCAAGATTCTTGTAATCCTTTGAGTTGAGAAGCAATATATAAAAGTACCTTGAAAATTTACTTCCTGTGTTTATTTTCTTACTGCTTGTTACTTGTTATATTATGATCAACTCTTTATAGACTACTTGCTGAGTGTTGTTCAAGGTGAGTTTGAGAGAAAAACCATCTGTTGAGTGACCCATAATCGATCCTGCAATTGGTATCAGAGCACCAGGCTCTTGATTGTGAGATCTTACCATCCAAATCAACCTGTTTTTCACTCCTCACTACAAACCACTCACTCAAATGGCTGCTCTCTCCAAGGCTGATATGGAAACCGGTACCATGACCAAGTCCCCACTGATCACCCCTGAGGACTTTGACACATGGTGTATCAGAATGGAAGGCTTCATCAAGTGTCAAGATTCAAGGATGTGGGACTCCATTGTCAATGGTCCTTTCATACCAAGCACTACTTCTGCCACTGGTAATCGCATCATTCCAAAAGATGTTGATGATTACTCAGAAGAAGACAGGAAGAGAATAGAGCTAGATCAAAGGGCTATGACTTCTCTACAAACTGCTCTCCCCAACTCCGTCTACAAAGGCTTCAAGAAGTGCAAGACTGCTAAAGATCTATGGGAAGCTTTGAAGCTTATGTATGAAGGATCCAAGGAAACCCAAGAGAACAAGAAGGATCTCTTGAAGCAGCAGTTTGAGAACTTTACTTTCAAGGCTGGTGAGACCTTGACTCAACAATACTTCAGGTATGTTAAGATAGTAGATACTCTGGTGGATATTGGAGTAGCTCTTGAGAATAGAGACATAGTTAGGAAGTTCATGCCTTCCCTTCCTAAACTATGGACACACTACTGTGTTGTAATCAAGAGAACTTCGGACCTTAAGACTTTTACTCTCACAGAGTTGTATGGCATCCTAAGTGCATTCCAGATGGAGATGAACATGCAGAACTCCTCTGGTCACTCCAATAACCAACTGAGTTCAGCCCTTCATGTGGTTGAAAGGGAAATCATAGAACCACAACATCAGTTGCTGTGTTACCCTGACAACTCACACAGTGGACCCTACATTACTCTACCTGAGACTCCAAAGTCTCAAAAGGTTCAACATAACTCCTTTCAGGATAGTTGTGCCTTTGTATCTGGAAGTGGACACTCTGGTGATTTTCAATACTGCTTTGATGATCTTGAGTGCTTCAGTCCAGATGATGTGGAGTATGTGGACATTGTCCAACAGATGGCTCTTTTAACTTACAGAGCGAAGAAGTTCTTCAAGAGAACTAGAAGGCAATTCCCTCAAAACCCGGTCAACAACAAGTTTGGGTTTGATAAGAGCAAAGCAAAGTGCTACAACTGCAACCAACTTGGTCACTTTGCTAGGGAATGCAAGGCTCCCAAAAACAACCCGGGAACCCCATAGGCCTCCACACATCCCACTGCTTCAAAACATGAAGAGAAGCCAACTGAAACAGCTATTGTAGCTCAAGAAGTTGACTGGAGCTTCATGGTACAGGATGTGACTCCCGCTCAAGCACTCATGGCCGGAACAGATGATGATCAGGTATATGAACATCTTTGTACTGCTGCTTGTATTGCTAAAGTTAAACTTTATAAGGATTACATTTCGGAAATCAGATCTGAGGTTTAGTCTTTAAATGTGCTAAAATCTGATTTTAAGAGAGCTGAATCTGGCTATCAAAAGAAAATTGAAGAGTTAGAGAAAACTGTGTCTCTTTTAAAACATGAAAAGACTAACTACAAGACTCAAATTAAAGATCTGATATCCAAACTATCTGAAGTTCAAGCTCAGTCGGTCACTGCTGAGGCTCAGGCCAGGAAGCAAGCTATTGCTGAGCAAAGCTTCCAAACTATTCTTGCATCAACCTCTCATTCCAAAATGTTTTATCAAAACAAAGAAGGGTTGGGAACCAATGAAATAGCTCCACCACACTCTTATGAGTCTATTAGACTACCTAGATGGGATACTGAAGAGCAAGAGGTTCCAACTGCTGACCCTTATCCATTGGAACTAGAGGATGAGGAAAAAATAATGGCCACCACAGGGGAGAAACTGGAGGATACACTCATCTCCTCCTGTGAAGACCAAATCCTAACCACCAAGGCAAGAAGATCAGAGCTAAAGCTGCTAGAAGGACTGCCAAGAAGGTTGCAGAGTCCAAGCTTAAGATTGACCCAAAGCAAAAGGGTGTCTTCATTTCTGCTGGATTCCAAGTGGTAGGTACTCCTGATTCAAGAAAGGAGTGTAGTACCAGCACTCCTGTCCTACCGAAGGATCAGAAGTTGAAAGGGAAAGTTGCTGATGAAGAAAAGAAATCAAAGAAACAACAACCTACAAGTTCCCAGAAAACTAACATTGCATGCATAATGTGTGGTCTGCACAACCACATGGCTAAAGATTGTTACTGCAATCCAGCAAGCACACATTATGCAAATAATGTTAGAAAAGAAGGAGTCAGAGAAGGTTTCTCAGTTGGACCATTTCAAACGGTTCAAATGATGAAAAAGGAAAAGTTGGTCTCGAAAGCCAAGTTGCTTTCGGAAGGAAGTACTTCTTCCGAAAGGAAAATGGCTTCGGAAGCCAAAGCTTCTAAGGTTCAGAAGAACAAGAAGGCTCCCTTGAAACTATCTCAGAAGAAGACTACTTCGGAAGAAAAGGTGGTGAAGGCTTCTTCCGAAAAGAAAGAAGCTTCGGAAGAAGACCATGCTGCAAAAGCTTCAACAAGCTCATTCTCAAAGATCAACCAAGGGATGGATTGGAAAATCAAAGAAGATGCTGCAGCCCAAACCTCTTCTTCAACAACCTCTATTGAACCCCAATGCATATCTTTTGGTTCAATTATGTCACTATCTTTGGAAGAGCCCCAGACCAGCAAGGCTTGGGCTTCCAAACAAAACTAACCATCTCATCTTATGAGGGATGTCCATTTGACAAGAACAACAATGTCTGGATTGTAGATAGTGGATGCTCCAGGCACATGACAGGGAACAGATCTCTCCTTCAATAATTCCAGAACTTTGATGGAGGGCCTGTCCAATTTGGAGGTGAGGCCGGAGGATATATTTCTAGCAGAGGAAGTATATCTAATGGCAGAATAAACATTGACAAAGTTCACTTTGTCAAACAGCTTGAACACAATCTGTTAAGTGTTTCTCAATTCTGTGACCAGAAGCATCAAATGCTTTTCACAGAACATGAGTGCATTATCCTCAAACCAGGGATGACAATTCTCCAAAATTGGTGCTTCTTAGATCTCCCAGGAAATGGGATATGTACAAGCTGGATATGAACAATGCTTCTCCTATGGGTGAAATATCATGCTTTCTTTCCAAAGCTGATAGTGATGAGTCAACACTATGGCATAAACGCATGTGCCATGTGAATTTTAAAACAATGAATAAATTGGCTAAAAATAACTTGGTACATGGTTTGCCTAAAAAGGATTTTTTCTGCAAAGATAACTGTGTTGCATGCCTGAAAGGGAAACAACACAGATCATCTCATAAATCCAAATGTTTTAACTCTATCACTACTCCATTACACTTATTGCACATGGATCTCTTTGGTCCCACAAGTATAATGAGCATTGGAAGGAAATCATACTGCCTTGTGATTGTTGATGATTTTACAAGATTTACATGGGTATTCTTTTTAAGAAGTAAAGATGAAACAGCTGAAACTTTAAAATCTTTTATTCTTAAAATAGAAAATCAAATTGATCATAAGGTTAAGATAATAAGAAGTGATCAAGGGACTGAGTTTAAGAACTTTGTTCTTGACTCATTCTTTGACTCAAAAGGGATTGCCAGACAATATAGTGCTCCAAGAACTCCTCAACAAAACGGTGTTGCTGAGAGGAAGAATAGGACACTTATTGAGGCTGCTCGGACCATGTTAGCTGATTCAAAGCTGCCTCTAACATTCTGGGCAAAGGCAGTCAGCACTGCATGCTATGTGCAGAACAGGGTTCTTGTAGTTAAGCCCCATGGAAAAACCCCTTATGAGTTATGGAACAAGAGGCCACCGTTCATTGGCTTTCTAAGGTCCTTTGGCTGCAAGTATACCATACTTAACACAAAGGACAACTTAGCAAAGTTTGCTGAGAAGTTGGATGATGCTATCTTTGTTTGATACTCTTCTAGCTCCAAAGCTTATAGAGTATACAACATCAAGAATCAACAATTTGAGGAGTCATCCAATATAGTTGTTAATGAGCACACTCCTTGTGTTAGGGGGAATGGACCTGAGTATATCTTTGATTTAGAATTGTTTTCAAACTATTCTAAACAATCTTGTGAGAATGTTTCAGCTGGAACAGGTGCTCAAGGTGATGCTGATGCTGATGCAGGTCAACTATTTGAGCTTCCCAGACCTCTTCCAAATTCTCCAAGAGCTGAAAGGCAACAAGCTTCAACCATTCACAGATCTGATAGTGTAACAATCTCCAGGAATGATGAAGCTTCAACAAGTGAATCACTTGATCAACCTCAAAGCTCTTCAAGTGATCCATTACAACACCAGGTTGAGGGAAGTGGTATTCTGAAGGAACAGGCAACTGTTAATACTACTTCACGACAAACCATTGATGATGTTTCTCAATCATTCAATCAGTCCTCATTGAATTACTTTGAAATAATAGTTGGACAGAGTGATCCAGTTCCTGATCAGAACATGTCCAACCTGGACTTATCTCTGCAACTGGAAGTGATTCCTCGCCTTAGGATTCACAACACTCATCCAACTGAGAACATCATAGGGAATGTCTCTGAGGGTGTGAGAATAAGAGGGCAAACTCATCATGGGAATGTTTGCTTGTACTCATGCTTCTTGTCTCAGATGGAACCAAGGAAGGTGGAAGATGCCTTAAAGGATAGTAGTTGGGTTGAATCGATGCAGGAGGAGCTGCTTCAATTCAAAAGACAAAAGGTCTGGAATCTATGCCCACTACCATCTGGTCAAGTACCCATGGGCACTAAATGGGTGTTCAGGAACAAGAAAGATGATAGAGGATTGATTATCAAGAATAAGGCAAGACTAGTAGTTCAAGGGTACACCCAGGAGGAAGGAATTGATTATACTGATGTCTTTGCACCTGTTGCAAGACTTGAGGCAGTTAGGATCTTCCTTGCTTATGTTGTATCCAAGAACTTCACAGTCTTCCAACTTGATGTCAAGTGTGCTTTTCTATATGGGGATATAGATAGGGAAATCTATGTATGTCAACCTCCAGGATTTGAAGACCCACAGCACCCCAACTATGTGTGCAAACTGGATAAAGCTCTATATGGGCTGCACCAAGCACCTAGGCTATGGTATGAGACCTTGTCTCGGTTTCTCCTGAAGAATGGCTACACATAGGTACCATTGACAAGACTCTTTTCATCAGAAAGAGTGGAGAAGACATATTGCTCGTTCAAGTCTATGTTGATGACATCATATTTGGTTTATCAAATGATCAAATGTGCAAGGACTTTGAGAGCATTATGAAGCAGAAATTTGAAATGAGTTCCATGGGAAAAATGGACTTTTTCCTTGGAATTCAGGTGAAACAGATGAAGGAAGGGTTCTTCATAAGTCAATCTAAGTATGTCTGAGACATCTTAGATGGATTTGAAATGAATGACTGTAAACCAGCCAAGACACCTATACCCAGAAACCATAATCTTTGCCCTGACCTTGAGGGGAGGATACTGATCAACATCAGTATAGAGCAATCATTGGGTCTCTGATGTATCTCACTGCTAGTAGACCAGATATCATGTTTGCCACATGCGTTTGTGCAAGATATCAGGCTGCTCCCAAGGTGTCTCACCTAGCTGCTGCAAAGAGAATCCTCAGATACCTTAAAGGAGCACCTAAACTAGATCTCTGGTATTCAAGAAATAGTGATTTCAATCTCTATGGATACTCTGACAGTGACTATGGTGGCTGCAACATTGATAAGAAATCAACATCAGGAGGATGTCAATTTCTTGGTGGAAGGATTATCTCATGGCAATGCAAGAAACAATCCTGTGTCTCTACATCAACTGCTGAAGCTGAATACATTGTTGCTGCTAGCTGCTGTGCTCAACTGCTATGGATTCAAAATCAGATGTTAGATTATGGATTTAACTTCATGACTACTCCTATCCATATTGACAACAATAATGCTATCTACGTTACTGAGAATCCGGTGAAGCACTCCAAGACAAAGCACAATGATATCAGGTATCATTTCATTAGAGATATTCATGAGAAGAATTTGATCAAGTTAATCAAAGTTGACTCAAATGAACAATATGTTGATCTGTTCACAAAGGCATTTGATGAACAAAGATTTAAGTATCTTATATCAGCTATTGGGATGATAAACATTGATTAACTACCTCTTTTGAAAAACTCTTTAAATGTGTAATGTCTTGTGTCAATACAATTTAAGCCCTGTTACAAAAGATCTTTAAATTATTCCAAGTGTAAATTCCTTCCGAAGAGGAATTAACTCTCGGAAGATATTCTTGAATATCTTCCGAAGCCAAATTCCTCAATGGAAATTTTCTTCTCGGAAGAGTTTTTGGCCTCGGAAGCAGCGATTGGTTTTACATCAGATCTACTTCCGAAGCTTATATAACTCTCCATTCGAAAAGACAATTTTACCTTTGGAAGAAATGCCTTGCTTCTGAAGAGAAATTGCCTTCGGAAGACAATTACCTTCGGAAATGTTTTACATTCGGAAGTAAAGGTTTCACTCTGTAACGAATATCTTTTGGGCCCCACTCTGTAAAAAGTAAAGATTTTGTTCATGATGGTCAGATTATTTAAAATTATCCTTTGCCGCCACTATCATTTCTCCGCCGTAAACCACCATACCACCCACAGTAATCCCAAACAGTTACCCTATTACCGCCACTACCACAATTCATCCCCTTTAAATAATCTTAACTGATCAATTTCATCTTATTTTACCAATTTACTGCCCTAACTATTCCCTTCTCTGTCAAACCTGCAATTTCACCAAAATTCAAGCTTACCTTCTCTTCAATGGCACTAAACCCTCAGCACAACCAAGTCGCATTACTTGACTCGTCGAGAGATGCAGACTTCACCCAAATCATCACCTTTCTTACCGAATCCACATACCTCACTGCACTTACTGTCAACCCTACCGTATACTTCAACCACATGTCCGAATTCTGGAATAACGGCCAAACTGTAGTTCTGAATGGGGTTCGAGTACTGAGAACCCGCATTTGTGGCCAAGAGTTGGTTATCACAGAACAACTCATCAGGGAGCATCTCGAGCTTTACGATGATGGGGCTCCTACTGAGTTCCCCAAAGAAGACTTGGAAGGCACCTATATCCTCATGGGATATGGAGGGGATGTGAGTAGGTCTACCGTCTACAAGTTTAACTTCTCTTACCATTGGAAGTTCCTGCTGCACATTATCCTGCACTGCCTCTCCAATAAATCAGGGGGTTGGGATCAAATCCCATATGAACTAGGATGCCTAGTTCATGGGTTGGTGAAAGGTCTACGCTTCAACTACTCAGATTTGTGTTGACCAACCTTATCGGCAATCTGAGCAGGGATACATTCTTCATGTATCCCAGATTTATTCAACACATAATCAACTGTGAGCTGGAACTGAGCAAGCTTGTCTGTGCAGCTGCTCTTACTGTTCCACAAGTAAGACCTACCATCTTCAAAACATTGAAGAAGGTTTCCATCAACTTCACTGGACGGTACACTCCATTACCTACAGAGATGACTGAGCGCATAGCTCCTGGTGACATCCCTGTTATCCCCACAGGTGATGAACCCACACCAGCAACCTCCACCACAATGCCAACAAAACCTTCTTTACCCATCAAAATCACATACCAAAGACGCCCCAAACGAACCCTTGTTCAATCTACTCTGATTGAACAAGCTCCCATAGTTCAAACCAAAAGGGCTAGAGTGGAATCATGGGCTCCCACTTAGTCTGAAGTCACACCTTCCTTCACATTTACCTCAATGTGGGTTTTGAGCCTCCTCAGTCTCAAACCCAAGAGCCCGAACCCCAAGCCTTAAGCCCACAGGGTGAGTCTTTACACTCCCCTGTGCAGCTTCTAGGGACAGCCCCACCATAGGCTCAATGCCAGTAGACATTGATCTAAGTCCCGGTTAGTAGGTTTAACTTCCCTATCTTTCACTGACCTTTTACTCCGTACTGATGAAGAGATTACATCTCTCCATGGCCATGAAGTTGATCTACAACACCCTCTGAAAGATCAACAGAGCCAAGCGAGATCCCTTGTCTCTAGCCCCCATCAGCAGCCAATTACTGAGGTGAGTCCCACTGATGTGGAGGGGACTCATGTAGGCTCAGCTGCCACTACTCAGAGTCTCTCATTGAGCTCTCAGGATAGTGGTAACATCATTAGGACTGAGCCTACGACAACTTTGCCCATTGACATCTCTGAAAGAGATGACTTTGAGCAAAGGTATCCAGGGTGCCAAGAAGCCACATCTGGTGGTGAGACTGAGCATACTAGGTATGTTATCTCATCTCCCCGTGATTCTTCTCATGAAGATGAGGGAAGTATGCAACTCACACTTTAGTACTTGCTTTCTAAGGTCTCCAACCTGGAATCACAGGTGAGGATCTTAGAATCAAGGACTGCCACTCAGCAATTTGAGATTAAAAATCTCAAGGCTCAACTAGCTGAGACACAAACGGAGAGGTTGTTAGGCATGTACCTATTCAGGTCTCATTTCCTTCTTCCTCTAGCTCATCTAGCTCTTAAGATGATGCTACCAAAAAGGGGGAGAAAGTTCAGAGACAAACATTCCAGGAACCACAGACCCAATCCTTTACTTCCCAACTCATCACACTACCTGAGTCATCTCAATCTTTTCTAGAGATTGACTCAAAGATGCTTCATGATCTCTACAGACTTTTCACAAAGTTTGTATTGAGATCCTCCTTAGAACAGCCCAGCCCTAACACCACACTTATATATTTTGGGGCTGAGGAGCTTCTAAGACTGACTGCACCTTCTACCACTATGGAAGAAGTTAGTCAACCTAAGGTCCACATGGAACCTGAGATTAACTTCAAAGGGGAAATGGGGACTGATGGCCCAGCAACTAAAACAGTTGGGACAGAACTTGTAGCAGTCTCATCTTCTGAAGCTCAGGCTGAAGCTTCCGAAGCTGACATTGAAGCCTCGGAAGAACAAGACAAGTCTTCCGAAGCCGAGATTGAAGCTGCGGAAGGTTTGTTCCAAATGTCTGAGGAACTGACCATCACAGATGTTATTGCTGAATTAGCATCTGAGGTGAGTAGGGAGGACATTTCTGATATACCTCCATCCCAAACACCAGCTGAACTTCTCTCTCAATCTGAACCCTTTATCCAAGAACCACCACAGTCAAGCTCTGCCAAAGACAAGGGAAAAAGGAAATTGACCGCGGAAGAGCTTTAGGAGGAGGAGAGGATTGAGAAGCTCAAGAAGAAAGGTAGGTTTCCTGCTGAGAAGTTGCTAGCTGCTAGCTCTAAGGCAGCTGCAACTAATCAGGAGGAAATAAACACAAAGAGAAGGACAACACTCATTGACCAGCTCATCAGCCTAGGAGCTGCCAATGAGGAAGTACTCCTGTTACCACTAGAGGAGTTGGTGACTTTGGAGAGGTCAACCAAGCTAAGGCAAGAAGAAGAAGCCAGGTTGGCCTTGGAGAGGGAAGAAGAAGAGCGAAAGGAAGCAGCCCTGAAGCTGAGAGAGGCTAGGATCAAATTCCTACTCTTAAGAGGCTTTAGTCTTCCTGAACTGTCTCCACATGATGATGACATGATCCTGCTGCTCCACAACAAAGAGCAGGATCAAATGGAGAAGGAAAGGAAGAAAGCTGCTAGGGAGAAGATGAAGGAGAGGAAGCGAAGGGAGGAAGAGAAGAGGGTCACTGCCACCAAGAAGTCCAATGACAAAGCCTGGATGAAAGACTATCTCTGGGCTCATGGCTTCTCTGGTAGGCAGGTGGGACCTATGTCCGAAAGACACTCCAGCTGATAGTCAGTGAAATAAAAGCTGACATCCGTTTGGGGAAAAGGAAGGAGATGTACAGGAGGGTACAGGGAATGGTCTTCACCCCAGCCACTCAACCACAACCAACCACTAAACAACAACCCACACCAGAAGAACCAATCCCATTTCCTATCAAAACCGAACCCACTGATGAAACCTTCACCCCTGAACCCACAACTCTACCCAAACTTACAACATCACCTTAACCACCCAAACTTCCTATCCTAAAACCCAAAACACAACCCAAAACCACTAAACCTAAGCCTACCCAACAAAAACCAAGACCATCCCCTCAGCCTCCTCAACATCTCTCCTTCGAGGAGATAAAGGAGTTCAAGACAAGGCTCATCAACTACACCACTTTGAGCAGCATCTCCTGTGAGGGAGAGCTTATATACATCACCTATGTTGATAACTCTTCAAGCTCCCTCACCCTAGGCCAATTTCTTGAGTTGCCTAGAGATACCTTAGGCCAGGCTGCAAGACTTCTTGGTCTTAACTCTGATACCCTCAATGCTAAGGAGAAGAGACTAAGAAGGAGACTGGTGACTCTACTGGATACAAGGAAAGAGGACAGGATTTCTAGTCAATCTCCTGGACCTAGGAATGCTATAATCCAGTGGAGGTTCGATGAACCTTCTCACAACTTTGTTGTGGAAAGGGAGAATGGTGAAACCAACAGGCTTAATGCCACTTCTCTATTGCATCTCAGCAGATTTGACCTTGCTGAGCTTGCAGAGAAGCCATTCTCCAATCCCTCCAACTCTGAGACTGCTGCACACATCAGAAATCATATCAGCGGTCTCCACTTGGCTGAACTAAGTAGAAGAGCCAAGATTGAAGAAGAGTTGAAGTTGAAAAGAGCAGAAGACAAGGAAAGACCAACCACCAAAGGCACAGCCTTTCTACAGATGGTGGAAGGTCCTGAATTGGAACCAATAGTTAGATGGGAATATGACTTTAGTTCCCATCAACTAACTCTTTTCAGAGGGCCATAACAAAGGGTACATATAATCCAAGATGACAGAGTAGAGGTTTTTTCTACCAAGGATTTGTACAAGATTCTCAGCACCATATCAGGAAAGAATGAAGACACTGATAAACACTTACTGTCAATGGTGCTGAGAGCTTTGAGAAGAAAAGGGAAGTGAAGTTTTGGTAGCATCAGCCTAGGGGAGTTTGTTGGGTCATGATGAGGCTGGTGCAACCAAAACCACTTCACATAGTCATTTTGATACTACATTCAAGGGCTTCCGAAGCTAAGCATGAGATCTTCTGAGAGTCTGAAGAACAACAGCTGAAGATATCAACTGAAGGCAACAACTGAAGCCAACTGCTGAAGACTATCTTCCGAAGACAAAGTCTGAAAGCTTCCGAAGACAAAGTCTGAGCTTCCGAAGACAAAGTCTGAGCTTCCGAAGACAAAGTCTGATGAAAGAGCTGAAGACAAAGTCTGAGCTTCCGAAGACAAAGTCTGATGAAAGAGCTGAAGACAAAGTCTGAGCTTCCGAAGACAAAGTCTGATGAAAGAGCTGAAGGCAAAGTCTGCTTTCAAAGATAAAGAAGACTCCAAGCCTCGGAAGAAGCAGTCTTCCAAAGTATAAGTGGCTTCGGAGGAAGTTATTCTTCCGAAGCATTTTTTCCTTCAGAAGACATTGCTATGACCAGCAGATAAAAGTATGGTCCCTGACAGTCCGCTGCAGACCTCTGATACAACATGGCATCTTCCTAAAGAGCCATGTTGTTGACCATACTTTATTCTACTGTTCACCTTTTTATGATAGTACATGTTACCAACTTTAGTTGGTGACAAAAGGTAAGTCAGGGACATGTCCTGACTACCAACTCTCAGGCAAAATGTCTGAAAGACCTCACCTAGAGTCTTGTAGTATAGATGTAAGGTTAGAGGTGTCCAGCTGGTATCAAAGTATATCCGGCTGTAGGTAGTATTATATATATCTTCTCCATTTAACTCATTAGATAAGCGATCTGAGTCCAAGAGTCTTGTAATCCTTTGAGTTGAAAAGCAATATATAAAAGTACCTTGAAAATTTACTTCCTGTGTTTATTTTCTTACTGCTTGTTACTTGTTATATTGTGATCAACTCTTTATAGACTGCTTACTGAGTGTTGTTTAAGGTGAGTTTGAGAGAAAAACCATCTGTTGAGTGACCCATAATCGATCCTGCACCGTGGCAAAGTGAGTCGACAAATACATCACGGAAATCATTAGTCGTCATGGTGTTCCCTTGGACATCATATCCGATCATGACAGTCAGTTCACCTCCCGTTTTTAGGATTCTTTCAACGAAGCCATGGGTACCCAACTCAATCTTATTACGGCTTACCACCCTCAAACGGATGGTCAGACCTAGCGTACTATCCAAACCCTCGAGGACATGCTTCGATCGTGTGTCATAGCTTTAGGTGGTAATTGGGACGCGCATTTACCTTTGATCGAGTTCTCTTACAACAACAGTTACCATACCAGCATTGGCATGGCTCCATTTGAGGCACTTTATGGTCGAAAATGTCGGTCGCCCGTTTGTTGGACCGAGATCGGTGAAACACAGATTACCGGACCCGAGATAATCCAAGAGACCACGGACAAGATCCTCAAGATCCGCGACACCCTTAAAACCGCTCAAAGTCGACAAAAGAGTTACGCCGACCGAAAGCGCAACGCGTTTACTTTTGAAGTTGGAGATTTTGTTTTCCTTAAGGTTTCACCTTGGAAAGGAGTCTTTCGCTTTGGTAAGCGAGGAAAACTATCCCCACGTTATGTCAGTCCTTTCAAGATTCTCGAGAAAGTCGGTTCTGTTGCATATAAACTTGAACTCCCTACAGAGTTTAGCAACATCCACCCCACCTTCCACGTCTCTAACTTGAGAAAGTGCGTATCAAATGAAGATCTCCAAGTTCAACTTGAAGACATTCAGATCGACCCAACAATGCACTTTATCGAGAAACCTATTGAGATAATGGATCGTGAAGTCAAGCAACTCAAGCACAGCCGTATTCCAATCGTCAAGGTACGCTGGGAAGGGAAACGCGGTGCCGAATTCACTTGGGAACGAGAAGACCAAATGAAGGCTAAGTACCCACACCTTTTTTCAGAGATTTCCTCATGAAGAAATTTCAGGATGAAATTTTTTAAAGTAGGGGAGACTATAATATCCGTACTTTTCCATTCTTGTATATTTACACTTGTACCCTTGTACTTTCGATTTCGATCCGTTGTAACTAGAGACTAATGATCAATGAAAAATATCGTATTTATTTAATTACATGTTACAATATATATTTCAAATACACGTATGACTCGATTACACTACCATATAGATTTGGTGTTTTTTTATAAACTTTGCTTTTTTTCTTAAAAAAAATTATTATTTTTATTATTTTATTAAATCCGGAAATTACACCCTTTTCACCCACTAACACCCAACTAATTTCATTTAATACCCCAACCCTAATCCCCAACTATAAATACAACACCCCTTTCATCCCTTTTCTCTTTACACTCTCAAATCACTCTCAAAACTCTCTTGCAACTCTATTTTTCTCCAAATTTGGGTAGAAAACTCCTAAGGTACTTTCTTAGATCTTTCAAGTTTTTCTTCCAAATTTTGTTCTTCTTTTCTTTTCTTTCATCTTCTACTTCATTTGGATACTAACCTCTAAGTTTCTACCTTGGTAGATTCTTCAAATGAGGTCCAAGTGAAGTTAGAAACTAACAACTAACATTCCTTTCTTTTCTTCTTCTTGTTTTCCCTCTTTTAAACTTTGTACAACCATCCGAAGTGTAAGAACCAACCTTGCCTTTTGGCTTGTGTTTTGGTACTTGGTAAGTTGTAAAAACAACATCCAAGAACACTTTCTTTCTTTACTTTCTTTTACTTTAATCACTTGGGACAACCTCTAGGATCTTACCTTGGTGAGTCACCATTTTGAGGTCCAAGTTGATTATCCAAGGTTTGTGGACTACCCAACCGTGTGATCTCATTTTTCTTTCTCATCTCCCACTTGAGATAAAATCTCTAAGGTTTCTACCTTGGTAAAACCTTCAATGAGATTCAAGTGTGGATTAACAAGGTTAGTGGATTACCCTACCTTGCACTTAAACCAACTAACTAACTAACTAACTTGACCATCTGAATCACTAACCTAGTTAGTGGTTTTGTGCTTTGGTCCGCCATCGGCGATGCGTGACCTCTATGTCTTTATGACTATTATTTATATATATATGCATACTATAATATTTAATATTGTACTCCACCGAACTTATGCCTATGTTACCGTTTTAGGTTAACTGGCATTCCCGACCCTCCGTCTTCCCCATTCATCCTTCTTGTTACCACGCCAAAATCGTGAGTTTTCATACTTGTCCTTTTTACACTTTTACACTTTTGGGACTTGAAAACATGTACATATACAACACACTTACACAAAAAAATCACACTTTATTCAAACACAATTCATTAACATGCTTATATGACAATAACTTGATTACATGCTTAAATGACAATAACTTGATTACATGCTTAAATACAATTGTTATACATTAGTTCATTAATCTCGCGAACCGCACTTAACAAGTGTAGCGCTATAGGATTGACACCCATCGGCTTTTTGTTACCTTTATGGAGCTCCCGATCTTGTTAAGCTATTCATTTGACTAGTATTCTTTTGATGCTAGGTATGCTATGTCAACATTAGGTTTGAACTAAACCACTACAATTTGTATGAACATTAGTTAAGTGCGTCTATGCATGCGAATTGTTGCCTTTAAACTTGATTATTATATGTATGAAAATCGTATGAACTCACCAATATTATTTGTTGATCAAAATATTATTTTACATGTTTTCAGGAGACGTTTGATGCTATCACGGAAAATGGATCTAGGGATTTACTACCTTAGATACAAACTATAAATTTAGTTGTTGAAATTTGCATTTTTGTTGTATCTTGAATTTGAACAATTTGTACTTGTATTCTTAGTTTAAAGAAATCAACTTAATTTATATTACAATATAGTGCCACGTTGTCTTTGAACAATCCTACACGTCACGTCCGGTGATTCCGCCACCGGATGGGTTGTGACATATATTATATATGGTTAAGTCACATTGTTAACCATTGTTTGTTGTAATAACCCATTAGCCATAATGTAGCAAACACTTACACTATAGTTATACAATGTAACTAACTTTTAAATCATATTACACCACTGATGTAATGATCCCCCTCCCATTTTTAAAATTTCCCTTCTGTTTAAATAAACTTCACATTTTTTCTAAATTTTTGTTAACTTTTTTGAATGCTAATATATTATACAGATCATACCATTAAATAAATCATTTTAGTATCTTCAATATGAGTATATTCTTGCTATATTTTATTATTGTTCGTTGTGGATAATTAATTTTACCACTGTAACTCTAACTGTTAGGCCCGTGTACGACGGAGTACTAACTGATTCAAACGTGAAACCAGATCAAATAGTGCGGAATCCTATTTGATTGGCGATCCAATCAGGGAGAACGTTAATCCGATCAAAAACTAACGATAAGAATACGTTAAGAATTGATTAGAATCGATCAGAAACGTTCTGTGAAGTTGGAAAGGACTCTCTGGATGAACAAGCACGGCTAGGGTTGCGAATATTCGAAGTGTTACGTTTTTCCACGAATTAAGTGGTATTTATAGGTTACAGCTCTCATTCGTACGACTGAGCCAAGCGACTGGCTCAGTCGTGCGGCTGAATCATACGATTGGTTCATTCGGACGACTGAGTCAGTCTTATGACTCAAACGTACGATTGACTCAATTACCTGGTTCAGTCGTGCGATTGGCCCATTCGCATGGTCCAGTCGTGCGACTGAATCAGGATACTTAGTTAAACACATTCTTCAACCTTCAATGGTTCAGAACTATGTCTAACAACTGTAAACCTATATAACATTGTCATGCATGCATGTAACAATAAATAATATATAGATATAACATTAAACAACCAACAAACATATATAAAAGAGTTTTTTATTATATTGATTAGACATTACATATGTGTTACAAGAAGAAGTTCTATTACATTTAAGCTCACTAGACTAGAACTGGGGACATGTGTACAAACAAACTCCCCCTTGGACCTAGTTCTATCTAGACTTTGACCTCTTTCTTGAACTCTTCAAATCTCTTCTTCCGATCTTCTCTAGAAATCCCAGAATGAATATCGAGTGCGAAGCATAAACGTATAACGTGTTGAAACTGAAGCGCTTGCATGATATCTTGAGTGTCAAAAAATAGTGGCCACTTGTACAAGATGTATACATCTGAAGCAGACAAGTTAGTTAGCCACATAGGGTCGAATACCCTAATTGTCTCAACCTTCCCTTCCTTTTCCAAAACTATGACGGCCTCACCAGTGCGCCAGTCATAATACCACCATTTAAAATGGGGTGCAAAATCTTGTGGCATTTCCCTCAGTGGAATACGCGACATTGTGCGCGGAGGGTGTCATCTCAAAACTACCTTCGGTCTACCGGAGGTGGGGTCAACCTCTGTCTTATGTATCAACCTTTTGGGCTGTTGAGGTTTAAAATTGACCCACCTCGTAAGGTACTCCTTCTTCAGTTCCTTCTCGAACCATCCCGATATCTTCCCAGGGATAGCATACATGAGGCTCAAGTTGGCTAAACGATTAAGCTCAAAACCAGGGAGAGTTTTCAGATCGTGTGGGAATCTGAAATACTCTATTCCCTTCTCTCTCTTCACGGCATATACTTTGAGATCATCAAAGTATGCCCAGCTAATAATCTTGCCTGACTCCTTTTGATGTTTCTTCACCTTGTAAAGCTTGGTGTAGGCATTTGATTTGTTTGGCGTACGCTGTTTCTTCATCTCCTCCAGGCAGGCTACCCACTCCGCCTTTTTGGATGCTAGATCAGCATCATCTGCCTGAGGAGCTTCTGCTGTAGCAGCTTTAGCAGCTGTCATCTGTTCAACCTTGTCGAAGATACTGCTGTCAAATATTTCCCCCAGATCTGGTAGAACTTCACCTTCGGCGTTAGTATACTGGGGATAATGATCAGCAGTTACGTCCTCAATCTCCACCTCGTCGACATCTTGTAGTTCTTCATCACTGACTACATCGACCTCTGGAGCATCTTTTACCAGCTTATCAGGATTCAGGCTAAATAGTTCAGTTGCCTGTTCATCTGTTAAATCATGTATGATCTCCCTTCTTCAGCCGTGTAACAGACAGATCGTTGTACGATCCCTTGCAAATCGAGAATCATAGTCAATTTTGATTCGATTTGACGAAGGGGCACAACATCGTGCTCATCAACTTGTTTAGATGAACCTGTTAAACAACCAAATGCAGTACCAGTAAATATACATTAAACACATTACTTATGTTGATTTAACCTTTTAATTTTATATATATAACATAAAATTTGATACAAGATTTCAAGTACAAAGTTTAAATAATAAATAGACATCTAATCCTGAACTTTGCCTTGAATCATTGCTGGATCTTCAGTAGATTGGGAGTAGACGGAGCAGACGAAGGTGCCCTCTGATCTTGTTTCCTTTTGGTTCTTTGTTCGTGCTCAGGATCAGAGGGAGATGTAGATGCATCTCTGTCATCGTCATCATCGTCTTTGTCATGTGAATCTTTGTCACCCTCCTCATCAGCATCTTCATCATCATCCTCGTCATCATCATCCTCATCATCATCATCATCACCTTCATCACCATCTCCTTCCTTTATCTTCAATGGGTCAGCTTCTGACCCCTTCAGCTTCAGCAGAATCTTCTAATTAGCAGACTCCAACTCCTCAATCTTCTGCATAGACAGGACTTTGTGCTCCTGGAGTTGGGAGATCTACGCAGCTTGCTGAGAAATCTACTCAGTTTGCTGAGAGATAAGATGAGCTTGAGAAGCATTTTGCTCCTCAAGCTGAAGTAGTCTCGCTGCCTTCTCTTCATTTGCAGCTAGCAGCTTAAGCACCATTCTATTCAGAGCTGCTACCTGTTCCTCCACTCCAACAGGAGGGAGGAATGAACCTGTTGGGAGGAAGGATGGATCGGCTTGGGTAGCAGTGGTAGGTGGTGTAGCGGTGAAGATTGGGGGTGGTGTCGTGGTGGTAGCTGTGGTGGTGGTAGTGAAGATTGGGGGTGGTGTTGTGATAATAGGTGGTGTGGTGGTGAAGATTAGGGTTGTTGTAGTGGTGGTAGGTGGTGTGGTAGTGATGGGTGGAGGAATGGTAGTGGTAGTAGCGGAGGAGGTAGTGATAAGAGTGATCCTCCTGCGTTTGGGCTTCAGCCCATGAGGCTGAGCCATACGTTTCCTCCGTGTCCCCCTGGACACAGAGGCTCCCCCTCGACTGCTGGGAGAGGCTAGGGTGTAAGATGGATCAACTGTAGAGCTCCCAGACTCTCCCGGGCGTCCACCAACCGCCCTTAATCCCCGCTCAGTTTCCACTTCCCGACTTCCCACAGTCCGGGTAAGTGGCTCTTCATCGGACTCCTCCTCCTCCTGCATATGAAAATCAGGGTGTATCGGAGCTGGTTCAGGTTCTTCCTGACCATCCCCTCCCTGATCAGAATCATGATCATCATCGGAGTCATCGGAGGGCAGAGCAACTTGCTCCACATCCGAATCACTGTCCTTGTGGCGCCACTTCCTTTTTGCTGGCGCCACGTAATCATCCCGGGCCAGATGCCCAAATAGTCTCCTGACAGGGGGTTTTACCTGCTTCCCCCTGTACACCTTCATCCTGCCCAAGGTGGTATCATCCATCACCTCGAGCACTACAGCGTCCTCTTTAACCTTAGGCAGCATCGGGAGCTTCTGGTCAATTATCATCTGCATGAAGCGATGGTACATGCAGAAGCTCTCCTTGCCCTTCGCTTCTATGTTCTCCACTAAGTAAGTGAAGATCATCCACGGAAGCTGAACGAATGGTTCAGCACCAACGCAACATATGCGCTCTGCATCTGCTCCGATAACTCATCAAAGCCTCCTTTCCTTGAAGCAATGCACCTGAGCAGCACGTGGGCTAAGTACTTGAACTGGGGGCACAGGTTGCTCTTGTTAAGCATACCTGCGTTGATATCCCCAGCGTACTTTGCCCGTAGAAAACACCCTCGAACTGTCAGCGGGTGTAGTCGTGTAGGACAGTCACTGTCATCCCCAAACTCGAGGACTGTCCTGAGATTTCCTTGGTGATCTCTATGGCCTGACCGAGGATAGAGCTCCTGATACAGTAGGGCTCCACAGATCTATCTACAGCAGCATTCTCCCAGAATGCTTGTTGTAAGGATCGATACGGAGTGCAGGGAGTAGATATAGCTCTGAAGATCCTCGATCTCCGTAAGAATGAGATGATGCCCGCAAACTCCGAGACGTTTCTGGAGGTCAGATCCAGATGAGCGCAAATATTGTGCTTTGTGCTTATGATCCAACGACTTGCCATCTGTTACACAATGTAAATAAACGTTAGTGCATGTTGAGGATAGCTAATTTCAGTCAAAGAACTTTAAACTTTGGTTTAATCGTGCGACTAAACAAACGACTGAATTCCAGTCGTGCGATTGAACTGTGCGACTGAGATTTAGTCGTACGATTAAGTTCATGCGTATGACTGAGTCCTGCGATTGGACTTAGTTGCATGTCTTCTCATATGTGTATCTCAGTCGTGCGCCTGAACTCGTTCGCAAGGTTCAGTCGTACGATTGAATCATTCGTCCAACTCAGTCGTACGATTGAGACAATCAGATAGCGCAGTCGTACGATTGAAGTTCATCAGTGTGTCCAGTTGTTCAGTCGACTGGTTGTCCATTCAAATTCGTGTTTTGAGCTATAATTGATGTTAAACGTCGAACTTAGGCTCATTACACTCAGACGCGACCGATTAAGCATATTTTAAGTTTTGCTTGAACTTATTGCTCAGTTTGTGTGGTTTATTTTTGCCTTTTGTTTTCGGTTACTGTTGGGTCAAAATTTGAGTGATTTGTGAAGTCATTGATCGGTTTTAATAATGAAACACCACGAATATTACCTGTATAAGCACAAATGAATGTCAGAACACACACATAGATGGTAAATATGAATCAAACAAAATTTTGGCAGCGGTTCATTAGGTCGTATGTATAGAGAGAGGCGATTTGGGTGAATGAGCGACTGAGGCCGATTCGACCTGTATATATACTAGGGCAAATCCCAGTCGGGCGACTGACCCGAGTCGCATAGGTTAGTCGTGCGACTGAGCCTAGTCGCATGAGTGAGTCATGCGACTTAGTCTCAGTCGTACGATTCACCCAATTGTTCAGTTCCAATCGTACGATTTAGGTTCATTCGAACGACTGTGACAGTCGGTCACCTCCAATCGTGTGCTTGGACTCATTCGCATTGTCTATTCGTACGATTTGACTCATTCGTATTTTCCAATCGTACGACTGGACCATACTTATGGTTCAGTCGTGCGACTGGGCCATACTTGTCACCTTTTGACCATTTTACCATTACAACCCTTAGTTCCATTTAACAGTAGATAAAACGTTATGAGCAATTTGATCATCTCAGACATGACCATTTTAATAAAACAGTTTGATCACCTCAGATGTGATCCATTTATCCACCTGATCATCTCAGACATGATCCATTTAACCACCTGATCACCTCAGACATGATCCATTTAGCCACCTGATCATCTCAGACATGATCCATTTAACTATTCAGAAGCAAGTTATAATAGATTAAACGTTAAGTTCATTTTGTGACATTATCTGCAATGAATAGTATAGCATAGTCCGACACTGACACACACTAAAGTAAAATACTAAACTGAGTACCAAAACAAAAATATTTTTGTGATTTTATTAGGGTTGGGTAGATAAGCCTATTAGCATTAACATCCTTTTCAAGACAGATTCATCCAGAATCAGACAGGCATAAACTAAATTACTTGGAACCTTTTATATTTAATGAAAAGGAATCAACATATTTACATATCACAGTGTTCCATTAATCTAGGACTTCTAAGTTCTAACTGGGAATCATGCTTGATATGATACGTAACTCACTTTGATAATCAACCTCAGTCGGTACATCCACAACGATTGTCAGTATACTTGTCCCTTTAAATCCATACACAGACTTTTGACACACATTGGTGATGAATTAGGTTATATTATTTCAACCAACATTTGTGGATCCCACGCTTATATGGTAATCTACTTTCCTCAGGAGACTTTTGAGCGGTCTACGGGTATTTTGACAAGAAGAGACTATTCTTAGAGCTTTCAAAGAGAAGCTAAGCCTCAGGTCAGTGCCATCGCACAGCAGAGAGGCGGCAAACGATAATGAATTCTAGAATATGTAGGTTATGCTTATCCTCAGGTCAGTGTCATCGCACAGCAGAGAGGCACACAACCTATCTCCTTGTTAGAGCATTTCTTATTTTCTTTTTCACATAACGCACCAACAACATAAGTTATCAGCTTGATTGCGCTTGTATTCTATTTTTTTCATACTTTGCTCTTTTTGTGGTCACACGCACACCTTTGGTGGCGTTTATTTGCTCGTTATCCCTTATTGGAAATAACTGATTGTGTTAACCAGTGATAAGATGGGATCCCAGAGTCGGTTGAACCATTTAGTTTAGATTGAGTTCACCAATGACGTCTACTCGTCTATTGTGTTGAATCTACCGACACATCGTATAGTGAACTAGCACCTTCCTAGATCAACTTTCTCCGTGTAATTACAGTAACACACAAGCGTACTATCATTTTCCCAATCTTGTTAGACTTAGAATCCTCTGACTAACAATTTTTTGTGATTTAATGAAACTAAAATTCAAATAATGTAAAATCTTTTTGGTGTTCCAAGTAGCTAGATGCCTGTGTACTATCATTTTCCATTGTTGAATTACAGTCTTGTCTATTTTGTTTTTGCCTTTTAGATTATCTGCCTTTCCCCTTTTTTTTTTTTGAGTAAATAAATACTGAAATTAACCTAATCTCTCCCTAAAATTCTAAAACAGAATTTTTTTTGTGTTTTGGATTTTTATAAAGCAAGGAAATCAAAAAAATAAAATAAACGAAAGACAGAACTAGTGTCAGACTACGCATCTGTCTTCAGAGATAATGTCACTTTCTTTTTCACGCCGTTGACCTCTAACAAGTAGAAAAATCGGGGTTTATCAAACGGTTTAGTGTAGAGGTCAGCGTGTTGAAAATCCATGTTTATTTTTACCACATCAATTAATTGTTTTTCATAGCAGTCGCATATGAAATGATACTTTATGCCGATGTGTTTAGTCTTAGGGTGTTGTACCGGATTTTTAGTTACAGCTATGGCAGCAGAGTTATCAACATAAATAGGGGTGTTAGAAAATTTCAAACCGTAGTCCCGCATTTGCTGTTGGATCCAGATAATCTGAGAGCAGCAGCTTGCAGCAGCAACATATTTAGCTTCGCAAGTTGATAAGGCAACCGAGGTCTGCTTCTTGCATTGCCACGTCACCAAACGCCTTCCAAAAAACTGACACCCTGCTGATGTGGACTTGAAATTCATTTTGCAGCCACCATAGTCTGAATCACTATACGCAGTGAGCTCAAAGTCATCGTCATGAGGATACCATAACCCCAGTGTTGGTGTACCCTTCAGATAACGGAAGATTCGTTTCACCCCAATCAGATGATTTACTTTCGGTTTTGCTTGATATCTGGAGCATAAACATGTGGCGTACATGATTCTGGACGGGAGGCAGTAAGGTACATTAGAGATCCGATCATCCCACGATACATAGTGGCATCCACCAAATCCCCATTCTCATCAGGAGCCACATCATGATTTGTGGCAAGAGGGGTACTGGCAGCTGTGACATTTTCCATATCAAAGCGACGAAGAATGTCTCCGACATACTTAGTCTGATGCAGAAAAATACCGGTAGGTGTCTGATCCACCTGTAATCCTAGGAAGAACTTCATTTCTCCCATGGCACTCATTTCAAACTCTGCCTTCATCACAGATTCGAATTCTTTGCACAACTCTTCGTTTTTGGAACCGAAGATGATGTCATCCACATAGATCTACACCATAAGTAAATCACCATCCTTTTCTTTAATGAACAACGTGCAGTCAATCACACCCCTGCGAAAGCCGTGTTTCACAAGATGGGTGGAGAGCTTCTCATACCAGGCTCGAGGAGCCTGATGTAGCCCATACAGAGCCTTGTCTAACTTGTAGACTCTGTCCCAATGATAAGGATCCTCGAATCCCTCAGGTTGACTGACGTATACTTCCTCATGGATTTCCCCACGAAGGAATGCACTCTTCACGTCTAGTTGATAAACTTTGATCTTCATGTATGATGCGTAGGAAAGAAATATCCAAATTGCTTCCATTCATGCCACTGGTGCAAACACTTCATTGTAGTCGACGCCCTCGACTTGTCTGAATCCTTGAACAACCAAACGTGCCTTGTTTCTGATAACAACACCTTGGTCGTCTTTCTTGAACTTCAGTACCCATTTGGTACCAATCACTTTCACGCCTTTTGGCCTGTCAACCAATGTCCACACTTCAAGCTTCGTGAACTGTAGTAGCTCCTCTTGCATAGCGTTGACCCAGGCCTCATCCTTCAGGGCATCACTTACGTGTTTGGGTTCAATTTGAGAAATGAAACATCTGAAAGCCCCATCATTCACGTAGCCCTTTTCCATTATTGCAGCGTAGTCAGCAGAATATAACCGATTTCTTGTCTGCACGCCGGAGTGGAGATCACCAATGATAGCATCCGGCGGATGATTCGTACTGATCCTAGTCATGGGTGTTGTAGGAACAACAACTTCAGAATCTAGATTGGTGACTGGAGGTTCAGAATCCGTATTTCCAGATGTATGTTTAGCAGCTGAAGAGCTTCCGTCTTGATCAACATTTGGGGCTTGGCCTGTTTCAGTTGCTTCTTCATCATCTGATGAGTCATCACTTTCGTCTTGTTCAGCTGTGGTAGATCCCGATGAAACACTCGCAGGTGTTGTATTGCTAGTATCCAGATTCGGTGTGTTTAGAACATCATGCATCATCTGAGTAGCAATATCTTCATCCGAATCTAACTGAGAAAGATTGAATGATTTGAAAAGGCCATCGTAGTCAAAGAATGACGATGGACCTTTCCCAGCAGGGGGGATGGTGAACCGTTGAACGTCAACATTGCACCATACTTCTACCTGACCAGTAGAGTTGTTGTAAACTCGTTTGTCTGGTATACTGTATCCTAGAAAGATCCCCTGATCCGCCTTTTCATTAAACTTGCCCTCTTGAGTTTTCTTCAGTAGCGTACAAGGAGCGCCGAATGGTTCCAGATAATCCAAATTAGGTTTACGCTTCTGTAGCAATTCATAGCAAGTCTTCCCATGCTTATTCACTACTGACACACGATTGAGTGTGTAGCATGCATTGCAACAGCTTCGTTCCAGAACTGCACTGGCAACTTTGAATCTGCCAACATAGTCCGGGTGGTCTCGATCAAGCTCCTGTTTTTCCGCTCAGCAACTCCATTCATCTGTGGTGTATATGCAGAAGTGAATTGACGAACAATTCCCTTTTCCTTGCAGAAAGCATCCATCCACTGATTCTTAAACTCTGTTCCATTGTCTGAGCGAATCTTCCTAACCTTCAGCTTGTATAGGGACTCCAGTGTTGTCACGAGTACCTTAAATGACTCAAAGGTTTCTGACTTTGCTTTCAGAAACATCACCCAGGAGAACCGCGAGTAGTCATCAGTGACTACAAAGCAGTACCAGTCTCTAGCAATACTCTTCGTGCTGACTGGACCGAATAGGTCTATGTGCAATAGCTCCAGGGGCATCTCGATAGAATTAACTTGCTTGGTCTTGTGAGATTTCCTGGTCTGCTTTCCCTTCTTCAATGAGACACAAAAATCAGGAAGACTGAAGTTCTTTACAGGAACTCCATCAACTAAGTTGTTATGAATCAGATGATTCATCTTCCTGTGATTTATGTGTCCCATTCTCCTGTGCCAAGAGATGGAGTCCTTCTCTATAGCTTTAGACAAGAAACATTGAACAGTAGAAGCACTAGTAGCAGCATTCGAAATATCTAGAACATACAAGTCATTATATCTAGATGCTGACATTAATACCTGCTCCTCTAGGATTTCCATCTCTTTCTTCAGAATGTAACAATTTCGATTGTCAAACATAACTTTGAAGCCCTTGTCACTAATCTGAGACACAAAAAGAAGATTGTTTTCTAATTGCTGAACAAAATTGACTTTGTCGAACCTTACCTTTGCATTACCTACTTCTCCCTGAGCGGTAATATATCCTCCTTTGTTTCTAGCAAAAGAAATGTGTCCCCCTTTAATTTGTTTGACATTGTAAAGGAGGGACTGATTTCTCGTCATGTGCCTGGAAGCTCCGCTATCTACTATCCAAGTATTGGTAGAAGCACTATAGCGGACACCCTGCATACAATAGAAAATGATTAGTTAAGGAGGGGGACCCAAGCCTTGACTGGCTTGGGTTTCCCAGAGGCATCAACCATCATGAACTCGACCCACTGTCCTTTCTCAGTAGGTGGTACATCAACTTTCAACTTGTCCTTGCTCTCAGACACATCAGTTGTTTTGGCTTTCCACAAACCATCCCTGTGAAAGGATTGTTTGTGGTAAACCGTAGACTGATTTACAGTTTGAACTTTTGGTTTACTTTCAAAAACAGGTTTTACCTCAGGCATCACAGACTTGCCAGTGGCTTGTCTGTGTTGCTTTTGGTGCGGAGGAGATGGAAACGACCTAGAAGGTGTTTTAGACCTAATAGGAGTTTTTGATCTAATGGGAGTATTAGATCTTTGTTTTGAAACTTGTTTGACTTTGTTGTTTTGCTCAATTTTAATCTTTGGTGTCTGATAGCGAGGACAGTTTGAAGAGATGTGACCGCGCTGTCCACAAGTATAGCAGGACCTCCTTTCAACAGGACTAGAAGATCTCTTATGGAGCGGTGAGTAAACTTCGGGTACTTCCTTTTTGGTCTCACTTCTAAGATTTTCACCTTCCTTGACAAATTTAACTTGTTTAACATTATGTGTGTTTGTCGTAGAAGATGGTGGTTATCTTGCTTAACCGGTTTAGTTAGAGTGGTTTTGGAAATCTTGGGTTGTGTGGTTGCAGATTTTGGACCCAACCCAAGAGAGGCTTGAACATTCTCTTCCACCCTTTTTGCAGTGATTGTTGTACTATTTGTGCCTGATGTTGATGCTTTCTGGTCAGTAGCCGGAGGGGCAGAATTAACTGCTGTGTCCGGATCGCTGACCAGAGGAGTTGTCACCACATGATCTTTATTGGATTATTATTAATTGGACATTGTTTAGTGTTCAAAAGGATCTCATGTGGTGGAGGCACAACCTTATATCCTAAACCTTCCCCGTTGTTGCGTTCTTTAACCAAGTTTTTCAAAATATGTGAGGAACTAGCTAGACTGTGGAGTTTTTGTTTCAAAGACTCGTTTTCAACTTGTAAAACCGCTCGTTCCTTTTTAGTTTCTTTGATTGTTTTTAAGTAAAACTTGATATCATTTTCTTGGTTAAATGCAACAACCTCACTTTCTTTTAACTGTTTCTTTAAAGCTTCAACTTTTTCCTTATAGCTGTTTTCATTTTGTTTTAAGATTCTGTTTGCCTCAGTGCATAATTTTAGATCATTTACTAAGTTATCATTGTGATCTAATAACCTAGCAAATTTCAGATCAATGCTTTCCCTAAATTTATCACATTCAGCACAAGCATGTTTAACAAACAACTCATCCTTTGTTTCTACCTGTGCAGATGTAGACGTTCCGGCCATGAAAGCATTTTGAGGCTCAGATTGTGCTTTAGATTCAGCATTCAACTCATTTTCAATAAGTTGATCAACAGCAGTGTGACTTCATCCAATTCGGCAGTGTCAGGTTAGCCGAGTTCTCCCCCTCACTCGCTGAGTCTTCATTAAGATCATCAACAGATGCTATCTTGGCTTCACTATCAGATAAGAATTGGAAGGACCAGTCCTGTCCTTCATCACCTTATGCCACCATAGCCTTTGAGTCATTGCTAGTTGAAGTGGGATTTTTCTCGCTCTCTCTTGTTTTGTGAAGGAGGAGAATGGATTTCCATTTCCAGTCTTCTTTGGTTTGACACATACCCGCTTGAAGTGTCCTTTCTCCCCACAGTTGAAACAGGTGACTTTTGACTTGTCAAAACCAAAAGTAGTATCTTTTGTAGCCACCAGATTTTGACCTGTTTTCTTCACAAATTTCTTTGCTCGTCGCACAGCGCTCGCGAGAGCCCACATAATATCCATCCTCTCCAACTCATTCTCATCCACCTGCTCATAATCTTTATCAGCCAAGTGGCAGTTCCCTATCTTCCCAGCAACCAAACCATCATAGGAATGAACCACAACAGCAAGCAGGTCCATGTGTTCCTTGGCCACTTCAACGGTAACTTTTCCCAAATTCTCTGTTACTAACTTTGTCGATTGAGCTTCAGTAACACTATGTTGAACCCCTGAAGAGACCGTTGACTCACCAACAGACGATGAGCTTTGTCCAGATATAAAAGTATTAGAAACAAAAGCAGTCTGCAGAGGAGCATTGGAAGATTTTGCAATTGGAGTGGGAGTCACATTGTAGAGAGTTGGATCCTGAGCATATGAACCCTTCTTAGCCTTGTACTTGTGTCTCACTTCCTCTTCTCGCAGTTTCAAGATGAAGTCATTTATATCCAAGGTCTCGAGCACAGAATTGTATCTCAAAGTGGAAATAAACGAATCCCACTTCTCTGGAAGCCCGTCAGCCAAGCTTGACACCTTTTCTTCTTTAGACGTTGTAACACCATGAGTGTGAAGTTACTCATCAGATGATAGAAGCGGTCAATAATATCATCCAAGCTTTCATTCCCGATGGCCGAGAAATTATCAAACTCCTTCTTTAATGCTTTGGCCTTCAAGGACTTAAGAGTTGAGCTCCCTTCATACCTTTTCTCAAGAGCTTTCCAGAATTTTTTACTTTGCTTGTGCTCTGAATACTGATGGAAGATTTCTTTAGGAATGGACTGAGTTAACATCGCATAGGCTTTCTTTTCAGCATTGTAAGCAATCTTTTGAGCATCAGTCAATCCACTCAACGTTAAGGGTATACCATCAGCGCCAACTTGCATAGTGTAACCAGTCTCAATAGCATTCCAGAGATTAGTGTCCACGCCATTGAGATGAATCTCAAACCTTTGCTTCCACTGTGGAAACTCATCAATCGAAAGAAGCTTAGGTGGCTTGTTATGGTTACCAATCTTATTCTCCAGTAGAAGTAAGTTCTGTATCCTTGAGTCCTTACCAGCTGAGAATGCAAAGTTTTCTGAGTCCATGATGAAATAGAATTAAACTTGACAAACAGAATGTTTAGGCGACTGGGATGGACGATGGGGAACGACTGAAACACAATCGTGCGATTGAGCTTAGTCGTACGACTGAAGAGGCGATTAGGGCTGTTGCGCGAATGGACAGACCGACTGAGTCAATCGTGCGATTTGAGCTAGCGATTGAGTTCAGTCGTACGATCGGACAGGCGAATGGACTTCAGTCGTGCGATTGAGATAATCGTGCGACTGAGACTGCTGAAATCGAATTTTTTCACACACTTTGACCTAAAAACGCAATCTTTTACACCCTAGACGGCTGAAACTCGAAAAAGACTCAATTTTCAGAACATGCACACGCAAAAACTTGACTTTTGAGCAGAAAGAACGGATCTTTTCGCTAAAAACGTAAACTTTTTCACAAAAACGATTGAATCCACGAAGAATCAAGAACCAAAGCTCTGATACCACTTGTTAGGACCGTGTACGACGGAGTACTAACTGATTCAAATGTGAAACCAGATCAAATAGTGCGGAATCCTATTTGATTGGCGATCCAATCAGGGAGAACGTTAATCCGATCAAAAACTAACGATAAGAATACGTTAAGAATTGATTAGAATCGATCAGAAACGTTCTGTGAAGTTGGAAAGGACTCTCTGGACGAACAAGCACGGCTAGGGTTGCGAATATTCGAAGTGTTACGTTTTTCCACGAATTAAGTGGTATTTATAGGTTACAGCTCTCATTCGTACGACTGAGCCAAGCGACTGGCTCAGTCGTGCGGCTGAGTCATACGATTGGTTCATTCGGACGACTGAGTCAGTCTTATGACTTAATCGTACGATTGACTCAATCACCTGGTTCAGCGTGCGATTGGTCCATTCGCATGGTCCAGTCGTGCGACTGAATTAGGATACTTAGTTAAACACATTCTTGAACCTTCAATGGTTCAGAACTATGTCTAACAACTGTAAACCTATATAACATTGTCATGCATGCGTGTAACAATAAATAATATAATAGATATAACATTAAACAACCAACAAACATATATAGAAGAGTTTTCATTATATTGATTAGACATTACATATGTGTTATAAAAAGAAGTTCTATTACATTTAAGCTCACTAGACTAGAACTGGGGACATGTGTACCAACACTAACTTACAGCGATGAGGTAGCCTGCTGTGAACCACTAGTTGGATTAATGAGTTATGACAATAAACAATGGTTAACATTGGATCCCTATGTATGCACGCACGTACGCACGCACGTACGCACGCACGTACGCACGCACGTATGCACGTACTTAGGTACGCACGTAATGGTATTTTAAGGGTGGTGGGGGTGTCCATGCCACTCTCACCACTCTATATCATATAACCACCAATCACATAATGTCATACCACACCCAAAAAAAATTTTAGGAGGGAGGGCACTCACACCACATCACACCACACTAAATTTTTTTAAAAAATAGTAATAAATTATAAATTAAACACCATCACCCCTTGCCAGCCACCATCACCCCTTGCCAGCCACCATCACCACCTCCCAACTATGATCGTCACCATCCTAACAATATTCGGCCACCACCGTACTAATGTATTGTTTTAACTTTTAATGAGACCAAACCCAGATGCAATAAACTTATTACATCGAACTTCTAGGTTAAAAAACTTAATACATCCAAGTTTTAGTTTAAACATGTAAAAGAATAGTATGATTTGCAAGTCATACAATAGGAACGTTAACGAATGTAGGAATCAATACAATTAGACGGTTAAAGAATCTAAAGATAAAAAAAGCAATCAAAAACTCTCAATTGTGTTTCAACAACGTGGTATGCAAAGAACATTGCATCACACTAATGCCGATCATATCGCTCGGAAACCAATAATTACAACAACAAACGACAGTGCCAAAATGGATCGATAACATCTTCACTTTAATATTTTTACCCCTCACAAAATAATAATAACAATGTTTCTTTATATTATTCAAGTATGCTTATTTTTGTCGTTGAGTGTGGTTCCATTTTTCATAGGTTTAACCAGTTTTTGCACTATAAATGTACATTTATGTATCATTATTCTAATTCAATCATATCTAAAATGGCAAAAAACACAAATATTCATCACTTTGTTCTACTGTTTCTCTTTGTTTTCCTCATTGTTGTTGATTCAGGTGAGATCAAATAAGTTTTGAGACTATATTAATCGTTAAATTTTGATATAATTGTTAATTCAACATTCGAGTAATTGCAGATATGTCAGTGGATGCGAAAGACACAAACGGGTTATGCCAGCGGAGAAGCAAGACATGGTCGGGTGATTGTAAGGACTCGTATGAATGTGATCGGCATTGTCAGGAGTTGGAGGGGGCGGTTCACGGAGCGTGTCACCGCCAAGGAGTCGGGAGCAAGTGCTTTTGCTACTTCGATTGCTGAATGTTATTCGAACTTTAATAATAACGTTAATTGTTACTTTGTGTTTTGTATGCATGCTTGAAATACTTTGCAAAATCGAAGACTAAATTCTGTACCTTTTTTAATTGATATGTTATTGACAACTAGCTAAATAATATTTTAATGTATGATTTGTGTTCAAACCATGCATTGGTTGAGCCTAAACAGGACATGATTTTAAGTTCCTGGAACACAACACAAATAAATATATAGTCATGATCGGGTTCACTTAGACCAACATAGAGTTTTTCAACCCGCCAACCTGACATGACTAGTACTCTTATCACTAACTCACGATAAGGCTCATTATTGTACTAATAAGCGTCATTAGTCCAATAATAAATGTGTCATTAACACCAAATAACTACTTATGAACTAATATGCCTTTATGTAATTAACCTGAAGTAAATCATTTGCTGATGATAAGGCACATTATATGTAACTTGTGACATCCATCACTCTTAGACCATTAATTAACCGAAACTTGTTATCTTTCGGCTATACATTTATTATTTTCGTGTAATTAATATGTTTGTGATTGTAGTAATTGACATCGTTAGTTGTCGTGAAATCCTAATATATAAAATAATAAATTAGTCTATTATTATTGTTTTTATTATTATGAAATCCTAATATATAAAATAATAAACTAGTCTATTATTATTGTTTATTATTATTATTATATTATTATTATTATATTATTATTATTATTATTATATTATTATTATTATTATTATTATTATTATTATAATTATTATTATTATTATTTTTATTTTTATTATTATTTTTATTGTTGTTATTATTATTATTGTTGTTATTATTATTATTATTATTATTATTATTATTATTATTATTAAAGTTTAGGGTTTAAATTGCAATTTAAGTAAACTAAAGGGAATAATTAATTAGAAGTTGAGGGTCTAAAGTGTAAAATGTGAAAATATATATATTGTTTCGTAAAAAAGAAAAAAAGAAATGTCGACTAACCCTCCCGTAATCCTAAACCGCTTTGTGCTTGCCGTCGATCGTCGAATCAAGCATCCTAGCCACCACGGATCGAAATCGTCCACATGATTATGGTATTATTAATTATATTTGACTAATTCTAGAGAGAGAAACACTCAAATTTGGTGAGAATCGATTCACATGAACGATGTCAAAGATGAAACACCTATTGCGAAAGCTTCACATCGGTGGTGGTTGCAACGATAACCGGCCAACCGATTGACCACCACCGACACGTCATCACGATCTCAGACGACGACGAACTTATCTTCTTCGTTTCAACCTATGTCGCCAATCGTTTACGGAACCGGAGGCATTTTGTCCTCCTCCGGTGAGAGCATCAACGGCTATTCAAACGCCTCCATTGTTGATTCGAGTTTCTTCGAGGAGAAGTTCCAGATGCAGCTTGCTCTCGCTATTAGTGTTTTGTCGGGGCAACCTGATGCGTAAACAACGCAGATTAAGGCTGCTAAGCAGAGGAGCTTGGGGTGTTCTCCTGATGAATCGTTTGTTGAATTTCTTTCGCTTTGATATTGGGTGATGTATTTCTCTAGATTGAGGATATTTCTCAAATTTAATCACACAAGGGAAGATGCCATTATTAGTGGACCTTCAAGCAATAGTTGTTTTAGATAATGTTGACTATGAAGTAATTCTATTTTATCATGACCACGTATATGTAACATTTTATTCTTACATATATGTACATCTGTGTTGTTTTGTATATAAAACTTTATTGTTTGAATGTTTATATAACTTTACTAGATGCATGTGTAAGTTTTTTGTTTACATATATGCACTTTTATTTGTTACGTATTCATAAGTTGGACTTGTATTCACACACACATATATGTATATATACATATTTTCAGGTTTTACAATGGTTTTGGTTGTTACTATATTTTGTTACTATGTAAGTGTTGGTACGTATACGTAACTCCCATGTTACAAATATGTACTATAGAAATCGTTTTTAGCATTGAAAAACTTTTTGATTTCAAATGTATGTAACTCATTCTGGATTTTCATTTGGCTTCGTTAACAATTTACGTATAACAGTGTTACATATACGTAACACACAATGTTCCGCATACGTAACATATATTGTTACGCATACATAACACGATGTTACGAATGCATAAGTAGTCGTTTTTTAATTTATTTGTTTTTTAGAAGAAACATGATGATCTAATTTTTCAATCCAAAATAAAAAAAATTCATTTGATTATTTAAATCTTTATTAAATATAAGAGAGATGTGAGAAAAAAATGGAAGAAGGGAGTAAATTTAAGAATTTTTTTAATGCATATTTAAACACTCATAATCTTTTATTTAATTACTAAAATACCACTAACTAATCTTAACCATAGATCAAAAAGATCAATGATGAATAAGTGATTTTCTTGGTTTTCAATTATAATATGGTTTTCATTGGAACCCTCCCATATATATATATATATATATATATATATATATATATATATATATATATATATATATATATATATATATATATATATATATATATATATATATATATATATATATATATATATATATATATATATATATATATATATATATATATATATATATATATATATATATATATATATATATATATATATATATAGGATTGGGTTCTAGTGTTAACCCTTAAATAGTGTGAGAACCCTTTAACTCCCATCAACCAATAAGCATTTGACACATCACCCCCCAATAAAGTAACCGTGAGGGGTATTATGGTCTTTTCCCCCTACCACCATTTCACTTGTCATACCTTTTTCATAGTACTTGTTGTACTATGTCAACTCATTTTCCACCTACCAATCACATCCAAAATCTCGAGACAACCATCTTTCCTTTTTTCAAATCCACTAATCAAATTACCCCACTCATTCACCTCTCCACCATTTTTATGAAATCACATAGCTTGTTTACTTTCTTCAGCAAGATCTTCCGGTAAAACATTCTTCATGGGTGGCGGTGATGCTGCTCCTCCCCTCACTTCACAACCATTGCCACCTGTAGATGTTGGTGTGCTTCCAACTTTACAGGACCGTGTTCCTCCATCGTTAACCGATCCTGTTGACAATTCGGGAAAAGGTGTTTGTGTTGATGCTGAAGAATCTCCTGCTAATGAAACCCCTTCACGTGAACCTGTTTATTCGATTTCTCCTCTGCGATACGTTGGTTATGATCGTCGTGGTTAGATTTTAATTGTTGTCTTCTTTTTTCCCCTGGTTATTTTTTGTTGTTCTTATATTTTTTTATGTTTTCATGTTAAAGTTTATTTTGTTCTTTTTTGTTTTTCTTGTTAAAGTTTTTTGAACCACAATAATCATTTGTAATAAATGCTAATTAATATTCTATAAGATACATTCATTCGGTTTTTTTGTTGTTCAAAAGTTCTGTCAGGTTGTTGTTACTAACAAAAGTTTGACAGGTTGTTGCTAGAAACCTAAATATTTCTTAAATTATTGTTTTTTTTAAAACTTGTTGTAGTTTTCTAAGTTTTTGTTTGTTTGTTTATTTTATGGTGTTTTTAGTTGTTTAAACCACCACCCAAACTGTAACAAACTCACATTTAATAAAATTTTAATTATAAGTTTCGGTATGTGTTTTCGTTTTAGTTTTGAAAATGGTTGTGTGAATGTTTTTATTTATTTTATATTTTTTTAATCACATTGTATCCCATTTTTTTTAGTGTTTTGTCTTATTTGTTGGTTATGCCCATTTTTGACTCGTAAATTTGTTTAAATAAATAAATGAGTACATATTAAAAGAATAAGAATATTCATGTAAGATAAAGTAAATGAAAACCCATGTGTTTTGCTTTTTTAGATTATACATGTAAGATCATGTAAATGAAAACCCTAACGTAAAGTTCTGATTAAACCTGGTTTCATAACAATATCAATAGCATGTAACTACAGGTAAGTACAACAACCTTCTATAAAATGAGTTTTCGCATGTAAGTACATGTAACTATAATTCCCAGCAGTTATATTTTTTAATAACAACAAATGAAACATGTACTTACGAGTAAGTTGAATAGACTATCCCAACACGTAGTTACCCAAGAAGAACTCAAAACTTGTATGTAATAAAGGAGTACTTTGTATTTTTTAAACTGTTTTTTAAAAACTTTTGTTTGGATGTAATATTATGTAATAACATGTTAGTATATGTAAGTAAAACTTTGTTTTGATAAAATTTACATTTTATGTAACTTACAAGAAGTAGCAGTTGTATTAAACTTTTATTTATGTAACTTACAAGTAGTTCAGAAGAAGTAGAAACTTGTATGTAATAAAGGAGTAGTTTTTTTTTTAAACTGTTATTTAAAAAATTTATTGGATGTAATATTATGTAATAACATGTTAGTATATGTAAGTAAATTTTTTTTAGATAAAATTTACATTTTATGTAACTTACAAGAAGTAGCAGTTGTATTAAACTTTATTTATGGAACTTACAAGCAGTTCAGAAGAACTAAAAACTTGTATGTAATAACATCTTAGTATATGTAAGTAAAACTTTGTTTTGATAAAATTTACATTTTTATGTAACTTACAAGAAGTAGCAGTTGTATTAAACTTTTTTTAGATAAAATTTACATTTTATGTAACTTACAAGAAGTAGCAGTTGTATTAAACTTTCATTTATGTAATTTACAAGTAGTTCAGAAGAACTAAAAACTTGTATGTAATAAAGGAGTAGTTCGTATTTTTTAAACTGTTTTTTAAAAACTTTGTAACATGTAATATTATGTAATTACATGTTAGTATATGTAAGTAAAACTTTGTTTTGATAAAATTTTCATTTATGTAACTTACAAGCACTAGCAGTTTTATTAAACTTTCATTTATGTAACTTACAAGCAGTAGCATTTAGTATGTAAACAGTAGGTTTTTTTTGTTTCCAAAACCTATGATTAATGGTCCTACATGCATGTAGTTACATAATATTACATTTGTTTATGCGCTCAAGGAATCAGTTTTAAATTACATGTAATATGGTTTAAGAACACGTAGCATTCTGTTAACAAACCAATGTTCCCGTATGTAAACAGAAGGTTTTTATTTGTTTCAAAAACCCTATGATTAATGGTCCTATATTATCTTTTTTGTAGGAAATCATTGTAGTAAAATTTTCCAAACTCCCAATGAAACTAAGTTTTGGGTGCCTGAGGTTTCTGTTGATGACAAGCCTTACGTTGGTGCTATTTTTACTTCATGGCAACATGTCATGAAAATGTACCAACGCTACGCCGAGTTATCAGGTTTTGTTGTACGTGTTGGCGGTTTTAAGAGATGGAACAGAGCAATTACTCATCGAACATTGTTATGTAACAAATGGGGTAAGCCAAAAGGGAAAAGTGTAGATACAACAGATCCCGCCACCCTAATTCCGAGTCGTGGTTGTCCATTTAAAGTGATTGATTGTAAGGCTCTAATTCGGTTGAAAGCAATTAAAGGAAGCCCACAGTATGTTTTGTATGAATTCTCGAAGAAGCACAATCGTGATCTTATATCTTCTGATAATATGGACTTGACTCGTACCGGGCGGCACTTGGACTTTCAAGATATTAAATTTATACATACGATGAGTTTACATCGAGTTGGCCCTACTGTTGCACATCGTTTGCATTCGGCGTTAAAAGGAGGTCACCACAACATGAAAGGTACAAAATCTGCTTACAAGAATGTCAGTCGTGACATTAGAATGTTTATAGGTGATCGTGACATGATGCTTGTACTTGGTAAGCTTGAACAATTTGCCAACAATCACCGCAACTTTTCATATGACATTCATCACGATGGGAGTGAAGTGAAAGCTATTTATTGGGCTGATGAAATATCTCAGATCAACTATCGTTCATTTGGAGATGTCATTGCTTTTGATGCTACATATTCAACTAACAAGTATCCATTCTTTTTTTTGAGTGCTACTACGTTTACTATTTTTTTGTCCATAGTTTTTTTATGTCAAATTAACTTTTGTTATTTTTCATTCCTCACATTTGTAGGTACAACATGATATTTGTTTCTTTTACTGGTGTAGATCACCATAAAAAATGTGTAACATTTGCTGCTGGTTTGTTGTCTGATGAAACGGCAGAGTCTTACATGTGGCTACTGCGTTGTTTTTTGAAAACTCATAAGACCCATCCTTCATTAGTGTTAACTGATCAGGATCCTGCAATGAAGGTTGCTGTTGCATCTGTTTTTGTCAAATCTCATCACCGTTTATGTATGTGGCACATCATGAAGAAGTTACCGTCAAAGGTATAATATTTTTAATACTATTTGAATGTTTTACCTTTTAAACATAATGATCTAATTATTTGATTTTTTTTGACAATATAAAATTTTATCTTGAAGCTAATTTTTCTTTATGATCTTAACTTGAAATCGCTAACAGGGAATCGTTTTTTTAATATGGCCCTTATTTTTTTGGTTAATTTTTTGTGAAAAAATGCATACGCAAATTCTTAAGCCAAAAACACATATGTATGTTCTATTTTTATCCAACATTTTGTGTTTGTTTTTATTAAAACCATTAATTTGAGAAAGTGTAAGTTTATGTAAGATGCTGTAACTAGTATGTAAGTCACAGTTTTATGTTTACAATGATCATATATATTACGTTTACATAATCACAACCTGTATTTTTTTGCAGATTTCTTCTGATATTCTTGACAACTCAAACATTAGGTCGGCCATTCATAAGTTGGTTTGGAATGTGTATATCACACCTTCCACATTTGAGGAGCGTTGGAGTAATCTAATAAATTCTTACAATTTAGCGGACAATGTGTGGTTGAATGACATGTTTGCTATTAGACAGATGTGGGTGCCTGCTTATTTCAGAGAGATCCCTATGTGTTGTCTCATGAAGACCACGTCAAGATGCGAGAGTTCCAATGCAGCTTTCAAGGTTAATTCCAGTCATGCGCACACGCTTGTCCAATTTCTCATGGCGTATGACACTGCTATTGATAACCAACGTTACAACCAAAGAAGTGTTGACTATGTAAGCAGTACCACCCGCCTACCTCAGCTTAGCGGTTTACCGATTGAGAAACATGCAGAACGTTTCTATACTCAAACTCTATTCAAGGAGGTTCAAAAAGAGATATACAAGGGTTTAATGTGTTGTTTCATAACTAATGTTGATGTTCAGGATAATACCAAGGTTTTCACAATCTCTCACATGGACAAAAGGACGGATTATGCCAATGAGTTTTATGTAAGGAATTACATTCAAACCATTTATATTACTCTTTTTTTGTGTGACCTGTTAAATTAATTTTTAATTAAGTATTGTGTGTTTGAGTAGTTATTTATTTAATTTTCAGGTTTATCATCATCTGCTCACCAAGTCTTACGAGTGTTCATGTATGGGTTTTACGCGGATGGGTTATCTATGCAGACACATTTTCTGCGTTTTGCGTTTAAACAAAGTGACACAAATTCCAGATGCTTATATATCTCCTCGTTGGTATCGTGAAAGTCTCCCTACTCAGGTATTTAGTTTGCAGAACAGGCTCACAGTTGACACGAGCGAACAAGCGGTTTTAAGGAATGATGTATTGCAGTGTGTGAATGATTGTGTCGATAAATTAAGGGACAACATTGATGGGTTATCTGGTTTAGCTACAAAGTTAAAGGAAATCAAGGAGGAAATTCAAGCTAAACAACCTACAGAAAGTACTTGTAACAGTAGGAACGAAGTTATCAAGATGCTTGTTGGTGTTGAAGATGTAGCTGAAGTTAATTTAACAGCACCTCAAGGTATTAGAAATAAGGGATGTGGCACCAATCGATGATTAATTGGACCGGGGGAGAAAGCTATCGAGAAGAGTATGAAGAAGCCAAGGTTGTGCAAAATATGTAATGAGTATACTCACCATGATTCTAGGAACTGCCACAAGAAGGTTAAGCCGGGAGGTCCCGTCCCAAACCTCTAGTTTATCGCAGACACATCTGGTATATTTTTTTGGTTACCACTATCTTATTGGTGGGTAACGGATGTTGTTCTCCAATTTCAATGACTTTATATCTTTTGTGTAGTGTTGTTTGTTATGTTAGATCATTATGTTTCTTTGCCATATGTTTTGGGTTTCCCTTATAGATTTGTCTTGGGGCAATGCATGCATATGGTTTTATGAAACATCTTTTGATTATTAAGACTTTGTAAGAACCATATATTTAAATATGATGTTATGTGTTTATGGTTTTCTTTGTCCTCAAATGAAATTTAATGTTTTTTTATTGTATATGTGATTTTTGGAAACAATTAAAAAGAATTTTCTATAAGCAGTTAAGTATTTTTTTGTGGGGTTTGGTTTTTGTCTTACATGTTATTACATGAAGTTACATGTTATTACAGGCGCATGTTCATTTTTAAAAAAATTGCAACATCAGCCTCTGTAAGTCTATATAACCATGTCTAATAATAATTTTATGTATTTTTTATATCCTCATCGAATGTCATTTTTCTTTCTTTCTTTATTTGATTTCTTCGAAACACCAAATGAATTTTCAGGAAATAGTTCAGCTGTTTTTTCATGTTGTGTTAATTTTTTTACAGGTAATTACATGAATTCACATTTATGATAATACATTTTTTCTTACATCTATTTACATGTTATTACATTATACTTTCGGTTTCTAGTATACATGATGTACCACATATTTTTAATTTTCAACTGTACATCAAATTACATGAAAGTTACATGTTATTTACATTATATTACATGTAATTGTAATTACCAGTTCAACTTTTCAATTGCCGTCAAATACATCACGCAAGGCACATAATGTCAGCTTCACTAATTTTCATGAATTAAATTTATGTGTTTCATTGTATAACATATGTTCCTTAAGGCTAGCATATATATATTCTCGTAATTTCACTATCCTATTGTGGGGTAATGGAAGTTGTTCTCCTATTTCAATGACTTTATATGTTTTGTGTAGGGTTGTTTGTTATGTTAGATCATTATGTTTCTTTGCCATATGTTTTTGGATTTCCCTTATAGATTTGTCTTTGGGGAAAAGCATGCATATGGTTTTATGAAACATCATTTGATTATTAAGACTATGTAAGAACCATATATTTAAATATGATGTTATGTGTTTATGGTTTTCTTTGTCCTCAAATGGAATTTAATGTTTTTTTATTGTATATGTGATTTTTGGAAACAATTAAAAAGAATTTTCTATAAACAGTTAAGTATTTTTTTTTTGGGGTTTGGTTTTGGTTTTACATTTAATTACATGGAGTTACATGTTATTACAGGTGCATGTTCATTTTTAAAAAAATTGCAACATCAGCCTCTGTAAGTCTATATAACCATGTGTTTTGGGTTTATGTTTACACTAATTTTACAGCAGCTTACATGATCCACTTGAAGACATGTCAAACAATCAATATTTTTTTTCTTTTTATCAATTTTGTCCAATCCATTACAATGTAAGATAATGTAACATTGACTTAATTTTTTTACATCGTTATACATATTGATATATCATATTACAAAGTACGCCTCACATAATAAGATGAAATAAACAAATTGAATTTAGCAGTAGTTAATGTGACCTTTTAGAAGTTTCATGTGTTCCATTAATATTAGTTGTTTTTATGTACATAAGTAATTTTATGTAAGATGCTATTTTTTTAATTTGCAAGGATGTTGTTTAAGTATACCATATATATTATGTCATCTACTGTACATGTAATGTACATTATGCAAGTAGCAGTATAAAATAAATTTTTATTCATACAACCACTTGTCAGTAGGTCTTACATCAACTTACCTGTTATATTTCATAGGCAAAGTTCTATTCTGACATGGTATTACATTTTATTTTCAGGTTACATGATCCAGTTCATAATGTTATATTTATAATACAACTTATATTCATACATTCCATTTTAACTGTATACCTGACAATTTAATATTAAATAACTAATTTTTAAGTTAGCCACACGTAATGTCACCATTTTGCAAAAGTTTCATGAATTACATTTTTTGGTTTGGTTATTTTTACATATGTAAGTGCGTGTAACATTCCTTATATTCGTTTCACGTCATTTGTTCATTAAGCGTAATATGTTTATATATGTCCTATTGTAAACCGCTAAACGTACATTATGAAAGACCCAGGTGACGTATATTTGGGTTACTGTTTACATTAATTTACATCATATTACGATTTGTTACATGTTGAAAGTGTCACACAAAATATACAAAGTAAAGTGAAACATTTTTTGGGTCTAATACATCAAACACATTCCACATATCTACCCACTTTAAGAAAAGTCAAACATTTGAATGCTAATTCGTCCCAAAATATTTTTATAACGCACTACAAGTCAGGTTTAACATTACATTACATAAACGAACAAATACATACCACAATTTCATTGTCCATGATAACATCTTTCCAATAACACAATTTAACTTTTCAGATTGTAAGCCTCGGCCAACACCTTTTTCTTTTGAACGTTTATATCCGATAGCACTATTCTCGCCGCATATTTCTTCCTTAGAATTTTAAGTTGTGTCTTCAATGCTCTTTCGTTATTCTTGAACCCGCACTCAAACTTTGCCCCTGTTTTGCCCATGAACATCTCCATATGTCTCATAGTAAATATTCCACAATCGGTGTAGTTTTTCTTAGTGGCCCACGGTAGGTCTACTCTGTTGATCTTCGCTGTTTCAAATTTCCCGGCTTTGCAGTTGCCCATATTCAGCAGGTATTGTCTGAAGATATGTTTCTGCATACAATTAAACAATTTCCTATGACATTTCTTATTTTTAAAGGTTACGCATTAAATTACATAATATAACTGTTAATAGTTCACACTATCCTTAAATATGATAAGTAATTTGTACATGTGTTCTTACCACTTTGTAAGGTGTGTCTTTTTTTTGATACTCGTTGTGGTCCCCAAGTTGCACAATGCTCTCGGTAGGGTCCATATTGTCAATGAGAAAAGTTGACGGGTTCTTTATATCAAAGACAAGTAGGTAGAAATGTTTCTTTTCCAATATTGGAAAGAATACAAGATCAAACCCTTTTAAATCTCTTTGGCTTTCATCCCGGCTCACCCCTTCGAATATGTTATTGGTAAAAGTCCTAAGACATTTTTCCTCGTTCACGAACAACCACTCTAACTGTAAAAAGAAAATAATGACTTTGACGAAGTTAATTCGATACATGACATGCGTTAAGCAGGTGTACTTACAAATGGTTGATGGCAGAGAAACAGCCTGCGCGGTGAATCCTTGCTTCTTAGTTTTTCCTCATTATTTAAGACCGCAGCCCAGCAGTCTATGATGTTTCCATATATCTCTCTACTAGCCTCTAGTGTTCTTAAAATAAATATCTCTGTCCTAACCCCCATTTGGGTGTCAAAAACTTGGTTGCTGCATTAATGTACCAATCAACTTTTATTACTAATACCAACAAGTGTAATTAAATGGTATTTTTTTACCTTGGTTCTCCCTTGAAGATTAATTCCCATATTGCGTCTTCTTCCTTGTTGAACAATGGGTCAATTGATGTCACCCGAATTCTGTACGGGGATTTTACTTTCGAGGATACCATTCTTTTCCTTCGTGTAATTATCCTCCCTTTTTTGTTTTCTTCTACCTGTTTCTCTGCATATTAAAACAACATTTAACAATAACCAAAACTATGTACTATCTTATTCCTTAATAATTATTTTTAAACGAAACAAATCCTACTGCTTATCAGTCATTACCTCCTTCCGGATTTGCATCCTCCTCTTCCTGTGTTAATCCTATCTTATAGCTCGGGACGTCGGTCGTTGTGAACTGATTAACTTCTGCTTTATTTTTTGTGCTAAGCCCATCAACTAATAAAAAGAATGAATAATGTTAAAAATCCTACTAATATTTTTGCATAAATGTTCTTATCAGTAATTACCTCCCACAGGATTTGCATGTTCCTCCTCCTGTGTTAATCCTAGGCTATAGCTCGGTCCGTCCATCGTTGTCAACTGTTCAACTTTCTGTTTTTCCATTGCGCTAATCCCATCAACTAATAAGAAAAACGAATCATGTTAGGAATACTCAATAGAAGAACACGTCTACCAACAATGCAGTGTCATGTAATACGTAGTAGTTCGATGTAGAATATGTAAGGACCTCGTTTTCCCGCTCCAACAGAATCCATGTTCGTAGCTTTATCAACAAAAACAGAGTTAAGATCATGTACAACAAGGTCAAACAAATCTTCAGTACACTAATAACATGTTACCGCGTATTTTAATCCATTTTACTTCTATTGTTCGTTACGTATTTAACTTAACTTATTTATATATCTTTCATCCCCCCCTTTCACCCCTTGTAGAAGGTAGCGTGCTGTAGTTCTTTTTAAAGTCTAAAAAAAATTTAACCTATTTCATCATCCTCTGTCATCGTCAACTTGTAAGACTGTCGACCAACGCTGCAGTCCTCATCCACTACAATACAACAATAAGATTTTTTACTCTTTTTTCTATAAAACATATAATAAATAATGGAAAGCATTTTATTTATGTGTAAATAAGAATCTGCAATAGAAACTCCCCCAGAATATTAATACTTCATATATTAATTATCCTAACAAAATGAATAAAACATATTTTATTTTTGTCGTTGATAAAATTTAATTTATGACAAGGACATACTTTTCCCTGGGGGGTTTGTAACATCATGTAATTCTGTTTTTTTTCTATGGTGCAACTTCGTATTTGTATTTTACCTAATCGACTCGGCTCAATGTTAGCGTTTTGTGTTAAACCCAAGCTGAAAGACGGGGCACCCAGGTTTTGTGCATCAGCTGTCGTTACAGCTGAAGAATTAAGTTATATGGTCATATATGAAATACATCTTATGAAAGTTAGAGTAACATTTCCTTTTTATTTTATTACGAAGTTGCAAAATCTACTTTCTTTAAAAAAATAATCCTAAAAAATCTAGACTAAACTGATCAACATAAGTAGAAAACGTTACTATTTTTTAAATAAAGCCGCCACATCGAAATACTGTAATTTGATAAAGAATTCTTTTTGGTACTTTTACCTTTCTCTGTTGTAACAATGTTATCATCTTGTGTAAGGCCGAGGCTGAATGATGGTGCTACAAAGTTGGTTCCGGGATGTACTGTAAAAGACATGCACAAACACACAAGGGAACGTTAGCATAGACGTCCTTTTTAACGCTTACAAAACAGAAACAATGCAGTCTGATGTAACAACAATTTTCATTTCCAGTGGAACGTGTCTTTATACATTACCTCCACCAATTGTCGATTTCCCAACCTCCTGCGTCATTCCCAAACTGAAAGACGGTCCACCCAAGTTGCATGATGTATTATGTGCCACTAGAAGAACACCAAATTATGGAATATAAAATCTTTTTAATATTTTTTTGTATATCTGTACCGAATTGTGCAATTCGATGGAAAAAGTTGCTTACCTTTGATTCTTTTTTTATCTAGCTCCATTGCGATCTTTTGTACAATATTTTTGGGTATTATAGCAGCGTTATCCTGCTCACTTGGTATATTTTTAAACCTGCGATAAGACATAGTTTTGATACTAATTTGTTATTGTGAAAAGTTACTGACTAATCACTAAAATATAGCAACAAAGTTTAGACGCCGACCTTTATCCGCTGCTTTTTCCAACTCTACTGGATTTGTATCATCTTTTTTCCCGAACTTGTATCGATTACTTATTATATCACGTTTAGTATAACCTGGAGAAATTTAAGTTATGCTTAATGAATATGAAAAATTTCGAGTTAAAATAATAGAGAAACAAAAATTTTAATCAATGTAAAAACACAACCATTATTTGTACAAACCTCTGATCACTTTTGGCCCCTCTTTATTAACCTGTTTTGATTCATCATTTTTTCCTTCCATTCTAATGAACATTCTTGTTTTCTCACAACATTTTCTTGTGCGATGTTCTCCAACCCTGGTCGACTTACATCTGCGCCAAAGTTACTCTACTTATTACGCAAAACAATGGCCCTGCTCTAAAATTTACATGATATTACATCATGCTACATTAGGTTACAGCATACAAATATGTCCTAACAACAGGAGTTCCTTTTCACTGTAAACATGAGATGAATACATAACATAACGAATTATAACTTTCTACTAACCACATACAAGTTGTATGTCGTACATTTATGTTCTCATTTATTGTCCAACAAATATTTTAGTATACTGTACCTGTTAAATTACATTATGTAACAGAATGTATTCAAGAAACTTATATTTTTTTATCACAGTAATTATGAAATTTCATATTACATTGTATTACGTTATATTATAACAACCTGTTTTTGAAACAATACCTTCGTTTGTTATGTTTGACTTCTCAAGCATACTCTGATCAGTAGTCCTGTTTTTTGCCTCTCTCTCTTCTGCATTTTTGTTTCAACAGTCAAGTAATTTTTGACCATAGTGAAATTATTTTCAGCACTAATATATAACACACAGCACTCACATGTGGCAAATGTTTATTTATTCGCGTTAATTGTAATAATAAAAATTATAATACATTAACATATATGTTCCTCCCATATCCTCCCCCGTCAGTTGTACTTCATTTATCAAGCAAACTTTTCGGAAACAACTTCCCTACTTTTTAGGATAAAAGGGGCTGTTGTAAATAATTTTTCGTTACAAACTTTAAATAAAGGAAAACAATAAAGAAGTACCTTGTGTTGTCATACCTTCTTCGCCATAGTTTCTTTCGGAGGGTTCTTGCACATTTACTAGGTCATCATTTGTAATGATTCGATCAACTACAGTTCTAGTTGACAGGTCTCCTCCTGTGACAATTATAATTAGTACATTGTTTGGGGGCATCAAAAAAATATAATATTTTGGTTATAAAACTACAACTACGTACGACTACTACATATGTTTTGCCCATTTTTATAAACATCCTCTTCTTTACTTTCAATCAATGGTTGTCTCTTTTCATTAATTTCCATACAAACCTTAAAAATCAAATCATCTACCAACTGTTGTGTATGAACATTATCTTCTGCCTTACCATCATCCACTTTCGTACGAGAGCATAGTGGTCTCGGTTTATGGTTGAACACGCTTTGAAAAGTACACAATAATCTATCAGTTCCTTCGACATCCTCTTCCTTCCCTTGCATTTCTAATATTCCCAACTCAATCTCTGTCTTTAACTTCATAACTTTCTTCATCTTTTTATCCAGACGATCGAAAGGTCCCTATAATGTTTGTTTTAAAAGAAAAATGAAGCACAAACATGTTATTGTGCTTAATTGCACTGTATTACATTGAGAAAACAGTACATGTTTTTACTACCTACCTCGTTATCCACTCCAGAAGGCACATTACCATGTTGTGTGCTGTTTCCTTCTGTTCGTTGACCATGATCATCACCTCCAATCTCTAATAACTCACCTCTACCAAATCCACCCTTTGTTATTTCAATTCTCTCTCTTATTTTCAGTTTTTCAAAATTCCAAGACTGAATAGCAGGTTTAGATTTGTCATCCTCCATACCCGGGCAACCCATTCCACGTACATACAACAACTGCCAAACAAAAGTTTCGAAGTGAACATTTATTGGTCGTCCAAAAAAAAACCTATTAACATAGGATAAAAATAAGTAAACTCATGTCAATTCTGTTGAATCCAAAGCACATCAGCTTATACTAATGTAAAAAATATTAAAAAATATACATAAGTTTGTGATGGTGTAACATACCGTAAGTACAGTTAACGGCCCAGTATATGGTTTTGTGTTTCTCCGGTCCCAAGTGAACTTGCTGGTTTTAAGTTTGCTAAGCAGATAATCACACCAATTTATCTGGCTAACATCAAATCGGTTGTTTATGTGGTAGATTGCATTCAGTTTACATTTGCCATGGGCATGGCATTCAACCAGAGTAGACAAGAACAACGCTAAGAAATCGAGTTTGAAGTGGTTGACGTTATTATCTACTCCACTCGATATCCTAGCAACTATATCTGCCGGTGATATGTATGAATCCCCATATGAACTCCTCCAAGCCTCTACCTCTGAACTTTTTACATCTGCCTCCTCAAGACTATCTAAAACAATCCCTTTTTTAGGAATACCAAGTAATTGGTGTATGGCCTCCTCATCAACCTTTATTTTCCCACACGGCAAATCTAGCTCCATTGTTTCTTCATTTAAAACATCTAAAACATAGTATCCTAGTTTATGGGGGATTCCATCTACCTTCATTGACAAAAGTTTACCAAACCCCATCTCTTCCACTACCCTACGCTGTTCATTGTTTAGTAATGTAACGACTTTTGTCATTGGTTTGGGTGAGCATCTATTATTTATCAATGGATAATTTTTGTATTTCTTACGACCATAGTGTTTTTCCTTTTGTTTACTAATTTCGTTATCTAGTTCAGTATAATATATCTTCCGCTTAGTGCGACTGCTACTTTCCACACATAGAAGTTCTTTTCCTGAAAGAAACAGTATCAAAGCATGAATACCAACATTATGGCAAATATACATTTTATTCGCGTACCTTCCTTATTTGTGTACGCTTAAAAAAAGTTATGTAAGTTATAGTAAGTTAAACTTATTTATCTTCTACAATTATATTTATTTATTTCAACTACTTATCAAAAGGAAAACGACAACTATAAACATGTTCTTACCCTTGACCGTGGTTTTCTCTTCCTTTTTCTCCGAGGCGTTATCCGTTAACTTCCCGCTCACACAAGCCCCTGTTGTTTTTTGAACCAAGCGTTACTTTTCATATATCATACTATTTTTATCATTTCATTGGAAAACTTTTTAACACAATTCTTACTCTTTGCGTTTCGACGAAAACTACTTCCTCCAGATGACAGTAAAGAAACAACTGGTACATCAATCCCTTCATCCAATCCTGTTTTTGAGCAAAAGTAAGATCAAAACTCCCCCACAAAAAAACAGAGAACCTAATTGTGTTACAGTCAATTACATGACAAAAAATACAAATAATTCAGTTTACAAATCATCATCCTACCATAGAAAACCTTACCCTTCTTTTTCCTACTTCTTGTTTTAGCACGAGAACTCGGGCCCTCTGAAGATACTAATGAAATGATTGGCATGTTGGAGTCATCATCATAACCTGTTTCTTTATGAATTGCAAGAATATATAATTGTTATAAAAGTAAAGGTCGTAAACGTCTATAGTAACATATCAAATATGATTACGTATTGACAATCAAACCTTGCTTACTTTCCCCAGCAGTGTCTATCTCTATAGGGCTACCTGCTGTGTTTGTAAAGCGGCTGAAAGATTTAAGTGCTATTCTTTCACTGGTCCTAACTGTTTATTACAATTAAGCGTAACGCGGTTATACACACATACTTGTTATTCAAGGAACATTACAGACTAAAAAAAATAAGGTTGCATTTAATATAGACCTCTAGAGTGTCTCCATTTATTCGAATCACTTGTAGGATGGATACTCTTCCGCCTTTTGTTTCGGTTAATTTCCAAAAAAACACGTAACAAAAAACAAATTAGTACGTAATTACATGTTCTTATTCCTAGAAAACATGTTTCCACCAACCACCCCCCACACTAACCCACTTCAGTACCTCTTTTACATGGAATTAGTTATCCACATTCATTGTTTGAATTGAGTCTTACGATGGCTACACATTTGTTACATGTTATTACTAACTTAATTATACATAATTTTACATTGATTCTGAAAAAAAGCGATACAATGATTATTCCTTAATAAAACATATTATTAATTACACTCAAACATGATTTACTTTATAACTGATAAATGATTACGCAACTGATCCTTGAACAACTCAAGTAAGTACAGATTTTATATTAAATCTTACTTACATATACTTACAAACGACCTACTCGTTAAGAACACGTTTGTATTACCATAAATATTTATGTACTGTCTAAAGGAAACAAATTTTAACTGCATAAACAACTACGAAGCTAGAAGTATGTATAAAAAACAGCACCAACAATATGTTATATCATTGTTATGTCCCCTATTGCTCTTCTTTTAATTCAGGAAACAAAATAAAACATATCTCAAACACAATTATAATGTTACTGGAACACAATGATTCTGAAAATAAAAGGGGCAATGTCTAATCCATAATAAAACATAATTATAATTTCACTCAAACACAATTCACATTAAAAGCACTCAACACATACCAATTTCGTCACTAAAATGAATCTAGCGTTTCATGAAGAGCACTACCAAAAAAATACAAATTTAAACAGAAATGAACAGTAAGTAAAACGTTGTAAACAGAAATTAATTTACAATTAAAAAGACTGTAAATCCAAAATGCAGAGAATCATTTTTGGTTATGAAAATTTATACATTCATGAACATACAACTATATACATAATCTTAAAAAAGGTAATGATACACTGTGTCCTGTAATTCCCTGTTCCTGTAACTTTTACTCCTACCAATAAAAGTTATTTGTTATGTAACTTCAGGATTATGTTACCAAATTGAATATTCAAATACCTAACATATTTCTTAAATTTCAATTTAACAAACATTGACTTATTTCACCAACACAAAAAGGACTCAAATGATTTTCAAAAAGGACAAGTCAATAACTTTGCTTAACATAACATCAAAAAACTTGAAAAAACAAAACAAAAGTTCACATTATTTCTGAGTTTTTAGATTATTAGATGAAAACAAGAACAAAATTCAAATACCTAAACTTATTGGCAGTGTTCTGCAAATCATCACAACAATCAAAAATATTTCAAATATTAAAACATACTGGCAAAGAATTAATAACAATTGGCCGACTTACCCCATTGACGTCTCTTCCATTCTTCTTCACAAGACGCAATATACTGTTCCGATCACCGACAACTGTTGAAATGATACCAACCGCTTTCGCAATTTCAAACAAACGGGGTAAGATTCATGAAACCGCTGTCGAAGAAATCGAAGTGGCAAATATGGCGTAAGGGTATGGAGTGGGTAACTGCTTTCAATCGAATGAGTGGGTTTGAAAAATTTTGAAAAGGGGGGTATGGTGGTTGCGTGAGAACCTGACTGGGATTTGATGTTTGCTTTTGGGTTGAAAAGATTTGGCTGGTACGGTTGAGTACTCAACCACCAGGCGAAATTACCACAATACCCTCAAAAGCATATTTGTTTTCTTATTTGGCAGGTACCTTTAATTATTATATTGGAATTTATTCAGGACCATTGGATTAAAAATACCATATGAGATCAATGGTAGGAAGAAGGGTTAAAGGGTTATTACAAAAAGGGGGGTTTTCAAAGTAACCTCATCCTATATATATATATATATATATATATATATATATATAGAGAGAGAGAGAGAGAGAGAGAGAAAGAGACACACACACACCGTGGTGTCAATGGTGGTATATGTAACTGCGTATGAGTGTACGTGTGTTGCGAGCGTGACCATGAGGCACCGCACAACACCCTTTGGCTGCTGCGGTGGCCCTGTAGCGATATACGGTTGTATGGTGTGTGCATGTGTGGGTGTTCGATGGTTTATGAATGCAACAGTGTGTGTATATTTATGGAATGTGTATGTGAGTTGAGTGTTTGATTGTATATACGTATATATTTGTCATTGTATGTGTGTGTGTGTGTTCCACTGTATATTGGTGTGGCAAAGTGTGTATGGACATAGATTGTGTGTAGGTAGTGTACGGTGAGTGTTCATATATGCATGTCATCGTGTGTGTTTTCATTGTTTATGGAAGCGGTTAAGGTTTGTTTGTGCATTATGTGTTTATATATATACATGTATATGATGTGTATTATAATGTAAAGGTATGTATGCAGGAGTGTGTATATATATATATATATATATATATATATATATATATATATATATATATATATATTTATATATATATATATAGTGCTCGTGGGATTATTTATATATTCATATACATATTAAAATAAAAGTGGGTAAATATATATTTACTAGTTGATAACTATAAGAGTAATCGGGTTATTTATTTATATAAACATGTATATTTTAGCGCTTGGTCATAAATCCATTATATACCTATATATTCTCACTTGTGTCTGACTATATGAATAAACAAACTAGTATAAATGTACATAAACATTAATAAATAAATATATATTTTTGAGCGAGACACTCGTTGAACCCGAACCGACCCGAAATAGACCGAAAGCATTACTGTGTTGCCAGACATGCTATTATTCAATTATTTATATTATAGGTGCTTGACTTTTTTGGTTCGCTTATGTTAGTAGAAGTTTATCACTCTTTGTCGTTAATCTCGCATCATATCAAGGTAAGTTTTGCAGCTCCGTTTTCTTACAATCTTTTTATAAACAAGGGCAAAAGGTATGCTCAATATTTTACTGCTGTGAAATCAATAATTCATTTGGAACTATGTGCTACTGTTTTGTAAGTTTATATCTGGTACATGTATGAGTTATCTGTGTGGTTCTTTATTTGCAACTTTTTAACTCCAGTGTTAGAGCCAACGGACAGGTATTGATAGTATTATTGGGTTGACACCCCCACCCTTGTTTATCAGTATACCAGTTGGGACTGACAATAGTCACGAGCGGACCCTAGGTGAATAGGTTCTGACAATTTCTGTGTGTACGTCGTAGGTTTAGTTGTGAGGATCACGGTTGCATGTGATATTGCTTGTTTATAACTGTATACACTTATATCCTACAAACTTTTACACAACATCAATTTTTTCATGATTTAAACCTGCGAACTCACCAACCATGTGTTGACATTTTAAGCATATCTTTTCAAGTAACAACAATTATCGAGGATAGCTAGAGTTGATGCCTTAAAGATGACCCTAACGAATGCATATTAGACTTGTTCTAGCATTTCAACATTTGTGTTCCATTTTATGTTATCATTTATGGGTGGGTTTGCATTTACTTGTTCCTGGGTTGTGGGATTTAATTTGGATATTTTTGTTTGCCTATGTTTATCGTGGAATCGACTAACTTCGACACAAGTCTCCATTTGTGTCGGGTGATGTCATGACATGTTGGTTTTCATCATTTAATGCATTTATATTAATAATCAATGTGTTATGACGATCCCGTCCGTTACATCCTTATGTATCCGATAAAGCTGGGGTGTGACATAATCGAAAAACTCATAAACTCCAAGACAATTTATTATGACTTATTTTGACTTCTAGTAAAATAAAATAACTCACCAACTCATGATAAGGCTCGTTAAGGCATGTTCTTTTGATATTTTAGTGTAATTAGATTACTAGTTAACCAATGTGATCATAATTAATATCGTCAAACAAATTCTTACAATACAAACATACTTGTTCTTAAGTATAAACTGGATTTAATTTGATTGATGTATTCGGATTGAACGACTGAATAACTTAAATATGAAAAGGCAATGACGACTCTCAGTCTCATCCAACCATTTGATCATCATACTACGAATTTCTAACATGTTACAGTACCAATAATCATACACATGCCATTAATGCTAAATTGTCTCGTTATCACCAAACGTGACTTTATATAACCTAAACCAACTCACTATCACGTGAAAAGGATCATTAATGCCCATGAGTGTACTAACCAACCTACACATGTAATTAACACTAAAGTGAATAATTATGAGCTAATGTGTTTTTGCACCACTAACACATGATATGGCCAATTAGTGTACACATGTCATTAACATAAAAAATAACTTGCCATGATATAATTTGACTTTGTGGTCCTAAAACAACTCACTACAACGTGATAAGGTCCATTAATTAGTACTATACGAATAACATACATAGAACACTAACACCGAAAGGATTTGTTATAATCTAATCTGACTATATGTAACCCAAAACAACACAATAATACATGATAAGCCTCAATAGTGTGCCAGTTATCATATATAAACCATTAACACCAAAAGATTTGTTATGATCTCATGTGATTTTGTGTAACCTAAATCAACTCATTAATTAAACCCATTAATAGTCTATTGTTTGATCTATCACCATATGCGCTTCACTATTGCCAAAATTATTTGTTATGATATAATATGATCTTATGTAACCTAAAGCTACTCACTAAAAAGCAACACGGCATGTTAACAACCCATTAGCTAATGTGTTTTTGTGTAATTTAAAATAACTAACTAACACATGGTGAGGCTTATTAAAGAACTTATGTAAAATGTGACGCCCATTTGTATGGTTGGTAATTCCATTGGTAATGTTCTAAACACCAATTGAAAACCATGATTCACCACTGCTATTTAGGTCCTTATGCCACCATCACTACATCACACCGCTGATGTTTAGGTCTTTATTCACTCTCTACTCCTTGATAGCTTTTTTTGAAGTTGATCAAATTGGTATGTGTGATATATGTAAAAGATATAATATGGATATTGTGGTTTTTTGGTATGTGATCAAATTAGTATGTATGTTAGAAGTAATAATTCTTGAATTTGCTGTAGTTTGCTTGAATTTAGTTCTTGTATCAATTTTAGGAACCTATATCATAAGTTTGTTTGATACTTGTATTTTATGTAACTTAAGCGAGCCAACTAGTGTTTTTAGTTGAGTCTTCTTCCTTGTTCTAGTAACTGGTGTACCATCGAAGCGTAGGTCGACCCCTTACGTTTAGTGTCGTATACCTTGTGTAGGACTTCCTAGTTAGAGCCTAGCTTTTATCCGAATACTTCGGGGTCCCGCTCCTGTCTCGTAGGACTATCCGAATACTTCGGGTCCCGCTCCTGTCTCGTAGGACTTGTAGCTCGGCAGTCCACCGGGTGGGTTTTTTTCTCCTTCAAATCACAGTACAGCATTTCATATAAGTATCGTGTATAATACTCTTTCCTAGAACCACTGTTTGTATTCGACTACCATAGAAATTAAATACATATTCTCTTTGCTTTTGCTAACTACACTCGGATAGCGAGTAGGCCTGGGCTGGGCCGGCCCAGAATGGGAGGCCTCTAGTTCAAGTCCAGGATGGCCCAGCTACAACCTAGTATATTTCAGATATCTCAAAGATAGATAGAGAGGTAGGAAAGGCTTTCATAAAAATTCTCGTAGAAGCGAGAATGAGATGGAAGACCCAACGGTTAGCTCGTGTATTGTAATACTTCTTGGTATTTTTTCTGTAATATAATTCTTTGATTTCAAGATTTATTCCCATTCTTTTAGAAGATCTAGGTTGAGACGTAGCTTTGCTTCATTCAGGGGCGGAGCATAGTTAGGAACGGGGGGCCGCCGCCCCCCTCTTTTTTTCGTCGGTAGTGTTAAACTTTAGTTCGGTAGTGTAAATTTTTGGTTCGGTAGTGTAAATTTTTATACAAAACTCGAGTTCGCCCCCCTAATAAAAATTAATTTCGCCTCCGCCCCCCTTCTGGAGTGGTCAAGCTCCGCCACTGGATTCATTGTTGGTCGTTTTTGTTGGATGACTTTGGTTGGAAGAAAATGAAAAACAAAACTAGTAATCATTACCTGATCAGCAAACAAAAAGCTGATCTAAGTTTGCACACCTCTTGATTCATCTACACGGCTATATCAAATTGAGATAAGAAGGCTCTTCGTGATACTCTGATTCAACAAAGTTTCATACTTATCGTGTTATAAAAGAAGCATAATAGCAAAATAATGAGAAAGAAATATAGGAAGAAGAATAAAATATTATTTCATTTTTAATATGTTTACAAATGAGATGCAAGGGGCATGAATAGGAATACGAAATTTTATCATGTCATAACTTCAACTATCAATAATATGATAATCCTAAAGTTAAGTATCAAGTATATTGGGAAAAAAAATATTTATATCATCAATTAAAATTTATGATTTGTGACTTGTTTTGTTAATCTGTAAAATTGATTTTCTGCTTTTAACATCTAGCACTTAAAACAAACACTCTGTATTTTACTATGCACATTTCAAACAAGTTATTATAAAAATATGTTAGAAAACGTCAAAAGTTAACTCAGGTTAGAAAAAAGAAGATTCTTCTTTTAGAAAATATAAATGAAACCACACCTCTGATTAAATATCTTTAAAAATTATACATTTCCACATCCCCGCTTTGTCATTACTTCCGAAGGATATTAAAAAGGGGTCTCATATTGCCAAATAATCAAAATTTTGTTTTGATATTAACTACCTCACTAACCTTGTTTATCTAATATCTATTTACCTTTTGCATCATATCTCTAACATATAAAGTGGCGGAGCTTGAACATCCCGTAGAGGGGACGGGGGCGAAACTAGTTTTTTTAACGGGGACGAACTCGATATTTATATAAATATTTACACTACCGGGGCAAAAATTTACACTACCAGACTAAAAAATTAAACTAACGGGTTAAAAAATTACACTAACGGACTACAATTTAACACTATCGACAAAAAAATAGGGGGCGCCCACCCGGCCCTCACTATCCTCCGTCATTAAACATATATTTAAGTAATAAGTTATAAACACGAAATAATAATCAAGTGTTAACATCTCAAGGTCGTCTATATATGATGTCAGGTTAATTTCAACGTAAACTATAGGTGGAAGAGAGAGATGAAACGAAAGAGGCATCAAGAATTTTAGATAGATAGATGTTGTAAATGAGTTTTGTTATGGGGATGAGAGAGAGACGTTCTTTTTTTCATGTGAATATCCTCTAGTATTTTTTATTTTAAAATGGTCATATGCCCTTTTTCTGACAATAGAGCAATTTAAGTTTTAATATCATTCCAATATTATGAAAGTTTTTAAAAGAGTTTTTTTTAATTAAGTGTCATAAATGAAAGATATATAAATCATACATACTAATTAATGAAAGACAAATAAATCATACATACAACTTCCTCATATTGAATCTGAAAATTAATCACTAAATAAAAATCAAGCTTCATATATCTTCCATTTAGGTTACTTAAATTAAAATTTATAGAAAAATAACAAGATTTAAACAATATTGAAAACTGAATGATTTTTGTTATTAAATATATGATTGACTTTAATAAAAGACTAAATTTACTTGATTAGCGTTAAGTGATATATTCCCTTCAAAAATATATAATCACTCGTTTTGAGGTGTTACATCTATGCACATATATAAGAATACTAGGTTAGTTCCCGTGTATTACACGGAATGGATAAATAAAATATTAAATAAATAGTAATCAAAATTTATACATTATAAAATCATGTATAAAGATAAAATATGATTATAATTACGTATAAATAGCTATTTTAAATAAATAAATAATAATATATTTTTTAAACTTTATTTTATAAATTTTTTAAATATTTTATTTTAAGAAAAATGTATTTTTTAAGAAAAAGTTCGTTGTATTATGTATTTTGTAAAATTTTTATTTTTAAAAAGTGTTTTAATTCAAAAATAGGTTTTTCATTTATAAAATTAAACATTTTCTAATTTAAACGTAGTATGAGTAAAATTATTAGTATTTAATATTATTATTAATAATATAGAGAAATGAGAAAATTACTATTATATGGCTTACAATTGTTTCATGTTTATTTTAGTTTTTTTATAGATAGATATATAGGCTAAAATCGCATTAATTAAATGGATTATAGTTAGTAATAAACACAAAGAGTTAGATTATAATATTTTAATATTAACTATAATTAAAATAATATATACGTAATAATTCAAGAAGTAAAACAATTATACTATTTTTAACTCTCTTATCTAAATAGTTTCATTTTTAGGCATTCATTTTAAGTTTTTTATTAGAAATTAATTTTTTTATAAAAATCTTGTTTCTTTTTGAAAACTATGATTTGTAATTATGTTGGTTGTTTTAATAAGACTGTTTTTGAAAGATTTCACCTTTATAATTTTTTTGAAATAAAATGACTTAAAATATTTTATTTAAAAATGTTTAGTGTTTTAGAAAATTTAATATTATATAATTTTTTGTTTTTTATTATTTAGATTTTAATTAAAAGATGTGATTTTTAACTTCATAAAATATATTTTTAAAAAAATGTAGTTTGATTTTATAAAATGTAGATAAGAGAGAGAAATATAGCAATTAATAAAATTAATTTTTAGTAAGAGAGAGAAACTTGTATTAGCATTTTAATTACTATAATACCCTTTTGGAGGGAAAATTAAAGTGTGAATGTGTAGAAATTTGACAAGTGGCTAAAAGTGTGTTAAAACATGACAAGTGGTAAAAAAACCTTCTTTTATTAGATACTATAGATTCACATCACATTCTTCATAAATTTGTGAGTTTAATCCTTGTATTATATACAATAATTTTAAGTGAGGGAGAGAGAAACTATTATTGTTCATCTGTATATTTGATAATACATTGTTCAATCCCAATACATTTTTTAATATTTTGAAAGTTATCATGAGTAGATAAGAGATATAGTGTAATAATAAAAGTATAAAAATATTACTTAGCCAATAAGTCCTAGATCGACTATTTTAGGAGGAGGCACCCCATGACTTTCTAATGTGAAGGTCATGGGTTGAAGTCTCACTAGGTGCAACATGTTCCAAGCGGGCCAATAGTTTTATCACAGTGGGCCTTTCGGTGGTGCGTTTCTCTTTGAATGGTGGCCGAGTGTAATATCCTGTTTTGCGAAAACATTTATAAATATATATATATATATATTACGAACATTGTTAAACGAGTAATTTTTGGGTTATATTATTATTGAACTAAGTTACGGTTAAGAATTTTTTTTAAAAATGGGGTTTTTTGAGAGAGATGGTTGACAAGAGGTGTTTTTTTTTGGGTTTTGATATTAGGGGTACCCGCCCCTGTCACGGGCGGGTTCTCGGTCTCGGTCAACGTGTCACAGAGAATCCATGTGAAGAGAATCATGTGAATACAGGAGCTGTCAAATCAAACTCAGAACTCGCCCCTGCCATGGGCGAGTTCTCAAAAAAGCAAAAATTATTTTTCGGTGGTGACCAAAAATTGAATCATGATTATTATATTATATATGAATAAAATATATTGACATATCAATGCTTGAGAGTATAAATAGTATTTTTAAAAAAACGTAGAACATTGAACTTTATAGAGATGAAATGTATGTCTATATAAATACAAGTTGTTTTAAGTTTTAACATCATTATATATAAGTTTGACTTGCCATTTTAATTAGTTAGACGTATGATAATGAATAATAGTTGCTAATTAAAATTCATTACACAATAGATAATCATATTTTAAAGTTAAGTATAACTATGTAGAGGGTTAGATGCATTATTATAATCAATAATATCATCAGAGACTCGTTATAAAAATTAAAACTTGAAAAGTTATATACATCATTGCACAGATTATATAGATGTATTATTGTATTTAGTTATACACACTTTATATACAATAATACATCAATATAATTTGTGCAACGATGTATATAACTTTCAAGTTTTAACTTTTATAACGAGTCTCTGTTAATATTATTGATTATAATAATATATCTAAACCTCCATATTGATACACTTAACTTTAAAATATGATATGACAATCCGGAAAAATTCGAGTTAGATTGTAACGTCTCGAATTTTTATTTAATTAAAAGTTAATTTAATGAACAATTAATTTTAGATACGTTGATGTTAATTTCAAAAATTCCAATAATTATAATAATAATATTAATAATAATAAAGTAAATAATAATAATAATAATAATAATAATGATAATAATAATAATAATAGTGTTGTATTAAACAAAATTATTTATAAAAGTTTATTTAACTTTTAAATATTTAAAAACATGAACTAAATAAGTCCAGGGGTTAAAAATGTAGTTTTTAAAACTAAAATTTAAAAGTTCCTTCATGAAATAATAAGTCTTGGAAGTTGAGGGACCATTTGTGTAAATTGTTTTAAATCCCAACCCACCGCCCGATCACACTCTCCGGCCGGTCTCCAGCGGACCCCCATCGAGACCCAAACGCCCAAAATACACGGTTTTGATTCAATCAAATCACCCCGACACTTTCGCGTGAATGTCTCAAACTCGTGGGCCACTGGAATTTGAATAATTGAATCAGTATAATGGAATTTCTACTTCGACCAAAAGTGAGGCCGACAACCACCACAATCGCCCACTGAACAATAATAATAATCAAAATTGATTGCGCACTAACACACTTTTCAACATTTAAAACTCTCTATCGGGTTTAATTTCATCTGAAACTATCAACAATACCACATTCGATCACCATCACCTCCGCGAACCTGCAAGTGTGTCGAACACCACCCTCTGACCTCTCTAACTCGAATTAAACAGAGGGCTATTCATTCGTGAGTTCATTCGAAGCTAACTTCAAAGTTAATTTGATTAACAACAACATTTGGGTATCAAACCAATCTCGTGACTGTCGCGACTTGTTCTTCGACTGTTCATCACCTATACATCTTCTAATCGAGTAATTAAGTACATGTACATGTTCGATTCTTCATTGGGATCAAAAGCCCCATGATAATAGTTGTTAACAGATTCGAATCGATGTTCAATTTGATTCAATTCGAATTAGGGTTCTACGATTTTGGGGATTGAATGCGGGTAGTATTTAAAAACAATTGGAACTAGTTTATACCGCTGCCGCAGCCTTGGTTCACTGGTTCCCTGGTTACCTGCAAACTGTGAGGTCCCGGGTTCGACCCCGGGGACCCTCACTTATTTTTTTTAAATGCCTTTTTGACTATTTAAAAATATACAAAAATTCTTAAAAATTATAAAAATACATTTTATAAACTTTGTTAATTTTATAAGTTATTTAATTATCTTCTGGAAAATTATTTCATTAAAAACCTTATTATTTATTTATTTATAAAAATTATTATAAATGTTATAAATAGTTATTTTTATAAGAATGGATTTTAAATAATAATTTAAATCATCAGATTATTAATGGACATGATATTGCTATTATGAATTAATCAGATAAATACAAATTAGATTTTATAAATTTAAATATTTATAAAATCTTACAAAATTAAATATAAATTTACATATTTAAATAACGTCTAAGATTTATTTGAAACATAATGATATGTTAAAATCATTATTAAATTAATCAAATTTTATGAAATATAAATCTTTAGTTATTAAAGAATTAACAAAGATAATTAATTGATTTAATTAATGTTTATAACAAATCCCAGAAAACCAAACCTTAGATCAATTGAACGCCAGGTTCAAGATCTAACTTATTTAGGATATGGATTTGTAACTATTTACTTATGTGAATTATAATTCCTTAAGAGGAATTTACTAGCTTGTCAACATCACACAAGAACTGAGGTGAGTTCATACCTAACTGTTCCCCTTTTTAAATCATTTAAATATTTTGGGGAAGGATACATGTTGTAATTGAAATTACAAATTATTTTGTGTATTATGTTAAATATTAATTGAATCACATTTATGATTACATATGGTTATAATGAAAATCCTTCTCTATAAACTAGACTATTAACAAGGCAGGGATGTTTTGGATAGTACTATCGGGGAGTGACTGACCCCCACAAAGGTTTGGACATGTGGTCCATACCAAGATGCACAAAGATCTTGCTGTCATTCGGGATGACTGTTCTGGTGTGAGAAGGCAGATGTGCGCTATATAAGTTTGCCATTATAGTTCCACTTACAACCCATATGAGGATAAATGTAAAGGAGGATTTGCTCCCTCTGATTTGGAATTATTATAAATAACATAATATACACAAGAAAAGGATGTTAAACTATGATACATGGGCAAATCCTATGTGAAGGATTTGTTGGCTTGTACATAGTGGGTATGTGGGATAGCGGGTTCACCTTATTAAAAAGGGTTCCGACAGGCTATTCATATACCGGTGAGTAAATCAAACTCACACTTTTACAGTAAATCCTAATTGATGATAGTTGATGATTTATCATTATGTTTTACTTACCTATGAACTCACCAACCCTGTGTTGACACTTGATTTTACATGTATTCTCAGGTATCTACTAGAAGCTTATGGACATGCACGTAGGATCATATAAGAGCTCAAGATACATATTGTTTATTATCTGAGATATAAGACGTGTAATTAAGAAACAATCCATATTTATTTCCGCTACGCATAATATTACTTTGAACATTAATGTAATGATTATCTAAAATCCATCATATAGATAATTGCATCTCATGTGTAATTACTGTGTTCGATCCTGTTTGCTCACCCCTCCATGATAAATTCCAGACCCGGAATTTGAGGGGTGTGATAGATTGGTATCAGAGCCATTGGTTATACTGAGTTAGGAATTGCATCTAGCCTATAGCCACACACAATAGTTGCACAAAGTGAACTTTCTTAGTTAGAGATTGATTAGGATTAAGAAGTTATATGCCTTATGTGATTCCTCTTATACCTTGATTCTTATCAATGCACACACGAATCTTAAATCATATTCAAGGCATTACGTGCCTAAATCAAATGGTTTTCAAAATGAGCTTTGAATCGTTATTCGTGGTTTTCAAATTCGTCAAATTCTGTGTCTTACAACTTGAAACATGTAATGCTGGAAGAGCGTGATGCCTGTATCTCGAGGTGTTCTGTCTAGGCAAGGTATTCGTATAAATCCAAATCAACCGATGGATCTGTCTACCTTACCTGGGAACTCTTGGGATGAGTATCTGCTTATAGGTACGCATGTCTTCAACAAAGTTATGATTGACCCAATACTTTGATTAGTCAACGTACTCGCTTTGATTTATGAATCAAACGATTACACCTGGAACATCTCATTCCTATTATGCCAAATTCTCGATTGTCGTTTTCATGTTGTATAGCTCATATTACCTAATTTCTATGAAAATTCTTAATGATCTTTCAGAATGGCTTCTCGTCAAATCCGTTCGCGGTCTAGAAACTCTGGCCGTAAGATTGCTGCTATTGTAGCACGTGAAGTTACTGCGGTCATACACAAGTCTTTAAGGCAAATAGGTCAAATTACCTTGATATGTTCCATTTGGTAATCTAAGCTACGCTTGTCCTAACCTAAAGCGAGACTTGTTTCCTTAGTACTCGTGCCTTGCCGAATTTAATCGAAAAACCCAGTTTTCTTAAATTCCTATCTGTCCTACAGTAATTGTCCATACTTTGAATATTTGATATAGAATGCATCTATTGAATATATCAAAGTGTGAATTCTCACCAAATAATTTCATGATAGATGGACGCACCAGCGGGCAGAGGCAGAGGTAGAGGACGCGCTAGAAGAACTGTCCCAATAGGGATGACTCCTGAAGAAATACAAGCCTTGGTCAATCAAGGTGTTGCTGCAGCCCTAGCCACTTAGGCTGCTCAGAATGGTCATCACTATTCGTATAAAAAGTTCCTAGACTGCAAGCCAGATATCTTCACTGGGGCAGAAGGGGCCATTGGGCTCATAAGGTGGGTTGAGAAATGTGAATCCATCTTCGCTATATCTGAATGTCCAGATGAGAGTAGGAACAAGTACGCCTCAGGAGCATTGAGTGGAGCTGCACTCTCGTTCTGGAAGACTGAAGTTTCAGGACTTACTCTCTCACTAGCCAATGCTATGGCTTGGGATGAATTCAAACAACTGATGATGGAAGAGTTCTGTCCGAGGGAAGAAGTACAAAGGTTTGAAACCGAGTGCTGGAACCACAAAATGGTGGGATCTGAAATTGAAACTTATACCATCGAGAATCATGAGTACGCAACTTTATGTCCTCATATGATGGAGCCTGCTCACAGAAGAATTGAAGGCTATATTCGTGGACTATCTCCGGTCATTCAGTCTATGGTCACTTCCTCCAACCCAACTTCAATCCAACAGGCCATTAGGATAGCTCACAAGCTGACTAATGAGGCTGTGGCTCAGGGGAAGTTGCCACCAAGGATCAAGGGTAAGGGTGCTACTGCTGAAAGCTCAGGAAAGAGAAAGTTTGAAGATTCTAAAGAAAGTGAAAATCAAATTGCAAACAAGAAGCCACATCCAGAAAGAGAAATGACAATCAGGGCATTCCGCCAAGATGTCAGAGGTGTAACAAGCGTCACCATGGCAAGTGTACTGCGATTATTTGCTACAAATGCAACAGGAGGGGGCACACTGCTCCTGAATGTAGGACCAAGACTCAGGACCAAGGAAAGAAGGATGGTAATCAGCAGAATGATGGAAAGAAGGGAGTTACGTGTTACAGATGTGGTGAAAAGAGCCATGTTGCCAGAGATTGCACAGGGGAAAAGAAAGATACAGCCAAGGGCAGAGCCTTCGTGATTGGCAAAGGTGAGGCTCTAAAAGACCCTAGCGTTATTATGGGAAAATTTTTGGTGAATGATGTCTATGCTATAGTTTTATTTGACACGGGAGCTGATAGAAGCTTCGTATCCAATACCTTCTATAAGCACTTGAATGTAGAACCTGTACCCCTAGATGAGCCATATGTTGTAGAAGTAGCAAATGGTAAATCCTTGACCGCATCACAAATCCTGAAAAACTGTACACTAGATTTATCAGGTCATATCCTACCAATAGACCTCATGCCCATTACTTTGGGAAGCTTCAATGTGGTAGTTGGTATGGATTGGCTATCCAAAAACTCCACAGAAATTATCTGTAAAGACAAAATGATTCGCATTCCCCTACCAAATGATGAAGTCCTGTGTGTGGATGGAGATAAGACTGGTGTTGTGATGGGAGTTATTTCTTACTTGAAGGCTCAAAAGTGTCTTCGAAAAGGACATACTGCTATCCTAGCCTTAGTCACTGACAAAGATAAGAAGGAAAGGAAGATTGAAGATGTACCAGTCGTCAGGGAATTTCCTAAAGTGTTTCCTCATGAACTGCCTGGGTTGCCCCCTAGAAGAGAGGTCGAGTTCTCAATTGAGTTAGTACCTGGAGCTACGCCTATAGCTCGGGCACTATACCGTCTCGCACCTTCTGAACTAAAAGAACTATCTGACCAGCTTAGGGAACTCCTTGATAAAGGATTCATCCGACCTAGCTCGTCACCATGGGGAGCACCAGTGTTATTTATGAAGAAGAAAGACGGAACCTTCCGGATGTGCATTGACTATCGAGAACTAAACAAGGTGACAATCAAGAACCGTTATCCTTTGCCACGTATTGACGACTTATTCGATCAACTTCAAGGTTCAAGCATTTATTCAAAGATAGATCTTAGAAGCGGCTATCATCAGCTGAGAGTCAGGGATGAAGATATTATGAAGACGGCTTTCAGAACTCGATACAGTCACTTTGAGTTCACAGTCATGCCATTTGGGCTAACAAATGCACCTGCCGTATTCATGGATCTCATGAATCGTGTATGCAAGCCTTATCTAGACAAGTTTTTCATTGTCTTCATTGATGACATCTTGATCTATTCCAAAAATGAGCATGAGCATGAAGAACATCTAAGATTGGTCCTTGAATTACTAAAGAGAGAGGAGCTCTATGCTAAGTTCTCAAAATGTGATTTTTGGATAAAAGAAGTTCATTTTCTTGGTCATGTGATTGATGCTAATGGCATTCATGTAGACCCAGCAAAAATTGAATCCATCAAAAGTTGGCCTACACCTTCTAATCCAGCGGAAATTAGGCAATTTCTTGGCCTAGCGGGCTATTATAGGAGATTTATCGAAGGATTCTCCAAGATAGCTCAACCATTGACCATGCTCACCCAAAAGGGAGTAGCATATCATTGGGGATTTAAGTAAGAGGCTGCTTTTCAAACACTGAAACAGAAGTTATGCAGTGCACCTATACTATCTCTACCTGACGGCATTGAAGATTTTGTAGTCTACTGTGATGCTTCTGTTCAGGGACTGGGATGTGTTTTGATGCAGCAAGACAAAGTCATAGCCTATGCCTCAAGACAGTTAAAGGCTCATGAGAAGAACTATGCAACTCATGACCTAGAACTAGGAGCTGTTGTGTTTGCTCTTAAATTATGGAGACACTACTTGTATGGTACTAAGTGCACTATTTATACCGACCACAAGAGTCTTCAACACCTGTATAATCAAAAGGAGCTGAACATGAGGCAGAGGAGATGTCTTGAACTACTAAACGATTATGATTGTGCCATCAAGTACCATCCCGGTAAAACAAATGTTGTGGCTGATTCTTTGAGTAGGAAAGAACATGAGAAACCTCGTAGAGTACGAGCTCTACAACTTACCATTCAAAGCAACCTGCCGGCACAAATTCTGAGTGCACAGACTGAAGCCCTGAAGGAAGAAAACATAAAAGATGAAAACCTCCGAGGGCTAGACCAACAGTTTGAAGTTCATTCAGATGGGATACGCTTTATAGCAGGAAGGATTTGGGTACCCCTATACGGGAATCTTAGAAGCTTGATCATGGATGAAGCCCACAAGTCTAAGTACTCTATCCACCCAGGTGCAGATAAGATGTATTACGACTTAAAGCTTGTTTACTGGTGGCCAATAATGAAGGCAGATATTGCAACTTATGTCTCAAAGTGTTTGACTTGTTCTAAAGTCAAGGTCAAATACCAAAATCCTTCAGGAATGTTGACCCAACCAAAAATTCCCGTGTGGAAGTGGGAAATGATAACCATGGATTTCGTCACTGGCTTGCCCAAATCTCAAACGGGCAATGACACCATTTGGGTTATTGTTGACCGTCTCACCAAATCAGCTCATTTCATACCCATCCGTGAGAAAGACAAGATGGAGAAGCTTGCAAGGGTGTACATCAAAGAAATTATCTCTAGACACGGAGTGCCAGTGTCTATCATCTCTGATCGTGACGCACGGTTTACATCAATCTTCTGGGGAAAATTTCAGAAAGCTCTAGGCACTCGCCTAGATATGAGCACAGCCTATCACCCTCAGACTGATGGTCAAAGTGAAAGAACCATATGTCACACCCCAACCTTGACGGCAGAAACGTCGAGGTGTGAGAGTTAAAATTGTTCACAGCCACATAACGCTATCCTTAAATGTAAATTTTATTATCATAAGTTTCAAATGCAATTACAACCATAAGTCTTAACATGAAATAAGTCAATACATAAACAAAAGTATTCCAAATCTTTTTAATCTTTAATCTAGGTCCAAATCCTAGTTTTATGTAAACTTCAAATGATAACTTCAAACTTGGGCATTTCCTGAAACATGTTAAAAATAACAGGTCAACTATAAAGTTGGTGAGTTTCCAAGGGTTTCACATACATAATATCCCATGGGTTTCAAGTAGCAACTCATGTCATAGGTTATAAGTTAGCAAGTTTATAGAACACATATAGTACAATCAAACCTCGACTAGATTATAAGTTTATATGATTGGCTAAGTGTACTTGGTTCCCTAGTGCACAAGCATACGGCTCCTAGGAGTCGGCAATACATCGACTTTAGCACCAAATAGGCTTGTCAGGCCTAAAGATCTAAGACGTCGCCAGGCTAGCAATAGTTAATGATTGTAAACAATATATATAACTCATATAAGACTTACAATAACACAAATAACCATGACAAAATAAAAGTGTGAATTGCATGTGCTTTTATAAGATTTAAACGTTTATAAGTGTATGTTGAATAATGTAATATGTTTCACCCCAAAACGGTGTGAAATAGCATAAAAAGGGGCAAAGAAAACTCACATGATCAATAAGTATATTATGAAGATTAAAAGATCAATAATAAACGTCGTTCCAAGATGAACGTCACAAGGCACCTATATATATATAATAAGATTTAGGTTTGATAATAAGATTTTAACGATTAAACGAGGACTAGGGTTTCAAGTGGAGTTTGGGGATTTTTGTGGTACTCCAAATAATGTAACAAAGAAATATATAATTTATGTAAATTATTATAAATAAGATAATATTAAATCATCCATAATAGCTAATAAAGTTTACATATAAAATTTGAATAACATTCGAAATAATTACGATTTAACGATAACAATTTAAAGGTAATATTTGGATCAATAATAATTTATTAATTTATTATTTTAAATCCGTTTTAATATAAATATCCAAGAATAATCTTTGTTAATAGGTTTTATTAAAAGGTATTTAATTATTTAAATTTAGGAAAAAAATTACAGAAAATAATTTGATGCCTTTAAAAAAATATATTTCAAGTTTACAAAACCATTTTTATATTTATTAAGAATTTTCTATAATTTATTTAAAGACTAATCTATTTATAACAACAAACTAATTATAACATTAGTTAGAATATTTAATAAAATACAAAAGTATTTTTGAGAAATAATTTACAGCATTTAATTAAATGTCTTCTATAACGACCAAAGTTCATAAAACAATTTTTATAATTTTTTAGGAATTTTCTAAATTTATTTTAAAGATGAAAAAAGTTATTTTTAAAAACAATGAGGGTGCCCGGGTTCGAACCCGGGACCTCAAGTTTGCAATGGGAGCGAGTGACCAGTAAACCAGGGCCGCAGTCGTGGTGTAATCTGGTTCAAAAATTTTATAAACATAAACATAAGAGACACCCCCAAATCTTATGAACCCTAGAACGAAACTCAACAAATTGATCATCCAATCGTTCATGATAATGAAATCTACGTTGGGGCTTTGATTCCTTATGAAAAATCGAGTTCTTTACAATGTTAACTTACCTGGATCGAAGTTTAAATCGATGAGGATGATCAAGAAATAGCCGTGACTGAGACGAAATCGATTCAGGATTTAAGCGTTGTTGATTTCCGAATTAACTCTGCAGATAGCTTCCAAAGAAGATTATAAGTGAAAGCCCTCTATCAATTGTCACTTAAATTGACCATAAGATGATGCTCGACTAAGTTGCAGGTCGCGGATTAGAGAGGAACGTGGGTGTTGTTCGAGTTTGTTCCAGGTGAAATTGGAGTCAATAATTGCTTAGGAATAGTGATATGATTGTGTAGGTGCGTTTAATTAGATTACAATTATGGTTTAATGCTCGAACGGAAGGCAAGCTTTGGTTACGTGTTTGAATGCTCATAATCACTGTTAAAACCCAATTAACACACCCGTTTGTGTTCGAAACAACTTCATGAATCGGTTGGGTGGATTTTGGATGAAAATCGCGGCCATTGGAAGGCCTTTCGGCCTCGCCGGAGGTCGGCCGGAGGCTGCCGGCATAATCACCGGAAAAACGGGATGAAGGGGGGTGGTTTGGGTGCTTTAAGTAATTTACAATTTGGTCCCTGTAGTTTTAACTTTGTCATTTCATGTAAGCAACTTATGTATTAAGTTTTTAAATTGACAATAAAGCCTCTTAAACTTTTAAACCCAAGCTTACTAATTTTTTACAAATTATTATTACTAATAACAATATTATCATTGTTATTATTATTCTTAGTTATTATTATTATTATTATTATTATTATTATTATTATTATTATTATTATTATTATTATTATTATTATTATTATTGTTATTATTATTGTTATTGTTATTATTATTTTTATTATTATTATTATTATTATTATTTTTTATTATTATTATTATTATTATTATTATTATTATTATATTATTATTATTATTATTATTATTATTATTATTATTATACATTCAAGTTAAAGGATTAAAAGACGAATTAAAGCAGAATGCCTAAGTAACCCATAAGTTTCATAATTCACGACAATAGTCCTTACACGAATTAACAAAGCTAACCTTAAATTAACCCAAAATTACAAGATGTTACTGTCTCCCCAACTTAAAAGAATTTCGTCCCGAAATTAAGAATGAACTTAAATGAACAAAGGAATTGTAATGAAAGATAAGTGTACAACGAACAATGTTTGACGTTTGATTATAGATGAAACGCTTCACTTTATGGAATCTTCCAAGATTCTTGACATAATATATGCCAACTTGAACTCTTCCAGTGAAATACGAGACGTTTTGAGATGAAACGTAGTAAAATGATGTCTAGAAATCAATAAGAGACCAACAATGATAAGAAAAATTATCCGTCGGGATTTAAGAATCCCAAACGTCATTATATGAAACGATCTTAACGCATATCTTGTGAATATGTATTTCTCCTTTGACCAACCATCGGTCTAAGAATAATACGATATGCGAAGATTTTGGAATGAGTTCACGACGATAGTTTGAAACATTACTAAGTGCAGGAAGATGAATCGATCTTCAAAATTAACAATCGATGTTTAACGACATACCACAGCATACGGCTATTTGAGATAGTGCAAGTCAATTTCTCGACCCATTATCTCACATGAGTCAATATGAGATTTGTCAATCGGTTTATAATGCACCAATTGTCTTCATGACCTCTAAGATAAGTAGCATTATAGTTGAAAGAAAAGTTAAGCAGGAGATCCATAGGTTCACGAATGTTAGGTCTTGTCCTATGTGAAGGTAAGACACTTGGATACATACCAAGTTACGTCTTTTCCTTTATGTCAAACCCCTGACTACAAGTTACGAAGGTTTATGAACCTCCACGTCACAATGTAAGTAATAACGAGTCTCGTTGATCGAAACCAAGATAGAGTTTTAAAGATTTCCAAGGTTAAGGGTTCAAAAGTGATTCAAGAAGTAATGCAAACAATAAGAAAGGTATTTGTAAACATGTTTTGCAAAGTAACAAATTTCCAAATGTAATTTGCATACGTAATTCTTCAAACCCATAAGTACAGTCGAGAATATTCGTATGACTAGAAAGACATAATCACAAGTTGATAATGTTTTTATTTAGCAGAAAGATTGTTTAAGAAGGCTACCATCACGCAATCATGTATTGATGATATCTCAAAATGAAAGTTGATAAGTAAGGAATAAATGGTTCTATATAGCTAGATCAAATCAACACATAAGGATAAAGGGAATGAAATCAATTTAAGAATTTAAATGCTCCAAGCTCGGAATAAAAATTAACCTACAGCGATCAGGTCTCCTTTCAAGTTCAGAGATAATGCTTTGGCTTGATAGGTCGAAACATTAACATTGTCTCACCCTTCAAGTTACTACATGCTTCTTGCAACTTGATTACAACCTTGGTAAGTTGAAGATCAAGAAATGAGAATAGTCATCAAGGTGTGGTTTTCACTCCTAACTTGATGGTGTATTCCCAAGGTATGACCTCTAACTTACCAATCAAAAAGCTCGATCCCTAGTCATTGTTGAGGATCCATAGAAATAAGACGAGGTAACTCACCATTAAGGTAAGGGACGTCTCCCCTATCTTAACGGTGAAGTTTTACAAAAACAAAATATAATAGGATGAACTTCTTCATCAAAATCCAGAATTCACTCCTACTTTGATGAGGTCGTTTCATTTGTGAAAATACAATCCATAAGAATGAAATTATCATCAAGGTATGGAATTCATGCCTATTTTGATGATTGAATTTCATAATAACAAGAAAACAATCGGAAATTGACAATTATCACCAAAGTACGGGTTTCAATCCTATTTTGGTGAGATCATGTCATTTGTGAAATGCCATTCCAAAGAAAATAATTGAAGTCAATCCTCAAGATAAGGTAATCACCCCAATCCAGAGGATGAAATTTCATAAAACACACGATTGGAAACCATTTATCGAAACGAATAGAGAATCATCAAAGTAAGGGAATCACCCCTTTTTTGATGAGTTAGAATCATTTAGGAGATACGAATGTTCTTAGTCATAGGTTGACTTACAAACGCTTGCATCTCCCATGGTGCAAACGGTACGAAGTTTGACATAACAGCGAAAAGAAAAGAATATCAATTAGAAATTCAGGAAATTTCAGGTTACATCAATGTAACAACAGAAAAAATCATGCTTACAAGCTTAAGATCAAAGTTCGAGATAGCAGAATTTGTTATGATGATGTTCAAATCTTGAATAATTTAAATCAGGAAGACAAAATCAAGGACAAGAATGATTTGACATCATAATGAGATGTGAACATTCGATTCATAATCGAAGGAAATACATGGACTTCTCAAGATATGAGGTCAGTCATAACCTTATTGAAGACACGCGTACTTATAAGTGGTCACTCATCTCAAGGGTTTCAAGTCAAGTAAACAGATTCAATGGTCAAATCAAATCACTATTTACACATTGCCTAGACAAAGTATCCCGAGATGTAGGAATTCCACCTTACAGCATTGCATGTCTTTAGTTATGGGACACATTTTTTAAGAAGATTTGAAAACCATAAGTAACGATTTAAAGTTTTAAAGACCATTCGGTTTAGATTCCCAATATCTTTGGGTATAACAAGAGTCATGTACACGTTGATCAAGGTATAGGAATAGCTATATGAAACGCCTAACGTGTAACTATGTTTAAACGTAGGAGTTGAAAGGTAAGACGAGTTCAATATCACAAGAACATTATGTATGATAAGAATGAGAAGACACCAGTTCAAAGAATCAAAGATTTTTAAGATACAAAGAGAATGGTTCCATTTGGTAACGCATTACCACTGGAAATCGTTGACACGTCAAGGTAAATTGACCTATTTGCCATAGAGACTTGTGTATGTTGACCATAGTTTATCACTCATCCTAGAAATCCCCAGGTAAGCATAACTGGTCTCGCAATGAGATTTATACGATATGCTTGCCCTAGCCCGAAGGCCTTTTGCCAGGAAATCCAGAATACAGGTGTCTATGGTCACACAAATTTCTTTGGTTCATAGAATCAAAACCTTGATGAGATTTTCATAGATTAGACATAGAGTCTAAGGAATTGAACCCACGACGATAAGTGTAGCCTCCACATGTCGTTGAGAATAAGTTTAGGAAGTTCATTTATCGGGGAGAGTCAAAGAGTCAAAGTTAAGTTTAGGGAGACAAATAACAAAGTTTTAAGCATACATAAGGCAATCCTATGCTAAGGCATCAAGTTGCACAAAAGGCATAGCATTATGTAGCATGCAAACAATAAGTAAGCACATGAATATAAGGATCTTTCTATGAGGTTCATGCAACTATAGTCTAGGTCACCATTTCTAATAACCTAAATCCCTATAGTTACGGGCTCTGATACCAATCTGTCACACCCCAACCATGACGGCGGAAACGTCGAGGTGTGAGAGTTAAGATTGTTCACACCCACATAACGCTATCCTTAAATGTAAATTTTATTATCATAAGTTTCAAATGCAATTACAACCATAAGTCTTAACATGAAATAAGTCAATACATAAACAAAAGTATTCCAAAGCTTTTTAATCTTTAATATAGGTCCAAATCCTAGTTTTGTGTAAACTTCAAATGATAACTTCAAACTTGGGCATTTCCTGAAACATGTTAAAAATAACAGGTCAACTATAAAGTTGGTGAGTTTCCAGGGGTTTCACATACATAATATCCCATGGGTTTCAAGTAGCAACTCATGTCATAAGTTATAAGTTAGCAAGTTTATAGAACACATATAGTACAATCAAACCTCAACTAGATTATAAGTTTATATGATTGGCTAAGTGTACTTGGTTCCCTAGTGCAGAAGCATACGGCTCCTAAGAGTCGGCAATACATCGACTTTAGCACCAAATAGGCTTGTCAGGCCCAAAGATCTAAGACGTCGCCAGGCTAGCAATAGTTAATGATTGTAAACAATATATGTAACTCATATAAGACTTACAATAACACAAATAACCATGACAAAATAAAAGTATGAATTGCATGTGCTTTTATAAGATTTAAACGTTTATAAGTGTATGTTGAATAATATAACATGTTTCACCCCAAAACGGTGTGAAATAGCATAAAAGGGGCAAGGAAAACTCACATGATCAATAAGTATATTATGAAGATTAAAAGATCAATAATAAACGTCGTTCCAAGATGAACGTCACAAGGCACCTATATATATAAATAAGATTTAGGTTTGATAATAAGATTTTAACGATTAAACGAGGACTAGGGTTTCAAGTGAAGTTTGGGGATTTTTGTGGTACTCCAAATAATGTAACAAAGAAATATATAATTTATGTAAATTATTATAAATAAGATAATATTAAATCATCCATAATAGCTAATAAAGTTTACATATAAAATTTGAATAACATTCGAAATAATTATGGTTTAACGATAACAATTTAAAGGTAATATTTGGATCAATAATAATTTATTAATTTATTATTTTAAATCCATTTTAATATAAATATCCAAGAATAATCTTTGTTAATAGGTTTTATTAAAAGGTATTTAATTATTTAAATTTAGGAAAAAAAATTACAGAAAATAATTTGATGCCTTTAAAAAATATATTTCAAGTTTACAAAACCATTTTTATATTTATTAAGAATTTTCTATAATTTATTTAAAGACTAATCTATTTATAACAACAAACTAATTATAACATTAGTTAGAATATTTAATAAAATACAAAAGTATTTTTGAGAAATAATTTACAGCATTTAATTAAATGTCTTCTATAACGACCAAAGTTCATAAAACAATTTTTATAATTTTTTAGGAATTTTCTAAATTTATTTTAAAGGTGAAAAAAGTTATTTTTAAAAACAATGAGGGTGCCCGGGTTCGAACCCGGGACCTCAAGTTTGCAATGGGAGCGAGTGACCAGTAAACCAGGGCCGCAGCCATGGTGTAATCTGGTTCCAAACTTTTATAAACATAAGCATAAGAGACACCCCCAAATCTTATGAACCCTAGAACGAAACTCAACAAATTGATCATCCAATCGTTCATGATAATGAAATCTACGTTGGGGCTTTGATTCCTTATGAAAAAACGAGTTCTTTACAATGTTTATTTAACTTTTAAATATTTAAAAACATGAAGTAAATAAGTCCAGGGGTTAAAAATGTAGTTTTTAAAACTAAAATTTAAAAGTTCCTACATGAAATAATAAGTCTTGGAAGTTGAGGGACCATTTGTGTAAATTGTTTTAAATCCCAACCCACTGCCCGATCACCCTCTCCGGCCGGTCTCCGGCGGACCTCCGGCGAGACCCAAACGCCTAAAATACACGGTTTTGATTCAATCAAACCACCCCGACACTTTCGCGTGAATGTCTCGAACTTAAGGCCACTGGAATTTGAATAATTGAATCTGTATAATGGAATTTCCACTTCGACCGAAAGTGAGGCCGACAACCACCACAATCGCCCACTGAACAATAATAATAATCGAAATTGATTGCCCACTAACACACTTTTCAACATTTAAAACTCTCTATCGGGTTTAATTTCATCTGAAACTATCAACAATACCACATTCGATCACCATCACCTTCGCGAACCTGCAAGTGTGTCGATGTAACACCCGGCAGTTTGACTTTTTGGAGTGGTATGCGACTGAGTCTCAGTCGCATGTGATTTATGCGACTGGGGGTTCAATCGCACGAATGAAGGATGAACCGCATGGAACTCATACGACTGAAGGTCCAGTCGCATGGTGTTCATGCGACTGAAGGTCCAGACGCCCCTAGACCCCGGCGACTGAGCTGTACCTATAAAAGAGGAGCAGCACTCTTCTTCTCCCAACACTTACACTTATTTCAGTCGGGAGAAAGAGCAGAGAGCGAGTGAGCAGAGGAAGAAGAGAAAGAAAGGAAGAACGTGGTGATTCAGGCTCGGGTTTTGTCGAGAAGCTAGTCAAGTCGAAGCTCTTCAACTCCTACCTGTTATTGTGAGTTCTAGAACCCCTCATTTACTGGTTTTCATACGATTTTGGGGCTGGAAACACATTCAAACCCGTTTTTGAAAGAAATGTATGTTTGACCCATTTGGGTAAAATCTTAAGTAATGTGTTTAAAGTATGATTTAGGACTTGTATATGCTTGTATGATGTCCTAGCATGAATCCTTGAGGTTTAGGAGGGCCAATTTGGGCTGGAAGTGAGTTTAAGATGAGTCTGAATGCTTTGGATCGCGACTGCTGTTCGTGAAGAACTCCAGTCGCTGCCCAGTTAGGGTTATACGATTGAAGGGCCAGTCGCACGACTTAGGAACAACTGATGTTCAATCGCACGATTGAGTCTCAGTCGCACGATTGCGGCTCAGTCGCACGGCAGGCCATGCGACTGAGGGATTCAATCGCATAGGTCCATTCGCCTAGTAGTTCAGCCGCACGACTGAGGGTTAGTCGCCTAGTAGCCCATTCGTATAGTGTTCATTCGCATGATAGGAGGTCCAGTCGCACGATTGTATGCCCATTCGCATATTTGCCCAATCGCACAACCCAGTCGCATGGAGGCCATGCGACTGAAGTATGTTCAATCGCCCAAATAGGGCTGAAGTGAATAAGGAGAGATGTGTATGTATAATGTATGTAGTCTAAGTATGATGTAGTCTTATATGATGGTAATGACTGATGAGTTATAAATATCTATGTTCCTTGTGTCGATGCGTGTTTACCGTTGAGTGACTTTACGTGAATGAATGAATGAATGAAACGAATGTAGTAAGAACGTAAAGTGAAAGATAATGAAAGAGGAACATGATGAATGAATGCATGCATTAATGAATGAACGAATGAATGTAAGAAAGGCTTGCAAGCGAATGAATGGAGGCGCACACCCTTGGCAGGTGTTAGCTCAACTGTGATGCGGGTTAGCTACCCCAAAGGATGCACACAGGGTCAATCTTTGAGATTGATAATGAGGTGAGCAACTTCGTGTTGTAACAGACTCGGTTAGCAGGCAATCGTGAGATTGCCACTGAGGTGAGCAGCCGTGTGCTGCAACAGACTTGGCTAACGTATGATAGAATGAGAAGTGGAAGATAAATGGTGCATGTACCCACCCCGGGTGACTGGATCAGCATTTGTGCACAACATTCATGGTTGATCACCACAGGTCCAACACCAGTAGTATGGTATGATGTTTGGGGTACCGTACATGTCACCGGAAGTAATGAACGTTCGAACGAATGTAATGAATGTAAGAATGAAAGTACAGAACATACGAATGAAAGTAAAGAATGTATGTACGGACGTGAACGAGAACGATGAATGGTACACGAATGAAAGTTAATGAATGAATAATGAAGATAATAATAAAATTATCCAGGTGTACGTATGTTGTATGATCGCATGTATGTAAGGACAGTTAAAACAAATGAAAGTATGTTTTATTATAAAACTAGAACTCACTCAGCAACGCTGACTTTTTATGTGTTTCCAGTTGGCAGGTAAGCGTTGCTGGGGATGGCACGAGGCGACTACTCAGCTCTTTTGGGATGGCATTCTCCTTTTGATAATGCTGCCATGAAATGTGTTGTGGGCCCATAATGCGCGCAACACATTATGTTGCATGCAAGTGCAAGATTTCTTGAAGATCCTGATAAACAGGATTATTTAAGAAATCTTCTTTATGATGAAGAATTTTTATGTTTTTATACTAGAGGTCACTGTTTATGACCCTATGATTGTTGAGGATTCACATAAACGGGATTACTTAAGAAATCTTTGGTTTCATATGCTTCAGCAAAAATCATAGTAAAAGTTAGACATTGTAAAGATGTAATTAGAAATGATGAAGTCTTTGGTATAATGCTTTTGTAATGTAATGCAACATTAGATGTTTTGTAACCGACGTACGTTGTATTAAATGGCAAAAGTATTTATAGTAAAAGAAAAGTTTATCTGGTATGTTTCCGCTGCAATGTTTTATTTAAATGTATGCGATGAATAACCAACTGTAAGCCTCCGGGAACGGGGCCTTACAAGTTGGTATCAGAGCCAAAGTTTAAGTGAAATGGGTAAATTTTCAAAATAAACCTAAACTTGAACTGAAAATGGGACAGAAAGGAAGAGAATGCCATCTGAGTAGTTGCGTGCCATCAGGTATTTTTATTAAAGTTAACTAGTATTACGTGCGCATGTTATGTGATGTATGTGTTACTGTTAGAGTTAGATACTAACATAGTCAGGACAGGTAATGCTCGGGGTACGAAGAGTAAAGTAAGTGGCTAATCACAACTGGCCACTGTAATTAGGAACTTGCTATACTTGACATAAACTGAGCTATTTCCTTGATTGACCGTGTTGGTATTTGAATCTTTCAATGTGGTAGAAAATGGCTGGTAGGAGATCTTCTAAAGCTTCCCGGGGCGGAGGCGGTGGCGGACGTGGTGCCGAACCATGAGCCACAAGAGGAAGACCTAGGGTGGAGAAAGTGGTTCATGAAGAACCAGATACTCCACATCAGGAGGGGGTAGATGAGAGCGCTAACTTGAGAGCCTCGGTAAAAGAGGCAGCGGTTGAGGAGGTACATCAGGTCATGCAGACGATCTTACCGTCTGTGGTGACCGAAGTAATTAAGGCTATCAGGGAAGGTGAAAGAAAAGAGAGGAACCGGTCCTCGGGAAGACAGGAACAATCGGGGCTGGGAACGGTTATTTCTGATGATGAGGAAGAAGAGGAAGAGGAGCCTATGTAGGAGCAAGCACGAGGCTGTAATTATGGGGCGTTCATGAGGTGCAAGCCCCTACTTTTGACGGTAATGGTACTGCGGCCGATGCTCATCGATGGGTGAGAGAGATGGAGGGTGTCCTCGATATCAGTGAGTGCCGAGAGGACCAAAAAGTGAAGTTCGCTACCCACTCCTTCACAGATTCGGCTTTATGCTGGTGGGACAATATAGTCCAAGCCGAGGGTAGCAGGGCCATTGGGAAAATGAAGTGGTCCGAATTGAAGAGGTTGGTGATCGAGGAGTTCTGTCCTCATCGGGAAATGGATAAAGTTGAGAGAGAGTTCCTGCAGCTAGAGGCGGGGACGATGACCCACCAACAGTATACCACGAAATTCAATGAAATGGCACGTCTGGTGCCGGACCAGGTGACACCTCTGTCACGAAAGATAAAGAGGTATATACAGGGTTTGCCGGCGGATGTTCGCAGGCATATGATCGCCGCCCGACCAACTACCTTTAGGTCGGCGGTGGACCTGGCTGGGAGGTTGTATGATGAACGGGCGGTGGTGGCGGTGACGGATGGTAATAGGAAGGGTGGTGACCGGAATTGGAACGGGAAGAGGTTTGGTCGGTGTGATACTTCGACGAGCAACAAGAAGGCCCGGGTGGACGATCGTCGTGTGGCCACACCGGGTGCGGGACTGAGGAGGTGTGGTAAATATGGAAGGGAGCATGGTGGGGAGTGCCGACTAGGGCTGAACGTTTGTTTCAAGTGTGGAAAGCCCGATCATATGGCTAGGGAGTGTAAGGGCATGAGGTGCTTCACTTGTGGGGAAAGCGGCCATATGAGTAAAGATTGCAAGAAGCCGAGGTCTGAAAGTTCCGGCGTGAAGAATACGGGGAAAGAGGGGTCGAAGGCAAGCGCCAGGGCATTCACGATGACGCAGGAAGATGCTAGGACGGACCCTGATGTAGTGTCAGGTACGTTTCTGGTGAACCAAACTTTAGCCTCCGTATTATTTGACTCGGGTGCCAGTAGGAGTTTTATTTCTGCTACTTTCTGTGCCAAACTGCCTGTTAGTCATAGACGTGTGGATGTACCGTTTGACATAGAGACTGCTATAGGTAAAACGACCAGGATTTTCAAGGTGATAGAGGGTTGTGACGTAGAATTAGAGGGCCACAAATTTCCGGTTAGACCGTTTGCGATGACTTTGGGTGGTTTTGATTTGGTGCTTGGGATGGATTGGTTGGCGGACTTTGAGGCGAATATAGTGTGTCGAAAGAAGATGATTTGCTTGACAGCGCCTGATGGAAGTTCGGTAACTGTTTATGGGGATAGGGTCACGACAATTCCGAAGGTGATCTCAATGGCGGTGGCGGGAAAATGTATGACGCGTGGATGTAGCGCCTTCTTATGTTATGTAAAAGATGTAGAAACGCCAACACCACAACTATCTGATGTTCCGGTGGTGTGTGATTTTCCAGATGTGTTTCCCGAAGGCTTATCGGGGGTGCCACCTGACAGAGAGGTCGAGTTCCAGATTGACTTGATACCAGGTGCCCAACCTGTTACCAAAGCACCGTATCGATTGGCTCCGACGGAAATGAAAGAGTTGATGGAGCAGTTGCAAGAGTTGTTGGATAAGGGGTTTATTAGACCGAGTATCTCACCTTGGGGTGCTCCGGTCCTGTTCGTGAAGAAGAAAGACGGTAGCATGAGAATGTGTATAGATTACCGTGAGTTAAACAAGCTGACGGTAAAGAACAGATACCCCTTGCCGAGGATCGATGACTTGTTTGATCAACTACAGGGTGCCAGTTGGTTTTCAAGGATAGACCTTCGATCGAGCTACCATCAACTGAAGGTGAAGGAACAAGACATCCCCAAAACAGCTTTTCGTACGCGCTACGGTCACTACGAGTTTCTTGTCAAGTCATTTGGTTTGACCAACGTGCCGGCTGCTTTTATGGATTTGATGAACAGAGTGTGTCAGCCGATGTTGGATAAGTTAGTTATTGTATTCATCGATGATATCTTGATTTATTCGAGGAGTGAGATTGAGCATGCCGGTCACATTCGAGAAGTTCTAGAGACGTTGAGAAGGGAGAAGTTGTATGCTAAATTCTCCAAGTGCGCATTCTGGTTGCGTGAAGTTCAATTCTTGGGTCACGTGGTGAATCTGGATGGGATTATGGTTGATCCGGCAAAGGTGGAAGCAGTAATGCAATGGAAGTCTCCAAGGACGCCATCCGAGATCCGTAGTTTCTTGGGTTTGGCGAGTTATTACAGACGATTCATTCAAGACTTCTCCAAGATTGCTTCTCCACTGACCAAGTTGACCCGGAAGGATGTGAAGTTTGTATGGGGTCAGGCTCAGGAAAAGGCGTTCGAAGAATTGAAGACGAGGTTGACCCAAGCTCCTGTGTTGGCATTACCCGATGGAAGCGAAGACTTGGTGGTTTATTCTGATGCTTCCTACTCGGGGTTGGGGTGCGTACTAATGCAAAGGGGGAAGGTGATAACCTATGCATCCCGACAGCTGAAAGTTCATGAGGTTAATTACCCTACCCATGACTTGGAGCTAGCAGCCGTGGTCTTTGCATTGAAGATTTGGAGGCACTATCTCTATGGGACGAAGTGCACCATCTTTACCGACCACAAGAGCTTGAAGTACTTCTTCGAGCAAAAAGATTTGAATATGCGGCAGAGGCGATGGTTGGAACTTATAAAGGATTATGATTGTGAAATCCACTACCATCCGGGCAAAGCCAACGTGGTGGCGGATGCCCTTAGCCGAAAAGAGAGGCCCGAGCCGATTCGGGTGAAAGCGTACCAGCTAATCATTACCTCTGATGTGATGAAGCAAGTCAAAGAGTTCCAAGATGAGGCATTGAAAGAAGATCATCTTAACTCTGAAAGAATGAGAGACCTAGTTGCGGAGTTGGGTGAGAACACAACTGGTGTTAGAACCCGGTTTGGGCGTAGGATTCCTCATCTTGGGGATCTGCGAATGAGGATTATGGACGAAGCTCACAAGACTCGGTACTCTATTCATCCCGGTGCTACCAAGATGTACCAAGACATGAAGAAAGATTATTAGTGGCCGGGTATGAAACGCGATCCTGGTGCTACCAAGATGTACCAAGACATGAAGAAAGATTATTGGTGGCCGGGTATGAAACGCGATGTGGTGGAGTATGTGAGTAAATGCCTTACTTGTTTGCAAGTGAAGGCCGAGCACCAGAAGCCGTATGGAAAGATTCAACCTCTGGATATACCGGAATGGAAGTGGGAGCACATCACCATGGATTTCATTACAAAGCTGCCACGTACCTCGAAAGGGTATGATACTATATGGGTGATTGTGGATCGTCTGACGAAGAGTGCTCACTTCCTGCCGATGCGCGAGACATACTCAAACGAGAGGTTGGCCGATCTTTTCATCAAAGAGATTGTGACTCGTCATGGTGTACCGGTGTCGATTGTGTCTGATCGCGACACCCGGTTTACATCCAAATTCTGGAAGAAATTCCACGATGCTATGGGGACGAGGTTGCATATTAGCACGGCTTATCATCCTCAAACTGATGGTCAGTCGGAAATAACCATTCAGCCTTTGGAGGACATGCTTCGGGCATGTGTTATCGATTTCGGGGGAAGTTGGGATGACCACTTACCGTTAGCTGAATTCTCATACAACAACAGCTATCATGCTAGTATTGGCATGCCACCCTATGAGATGCTATACGGTAGGAGATGCAGAACACCCGTCTGTTGGGGTGATATTGGTCAGAAAGAATTGGGAAGCGTCAAGGTGATCGAGGCTACGACTGAAAAGCTTGAAAGGATCAAAGCCTATATGAAAGCAGCCAAAGACAGACAGAAGTCGTATGCTGACAAACGACGCAGACCGATTGAGTTCCAGGTGGGAGACCGGGTTATGTTGAAGGTATCGCCTTGGAAGGGAATCATTCGGTTCCGGAAGCAGGGTAAGTTGAGTCCGCGGTATATAGGCCCTTTCCGAATCATTGCTCGAGTAGGGGAGGTGGCCTATAGGTTGGATCTACCAGATGAGCTAAGTGGAATTCACCCGACTTTCCACGTGTCTCATCTGAGGAAGTGTTTGGCGGACGAGGACATGGTCGTCCCACTGGGGGACATCGAGGTAGACGAACGGCTCAACTATGTAGAGCAACCAGTGGTGATCATCCATCACAAGGAGAAGAGGTTAAGGAATAAAATGGGGGTGGACTTGTAACACCCGGCAGTATGACTTTTTGGAGTGGTATGCGACTGGGTCTCAGTCGCATGTGATTTATGCGACTGGGGTTCAATCGCACGAATGAAGGATGAATCGCATGGAACTCATGCGACTGAAGGTCCAGTCGCATGGTGTTCATGCGACTGAAGGTCCAGACGCCCCTGGACCCCGGGCGACTGAGCTGTACCTATAAAAGAGGAGCGGATCTCTTCTTCTCCCAAAACTTACACTTATTTCAGTCGGGAGAAAGAGCAGAGAGCAAGAGAGCAGAGAAAGAGGAGAAAGAAAGGAAGAACGTGGTGATTCAGGCTCGGGTTTTGTCAACAAGCTAGTCAAGTCGAAGCTCTTCAACTCCTACCTGTTATTATGAGTTCTAGAACCCCTCATTTAATGGTTTTCATACGATTTTGGGGCTGGAAACACATTCAAACCCGTTTTTGAAAGAAATGTATGTTTGACCCATTTGGGTAAAATCTTGAGTAATGTATTTAAAGTATGATTTAGGACTTGTATATGCTTGTATGATGTCCTAGCATGAATCCTTGAGGTTTAGGAGGGCCAATTTGGGCTGGAAGTGAGTTTAAGATGAGTCTGAATGCTTTGGATCACGACTGCTATTCGTGAAGAACTCCAGTCGCTGCCCAGTTAGGGTTATGCGATTGAAGGGCCAGTCGCACGACTGAGGAACAACTGATGTTCAATCGCACGATTGAGTCTCAGTCGCACGATTGGGGCTCTCAGTCGCACGGCAGGCCATGCGACTGAGGGATTCAATCGCATAGGTCCATTCGCCTAGTCATTCAGCCGCACGACTGAGGGTTAGTCGCCTAGTAGCCCATTCGTATAGTGTTCATTCGCACGATAGGAGGTCCAGTCGCACGATTGTATGCCCATTCGCATATTTGCCTAATCGCACGACCCAGTCGCATGGAGGCCATGCGACTGAAGTATGTTCAATCGCCCAAATAGAGCTGAAGTGAATGAGGAGAGATGTGTATGTATGATGTATGTAGGCTAAGTATGATGTAGTCTTATATGATGGTAATGACTGATGACTTGTAAATATCTATGTTCCTTGTGTCGATGCGTGTTTACCATTGAGTGACTTTACGTGAATGAATGAATGAATGAAACGAATGTAGTAAGAACGTAAAGTGAAAGATAATGAAAGAGGAACATGATGAATGAATGCATGCATTAATGAATGAACGAATGAATGTAAGAAAGGCTTGCAAGCGAATGAATGGAGGCGCACACCCTTGGCATGTGTTAGCTCAACTGTGATGCGGGTTAGCTACCCGAAGGATGCACACAGGGTCAATCTTTGAGATTGATAATGAGGTGAGCAACTTCGTGTTGCAACAGACTCGGTTAGCAGGCAATCGTGAGATTGCCACTGAGGTGAGCAGCCGTGTGCTGCAACAGACTTGGCTAACGTATGATAGAATGAAAAGTGGAAGATAAATGGTGCATGTACCCACCCCGGGTGACTGGATCAGCATTTGTGCACAACGTTCGTGGTTGATCACCACAGGTCCAGCACCAGCAGTATGGTATGATGTGTGGGGTACCGTACATGTCACCGGAAGTAATGAACGTTCGAACGAATGTAATGAATGTAAGAATGAAAGTACAGAACATACGAATGAATGTAAAGAATGTATGTACGAACGTGAACGAGAACGATGAATGGTACACGAATGAAAGTTAATGAACGAATGAGGAAGATAATAATAAAATTATCCAGGTGTACGTATGTTGTATGATCGCATGTATGTAAGGACAGTTAAAACAAATGAAAGTATGTTTTATTATAAAACTAGAACTCACTCAGCAACGCTGACTTTTTATGTGTTTCCAGTTGGCAGGTAAGCGTTACTGGGGATGGCACGAGGCGGCTACTCAGCTCTTTTGGGATGGCATTCTCCTTTGATAATGCTGCCATGAAATGTGTTGTGGGCCCATAATGCGCGCAACACATTATGTTGCATGCAAGTGCAAGATTTCTTGAAGATCCTGATAAACAGGATTATTTAAGAAATCTTCTTTATGATGAAGAATTTTTATGTTTTTATACTAGAGGTCACTGTTTATGACCCTATGATTGTTGAGGATTCACATAAACGGGATTACTTAAGAAATCCTCGGTTTCATATGCTTCAGCAACAATCATAGTAAAAGTTAGGCATTGTAAAGATGTAATTAGAAATGATGAAGTCTTTGGTATAATGCTTTTGTAATGTAATGCAACATTAGATGTTTTGTAACCGACGTACGTTGTATTAAATGGCTAAAGTATTTATAGTAAAAGAAAAGTTTATCTTGTATGTTTCCGCTGCAATGTTTTATTTAAATGTATGCGATGAATGACCAACTGTAAGCGTCCCGGGAACGGGGCCTTACAGTCGAACACCACCCTCTGACCTCTCTAACTCGAATTAAATAGAGGGCTATTCATCCGTGAGTTCATTCGAAGCTAACTTCAAAGTTAATTTGATTAACTACAACATTTGGGTATCAAACCAATCTCGTGACTGTCGCGACTTGTTCTTCGACTGTTCATCACCTATACATCTTCTAATCGGGTAATTAAATACATGTACATGTTTGATTCTTCATTGGGATCAAAAGCCCCATGATTATAGTTGTAAACAGATTCGAATCGATGTTCAATTTGATTCAATTCGAATTAGGGTTCTACGGTTTTGGGGATTGAATGCGGGTAGTATTTAAAAACAATTGGAACTAGTTTATACCGCGGCCGCGACCTTGGTTCACTGGTTCCCTGGTTACATGCAAACTGTGAGGTCCCGGGTTCGACCCCGGGGACCCTCGCTTATTTTTTTTAAATGTCTTTTTGACTGTTTAAAAATATACAAAAATTCTTAAAAGATTATAAAAATATATTTTATAAACTTTGTTAATTTTATAAGTTATTAAATTATCTTCTGGAAAATTATTTCATTAAAAACCTTATTATTTATTTATTTATAAAAATTATTATAAATGTTATAAATAGTTATTTTTATAAGAATAGATTTTAAATAATAATTTAAATCATCAGATTATTAATGGACATGGTATTGCTAATTATGAATTAATCAGATAAATACAAATTAGATTTTATAAATTTAAATATTTATAAAATCTTATAAAATAAATATAAATTTACATATTTAAATAACATCTAAGATTTATTTAGAACATAATGATATGTTAAAATCATTATTAGATTAATCAAATTTTATGAAATATAAATCTTTAGTTATTAAAGAATTAACAAAGATAATTAATTGATTTAATTAATGTTTATAACAAATCCCAGAAAACCAAACCTTAGATCAATTGAACGCCAGGTTCAAGATCTAACTTATTTAGGATATGGATTTGTAACTATTTACTTATGTGAATTATAATTCCTTAGGAGGAATTTACTAGCTTGTCAACATCACACAAGAACTGAGGTGAGTTCATACCTAACTATTCCCCTTTTTAAATCATTTAAATATTTTGGGGAAGGATACATGTTATAATTGAAATTACAAATTATATTGTGTATTATGTTAAATAATAATTGAATCACATTTATGATTACATATGGTTATAATGAAAATCCTTCTCTATAAACTGGACTATTAACAAGGCAGGGATCTTTTGGATAATACATCGGGGAGTGACTGACCCCCACAAAGGTTTGGACATGTGGTCCATACCAAGATGCATAAAGATCTTGCTGTCATTCGGGATGACTGTTCTGGTGTGAGAAGGCAGATGTGCGCTATATAAGTTTGCCGTTATAGTTCCACTTACAACCCATATGAGGATAAATGTAAAGGAGGATTTGCTCCCTCTGATTTGGAATTATTATAAATAACATAATATACACAAGAAAAGGATGTTAAACTATGATACATGGGCAAATCCTATGTGAAGGATTTGTTGGCTTGTACATAGTGGGTATGTGGGATAGCGGGTTCACCTTATTAAAAAGGGTTCCGACAGGCTATTCATATACCGGTGAGTAAATCAAACTCACACTTTTACAGTAAATCCTAATTGATGATAGTTGATGATTTATCATTTATGTTTTACTTACCTATGAACTCACCAACCCTGTGTTGACACTTGATTTTACATGTATTCTCAGGTATCTACTAGAAGCTTATGGACATGCACGTAGGATCATATAAGAGCTCAAGATACATATTGTTTATTATCTGAGATATGATAAGACGTGTAACTAAGAAACAATCCATATTTATTTCCGCTACGCATAATATTACTCTGAACATTAATGTAATGATTATCTAAAATCCATCATATAGATAATTGCATCTCATGTGTAACTACTGTGTTCGATCCTGTTTGCTCACCCCTCCGTGATAAATTCCAGACCCGGAATTTGAGGGTGTGACATATGATTCTCTATTGTGTAATGAATTTTAATTAGCAACTATTATTCCTTATCATACGTCTAACTAACTAAAATGGCAAGTTAAATTTATTTATAATGATGTTAAAACTTAAAACAACTTGTATTTATATAGACATACATTTCATCTCTCTCTCAAGTTCAAGGTTCTACGTTTTTTAAAATTACTATTTATACTCTCAAGCATTTATATGGCAATATTTTTCGTTAACATATATAATATACTAATCATGATTCAATTTTTGCTCACCACCGAAAAACATTTTTTTCTTTTTGAGAACTCGCTCATGACAGGGCGAGTTCTGAGTTTGATTTGATAGCTCATGTATTCATATGGATTCTCTGTGACACGTTGACCGAGACCGAGAACCCGCCCATGACAGGGGCGGATACCCCTGATGTCAAAACCCAAAAAGAAAAACCCCTCTTGTCAACCATCTCTTTCAAAAAAAACCCCATTTTTAAAAAAAATCTACGTTTAAACGAGTGTTGATTTTGTTTAATAATAATAATAATAATCATAACAATAATAATAATAATCATAACAATAATAATAATAATCATAACAATAATAATAATAATCATAACAATAATAATAATAATCATAACAATAAAATAATAATAATCATAACAATAATAATCATAACAATAATAATCATAACAATAATAGTAATAGTAATAGTAGTAATAGTAATAGTAGTAATAGTAATAGTAGTAATAGTAATAGTAGTAATAGTAATAGTAGTAATAGTAATAGTAGCAATAGTAATAGTAGCAATAGTAATAGTAGCAATAGTAATAGTAGCAATAGTAATAGAAGTAACAGTAATAGTAGTAACAGTAATAGTAGTAACAGTAATAGTAGTAACAGTAATAGTAGTAACAGTAATAGTAGTAACAGCAATAGTAGTAACAGCAATAGTAGTAATAGTAATAGTAATAATAGTAATAGTAGTAATAATAATAGTAATAATAATAATAGTAATAATAATAGTAGTAATAATAATAATAATAATAATAATAGTAATAATAATAATAATAGTAATAGTAATAATAATAATAATAGTAATAATAATAATATAATTAAGACTCATATGGAGATTTTATGGTTGTATGTCGTCACGTTCAACATAATAATTAATAGTTAAAATATATAATAAGATAAATTAAGATTGTCGGTTTATCCATGTATTTCTAAAAGTAAAAATAATATCTTAATCATGTAATATGGTTATAATATTATAAAAATAAAATTTTGATTGAAGTTTCATTCATCAAAGACGGTTGTGTGTATGTATATAATACATGTATACTTGAAGGCGATAATAAAAAATACATATAAACAATTAGCAAGTAAGATCTGGAGTAAGATTTTGTAACAGAGTTGTGTGGCAATTTAGGGACCGGTTCATTTATATAGTTAACAAGTTATTTTCTAAGAAGGTAAGTACACTGACCCGTAACTAATTTATTTTATATGTTTAATTACATGATATATGATTTACTTATTATGAGTTTCTATGAATTATGTGGAGATGAAACGTGTTCAATTACATGTGATTATGAGTATGCTTATTATGATAAACATGATTATGGGGGAAATGATTTATATGATTACGGGTCCAAGTATGTATGTTGATAGTTTAAAAATAAGTTAAATATATGTATGGATTTTGGGTGTTGAAACTCCAATGGTTCAGATGTTGAACTCCACATATATAGAAAAGAGTAGTTAAATATATGTAAGGATTTCGGGTGTTGAAATCCCAAAGGTTTTGGGTGTTGAACTCCACATATATAAAAAGAGGAGTTAATAATCCTCAAGGGTTAAAAATAAACCCACAAGGAATTCGGGTGTTGAATTCCTAAGAAGTAATGAGGATTTAAATAAAAATAATTTTGGGTTTAAATCCTAATAAAAGAAAATATGTTTTTGAAATAAAAATATGTACTTACTTAGTGAAATCTAATAAAAATATTTTTAAATATTTTCAGGTAAAGCACCCTTAGATGGTTAAAGCTTCATGGATGCAACTGGACGGATAACGAACCCAACTCTCGTGTTTAGTAGTTGTAGAATAAAACTCGTTGTAAAACGATGATGTTTTTATTGTATTGTTTTTTTTAATGTTATGAAATGATATGTCATTGCGAGTGACAAGTTTTAAGTCAATCTGTGACCAAAACTCTGATATGAATTGTAAAAGTATTTAAAAAAATCTGGTGTGTTTCAGCGAGCCGGGTCACCAGCGCTGTCTGTGTTCGCGAGCGTGTGTGGCATTTCGTCAACGGTTTACCCGAATGACCGGGTTTAAAATTATTCGTTGGCCGTTAAAAAAATAAAAATATTATCTAATTTTAAAAAAGAGATTAAATAATGAATTTTAATATAGGTGCTATAAGACATAATAATCGGCATACCAGTTTTGTTGACATTACTGCGTGAACGGTGAACCTATATATAAGTCCATTAAGCATTGTGTTTGATTGTGTCTAAACTGATTATTTTAGGGTGGGAGGGGTGCCTAGAGCTATTCATGAATCGAACCGAATAGAATGTCGCTCCGCTCGAACTCAATTCGGTTTTAAACCAAGGGGCTTGGTTCAGTTCGAATTTACAAACTCGAGCGCAAGCTTAATGCTCGAACTCGATTTGGTTTTAAACCGAGTGCTCGGTTTTCCTTGGTTTTGTCTGGTTTCGTGTTATAATTTAAAACAAAACTAATAATTCATTCAAAAGTTTTAACTTTTAAGTTCCAACCGTAATATCTTCACCAATGCTTGTGCAAATGTTCTTTAAGAAGCAAATCATAAAAAAATCTAACCACAAGATATCGCGATCAGGAACAACTGAACAATGTCGGGCTTCGAACAAGGTTGGACTTCAGACTTCGGAGGCGGATTGTCGGAGGCGGGATGAGCGATCAGACTATTGCAGGCAGGATTGCCGAAGGTCGGGGTCGCATGTCAGAGCGTCCGAGGTCGTGGGTTACATGTCCTAGTGTTGGAGGTCAGCGCCTCGGCTGTCGGTAGGGAGGTGGGGGATACGGGGGATGGCAGGAAAGTGGTGATGGGTGGAATGGTGAAAGGATTTTGAAATGTGAAGTGATGATTTGATTAGATAATTAAAGCTTTACATTTAGGGTTGTGTATTTTTTGACTAAATAATTAAAATACTGATAATTGGTAAATAACTAAATAGATTAAAAAATATGTAATATATAAAAACTAAATTAAAAATAATTCAAGCGAGCGACGAGCGAGCGTACCTTTGCTCGTGCTCGGTTCGTTTTCAAACCGAACCGAGCCGCTCGGTTCGTTTACAACCGAGCCAAAATTCGAACGAGCAAAAATCCGAGCTTTTTTCGAACGAGTTCGAGCGAGTTTCGAGCGTAGAGGTATTTGAACAGCCCTAAGATTGCCCACACCACACCAGATACCTACCAATCATATTATATCATGTCACATCACAGCACATCATTTCAGGGGCACTCAAACCACAACACATCATAAATTTTTTTTAAAATACTTCATAAATAATGAAATATAAAGAAATTACAAGTTAAAATTAAAACTACATTAAAAATAAATAATGCATAAAAATAAAAAATACATTACATTTTAAAAAGTTATTACAAAGTAAATTTAAAAAGGACAAAAAAATAACCCCAACTAATCTTCTTCGTCTGAAAACGAGATATCCACATTCTCCGCAACTTGTTCGACGAGATCGAATCTAAATCTAAAATGTGTTAACTCATCGCGCAACTTCAAAAGTATAGTTTCTTTCTTAAATGGATTAGTCGGTGGATCTCGAATGTGCACGGGAGAAATAGTGTTGCCCGTCATTTTTATAATCATAACATTTAGTGTAATGTATGCGTACATTTGACTTTTCTTTTTTTTTTTAATTTTTATCGCTCTAGTCGGTCGAGCAATTATTTTTCTTTTTGCTTTAAAAACACCGAAGGCTCGTTCCAGGTCTTTTCTTGCAAACTCTTGCCCCGTTTTTAATTTTTTATACTCAACTAGATGAGAATATGATTTTAGAAAAAATAACTAGGAAGGATATATACCATCAATATGATTTTAGAAAAATTAACTAGGAATGATATATACCATCGGCTAGATCGTAATCATGTTTATATTGATGGCCGATAACATTAAACGGACATATGGGGGCGGTTCCTCTCAATACTTGGCTTAAATAGTGGAGATTGATTGAGAATATTAATGTCGTTGTTATAACCGTCTATACCAAAATAAACATGCCAAAACAACAAAACTTGTGACACCACGACTTTGAGAATCAATGTTGGATCATCGGGATCACCTCGATGATACTGTGCTCGCAAACGCGCAGGACAATTTCTCCATTTCCAATAAGTGCAATCAAGATACCGAACATTCCCGGAAGGCCTTGTCTATATTGATATGTATCGTACAATAATGCAATATCATGGCTAGTGGCCCTCGTAAAGGTTCATCACCGTATAAAGTAATAACAACGTGCAAAAATATTCAAGACATTCACGTGAAATCTCAATAGACATAGCTAAAGTTATTGCATTTTTTTCAACAATGAATATAAATAAATCTCAAGGTAACCAAAACCTATTTCTAAACATCTCGTCTTTGTATTTTGGATTGTCCACAAAATAATCATTCATAAGAGCGTTATTAGCCCCAACACGATCACGATTTAAAATCTTTTTTCTTGAACTTTCAGCCTCGTCGACGTGTTCGGCAATAATATTAAAAAATTCCAACTCGTTGGACTAGGAACTATCTGAAAAGGATACAAAATAAATGTAACGAGATATTTTTGTAAAGTTGATAATGAGTAGAAGATACTTTTATGAATTGGTGAGTAAAATTTGAAGCGTTAATGGGTATTTAGAGTGAATGAATATTTTTTTAATTGGAAATATAACCATTGGGGGTTTGGGGATGGAGCCAACGGCTCTATCAACAATCAAAAAGAGGGGGAAGGAACCGCTTGGACATGCCATGTTTTGAAGGGGAGAAGCGACGTGAGAAACCGCCGACATTGTTATCGTGCGGCGCCATCCCTGACGCATCCCCCACCCCCACCCCCCCACCCCCACCCCCACCCCCACCCCCCCCACCCCCACCCCCACCCCAAACTTACAAGAAATTAAGATTAAAATACAATTGGGCTTATATTTGAAGTGGGCAGTCTGATTTAACTATTAATTTAATCAGTTAATCGAAAAAAAGGTATTTTAACTACTTTTTCTTAAATTTATCATATTTTTATATGAAAAATAGAATCTCTCTTAAAGCGACTTTAGGAGGCAGAGTCAAAAGTTGTAGACAACAATAAGCAGTTGCGTGGCGCTGAAATGTAAGTTTACATTTATTTATCTTCAACGTTATCTTAGTTTCTTCTTTTTGTGCTTTACAAAATATCAGTTTGTTTGTGCCTTAATTTATGCTAATTTTGTCCGTTTATCTGTTGAAAATTGATCTCTATGTGGTACTATTTATAATTGATCATATGTGTGTTTACACTTAATTACACTACAAAAAATAAGGGTATTTGAGACTAACTATTTAGTCTCTAATACTCACTTATCAGTACCTAAAGCTTAACTGAGACTGATTTTACTAGTCACAAGCTAGTGACGGATACCTAGTACTAGATAGTCATCTGGGGAACTGAAATTCAGTTCCCATTGTATGGAACCAACACGGACTAATGGTCAGTCTCTGTTACGTAATAAATCAGTCCTCAACTTGTTCCTCGGTACCACCTCATTTCAGTCCCCAATATGGTTCTTTAGCTACTGTAAATCAGTCCCAGATAATCTGCTATTTTACTCCTTAATGTATAACTTTAAAGACCGATTTTAGTCCTTAAAACTTATATATATTGTCCCTAATATGTGTGGGTAGGTTTGTGTTACCATATCAAATCAGTATCCAATGAGAGGTTTTAAAGATTGAAAGTTAGTCTATGATACCACGTGATTTTAGTTTATAATATGCTTGTGTTTGGGACTGAAATTTACTCTTAATTATCATGTTATTTTAGTCCCCAATGAGTTAATTTAGAGTCTGATAATCAGTCGCTAATATGTTTACTTCTGATTCGAGTATCAGTCTCTTAATGGAGTTGTTAGATAACGGATTTCTAGTTTATATACAAAATTCCAGCCACTGAGCAACAATAATAATTAAAAAATTCATTTCTCATTCTCCTTAAAACTCAAAATCTTAAAGCATTAATATCATAACAATAACCAAATAGAATGATACCAAGTGATCTAGTCTAAACTTTAAAAGACAATTAGAAGTTCAAAAAGAAATAAACATCTTAACCAAAACATTCTAGGTCGTGTTCTCACTATCACTCAATGGAACATCTAAACCACGACCTTCATTCGAACTTGTGCACTCATATTCTGGAAACTTTGACATTATGAACTTCTGAAGTGCATTAACCTGCTTTCTTAGATCTTCCTTCTCACTTGAATCTTGTTGAGATGATTCAGCTGCCGATTTCATCCAGGAATCTTTTTTCCTATGCACTTGCCCGACACCATACTCCCATCCTGACTGTATTGTTTTCTGCTTCCCACAAACAGTTTTTATGGCTTGTTTCTCAAGCTTATGTTCCACTGCAGTAGTAATGGTGGTTCCTTCAGAAGTTAATCTATCCATGGCCGCCTGTTTATGCTGAATAATTTGCTCCTAAAATAATAGAAGGTACAGAACAATGCTTAAAACTAGTAGTTACTCAATAACAATATTTGACTAAAAAGAATCAAAATCAAAAGCTTTTACGAAAGAGATGCTTACATATGCATCACGTGAATGATCATTTTGCCATGTTTGTTTCTCGATACTAAAGTGCAGCTTGTGATAAAGTGCTAAAGGGCTAGGTGGCATTTGAGTCTCGGGATCGATCTGCAATCACAAAAATTTTGATAATGAAGAGTATATATATTATTAAAAAATGACTGAAATCAATCTTTGTCTCTCAAATCACAAAAGTTTCAATCACTAAAATCAGCTTAAATGATTAACGTTTTCATCACTAAAATAAATAACTAATTTTAATCAAGTTTTAGCATATAATCAAGGATTCATTCGCTTTCACGAGTATAGGGGGTCTACGAGTGCTGAATTTGGAAAGGTTATTTATCTTTATTTTCATCTCTTTTTGTATTTTCAACTATGATGCATTTTACCAAATTATATGTTGCTAAAATTGATGGTGCTATTGAGGATGACGCTTCAAAAGGAGACAGACACCAACATAAGCTTGATCATGAACATGAACTGTTAGAAGTGTAATATTGACATCAATAGTAATTAAGTAATTATATGCAAATAGAGTTAACTATGTAAATAAGTTCATATGGGTTGGTCCGGGTTCTACCTAGATAGTCAAATAAAATCGGTAGTTTAGCGTCAATAACCGCTAATCGTAACTACCTTGTAACTCTCATGTCTAAGGGTATATATACCCATGATGTCTGACATTTGAATGTGTGAATACAACTTCCAATTTGTATATATTTTTGCATATTAAACTGTAGGTGTGTGTTATATTTTTTAGTTAGTTATGAGTTTATTAAGCCCCTCAATTACTTTGTTTGTTGTTAATTCATATAGCTTTTAAAGCTTTAATGGTGGTCCGGTTAAAATCAAGAGTTAGACTTTATAATCTTTATAATATGATAGGTATGATTTTAAATTTAAATATTTGCTAAGCATACAATCTAAGACCATTTGTGGTGATTATTAGCAATTAATTTCTCAAGGCTGGATTGTTGGGAATGGTTAAAACACTTCAAGATGATCTCAATTGGAAATGTTGTGGCACGATCGACAAAGAACCAAAGAAGAGGGGGTTCTAAGGCATCCAGCAGATGGAAAGGCTTGGAAACACTTTGATACAATGTTTCCTGATTTTGCAAATGATCCTAGAAATGTTCGCCTAGGGCTTGCAAGTGATGGTTTTAATCCTTTTGGGGCTATGAGTCTCTCCTACAGTATGTGGCCTGTTGTGCTCATACCATATAATATGCCTCCTTGGAAATCTATGGTTGATGCTTCATTTATGTTGACATTGCTCATTCCTGGAAGAGATTCACCAGGAAAAGATATTGATGTATTTTTGCGTCCACTCATAGATGAATTGAAAGTTTTATGGGATAAGGGTGTTGAAACATATGATTGCGAATCCAAACAAATCTTCAACATGCGTGCCGCGCTTCTATGGACAATTAATGATTTTCCTGCGTATGGTTATCTGTCTGGATGGAGCACGAGTGGATACAAGGCATGTCCGATGTACAATGAAGATGCTAGCAGTATACGTATACGAGATAGAATAGCATATGTAGGTCATAGGCGATTTCTCCCACTCAATCACCCTTGGAGGAAATCAAGAGATTTTAATGGACACGGAGAGACTAGGCTTGCACCTAAACCTATCAACGGAGATGATTGCTTACGTCAGTTGGAACATCTCACTATACATCATCATGGAAAACATCAGTCTCATGGCGGGAAAAAAAGAAAACGCGACTCACATGATTTAAACTGGTCAAAGAAAAGCATCTTCTTCGAACACTCGTACTGGCCAAAGTTGTTAATTCGTCATAACATAGACGTGATGCATGTTGAAAAGAATGTGTGTGAGAACGTGTTAGGAACCTTGTTAAACATAGAATGAAAGACGAAAGACACTGATAAAGCTCGACTAGATTTGGAAGATATAAACATACGAAAGGAGCTTCACTTGGTGCGGAAGAATGACCGTTGGGTTAAACCACATGCTATGTATGTTTTAACCCAAATGAGAGAAAACAATTTTGTAATCTACTAAAGTCTGTGCGTTTTCCAGATGGGTATGCTGGAAATTTAGCTAAAAATGTGATTGCTGTGCAAGGAAAGGTATATGGGCTTAAATCACATGATTGTCATGTTTTAATACTGTAACGCCCCGAAATACCCCGAAACGAGCCATTTAATAATAATGGGCTTTTAAGGGTTAATTTAAGAAATAAAGGGGTAAATTAGTGGGCTATGGATCAAATTAGCCTTAATGGGCTAGGCTTAATGGGTTTAAGGGCCCTAATCAGCCCTTAAACATGCATGAACAGCCTCATCTTCATCACATTACAACCCTAGCCACCAAATTCGTAGAGAGAGAAAGTAGAGAGAGAAAGTGAAGAAAATCAAGATTTGGAGTTTGAAGGTTTGAAGGATTGAAGTTCTGGTGGATTGGAGCATCAAAACACAAGGAAAGAGCAACAAAACAAGGTAAGAATCGACCTCTAAGGCCCTCTGTAGATCAAACCCGGATTCTAGGGTTTTGGGGTTTTGAAAAGTTTAAAGAAACACATAAAGGTCGAATTTTTACGTATGAAAACGTGTAAAAAGCTTAGATTTGGTTTCATGGAAGGTAAACTAAGGATTTGGACGTAAAAAGTTAAGATTTTGGGTTAAAAACGGGCTGGATCTGAGTTCCAGTTCATCCAGCGAAACTGGGCCCCGATCCAGCGAATTTAAGCCTTTAACCAGCGAAACTGCGTACTCATTTAGCGAGACTAGGAGAAATTCCAGCAAAACTACAGTTTCGCTGGGGCGAAACTATAGTTTCACCGGTAACCTCGCTAAGACCCAGACAGACCTATAGACCTTGCGAGACTAGGGAATTCCAACGAAAGTTGGGCGCTCAAGGCAGCGAATCTGTCTAGCGAAACTAGCAGAAGTGCTGCCCAGCGAAACTGCAGGCGAAACTGCAGTTTCGCTGTAGCGAAACTATGGGCGAAATTTTGAGGAAAATGACGTTTTTGCATGTTAACTTTCGTGCAGCTAGAGTGTTTAGGCTATAGCCTAAGTGACTTAGAATTTAAGCTACTTGGGCGAGTTCAGGTGAGTTCTAGACCCCTCTTTTACCCGTTTTCAATGTTTTGGGGTGATATGCATACTAAATTACATACTTTTATGATGACGATTTTAAGACCCTTTTATCAAGAAAATAAATTTTCCTAAAGTAAAATGTGCTAGGGGCGTTGCCCCTTGGACCCCACTAGGGGCTGCCGCCCCTAGAACCCCGCTATCAGGGGCTGCCGCCCCCGAACCCCCGCTGTCCCGCGCAGGGTCAGTTATGTGGTTTATCTCTCATGATTGATTAAAAAGTGAATGCTTAGACTAAGAGTTTACTTCTTATTATGTATTGTGTTGTGTTATATTATGTATAACTTAAACATGACAGTGGAACATAAAGAAAGGTTATGAGGCCCATAACATGTACCTTGATAAAGTGATAAAGTAAAGCCTTGCAAGAAATTGATAAAGGAGGGTTGCATTCGTTGTACCCTCACCAGTGATAAAGTGATAAAGTATGCTCGAACAGGCAGGTCAGTAAGTCCTAAATTGGCATGACAATAATGGCCTGATCGGGTACGGCAGTAAGTCCTTAATTGGCATGTCGGTAAAGTCCTAGGCGAGCCTAGGCACCGATAGAGACAGAGAATTGACGGATAAAGAAGAGTAATAAAAAAACGAAACAAACCATGATAAAGAAATGATAAAGTGATAGCCTGTGTGTATTTATATTTTGATAGACAATGATTATTTTCAACTGATAAAGCTAATGTCTGCTCTGATAGTTATTTAGCAAAGTAAACCTAGAATTCACTCAGCGAAGCTGACTTTTGTATGCATATCAGTTGACAGGTAAGAGGTAGTGTTGATGGGATGTGAGCATGGAATGGAAGCTTCTTGGCACTCAAAGACTGGCACCCCCGATAAAGAAAGGCTTAAAAGGACTTTAAATAGTTTTGATGTTTAAAGACAATGTTTATAATTTAATTTAACTACGTTGTAATGGGTTGAATTACAGTATATTTTTCCGCTGCAATATATCTTTACATATATACGAGTAAATGATTGCTTTAAATCTATGATTGCTGTGAATGACCAACTGTGAGGCTTCCCTGAGAAAGGTGGGCCTTACAAGTTGGTATCAGAGCCAATGTTTAAGGGATTTGGGGAAAACCATTTTATAAACCTAAACTTAAACAGAGAATGGGACCAAGTGTCAAGGATGCCAGTCCAAGAAGCTCCATGCCCAGAGGTAACAAATATGCTATAGGTATTATTCTAGCGGATAGTGCCTTCTTATTTGAGTTAGAGCCGAAATAGAGTAGGATAATGTTATCTGTGATGCCTATCTGGATTTATGTGACTTATACGTGCATAGACTAGGTATAGTAGGTTCTGGTGTTGGTGTGGTTCAGGATAGAAAAGTTTATGGCACGAGAAGTTCTGTAAGTAGTTAATCACAACTGGCCACTGTTATTAAAAATTTACAAAACTTGTCGTGAACTGAACTTGCCTTGAAGGACCATATTAACATTCTGAATCTTATAGGGAGTAGAACGAATGTCACCTAAGAAAGAAGTTCCAACCATGGTCACCCGGAGAAGCACTAGGGGAAGGCCCCCGACTAAGGCAAAGGAAACTGCAAGTGCAACTGTGAAGCCAACAAAAAGGTCAACCAGAAAGCCGGTTGAGGAACCGATTAAGGAGGAGGAGGTTGAGTTAGGAACGGGAGCCGAGGGGTCTACCCCTGATCAGGCCAAACTGAAAGAGACAGTAAAGGAAGCTATTGCCCAAGAGGTGCATCAAGTCCTGTCTGGAGTGATGCCCGCTCTGCTTGCGGAATTTGTGGAGCAGGTTAAGGGCGACAGTAAGAAGAGTACGGCTTCAGAAAAAGTTGATAAGAAAGGGGCAGTCAAGACTGAGGAGTTGAGCGACGAGGGAGATCGTCTGGGTAACCATGATGGCCCTGAAGTGGAAGAGAGGGCGAAGGGGTGCAGCTACGGGGATTTTCAGAGGTGTAAGCCCCCAACGTTTGATGGTACTGGTAACGCTGCCACTGCTCAGCGTTGGATAAGGGAAATGGAGGCCGTACTGAAGATCAGTGAGTGCCGTGAAAACCAAAAGGTGAAGTTTGCTTCCCATTCCCTTTTGGATCCAGCACTGTGTTGGTGGGATAACATTGCTGAGTCTTACGGGGAGGAGGCCATTGAGAGGATGAAATGGCCGGAGATGAAGAGGTTGGTGATAGAGGAGTACTGCCCGGAGAGAGAGCTTGACAAGGTCGAGCAAGAGTTTGTGAGTTTGGAGGCTGGAAATATGACTCACCAGGAGTACACTACAAAATTCAATGAAATGGCACGTCTGGTGCCTGATTTGGTAACTCCTGAAGCCAAAAGGATCAAGAGGTGCATACAAGGGTTGCCTCTAGACATTCGTAGGGACATGGTCACTGCTCGACCTAGTACTTTTAGGTCAGCAGTGGACCTCAGTGGAAGGTTGTACGATCATCGTAGGCCGGTGACAGTGGGTGAAACAAAGAAAGTTTGGAACACTAATGGGAAGAGGTATGGAAGTGGTAACTACCAACCGGGAAACAAGAAAACGCGAGTAGATGCAAAACAAGCGATCGTGAAGGGGGTAGAAGAAATTAAGGAATGTGGGAAGTGCGGGAGGAGGCATCCTGGAGAATGCCGGATGGGTAGCCCTGGGTGCTACCGGTGTGGGAAGACTGGTCACTTGGCGAGAGAGTGCCCGAAAGTGGACAAGTGCTTCAACTGCCACGAGTCGGGGCACCGCAGCAATGATTGCAAGAAAGCTAAGGCGGGAGGCTCGGGAACGAGCAGGGATGAGGAAAAGGGAGATGATGGAAAGCCTAAGGTCAAGGCAAGGGCTTTTACCATGAACAAGAAAGAGGCAAGGAAAGACCCAGACGTAGTGTCAGGTACGTTCCTTGTCAATGATGTCTGTGCCTCCATATTATTTGATAGTGGTGCCAGTAAGAGTTTTGTATCTGTATCCTTCTGTGCTACACTAGATGCCCAAACTAAGGAAATAGATGATGCCTTCGAAATAGAAACAGCCGATGGTAAGTCCATTAGAATAGTTAGAGTGATAGAGGATTGCCACATTAAACTAGGAGGTCATTACTTTCCCGCACAATTGTTTGCCATGCCCTTAGGAGGTTTTGACGTCGTACTAGGGATGGATTGGTTGGCTGCCCACGATGCTAACATAGTATGCCAGCAAAAGATGATCCGATTAACGGCTCCAGATGGTAGTCCGATTACGATCTACGGTGATAATGATTGCAAGGTTCCAAGGATCATTTCCATGATCAAGGCGGAGAAATGTATGAGGCGAGGGTGCGGAGCTTATCTAGCGTATGTCAAGGATGTTAAAGATAAAGCGAAAGAGTTGTCCGATGTACCAGTGGTGCGGGACTTTCCTGACGTATTCCCGGAGGATCTGCCCGGAATACCACCGGATAGAGAGATAGAGTTCCAGATTGACTTGCTGTCAGGAGCCCAACCCATTGCCAAAGCACCCTACCGCCTAGCTCCCTCCGAGATGAAGGAGCTCATGTCACAACTGCAAGAACTCCTTGACAAAGGGTTCATTAGGCCCAGCATTTCTCCATGGGGTGCTCCCATGCTGTTTGTGAAGAAGAAGGATGGCAGCATGAGGATGTGTATAGATTACAGGGAGTTGAATAAGCTGACCGTGAAGAATCGATACCCTCTACCTCGGATAGATGATCTGTTTGATCAGTTGCAAGGGGCAAGTTGGTTCTCCCGGATAGATCTCCGATCCGGATATCACCAACTGAAGGTAAGGGAGCAAGATGTCCCAAAGACAGCCTTCCGAACACGCTATGGCCACTACGAGTTTCTGGTTATGTCTTTCGGGCTAACCAATGCTCCTGCGGCATTCATGGACTTGATGAATCGCGTGTGCCGCCCGATGCTAGACAGATCGGTGATAGTATTCATTGACGATATCCTGATATACTCAAAGAACGAAGGAGATCATGCTTGTCATATCAAGGAGGTGTTAGAAACTTTACGAAGGGAGAAACTGTATGCGAAGTTCTCTAAATGTGCCTTCTGGCTACGGGAGGTACAGTTTTTAGGGCACGTTATAAATTCCGAGGGAGTAATGGTTGACCCAGCGAAAGTTGAAGCAGTTACGCAATGGAATTCCCCGAGGACGCCATCCGAAATCCGTAGTTTCTTGGGATTGGCTGGTTATTATAGAAGGTTCATCAAAGATTTCTCGAAGATAGCTTCCCCATTAACAAGGTTAACGAGGAAGAACGTGGTGTTCGACTGGGGAAAGGAACAGGAAGATGCGTTCCAGGAATTGAAGGATAGATTAACCAAAGCTCCTATACTAACCCTACCGGAGGGAGATGAAGACCTAACGGTATACTCCGATGCTTCTTACTGTGGGCTAGGCTGTGTGTTGATGCAAAGAGGAAAGGTTATAGCTTACGCATCCAGACAGCTAAAGGACACGGAGGTTAATTACCCGGTTCACGATTTGGAACTTGCCGCAGTAGTGTTCGCACTGAAGATCTGGAGACACTATTTGTATGGAACTAAGTGCGCCATATTTACCGACCACAAAAGTCTGAAATATTTCTTTGAGCAGAAGGACCTAAATATGAGACAAAGGAGGTGGTTGGAGTTGATAAAGGATTACGATTGTGAAATCCATTATCACCCGGGTAAGGCGAACGTGGTAGCCGATGCCCTGAGCCGAAAGGAAGGATACGAACCGATCCGGGTGAAGGCGTGCCAACTAGTAGTGACCCCAGATGTTATGAGGATGATAAGCAAAGCTCAAATAGACGCTTTAAAAGAGCAGCAAATCAATAAGGAAAGGATGGTGGGAAAGGTGGATGAATTGGTAGAGAACACCTTGGGTGTTAAGACCTTCCATGGCAGGATATGGGTTCCGAAGCATGGTGACTTGCGGGAAAAGATTATGGATGAAGCGCACAAGACCCGCTACTCAATACATCCAGGCGCAAATAAGATGTACCACGATTTGAAGAAAGATTTTTGGTGGCCTGGGATGAAGAGAGATGTGGTTGCGTATGTAAATAAATGTCTCACGTGCCTACAGGTGAAGGCTGAGCACCAAAGACCTTATGGTTATGTTCAGCCATTAGAAGTACCAGAATGGAAGTGGGAACATATTACCATGGACTTTATCACTAAATTACCACGCACGACAAAAGGCCACGACGCGATATGGGTGATCGTTGATAGACTGACTAAAAGTGCGCATTTCCTGCCAATCAAGGAAGCAATTAGTTCGGAGAAGCTTGCTGAACTATTTATCCGAGAAATTGTGGCGCGACATGGTATGCCCGTATCGATTGTTTCAGATAGAGATACGCGGTTCACCTCGAAGTTCTGGAAAAGGTTCAATAAAGAAATGGGCGCGAGATTGCATGTTAGTACCGCATACCACCCACAGACCGATGGGCAATCGGAAAGAACGATCCAGACACTGGAGGATATGCTTCGGGCATGCGTTATTGAATTTGGTGGTAATTGGGATGATCATTTGCCACTAGCAGAGTTCTCCTATAACAACAGCTACCACGCCAGTATTAAGATGCCCCCATATGAGTTATTGTACGGTCGACGGTGCAGAACTCCTATTTGTTGGGGTGATGTCGGACAGAAGGAGTTAGGAAGCTTAGAAGTCGTGGAAGCCACAACGGAAAAGTTGGAGAAAATCAAGGCGTATATGAAGGCTGCAAAGGATAGACAAAAGTCATACGCCGACAGAAGAAGGAGACCTATCGAATTTAGTGTGGGTGACAGGGTAATGTTAAAAGTGTCGCCATGGAAGGGGATTATCCGATTTAGGAAGAGGGGGAAACTGAGTCCCAGGTTTATCGGACCATTCGAGGTACTAGCACGAGTTGGGGATGTAGCTTACAGGCTAGACCTTCCAGACGAGTTAAGTGGGATTCACCCTACCTTTCATGTGTCACACTTAAGAAAATGTTTAGCACCGAATGAGGCAGTCGTACCTCTAGATGACATCGAGGTGGATGAGAAGCTGAACTATGTAGAACAACCGGTGGCTATACTGGACCGGAAGGAGAAACAATTGAGAAATAAAGTAGTCAAACAAGTCAAGGTGCAATGGAAACACCGAAGGGGGTCGGATGCCACCTGGGAATCCGAGGAGGAAATGAGGCGCCAATACCCCGATCTGTTTAATGACGAGTCAGGTTTCGAGGACGAAACCTAAATAAGGGGGGGAGACTTGTAACGCCCTGAAATACCCCGAAACGAGCCATTTAATAATAATGGGCTTTTAAGGGTTAATTTAAGAAATAAAGGGGTAAATTAGTGGGCTATGGATCAAATTAGCCTTAATGGGCTAGGCTTAATGGGTTTAAGGGCCCTAATCAGCCCTTAAACATGCATGAACAGCCTCATCTTCATCACATTACAACCCTAGCCACCAAATTCGTAGAGAGAGAAAGTAGAGAGAGAAAGTGAAGAAAATCAAGATTTGGAGTTTGAAGGTTTGAAGGATTGAAGTTCTGGTGGATTGGAGCATCAAAACACAAGGAAAGAGCAACAAAACAAGGTAAGAATCGACCTCTAAGGCCCTCTGTAGATCAAACCCGGATTCTAGGGTTTTGGGGTTTTGAAAAGTTTAAAAAAACATAAAGGTCGAATTTTTACGTATGAAAACGTGTAAAAAGCTTAGATTTGGTTTCATGGAAGGTAAACTAAGGATTTGGACGTAAAAAGTTAAGATTTTGGGTTAAAAACGGGCTGGATCTGAGTTCCAGTTCATCCAGCGAAACTGGGCCCCGATCCAGCGAATTTAAGCCTTTAACCAGCGAAACTGCGTACTCATTTAGCGAGACTAGGAGAAATTCCAGCAAAACTACAGTTTCGCTGGGGCGAAACTATAGTTTCACCGGTAACCTCGCTAAGACCCAGACAGACCTATAGACCTTGCGAGACTAGGGAATTCCAACGAAAGTTGGGCGCTCAAGGCAGCGAATCTGTCTAGCGAAACTAGCAGAAGTGCTGCCCAGCGAAACTGCAGGCGAAACTGCAGTTTCGCTGTAGCGAAACTATGGGCGAAATTTTGAGGAAAATGACGTTTTTGCATGTTAACTTTCGTGCAGCTAGAGTGTTTAGGCTATAGCCTAAGTGACTTAGAATTTAAGCTACTTGGGCGAGTTCAGGTGAGTTCTAGACCCCTCTTTTACCCGTTTTCAATGTTTTGGGGTGATATGCATACTAAATTACATACTTTTATGATGACGATTTTAAGACCCTTTTATCAAGAAAATAAATTTTCCTAAAGTAAAATGTGCTATGTAAATTGTTCAAAATATTTTCGGGCGCGCTGACCTGGCAGCCCGGCCCCAGCCAGGGGCGTTGCCCTTGGACCCCACTAGGGGCTGCCGCCCCTAGAACCCCGCTATCAGGGGCTGCCGCCCCCGAACCCCCGCTGTCCCGCGGAGGGTCAGTTATGTGGTTTATCTCTCATGATTGATTAAAAAGTGAATGCTTAGACTAAGAGTTTACTTCTTATTATGTATTGTGTTGTGTTATATTATGTATAACTTAAACATGACAGTGGAACATAAAGAAAGGTTATGAGGCCCATAACATGTACCTTGATAAAGTGATAAAGTAAAGCCTTGCAAGAAATTGATAAAGGAGGGTTGCATTCGTTGTACCCTCACCAGTGATAAAGTGATAAAGTATGCTCGAACAGGCAGGTCAGTAAGTCCTAAATTGGCATGACAATAATGGCCTGATCGGGTACGGCAGTAAGTCCTTAATTGGCATGTCGGTAAAGTCCTAGGCGAGCCTAGGCACCGATAGAGACAGAGAATTGACGGATAAAGAAGAGTAATAAAAAACAAAACAAACCATGATAAAGAAATGATAAAGTGATAGCCTGTGTGTATTTATATTTTGATAGACAATGATTATTTTCAACTGATAAAGCTAATGTCTGCTCTGATAGTTATTTAGCAAAGTAAACCTAGAATTCACTCAGCGAAGCTGACTTTTGTATGCATATCAGTTGACAGGTAAGAGGTAGTGTTGATGGGATGTGAGCATGGAATGGAAGCTTCTTGGCACTCAAAGACTGGCACCCCCGATAAAGAAAGGCTTAAAAGGACTTTAAATAGTTTTGATGTTTAAAGACAATGTTTATAATTTAATTTAACTACGTTGTAATGGGTTGAATTACAGTATATTTTTCCGCTGCAATATATCTTTACATATATACGAGTAAATGATTGCTTTAAATCTATGATTGCTGTGAATGACCAACTGTGAGGCTTCCCTGAGAAAGGTGGGCCTTACAAATACAACGCATTATTCCTATTGCAATTCGACCATTTTTCACCAAACAAATTCGTGATGCATTAGTCGAGCTGTCTCAGTTTTTCAAGAAACTTACTGAGGTCACGTTACACGTGAGGGAGTTAAAAGCATTACAAGAAGAGATAGTTAAGATTTTGTGCAAGCTTGAACGGATATTTCCTCCATCATTTTTTACAATTATGGTGCACTTGTGTGTTCATCTTCCTGAAGAGGCAATATTAGGAGGACCCGTGCAATCAAGGTGGATGTATCCAATTGAAAGATACCTTGGCCATTTAAAGAAATACGTTAGAAATAAAGCTAAACCTGAAGGCTCAATAGCAGAAGGTTATATTGTTGAAGAAGCTATAACATTTTGTTCACATTATTTACGAGGTGTTGAATCAAAGTTGGACAAACGCAACACAAAAGATGATAAAATTTCTATTGACGCTCAAAACTATGCGTTAGATATTTTCAGATTAAGTGGCCGAGGTATTGGGAGGAAAGAAGTTCGTATCCTTCCTAGTAATCTTATGAAGAAAGCGACATGGTTTATATATAATAATTGCCAAGAGATTCAACCGTACATAGAGTAAGTCTTTTTCTATCTTTGTTTGTGAATAATATTAAATGTCAAATGTTAATAAATTTATATTTTATCTAAATGTTGCAGAGAACACTTACGGTTTTTACAAAGTCAACATCCTGAAACAACAGACTTTTTCGAGAAACAACATTCTACATTCCCGGATTGGTTTGCAAAACGGGTATAATCACACCCTATTTACTTGCTTTAATTTATAAAACTGCATTTCTCTCCACTAACATGATTACTATGTTTAAAATTGAGAACAGATTCGAGAAAAGTATACGTTAAATCCTTCTCAAATTAACGAGGAGTTATATGTATTGTCTTCCCTTCCTGATAATCGAGTTTCGTATTACAAGGGATACATAGTGAATGGGGTTAAATTTATAGTTAAGTCAAGAGATGATTGCAGGCAAACACAAAATTGTGGAGTAACGGTCCCCGGCATTCATAATGATGTTGAAGATGATTATTATGGATATCTCGACGAAGTGATTGAATTGTCATTCATACGAGGTTATCGTGTTATTTTATTTAAATGTACATGGTTTGACACTGCTCGTCGTAGAAAACACATCATATTTGAACCACATTTCATAAGCATAGACACTTCCCGGAGTGCTTATAAGGAGGATCCTTTTATTTTTGCAAACCAGGCGAAACAAGTATTTTATATAAATGACCCACTTAAGCCAAATTCAGATTGGAAAATCATTGAAAGAATAAATCACAGACACCTATGGGATATTCCAGAAGACAAGAATTCAGAAGATTTGTTAGAAGATGTCAACCTTCATCGTGAAGATATTGTAGAACAAATTGTTGAAAATGTTGATGTTCAGGGCACCATAGATGATTTTATAGATGACGAAATAGATGATTCTGATCATAGTATGGAAGATTTTGGTTTAGAGTCAGATTTGGATGATTCAGATACTTATAAGTCTAATGATGAGAATGAGGATGTTGACTCTAATGATGATGATGATGATTTGTAATGGTTAGTTTGATTATTTATTTTTTTCAATTACTAGTCTTAATCATACTAACATGCATGTAAAGTCAAATTATTTCACTTAACTCAAACATTTATTATGGATATTGTGCTGGCAGGTAAAGATAGAATTGCCAGGGAAGGAAACACAAGTGGTTTTATACGAGCAATTTTAGGTACTTTTTTATTTTAATGCTATTTACAGTAATTTGGTTGAATTTTAGCTTAATTGTTTTCTGTTTTATGATAAACAAATTGCCTATTCTTGGTTGGGTCAACGGACAAGACTACAAATGTTTAAATTTGAGTTAACAACAAGAAGGGGGTGTTAATGAATGTTGGGTTGATTTTGTAAAAAAAAATGATGCTAAATTCGCATGTTCTAGACAGATTTCATGCAGAGTTTGACAAATCGTTTAAAATCAACGAAATATACTTTTGGGGCATATTTTATATGCTTGGAAACCTCTCTTAGACTATTTTCTACAGATTTTTAGAGTGCTACAAATATGAGCGATAGATGCATAGAAACTACATGATAATTCGGACTTGTAAGTTGGTTTAAAGCTGAGTTTTTGATTAAATATGAATCTGTCCTGTTTTTCTAAAAATCCTATAAAATCATAGAAAATTCTAGAATAGTTGTATTATATATGCTTAGAAAGCTCTTTCAGTATACTACCATTCATGTTTGAAAATAAAAATCTAAATAAAATCGTAGAATGGTTAAAATAATGGAATACAACAACAACTCTGAAAAATGCTGCACAAAGGTCTTTTCTAACCAGGAGTGGATATTTGATAACACTTGTTCTAAATATGTTTTGTTGTTCCAGTGGTTTATCTTCGTCTAATAAAGTTTGTTTGAAATGTTTAAGGTACTTGAAAATAGATTATACAAGTATTTACCCAAACAAGTCAAGATGAAGACGAAGACAATAACATCCTTTGGGCAAGGTAAGTAGTTGATATTATATTGTAGGTAAAAATTAAGTGTTTACTTAGCTTTGTATTAATTATATAGTTGGGCATATCGTAGGTAAAGATTAAGTGCAAACAAAGTTGGAACGCATCTTGGATGGGGAAAGCAATTCTTTTGCAAGTCATTGAACTTTGTGAAGCTTAAATTTTATGTTGGGAGTCGAAAATGTTATGCGAATTGATTAATTTTGTTTTGACATGTTTTGTAACAATTGATCATTATGTAGTAGTGTTTGGTACAATCATAAACGTTGGGTTACAACATATTATGTATATATAGTTATATGAAAAAAAGATCATTGAACAGGTTGATTTCGTAAGGATATTTCATTTTTAGGGTGCATCATGTCAAAATTTCCTTATAAAGTCTGAGACCATAACATTTGCTTACTTTTTAAAATAGCTATTATAAAATATAGTTGTTTTAAAAATTACAAAATTACAGATTAATAATTTGTCTTTTATTTTCTTTTACTCATAAGACATTTAAGACTAAATATCATTCACTAATTTGGTTCCTAATAAGAATATAACTTGGTTATAATCTTTTATTTGATCCTCCTAAACACTAGAATGTGTTTTTAATTTTGGAAACTAGATCTCAGCTTCGAATAATATAATTTACATAATTAAATTTTACCTGCTGATTCCTTTCTTAAAGTGATATAAATTGAGTCAAAGTATTGGAGACTATATATCAGTCATTAATATTATTGTTATGCAAAGAGTATCCTAAACTATTTCAATTTGCTTTAGACATTAAGAACTGAATTCTAGTCACTAATTTGTTCATTTAAGATATTAAAATCCTTGTTTATTTTTTGCAACTAAATTTCAGTCCCTACTTATTTTATCTAGAAACCTCTTTAGAAGCTGGATATAAGTTCTGAATAAAATCAATTTCAACATGTTTACGACTGATATTCAGTCTTTGATACCTTTCATATAACGATATATATTAACCCAAATAGTTAAAGACTATAAATCAGTTACTAATCATTTTTTTACCCAACAAACATTTGAGACTGAATAATTGACCTAAATTTGGTTTGGTTTACCAAAATATTAAGAACTAAATTTTAGTCTCCAATATGTTCCCTCTTTATTAAAGACTAATTATCAGTTACTCATATAATAATGTCATGATGACTTAATCTGGTTATTTATTATGTATATATATTGTGACTGAATTTTAGTCTTTAACAAGGTTTCAAAGTTTTAGAGACTGATCACCAGTCATTAGAAAGAGTCATAAAAAACTCAGTCTCTAATATAATTAGTAACTGATATTGTTGTCCCTGATAGTAAATATCCAAGACTGATAGTTCAGTCTCAAAGAACTTAGTCCCTAATGATCACTTTTCTGGTAGTGTTAATTTAAGTGAAACAATCATGATAGTTATATATATATGACGTTCCGAGGACGACAGACAACCTGAAACTTATAATGTAGAATACAAACCACGGACATGTAATGATTTAGTGAATATGCAGTGGGTAATTCCTTATGGGTAGGTGACGCTTTCTCAAACCAAATGAAAGTTAAACTTAAATGTGTTTTGTACTATCACGAACCCTAGATTCATATATAACAAGTATATAAGTGGCACTCGATGTTATCACACAAGAAATGTGGAGATGCTTGAAGATGAAAACATATATGGAAAGTGTTCTGTTCAGTGGTACTTCGTTAGGTTTATTTATCAAAACAGTTTTGATAATTATTAATCAGATTAATAACAGTTAACGCAGCGGAATAATAATTAAATACCAGAATGAACCCGACAGGATCTGGGTTACATACAATGCAAATACAGATTAAAATTAACCTACTGGTGAGATAACTATACCTTTGTGGTTAATAATTAACCGTTTGAGACACCGTAGGTTCAACAAACACGATGCTAGAGTTACGAACCGAACAAAAACAAAACCAAGATGCGTGGTTCTTGGGTTTTGATGTGTTCACGGGTGGAGTATGGTTATGAATGGTGATGGTGTCGGCGCTCAAAAGGAGTGGCGGCCCTTTTTTGTTGTATATGGCAATCAAATGAAAAGGTTCCAATAGTCTAGATTATCTTCTTATTTTTCTGCCCTAGTAGATGGAATCAAAAGGAAAAGCCTTCTCCTTTTTATTTTCTTAGTCCACATTCATATTTATATAGATAAGAAATTAGGTTTTAAAACCTAATTAATCATTTATTTAATATTAATCTACTCACTGGCCCTAGGCCCAATTAGATTAATATTAGCCCACGTCATAACCGAAAAACGAAACAATAACGTTTAACACTTAAACGTTTAATTAAACAATTTATAACTTTTATAAATCATTTAAACCCGATATAGTTCGTAAACGCCAGTTGAATAAAATAAGTGGACTTAATATTCGTTGCCTAAGGTGTAACTCTTACGGGTCATAGCTCAGTTGACAACGTCAATCAATCGAACCTGTACATAATCTAACAAACTCCCACTTGGACGGTATTCGATTAAATCTTAACGTAGACAGTCAGCGGTGCTCTAGCTGCACATGGCTGCCCCCAACAAGGTATGACACTTTAAAGTCATTAACCAAAACATCTTGATCTAGTAACATTTTACTACAACAAAACAATAGACTTATGGTTATCATATTCATTTATCCTTTCTGTAAAAGACATCAATTGAGTCATTGAGATTAATTCTCATATGGAGCTCAATCATTATTGTTCCCGATCCAGATTCAAAATGGTCCAATCAAACACAGAGTCAGTTTGGGTGTGGCCTCACACAGTCAGTTTGAATCAACAAGGGCGTCACGATGTCTAACTGTTGCATATAATGTAAGAGTACAGAATCCCTTATTGACTACATACAACTCCCACTGAACTTCAGAATTATTCTTAATCAAAGACTTTATGACTGGCGGTTACGCGACAGCGGTTGACAGTGATCAAGGAATAACCTTTGGTAAACGGAAGTTCTAGTATGCATCTCATGTCAGAGGATACTAAATGAGTATACCAATATCAAAGCATCTTATAATGAAGATGATTTGTGGTGAGTTACATCCAACGTCATTCATAATGAGGTCTGTAAATTTAGAAGTCAACTCCTTGAGTCTAAATTCAAAATAGTCTTAATTCAGAATTGTTCCCACAAGTCCGACCGACTACGGATAATTTAGAATACAATATTCATGGATTAAACGTATTAAAAATGAACACAGTTATAGGATTCATAATTGTATCTATATCTGTAAATCAAAATGAATTCAAAAGTATAACTGTTTAAAAGTTCGTACATCCAAATACTAAATCAAAACATATCACTAGCTAATCTAAGCCCGATCGCATTTCTATATTGATCATGCTTGTTCTGAGTCATGGGCTTAGTAAACGGGTCTGCTAGGTTTTGATCTGTGTCTATTTTGCTTATCACGATGTCTCCCTGTTTCACTATGTCCTGTATGTAATGAAACTTCCTCTGAATATGCTTGGCCCTGTGATGAGATCTGGGCTCTTTGGCTTGAGCAATAGCACCTGTGTTATCACAAAATATCTCGATAGGTTGCTGAATACTTGGAACCATATCGAGATCGGCTATGAACTTCTTCAGCCAAGCAGCTTCCTTTGCAGCATCAGATGCTGCAATGTATTCAGATTTAGTGGTAGAATCTGCCACCACACTTTGCTTGGAACTTTTCCAAGAGATGGCTCCACCATTGAGTGTGAATACAAAACCAGATTATGAGCGAGAGTCATCTCGGTCAGTTTGAAAACTAGTATCAGTGTAACATCTTATAGTGAGCTGTTCTTTAACTCCTCTAAATATTAAGAACATGTCTTTAGTCCTTCTCAAGTACTTCAGAATGTTCTTAACTGCAGTCCAATGGGCAAAGCAAGGGTTTTACTGATAACGGCTAGTAATGCTCAAAGCATACGAGACGTCAGGTCTAGTGCACAGCATAGCATACATTATGGAACCAATCACTGAAGCATATGGAACCTTTTCCATTCGCTTAACATCAATGTCCGTTGAAGGAGATTGCGATTTGTTCAACACGGTACCTTTAGTCATTAGAACACCTCCTTTCTTGGAGTTTTCCATCTTAAAGCGCGTCATCATTTTGTCTATGTATGTGCTTTGACTAAGCCCTAGAAGCCGCTTAGATCTATCCCTATAGATCTTTATTCCTAGAATGTAAGAAGCTTCTCCAATATCTTTCATTACGAAACAAGCTCCCAACCATTTTTTAAATTCGTTAAGCATTGAGATATTGTTTCCAATGATCAGTATATCATCCACATACAATATGAGGAACGATATAGTGCTCCCACTAGCCTTTCTATAAACACAAGGCTCATCTTCACTTTTGACAAAACCGAATTCGACGATTCTCTGATCAAAATGAAGATTCCAGCTACGGGATACCTGTTTAAGTCCATAAATGGACTTATTCAGTTTGCACACCTTATTTGGATATTATGGATTGACAAAACCATCGGCTGAACCATATAGACATCTTCAGAGAGATGTCCATTTAGAAAAGCTGTTTTGACATCCATTTGCCATATCTCGTAATCATAGTACGCGACAATGGCAAGCAATATCCTAATCGATTTGATCATAGCAACGGGTGAGAAAGTTTTATCATAGTCAACACCTTGAGTTTGAGTGAAACCTTTTGCAACTAGCCGTGCTTTATAAGTGTGTACATTTCCATGCATGTCGTTTTTTCTCTTGAAAAGCCACTTGCTCCCTACAGCCCGTGAACCGAGAGGTAGCTCAACCAAGTCCCAGACTTGATTGTCTCGCATGGATTGCATCTCGGCATTCATGGCATCTAGCCATTTCGCAGATTCCGGATCTGAGATAGCATATTTGTAGTTAATAGGTTCATCACCAGAATCAGCTACTACCAGAACCTCGGGACCCTCTAGATTCCAAAGATATCTGTCAGGTTCTTTGCGAGTTCTGCTACTTCTGCGAACGCTTGTGTTTATGTCTGAATCAGCAACAATTTCTTGTTGTTCAGACGCACCAACTACATCAGTGTTTGTTTGTGGTTCTCGAATTTCTTCAAGATCCACAATATTACTTCCAGTTCCTCGATCAAGAAACTCTTTCTCGAGGAAATGTGCCTTCCTTTTAATGGAAATCATATTTGCATTAGGATGGTAAAAGTAATACCCGCTTCTATTATAGTATCCAACGAAAATAGCTTTTTCGCCTCGAGGATCTAGCTTGTCATTAGACTCGCTAGTGACATAAGCATCACATCCCCCATACTCTAAGGTAAGACAAATTGGGTTTAGACCCATGCCATATCTCATATGGAGTTTTGTCTACCTTCTTAGTCGGTGCCAGATTGACAAGGCGGGCGCGGTCATAAGAGCATAACTCCAAAAGGAGTGAGGTAAGTTAGTTCTACACATCATCGTTCGAACCATATTAAGTAGGGTTCGATTTCTCCTCTCACTCACGCCATTAAGTTGGGGTGTGCCGGGTGGAGTGAACTGTGAAACAATTCCACATTCCTTTAGATGATTAGTGAACTCTTGGCTTAGGTATTCTCCACCTCAATCTGATCGAAGTACTTTGATAGTCTTACCAAGTTGGTTTTCTACTTCGTTCTAAAACTCTTTGAACTTTTCAAAGGTTTCATGTCTATGCTTCATAAGGTAGACATAGGCGTATCGACTATAATCGTCAATAAACGTAACAAAGTATCTTTCGTGATTTCTAGACATGGTTCTGAAAGGACCACATACATCAGAATGTATAAGTGCTAACAGATCCTTAGCCCGTTCACCAACATGGGTGAAAGGATCCTTTGTGAGTTTGCCACCTAAGTAAGATTCGCATTCATCAAAAGATTCATGTCCTGTGGATTCAAGAATCCCTTCGGACTGAAGCCTTTTCACATGGGTCTTGCTTATGTGGCCAAGTCTACAATGCCATAGAAACGTGTCGTTAATTCCAGATTTGATACGTTGAGAAAGATTATATATGTTATTGTTTGTTTGAATATCAATCTCATAAATACCACTTCGAGGTTTAGCCTCAAAATAAAAGATATCATTCAAGTAGGCAGAAATAAAAGCATCATTAAAAACGTACTTGAATCCTTGTTCAAACAATAAAGAAACTGAAATAATGTTTCTGGTTAAACCAGGAGCAAATAAACAATTATCTAAAGTAATTACAAGACCAGATGGACAAGAAAGATGATATGTTCTAGTTGCTAGAACCGGTACTCTTTTCCTATCACCAACGATGAGCTCCATGTCGCCTTGTTTCAGTTTCTTCCACTTTTCAGGCTCCTGCAAGACATTAATGATGTGGTAACCACATCCAGTATCAAATACCCATGTGTTGCTGGAAACGGTGAAAAATTCTATAACATAAATAAGAGTACCTGAAGAAGTGCCTTCACCATTGGCCTTCTTCGCCCTCAGCTTAGCTAGATAGTCAGAGCAGTTACGTCTCCAGTGCCCTATTTTATTGCATTCAAAGCAGTGTCGCTCCTCAGGAGGGGGTGCTGCTTTGTTTTTAGCCAGCTGTTTGTTGTCGGTGGCAGGCTTGGCATCAACAACTTTACCTTTACCCTTATTGTTATAAGTTTTTTTCTTGGGGTTTGGCTTCCTAACACCAGTAGATCGAACTATCAACATTTGACGGGCTTTACCTGGTATGTTTTGCTCAGCAGTTTTGAGCATACCATGTAGTTCAGCTACACTCTTAACCCATGCACTCATATTAAAGTTCATTACGAACTGGTCGTAAGAACTAGGCAAGGAGTTCAAAATGAAGTCTACTGCCATTTCATCTTGCATAGGGTAACCAAGTTTGGCCATTTGGTCGATGTACCCTTTCATTTTAAGGACATGGGCACTAACAGGCGAGCCTTCTTGTATTTTGCAGGATATAAGCTGCTTCATGGTATCATAGCGCTCTTGTCGGGCCTGTTTCTGAAACATGCCCTTAAGTTTCTCAACATGTCAAATGCAGTCATGTCCTCCATGTTCTTTTGGAGATCAGGAGACATGGTGGCTAGCATAAGGCAGGCTACCTCATCGGCATCCTCCTTAAATTTTTCCCAAGTTCTACGAGCTGCGGCCGTATTGTTTTCAGGCTCGTTGGGAACAGCGCTATTTACAACATAGAGCTTTTTCGCCATCTTGAGAATGATTCTCAGATTGCGGTGCCATGCGAGAAAGTTGGTGTTATCAAGTTTCTCTTTCTCAAGAATAGACTTGAGAATGAAGAAGTTGTTGGTTTTTTAAGACATCTGTTTAAATAAGCAAAATAAATTAATTAGTATTTTCGATGTATTTTTTCCTTATTTTAATTAATGACTCAATTACAATATTTTTAAATAAGGAATGAGAATCTGGCCTGATCAGTTACTAAAGGCAGCTGGGGCACGCAATATTAGTAAGTGATTAGGCAAACTGACAACGTTTATCAATTGTGAAAATTGCACAACTCTCGTGTATGAGGCCGCAACAACAACATTTGTCAATGCATTGATACGTTTAGCCTCATCTATGCCCACTTTTCTCTCTAGACAGCTGTGGCACGTAACAAGAGAGAAAAGTAATAGTCATTCTAAAACAGTTACTTGTGAAAGGGTCGGATGTGTCAACAAAACCCTTACACCTTGGAAGAATAAACTACACATCAAGTGCGGTGCTGTGGCTCCAAACACTGATGTTTCGCTTAATGTTCCAAGTGTTCCTTATAGTAGGGTGGCATAGACTATTGATTTTTATCTATGGGATCCAATTTTAGTGTTTACCGAATAGGGTCAAACACAACGTATAATTAAGTTATACGTGCGTCGTAAAAGTTGATAATTTTATTATATATAATCGGGACACCAGATTTTGATACCCTATTAAAACTAGGTTCATCGCGAGATAGACAACCAATTTAAGTTGATAATTTTAAATTATTAAGTTTTAAGTTTTAAAATTTAAACTAATTTTAAATTTGAAAACTTATCTAGTTATCCTTTTAAATGAATAATAATTTTAATTTAAAAATTATCAAGTTTTAAGTTTTGAAATTCAAACTAATTTTGAATTTGAAAACTTATCCGATTATCCCATTTAAAACAAATAAGTTGTTTTAATAATTTAACAAGTTATAAAAATAAGTTTAAAATTTGTTATTTATTTTGATTGTAAAAAATTATATTTTAAATCAGTTTGATATTAGGTTGGGTGTTATAATAATTATAAAATAAAACAACCATAATAGCAAAGTAATATGTAAATCTAATGGCTATGATTGTTTGATCTCGCTAGAGCCAAATAGCGAGATCAAGCCAAATCACGGGTGAAAACACAAAACAACCACAAGGATGGACCTAAGTGCATCTAGTTGTCTTGATGGGCTCCCACTGACTCCTTGATTCGTCTTGTCTCCAGTTTTGACTTCGGGTCTTCAAATATTACAATATTTACAAAAGAAATACAAAATAAAAGAAAACTCTAATCTATTACAACTTTGAGCCATCAAATGGGCCAAAACCATAAAACCAAAAACTTTAACAATAACAAATCACATCATAACCATTCAACCACAGGCCTAGCCAGATTTACATATTAAAACACAATCAAAATAATACGGACAATCTTTTGGTTAATAAATATTTAACCAAAATAAATAAGTTGCCCAAAATAATATAAATCAAAACTTCAAAATTTTAAAGTGTGATCTATAACCGGTTAACAGACCGGATCTGATTTACATGTTGTAAGCCTGGCTCTGATACCACTGTTGTGTTCAGTGGTATCTTCGTTAGGTTTATTTATCAAAACAGTTTTGATAATTATTAATCAGATTAATAACAGTTAACGCAGCGGAGTAATAATTAAATACCAGAATGAACCCGACGGGATCTGGGTTACATACAATGCAAATACAGATTAAAATTAACCTACTGGTGAGATAACTATACATTTGTGGTTAATAATTAACCGTTTGAGACACCGTAGGTTCAACGAACAAGATGCTAGAGTTACGAACCGAACAAAAACAAAACCAAGATGCGTGGTTCTTGGGTTTTGATGTGTTCACGGGTGGAGTACGGTTATGAATGGTGATGGTGCCGGCGCTCAAAAGGAGTGGCGGCCCTTTTTTGTTGTATATGGCAATCAAATGAAAATGTTCCAATAGTCTAGATTATCTTCTTATTTTTCTGCCGTAGTAGATGGAATCAAAAGGAAAAGCCTTCTCCTTTTTATTTTCTTAGTCCACATTCATATTTATATAGATAAGAAATTAGGTTTTAAAACCTAATTAATCATTTATTTAATATTAATCTACTCACTGGCCCTAGGCCCAATTAGATTAATATTAGCCCACGTCATAACCGAAAAACGAAACAATAACGTTTAACACTTAAACGTTTAATTAAACAATTTATAACTTTTATAAATCATTTAAACCCGATATAGTTCGTAAACGCCAGTTAAATAAAATAAGTGGACTTAATATTCGTTGCCTAAGGTGTAACTCTTTCGGGTCATAGCTCAGTTGACAACGTCAATCAATCGAACCCGTACATAATTTAAGAGAAAGAATAGACCATGACAAGTTATCTCAACAAAAGTATTGGCTAGAACCTTCTATTGTGATTACTTAGATAAAGAATAATGTCATAAACTTATTTGATACCACATTGGAACTCAATATAACTCTTTTTCTATTGTGTATTTATGTGTATATAATTTTACGAGAAGGTTATGGCGTAAATTGTGTTTTTTCTTGCAAACGTACAAAGTAGTTACGTAATTATTCAATTCTCTTTTTTTATAATTGTAATCTTTTTCTATAACTCTAAGTTTATAAAGGCATGTATTGATAAACTTAGTTCGGAAACTATGCTAGCAAAAATATAAAGGCCTACTGTCAAAATTTAAATATTACTAATTTTTAACGTAGTGGCACAATAAGCATTAAGGAATGTACATGTTTTTGTTTTTATTTTCTCTCTTTAAAATTTTTATTTTAAACTTACTACTTTATATATTTTACAATTTAACCTCTACAACTAGGGTGAGCAAATAACCGATTTAACCGAACCATAACCGATTTAACCACATTAACAGAACCAAATTAACCCAACCGAACAATTAACTGACGGTTCGGTTAAGCATAACCGATTAACGGCACATGCGGTTCGGTTTCGGTTTTGATGTGCAAATTAACCCTATTAACCGCACCGAACCGAATGTCGATTATATATAATAAATTTATAATACTTCTTATGATAGAATTTCATATATTTATCCTTTTTAATTCACATTTATGAAAATATATTTACATAATGGATTCCGTTTTGTATAGAAGAAGCATCATAAACAAACAGAAGCAATGCAAAATACGCGCACATATTGTTGTATGCACACCCCGACTTCAGTTTCGATTTTGGCAAGACCTTAAAAATGAACCAATAAATTGGTCCAAAACTACCCTAACAACAATTTATTAGTTAATATTTTGGTTTAAAAGCATATGTTAAATATATTTGTTAATTAACCGAATTAACCGCAAATTGACTATAACCGGTGGTTAACCGATGTGTGGTTAACCGAAGTTTCTGTTGCGGTTGCGATTAAAAAATGGTATTAACCGGTAAGGCTGTTAGTAAGGCTGATGCAACCCAAACACTTAAAGTCTTTCCAGCATGCATGCACATGTACACTGAAGTGGAATGCTTCGGAAGATTCACACTGACTTAGAAATTATTCTAAGTGTGAAATCTTCCGAAGCCAAGACCAATATCTTCCGAAGCCAAAAGATGAAGTCTTCCGAAGCTTCGAGGACAAAGTCTTCCAAAGCCAACCATTGAAGACAGATTTCTTCCGAAGACTTTTATATTACATGCTTTATTTAATGTACTTTTTTACCTAAAGCTGAACCACTTTCCGCTACCACTCTGATAAGTCACCAACCTTTTTGCAGGATCGATTATGGGTGGTTTTTCTCTCAACTCACTGTGAACAACACTCGGCAAGTAGTGTATGAAGAGTTGATCACAATATACTAAGTATCAAGCAGTAAGAAAATAAACACAACAAGTAAATTTTCAAGGTACATTTATATATTGCCTCTCAACTCAAAGGATTACAAGACTCTTGGACTCAAATCGCTTATCTAAAGAGTTACAGAGAGAAGATATATATAATACTACCTACAGCCGGATATACTTTGATACCAGCTGGACACCTCTAACCTTACATCTATACTACAAGACTCTAGGTGAGGTCTTTCAGACATTTTGCCTGAGAGTTGGTAGTCAGGACATGTCCCTGACTTACCTTTTGTCACCAACTAAAGTTGGTAACATGTACTATCATAAAAAGGTGAACAGTAGAATAAAGTATGGTCAACAACATGGCTCTTTAGGAAGATGCCATGCTGTATCAGAGGTTTACAGCGGACTGTCAGGGACCATACTTTTATCTGCTGGACATAGCAATGTCTTCCGAAGGATAAAGTGCTTCGGAAGAATAAATTCTTCCGAAGGCACTTATTCTTCGGAAGACTGCTTCTTCCGAGGCTTGGAGTCTTCTTTGTCTTCGGAAGCAGACTTTGTCTTCGGAAGCTCAGACTTTGTCTTCAGCTCTTTCATCAGACTTTGTCTTCGGAAGCTCAGACTTTGTCTTCAGCTCTTTCATCAGACTTTGTCTTAGGAAGCTTAGACTTTTTCTTCGGAAGATGGTCTTCAGCTGTTGGCTTCAGCTGTTGTCTTCAGCAGTTGACTTCAGCTGTTGTCTTCAGCAGTTGACTTCAGCTGTTGTCTTCAGCAGTTGACTTCAGCTTTTGCCTTCAGTAGATATCTTCAGCTGTTGTTCCTCAGACTCTCGGAAGATATCTTGCTTGGCTTCGGAAGCCCTTCAATGTAGCACCAAAAGTGACTATGAAGTGGTTTTGGTTGCACCAGCCTTATCATGATCCAACAAACTCCCCCTAGGCTGATGCTACCAAAACTTCACTTCTCTCTTCTTCTCAAAGCTCTCAGCACCAAGGAAAGTAAGTGTTTATCAGTGTCTTTATTCTTTCCTGCTGTGGTGCTGAGAATCTTGTACAGATCCTTGGTGGACAGAACCTCTACTCTATCACCTTGGATTATGTGTACCCTCTGTTGTGGCCCTCTGAAAAGAGTTAGTTGATAGGAAGTATAGTCATATTCCCATCGAACTATTGGTTCCAATTCAGGACCTTCCACCATCTGTAGAAAGGTTGTGCCTTTGGTGGTTGGTCTTTCCTTGTCTTCCACTCCTTTCAACTTCAACTCTTCTTCAACTTGGCTCTTCTACTTCGTTCAGCCAAGTGGAGACCGCTGATATGGTTTCTAATGTGTGCAGCAGTCTCAGAGTTGGAGGGATTGGAGAATGGCTTCTCTGCAAGCTCAGCAAGATCAAATCTGTTGAGATGCAGTAGAGAAGTGGCACTAAGCCTGTTGGTTTCACCATTCTCCCTTTCCACAACAAAGTTGTGAGAAGGTTCATCGAACCTCCACTGGATTATAGCATTTCTAGGTCCAGGAGATTGACCAGAAATCCTGTCCTCTTTCCTGGTATCCAGCAGAGTCACCAGTCTCCTTCTTAGTCTCTTCTCCTCAGCATTGAGGATATCGGAGTTGAGACCAAGAAGTCTTGCAGCCTGGCCCAAAGTGTCTCTAGGCAACTCAAGAAATTGGCCTAGGGTGAGGGAGCTTGAAGAGTTATCAACATAGGTGATGTTGATAAGCTCTCCCTCACAGGAGATGCTGCTCAAAGTAGTGCAGTTGATGAGCCTTGTCTTGAACTCCTTTATTTCCTCAAAGGAGAGATGTTGAGGAGGTTGAGGGGATGGTCTTGGTTTTTGTTGGGTAGGCTTAGGTTTAGTGGTTTTGGGTTGTGTCTTGGGTTTTAGGATGGGTAGTTTGGGTGGTTGAGGTGATGTGGTAGGTTTGGGTAGAGTTGTTGGTTGAGGGGTGAAGGTTTCATCAGTGGGTTCGGTTTTGATGGGAAAAGGGGTTGGTTCGGGTGTGGGTTGTGGCTGTGGTTGAGTGGCTGGGGTTTAGACCGTTCCCTGTACCCTCCTATACATCTCCCTTCTCTTCCCCAAACGGATGTCAGCTTTGATTTCACTGACTATCCGCTGGAGTGTCCTTTCGGACATAGGTCCCACCTGCCTACCAGAGAAGCCATGAGCCCGGAGATAGTCCTTCATCCAGGCTTTGTCATTGGACTTCTTGGTGGCTGTGACCTCCTTCTCTTCTTCCTTCCTCTTCCTCTCCCTCAACTTCTCCCTAGCAGCCTTCTTTCTTTCCTTCTCCATTTGATCCTGCTCTTTATTGTGGAGCAGCAGGATCATGTCATTGTCATGTGGAGACAGTTCAGGAAGACTGAAGCCTCTTGAGAGTAGGAATTTGACCCTATCCTCTCTCAGCTTCAGGGCTGCTTCTCTTCTTTCTTCTTCTTTCCTCTCCAAGGCCAACCTGGCTTCTTCTTCTTGTTTTAGCCTGGTTGACCTCTCCAAAGTCACCAACTCCTCTAGTGATAGCAGGAGTATCTCCTCATTGGCAGCTCCTAAACTGAAGAGCTGGTCAATGAGTGCTGTTCTTCTCTTCTGGTTGGTTTCTTCCTGATTGGCTGCAGCTGCCTTAGAACTAGCAGGTAGCAGCTTTTCAGTAGGGAACCTACCTTTCTTTTTGGCCTTCTCAATCCTCTCCTCCTCCTGAAGCTCTTCCGCAGTCAATTTTCGTTTTCCTTTGTCTTTGGCGGTGCTTGACTGTGGTGGTTCTTGGATGGAGGGTTGTGATTGAGAAAGAAGTTCAGTTGGTGTTTGGGTTGGAGGAATGTCAGAAATGTCCTCCCTGCTCACCTCAGATGCTATTTCAGCAATAACATCTGTGATGGTCAGTTCCTCGGACATCTGAAATAAGCCTTCCGCAGCTTCTATTTTGGCTTCGGAAGATTTTTCTTGTTCTTCCGAGGCTTCCATGTAGGCTTCGGAAGCTTCAGCTTGAGCTTCGAAAGATGAGACTGCTGCAAGTTTTGTCCCATCTGTTTCAGTTGCTGGGCCATCAGTCCCCATTTCCCCTTCAAAGCTAATCTCGGGTTCCATGTGGACCTTAGGTTGACCAACTTCTTCCACAGTGGTAGAAGGTACAGTCAGTCTTTAAAGCTCCTCAGCCCCAAAGTATATAAGTGTGGTGTCGGGGCTGGGATGTTCTAGGGATGATCTCAATACAAACTTTGTGAAAAGTCTGTAGAGATCTTGAAGCATCTTTGAGTTAATCTCTAGAAAGGATTGAGATGACTCAGGTAGTGTGATGAGTTGGGAAGAAATGAATTTGGTCTGTGGTTCTTCAGATGTTTGTCTCTGAACTTTCTCCCTCTTTTTGGTAGCATCATCTTGAGAGCTAGATGAGCTAGAGGAAGAAGTCATTGAGACCTGAATTGGTACATGCCTAACAGACCTCTCCGTCTGTTTCTCAGCTAGTTTAGCCTTGAGGTTATTAATCTCAAGTTGCTGAGTGGCAGTCCTTGATTCTAAGATCCTCACCTGTGATTCCAGGTTGGAGACCTTAGAAAGCAAGTACTGAAGTGTTAGTTGCATACTTCCCTCATCTTCATGAGAAGAATCACGGGGAGATGAGATAACATACCTAGTATGCTCACTCTCACCACCAGATGTGGCTTCTTGGCACCCTGGTTTCCTTTGCTCAGAGTCATCTCTTTCAGAGATGTCAATGGGCAAAGTTTCCGTAGACTCAGTCCTAATTATGTTACCACTGTCCTGAGAGCTCAATGAGAGACTCTGAGTAGTGGCAGCTAAGTCTACATGAGTCCCCTCCACATCAGTGGGACTCACCTCAGTAACTGGCTTCTGATGGGGGCTAGAGACAAGGGATCCCTCTTGGCTCTGTTGATCTTTCAGAGGGTGTTGTAGATCAACTTCATGGCCATGGAGAGATGTAATCTCTTCATCAGTGCGGAGTAAAAGGTCAGTGAAAGAGAGGGTGGTTAGTCCTACTGACCCGGGACCTAGATCAATGTCTACAGGCATTGAGCCTACGCTGGGGCTGTCCCTAGAAGGCTGCACAGGGGAGTGTAGAGACTCACCCTGTGGGCTTAAGGCTTGGGGTTCGGGCTCAGGGGTTTGAGACTGAGGAGGCTCAAAACCCACATTGAGGTCAGTTGTGAAGGATGGTGTGACCTCGGACTGAGTGGGAGCCCATGATTCCACTCTAGCCCTTTGGGTGTGAGCAGGAGGAGCTTGTTCAATCAGAGTAGATTGAACAAGGGTTCGTTTTGGACGTCTCTGGTATGTAGCTTTGATGGGTAACGAAGGTTTTGGCATTTTGGTGGATGTTGCTGGTGTGGGTTCATCACCTGTGGGGATAACAGGGATGTCACCAGGAGCTATGCGCTCAGTCATCTCTGGAGGTAGTGGAGTGTACCTTCCAGTGAAGTTGGCGGACATCTTCTTCAGTATCTTGAAGATGGTAGGTCTCACTTGTGGAACAGTAAGAGCAGCTGCGCAGACAAGCTTGCTCGGTTCCATCTCACAGTTGATTATGTGTTGAATAAATCGGGGATACATGAAGAATGTATCCCTGCTCAGATTTCCGATAAGGTTGGTCAACACAAATCGTGAGTAGTTGAAGCGAAGACCTCTCACCAACCCATGAACTAGGCATCCTAGTTCATATGGGATTTGATCCCAACCCCCTGATTTGTTGGAGAGGCAATGCAGGATAATATGCAGCAAGAACTTCCAATGGTAAGAGAAATTGAACTTGTACACGGTTGATCTGCTGACATCTCCTCCATATCCCATAAGGATATAAGTGCCTTCCAAGTCTTCCTTGGGGAACTCAGTAGGAGCCCCATCATCATGGAGCTCGAGATGCTCCCTGATGAGCTGTTCAGTGATGACCAACTCTTGGCCACAAATGCGGGTTCTCAGTGCTCGAACCCCATTCACAACTGCAGTTTGACCGTTGCTCCAGAATTCGGACATATGGTTGGAGTATACGATGGGGTTAACTGTAAGTGCAGTGAGGTATGTGGATTCGGTAAGAAAGGTGATGATTTGGGTGAAGTCGGCATCCCTTGACGAATCAAGTAATGCGACTTGGTTGTGCTGAGGGTTTAGCGCCATTGAAGAAAAGGTAAGCTTGAAATTTGGGTGAAATTGTAGGTTTGACAGTAAAGGGAATAGTTAGGGCTGTAAAGTGGTAAAAGAAGATGAAATTGATCAGTCAAGATTATTTAAAAGGGATGAATTGTGGTAGAGGCGGTAATAGGGTGACTGTTTGGGGTTACTGTGGGTGGTATGGTGGTTTACGGCGGAGAAATGATAGTGGCGGCAAGGATAATTTTAAATAATCTGACCATCATGGACAAAATCTTTTTACTTTTTACAGAGTGGGGCCCAAAAGATATCCGTTACATATAAAAACCTTTACTTCCGAATGTAAAACATTTCCGAAGGTAATTGTCTTCCGAAGACAATTTTCTCTTCCGAAGCAAGGCATTGCTTCCGAAAGTAAAATGGTCTTTTGAAAGTACTTTCTCTTCCGAAGCAAAGTATTGCTTCCGAAGGTAAAGTTATCTTTCCGAATGGAGAGTTTTATAAGCTTCGGAAGTAGATCTGATCTAAAATCAATCGCTTCTTCCGAGACCAAAAACTCTTCCGAGAAGACAATTTCCATTGAGGAATTTTGGCTTCGGAAGATATTCAAGAATATCTTCCGAGAGTTAGTTCCTCTTCGGAAGGAATTTACACTTAGAATAATTTAAAGATCTTTTGTAACAGGGCTTAAATTGTATTGACACAAGAGATTACACATTTAAAAAGCTTTTTCAAAAGAGGTAGTTAATCAATATTTATCATCCCAATAGCTGATATGAGATACTTAAATCTTTGTTCATCAAATGCCTTTGTGAACAAATAAGCATATTGTTTATTTGAGTCAACTTTGATTAACTTGATCAGATGTTTCTCATGAATATCTCTAATGAAATGATACCTGATATCGATGTGTTTTGTCTTGGAGTGCTTCACCGGATTCTTAGTAATGGAGATAGCACTATTGTTGTCAATATGGATAGGAGTAGTCATGAAGTTGAATCCATAGTCTAACATCTGATTTTGAATCCATAGCAGTTGAGCACAGCAGCTAGCAGCAGCAATGTATTCAGCTTCAGCAGTTGATGTAGAGACACATGATTGTTTCTTGCATTGCCATGAGATAATCCTTCCACCAAGAAATTGACATCCTCCTGATGTTGATTTCTTGTCAATATTGCAGCCACCATAGTCACTGTCAGAGTATCCATAGAGATTGAAATCACTATTTCTTGGATACCAGAGACCTAGTTTAGGCGCTCCTTTAAGGTATCTGAGGATTCTCTTTGCAGCAGCTAGGTGAGACACCTTTGGAGCAGCCTGATATCTTGCACAAATGCATGTGGCAAACATGATATCTGGTCTACTAGCAGTGAGATACATCAGAGAACCAATGATTGCTCTATACTGATGTTGATCAGTATCCTCCCCCTCAAGGTCAGGGCAAAGATTATGGTTTCTAGGTATGGGTGTCTTGGCTGGTTTACAATCCTTCATTTCAAATCTATCTAAGATGTCTGAGACATACTTAGATTGATTTATGAAGAACACTTCCTTCATCTGTTTCACCAGAATTCCAAGGAAAAAGTCCATTTTTCCCATGGAACTCATCTCAAACTTCTGCTTCATAATGCTTTCAAAGTCCTTGCACATTTGGTCGTTTGAAGAACCAAATATGATGTCATCAACATAGACTTGTACAAGCAAAATGTCTTCTCCACTCTTTCTGATGAAAAGAGTCTTGTCAATGGTACCTCTAGTGTATCCATTCTTCAGGAGAAACTGAGACAAGGTCTCATACCACAGCCTAGGTGCTTGATGCAGCCCATATAGAGCTTTATCCAGTTTGCACACATAGTTGGGGTGCTGTGGGTCTTCAAAACCTGGAGGTTGACATACATAGATTTCCCTATCTATATCCCATATAGAAAAGCACACTTGACATCAAGTTGGTAGACTGTGAAGTTCTTGGATGTAGCATAAGCAAGGAAGATTCTAACTGCCTCAAGTCTTACAACAGGTGCAAAGACATCAGTATAATCAATTCCTTCCTCCTGGGTGTATCCTTGAACTACTAGTCTTGCCTTGTTCTTGATAATCAAGCCTCTATCATCTTTCTTGTTCCTGAATACCCATTTAGTGCCTATGGGTACTTGACCAGATGGTAGTGGGCATAGATTCCAGACCTTTTGTCTTCTGAATTGAAGCAGCTCCTCCTGCATCGATTCAACCCAACTACTATCCTTTAAGGCATCTTCTACCTTCTTTGGTTCCATCTGAGACAAGAAGCATGAGTACAAGCAGACATTCCCATGATGAGTTTGTCCTCTTGTTCTCACACCCTCAGAGACATTCCCTATGATGTTCTCAGTTGGATGAGTGTTGTGAATCCTAAGACGAGGAATCACTTCCAGTTGCAGAGATAAGTCTAGGTTAGACATATTCTGATCAGGAACTGGATCACTCTATCCAACTGCTGTTTCAAAGTCATTCAATGAGGACTGATTGAATGATTGAGAAACATCATCAATGGTTGGTTGTGAAGTAGGATTAACAGTTGCCTGTTCCTTCAGAATACTACTTCCCTCAACCTGGTGTTGTAATGGATCACCTGAAGAACTTTGAGGTTGATCAAGTGATTCACTTGTTGTAGCTTCATTATTCCTGGAGATAGTTACACTATAAGATCTGTGAATGGTTGAAGCTTGTTGCCTTTCATCTCTTGGAGAATTTGAAAGAGGTCTGGGAAGCTCAAACAGTTGACTTGCGTCAGCATCAGCATCAGCATTCTCTTGAGCACCTGTTCCAGCTGAAACATTCTCACAAGATGGTTTAGAATAGTTTGGAAACAATTCTAAATCAAAGATATACTCAGGTCCATTCCCCCTAACACAAGGAGTGTGCTCATTAACAACTATATTGGATGATTCCTCGAATTGTTGATTCTTGATATTGTATACTCTATAAGCTTTAAAGCTAGAAGAGTATCCAATAAAGATAGCATCATCCGACTTCTCAGCAAACTTTGCTAAGTTGTCCTTTGTGTTAAGTATGGTACACCTGCAGCCAAAGGACCTTAGAAGTGTTAGGATCTCAGCCTCTAGTTTGATCAATTAGATTATATTCACAGCGGATTTAGCATGAATATTAGCAATTAAAGCAAGAACATAAAGAATATTGCATGCAAACCAAATGTAGAGAGAGAATTAATTCTGCCTTGAAAGGAATAATATTCTTTTATTTCACATGTTTCGGCGTGGAATACATTCAGGTCACTGCCCTTTTATAGGCAAATGACCCATACTGTTGTCAGATTCCACTGACATTAAACAATTATTTAACTAACTACTGATAGAACACAACTACTGAAGATGTCACAACAGCTGACATCTTCTTACAAAATTTCCTAAGTGTTCTACCTATTACAAGTATTGAAAAGGAAACTACTGAAAAGCTACAACGACTGAAGAACAAACTCTTCAGTCGTTTACAACTACTGAACTAAAACAGTTGAAGAACAAACTCTTCAGCTGTTGTACAAACTACTGAAATGAAAAACATAAAACTACTGAAAAGAAAATAAACCATCACAACAACTGAAGAAGACTTCTTCAGCTGTTGTGACAAACTCTAAAACTTCTGCACTTTGGTCTTCAGACTTTGGTCTTCAGATGATTCATCAGCTGATGACTTCAGTAGTTGTCATCAGCTGATGTCTTCAGTCGTTGTCTTCAGATGATTCATCAGCTGATGACTTCAGTAGTTGTCATCAGCTGATGTCTTCAGTCGTTGTCTTCAGACTTTGTGCATCAGCAGTTGTTCATCAGTTCTTCAGTTCTTCAGACTTTGATCTTCAGCACTTGTCTTCAGTACTTGAAGTCTTCAGTACTTGTGTTTATCAGTACTTTTGACTTCAGTACTTATCTTCAGTACTTTGGGATCTTCAGCTGTTGTACTTCAGTTCTTTGAACTTCAGCTGTTGATTCTTCAGACTTTGTCAGAACAGTTGATGGGAGTCTTCAGCAGTTGTTGTGATGTCATGTGGGACTTAGAGGTTTTCCTGATCTTGGCTCATTGGTTCTTTTGGTCCAACAAACTCCCCTGAACCAATGCAGCCAAAACCTCTAATTATTTGTTGTCCCACTTATTGTTGGCATAAAGATTGGTCTATTTCCTTCTGGATCAGATCAGAAGTTGACCCTGATAAGCACTTGCCTGGGAGAAGGTTTCTGGTATTTGTTTGGCTAAGTATGGATGGGAGCTCTGTTTTGGGGAATTGGACACAGAGCTGTTATCCCATCCATGAAACCTACCTCCCATGTACTAGCCTGTAGGATTCTCTGGTGTAGGCTCGGACGAAAATCATTTGTTCTTCTTTGGTCATGCCTTCAGCCCCACCATCGAACAATCCTTCACGGCCGTACATCTCTGAGACAAACTTGACCTGTTTGCCATTCTTGAGCTCAACTGTTGTGATTTGCTTATATGCAAATTCATCTGGATGTCTGCCTTCTAGCAACAAGTTGAGCTCATCTTTGCGGAAGTTCTCAAGCTTCTTATAAACTAAGCCTTTTCTAACCATCCTGTTCTCCAACATCATTTCAGGTGGTTGCTTAGACTTATAAGCTTTCTCGAACTCATCCACAATTTCCCAGGGTGTTACTACAAGAGCCACTATGATTACTTCATCTACAATCCTCTTCATCTGGCTCTTGTACCTCACAGGAATATCTTTCTTTGTGATCCTGTGAGCCACCCTAGGATCAGGCCAAGTCCTCACTCTCTCTTTGTTATATTGGAAGGTTTGTTTGAGAGTGAAGAGTCTCAGAGCTTCTTTCTTCATATTCATAATAGAGGTAGAGGCAGCATATGCTTAGTCAATTGACTTAAGCATTTCAGCATCATGAAGCTGCTGCTGTGCCTCTTCCTCTATCTTTATCCTCACAGTATCCATCTGTGAGGTGGGAGTGATGGTTTGAGGTTTGGCTTTTGGTAGAGGGATGACTGCTGAAAGGGGCAGTCTATCCTCCTCATCATCCTCTTCTTCTTCTTGCAGCCTCAACACCCTTCTCTTCTTCTTCAAGGGTGGATCATTGACTGCGGGTTTTGATGGTGAAGGGGTTGGTTTAGTGGGTTGTGGTTAGGTTGTTGGTGTGGGAATGTTGGCAGGCACTACTAGTAACCTAGAGATAAGAGCTGGTTTGGTTTGTTTTACTAGCAGTGTCCTGTTCCCAGCACCGGCTTCTGAGAGGGCCTCAGCGACCAGTCCCTTAGTGAAATCACCAGCCGAACAGATCTTGGTGGTTATTGCCAAGAGTCTGTCCCTGGTCCATGCCTTGACATCAAGGACTGGCCTGCCCAGGTACTTCGAAGTGAACCTACTCATAGCCTTAAGTTTCTTTCTTTCCTCTTGGCTATAAGTAGTCCATCGGTACTCAATCTCTCTTCTCTCCATGTTCCTGATCTCTTGATCTAGCAAGGCAGTGTCCTTGTCAAAGCCTTGCCTGAACAGCTGTTCAATGACAGAGTCATTTGAACGGCTATGCTCAGCATCAGCCTCCTTGACAAGGGCTGCTAGATCAGGATCAGCACTCTCCCTCACCTCTCCTCTCTTCTCTCCTTTCTTTTGATAAGTGACACTGAAATCCTTTTGGATTCCAGTCACTTCTTTTTCAGCTCTCTCCTCCTTCTCCCTCCCCTTCCCCTTAGTCTCCTGAACCTTCTCCCTCTCAACCACCTCCTTTCTACCTACTTCTAGCTCCTCCTCTCCCCTCTTCCTCTTAACTTGCACTGAGGTCTCCCCATTTTTGGGTGCATTGGTTGGGGTTTGACTCTCAGCAAGTGCTTTAGCAACAGCAACCTCCACCAGAGGTTGGATATGTGTGGGAAGCCTCTCATCAATGGTTTTCATCACAATTTCTGTGATTATAGGTGTGATGAGAGGCAGGGATTTCTGGAGGATAGCAGGGGCTGGTGGCTGAGTTTGTGGGAGTGGCTCAGTGTATGTGAGACCTTCGGGTGAAGGTGCCATCTGTGGGTTGGTGGTGGCAGATGGACTTCTATCTTGAGTCATTTGAGCAAGCAGCTCTTTGAGTCTGCTTATCTCATCCTCTAAGATAGTGTTGTGAGTAACTACATCAAAGAAGAAGCTCAGGTCATCATCAGTGTGAGCTGAATCACCTGACCTCCTGACTGTGTCAGGATATACATGCTCTGAGTATGGCTCAGTAGTAGCATGTGCCCTTTGTTCATGGTACTGGGGACTTCCAGCCTCCGGATTGGATCCATCATCGGCAGTTGCCTCTGGTGAGGTCTTATTGCTTGTACCAGCTTCACCCTGATCATGTGCTGATACAGGGGAAGTGGCAGCCTCACCAGAATGTCCTATCTCCCTAGCCACACTGGGAGATTGGACATGTGATTCTCTGTGTTGAGGGCTCCCACCAGCACTTGTATCCACCCTCTTTCGGTTGGAGTCTCCCCAGTTGTAATAGGTTTCTGGGGAGAGGGTGGAGTGCTCAGGTGGGTCAACACTTTGGCAATTATTAGGGTTGGACTTTGTGGGGCGGCTTCTGTGGGAGATGGACTAGAAGCAGAGTGCACATGGGGAGGAGTGTGCATTTCAGTGGCAGTCTCCTCAAGTAAGAAAGACTCCAGATGTGTGGGTGCCCCAGTAGTGGTTGCATCAGGCTCCGGTTGAGAGGAAGCCTGTGCGGTTGTGGTGGGTGGAGTCGTGGTAGCTGCTGGGAGAATCGAACCAGCAGCCACATCCTGCCTTTGTGTTGCAGGGGCATCCTCAGGGGACTCATTTCCCTGAGTAGCCTTTTTGGGCTTCTTTTTGGCTCTTGGCTTGGTGGGGACTTTGGATTTGGAGGTGGAGGCTGTGGGTTCCTGCTGCGTGGGTTTTCGCAGCCGGCCAGCCTGTTTGAGTGTGTGGTCGGTGTTGTGCCTGGAGTATACCTCGGCTAGAACAGCCATGGCAGGGACCCCAGTGCCAACAAGTCCCTCAGCTTGAAGCTGGCTCTGGATGATGGCCATTATGAACCGAGGATACAAGATCCAACAGTTAGAAATGGGTTTTGTGGCCATATCCCTGAGTTCCTAAAATATAATATCAGTAAAATTTAGGGGTTGTTTCTCAAGGATGGAATACAATACCTGTTGCCACCTTGTTGACATCTAGTCCCTTGAAGAAGTTTTAGGAGCCAGACACACATTCACCATGTGGAAGATTAGTCGTTGGGGATCAGGGAAGTGTTTCTTCAACAAGGTGGTGGCAGAGAGGTCGCCCTGATAGTCGTTGGCAGTGAAGCATAGATCGAGGGCGCCTTTGGGGTAAGAGGTTGGGTAGGTGGCATCCTCCAGCTTTAGGGTTTCTCGAAGAGTAGCTGGAGTAATAGCCACTGGGTGGTTGTTGACGGAGGACCGGAGAGAGACCTCGCCGTTATTCTCTCCGGTTTGGACGGTGATATTCGTCCAGAACTCCACCAAGGAGTCGGTGTATATGGTGGGGTTGAGAAGGAATGCCGTCTGGTATTATGAGTCGGTCATCAGATCGACGGCATTGTGAAACTTGGCCCAGAATGGTGGTTTGGTGAGATGAGCGACACAGTTGTGTCGAGGTTTGAGTTGCATGGCCGCCATTAATGGTGTATGGGAATTTCAGAGGTTTTTGAAAAAGTTAGGTCAAGTGAGAATTAAAAGCTCTGAAGGTTGGGTATTTATAGGGTATGGCAAAGGCTGAAAGAAAACTACTGAAGGTTTGGTGTTAGTTATCAGTTGTTGAAACTACTGATGACGTGGTTTTAACCTTCAGTGGTTGTAACATCTGAGGACTTGGTATTAGTCTTCAGTAGATGAAACTACTGAAACCTTGGTTTTGTCCTTCAGATGTTGTAAACGGCTGAAGACTTGTTATTAGTCTTCAGTGGTTATAAACTACTGAAGGCCTAGTTTTCGTCTTCAGACGTTGTAACAACTGAAGACTTGGTGTTAGCCTTCAGTAGTTGTGAACTACTGTTATCAGTAGTTGTGAACTACTGAAGACATGGTATTGCTTCAGTTGTTGTAAACAACTGAGGACTTGGTGTTAGTCATCAGTAGTTGTGAAACTACTGAAGACATGGTTTTGTCCTTCAGTTGTTTGGGTATGAAACATCAGCTGTTGGCATCAGCTGAAGAGTAAACTTACTCATCAGCTGTTTCCGTCAAATCAGTTGTTTCATGCTGACCTCCGCATTTACTCATCAGCTCTTTGGCTGACTTTCAGATGTTTCATTGACCCTTCAGCTCTTGTGAGTATTTATGCCTTCAGCTCTTGTGATCAGATGTTCACAAGTGCTGATGAAATACTCCAGAGCTGGTGAACAAATTTTGTCTTCAGTACTTGTGTAAATTACATATCAGTACTTGTGAACAAAATTTGTTCTTCAATACTTATTTGTTTGAAAATGATACATCAGTAGTTGTAATCCACCTCACTACATCAGTTGTTTTCAACAAATAATGTACATCAGTACTTTGAAGCCTTTTAGTCTTCAGTAGTTGTGAAAATGCTGAAGACTAAATTACTCATCAGTACTTATATTTGACCTTTGTATACTAATGCTCATCAGTACTTGTGAACTGAGAGCATCAGTAATGGTCAAATTATTCAAGTTGCAGCATACCAAGCCTTAGTACCAAGTTTTGAAATGTGGCACCATCTAAAGGCTTAGTAAATATATCTGCAAGCTCATCAGCACTAGGCACAAACTTTGGATCAATCAAACCTTTTTCATAGCAATCCCTAATAAAATGATGTCTGATCTCTATATGTTTGGTCCTAGAGTGCTGGACTGGATTTTTGACAATGCAAAAAGCTGAAGCACTATCCATTAATAATGGAGTCTTGGTCTCTGTAATGCCATAATCCAAGAGTTGGTTCTGAAGCCAGAGTATCTGAGATGTACAACTTGCAGCAGCAATGTACTCAGCTTCAGCAGTGGATGTACCAATTGATGTTTGTTTCTTACTCTGCCAAGAAACTAAACAATTACCTAGGAATTGGCAACCACCAGAAGTGGATTTTCTGGTGACTTTGCATCCTGCATAGTCACTATCAGAGAAAGCAACTAATTTGCAAGAATGCCCAGTTGAATACCAAAGACCTAGTGATTGGGTACCTTGCAGATATCTAAAGATCCTTTTGACTGCAATCAAATGGGATTCTTTAGGTGCAGCCTGAAATCTAGCACAAACACATGTTGCAAACATGATGTCTGGTCTAGAAGCTGTAAGGTACATCAAGGACCCAATCATACATCTGTAAAGGGTTTCATCAAAGGCTTTACCTTTCTGATCTACATCTAGTTGTGTGATGCTGCTCATGGGAGTAGAACAGGGCTTACAGGTTTGTAAATCAAACTTATTCAACAACTCTTTGGTGTATTTGGACTGATGGATGAAAATTTCATCATCCCTTTGTTTGATTTGCAAACCTAGAAAGAACTGTAATTCCCCCATAGCACTTATTTCAAACTTTTGCTTCATGAGCATTGTAAATTCATCACACAACTTTAGATCAGAGGATGCAAAGATGATGTCATCTACATAAATTTGAACAAGGAGCTTATGTTGTCCCACAGTCTTGATGAATAAAGTTTTATCAATGGTGCCTCTAGTGAACTTATTCTCTAAAAGAAAAGTTGAGAGTGTCTCATACCAAGCTCTAGGAGCTTGCTTCAGCCCATAAAGAGCCTTATCAAGCTTGTACACCCAATCAGGATGTTTGTTGTCCTCAAAGCCTGGTGGTTGACACACATAAACTTCTTCTTTTATTTTTCCATATAAGAAGGCACTTTTGACATCCATTTGATAAACCTTAAGACTGTGAAAGGCAGCATAAGCTAAGAACAGTCTGGTTGCTTCCAGTCTTGCCACAGGAGCAAAGGTCTCATCATAATCGATGCCTTCCTCTTGTGCAAATCCTTGGACAACCAGCCTGGCCTTGTTCTTGACAATTTGGCCCTTATCATCTGTTTTGTTCCTGAATACCCATTTGGTGCCTATTGCACACTTCCCTTGGGGTAAAGGAACAAGCTCCCACACTTGCTGTTTCTTGAACTGAAGAAGCTCAAGCTGCATTGCTTCAACCCATCCATTGTCTCTTAAAGCAACATGATAGTTCTTTGGCTCTTGCTGACTGATGAAGAGAGCATAGAAGCAGAAATTGGACAATTGACTCCTGGTTGAAACTCCAGCATTGATATCACCAATGATTTGAGATGTGGGGTGATTCTTCAGCTCTTGATAGACTATAATGTCAGTGCAAGTGTTTGTAGGACTTTCAGCAGCAACAAATGGTTATGGAGATTCCTGAAACCATGTAGGAGATGGCAACTCAAATGAAGTAGAGCATGCAGAAATCTCATCAGCATTTGTTGTGGATGGGGCTGCTGAAGCTACAGGAGCATCAGGTTTAGTGAACTCAGGCACGTTGTCACTAAGCCTGAAGAGGTGAGTACTGACTACATCATCATCAGTACCACCAGGTGGAGAACTGTTGACAGGCTCAACAGCTGGAGGTTGATAAGGAACATATTGCAGTATGTCCAGATCAAACAGCTCCATAGGGTTTTGTGGAATCTTGTCCTTTGGAGATTCATTGAACTTAACATGCAGAGTTTCTTCAACCACCTTTGTCCTACAGTTGAAGACTCTGTATGCCTTGCAAGTTGATGAATAACCAACAAAATACCTTGCATCCACCTTACTAGCAAATTTCTGGAGTGGGTTGCTAGTGTTGAGAATAAAACATGGACACCCAAAGGCTCTAAAGAATGAAATTAGAGGAGCCAAATGATGAAGAATTTCATAAGGAGTCTTCATCAACCTCTTATTCACTAAAGTTCTATTTTGTACATAGCAAGCTGTATTGACAGCTTCAGCCCAAAAGGTCAGTGGCAATCCTGAGTCAGCCAGCATTGACCTTGCAGCTTCAATGAGAGTCCTGTTCTTTCTCTCCACCACTCCATTCTGCTCAGGAGTTCTAGGAATACTAAACTGCCTCTTAATTCCCTTGGACAGGTAGAAGTCATCAAGTGTGTGGTTTCTAAATTATGTTCCATTGTCACTCCTTACACACTTGACCTGTAGGGAATACTGCTTTTCTACAAATAACACAAAGTTCATGATTGTCTTGGCTGCTTCATCCTTGGAGTGCAAGAAGAAAGTCCATACATACCTGGAATAATCATCCACAATTACCAGGCAGTGTTTCTTCTTTGCCATGCTCATCACTCTGACAGGACCAAAGAGATCCATGTGCAAGAGCTGCAAGCAGGCAGTGGACTTTGGTTCTTCTATTGAAGGGAATGAAACTTTGTGTTGTTTTCCTTTTAAGCAAGCAGTGCAGTTGTCTTCACACTTGAACTCCTTCAAAGGCAATCCTCTTACTAAACCATGGCTTATCAACTGATTCATGTTCTTGAAATTAACATGCCCCAGCCTTCTATGCCATAGAGTAGATTCTTGAGAAGATGCCTTGGAGAATAGGCAAGGATGGCCTTTTAGATCTATCTTTTTGGAAAGATCTAAGGCATACACTCTTCCTGTCCTGTTGGCCTTCAGGAGAGTGTATTCATCCAACACCTTGTCAATCAAATTTAGAACTTTGGATGACAGAATCCGATAGTTCTGGCTTGTGAAAAGGGCAACATGGCCTTTATCACACATTTGACTGACACTCAAGAGGTTGTACTTGAGATTCTCCACATGGTTAACATCATCAAACCTTATTTCCCCATTGGAAACAAAGCCTTTTCCGATGATGTAACCCTTTGCATCATTGCCAAAGGAGACAAATCCCTTCTTTCCTTGAGAGTAGTCATTAAGAAGGGAGCTGCTTCCTGTCATGTGCATAGATCCTCCACTGTCTACATACCAGATGCTCTTTTGGCATGTTGAAGAACCCTGCAATCATACCCACATGTTAGTTAGTTTTAGAGACCCAAACCTGTTTGGTTTTGGGTCTGTTCTCAACTATAGGTGCAGCACTAACAAGTGTGTTATGTGTAACAGCCTGAGGTGAAGAAGATGGTATAGAAGAGGAACCCTTTGGCTTGGACTTCCTTTTCTACGGTTTCAACACAGGAGCATCTAAATGGTTGACTCTTCCCATTAGATGCTGAACCATCATCACCAGTTGTGTCTGACTTTGTGATAAAGCTTTCAGCTCTTCAGACACACTGGAGTTTGCTGATGATGGATTCCTATATTGTACCATCTTTTTCTGAGCAACCTCAGCTGTTGCTTGAGTATTCCCTACTTTCTTTTTAAATTTAGCTTTGGGCTTAGGGATTTCAGGCTTTGATGTTGCTAGTACAAACTTGGTTTCAAACTCATTTTTCATTTCTTTATTTGCTCTTTAATTTCCTCCTGTTGTTTGAGTTTGGAACCCCTTTTGTACCAGCAATCATCAGTAAGATGATTGAACAAGCCACATATCTCACATGGCTTCTTCTTCATCTTGTGTTGATCATCAACCAAAGAAGATGAAACTACTGAAGACTTGTTCTTCAGCTGTTTGTTATCAGTACTAGCAGTTTTCTTTCCTTTAGTACCTGCTTTCCTGACCTCTTCTTTAGTTGTCTTCAAACCTTTTCTACTGTCAGTTTTCTTCTCTTCAGTGCTGGCAGTAGTTGAGGTTTGAACTTCAAGTGTTATCACTTGCTCTCTAGTACTTTCAGTACTTCTAGAGACAACACCTGAGTTGATCAACCTTTTGATCATGTGACAGTCAGCATTTGAACCATCAGCTCTTGTAGCATCTGCTGATTGGTTGCTGACTTCTATCTCTGATGATGCTGAATCAGAAGATAGTAAGTCACATGATGAGAAGGATTGGTTATTGCTCTCTCCATCAGATTCAACTTCTGCTCTTGAAGTGAAATCTATAGGAGGAGCAGTATGATTATAACCAATCCCAAACTTCACATTGAAAGCTGATTGCTTCTTAAGAAGCATTTCAAAACCCTTGCATGATTACACCCATCGATCACACTCTACTTGGGTGTTTGCAAGAGTTTCCTTGAGGTCTCTGGACTTCTCTAGAAGTACATCTTCCCTAGCTTTACCATCTTTGATTTGGAATTTAAGCTTGTAAATCTCATCATTTTTCTCTTTTAGTACAACCTCAAAATCAGCTTTTCTTTTGGAAATAGTGTGCTCTAGCTCAAGATTTTTATCTATTAAAGCTACATTTGCTTCTCTAATAAAGCAAATGCTGTTATGCATGATTCAGAACAAAGCTTGGCTTTGGCCTCAGATGATACCTGTGATGAGGCATTAGATGATGACCCCTCAGCAGACTCAAGGGCCATCAGAGCAAGATTTCCAAAAGGACTATCACCACCATGTTGACCAGCACCTTGGAGTAGTTGTTCCTGACCAGATAGATCATCTGGTAGACTACTCCAGTCAACAACTCCTGGGGTGAAGAAGCTGTGTTGTTGAGGTTGTGTTTGATGGTGAGATGGGGAAGATTGAGGCTCAGGAAGAGCCTGTGGTGGTTGATCCGAAGGTGCTTGAGTTTGACTGGGCTGAGGCACATAATAGCAGGGGTATGAGTATGGCATATACCCCTGAGGCATAAAATAAGTAGGTGATGCATGTGCTTGTGATGGATGACCTGAACTGGAGGAAGGTTGCCCTCTGTGCTGTGAGCTATTGCTTGGAAAAGTCACAAAGGGTGCAGAGGAGTTAGATCCAGATGATCTACACTCTCTAGCAAAGTGTCCAAGCCTTTGGCACTTGCGACACCTCAACTTGCTCTTGTCAAAACCAACTTTGGTTTTGCCAGAGAGACTAGGGAATTTCCTACCAGTTCTTTTGTAGAACTTTTGAGATCTGATATTGATCATTGCCATTTGGCTCAAAATATCCATCTCTTCCAGATCATCATCTGGAATGCCCTTCAAATCCTCCATCAAGAAGCACCAGTTATCACTACTGCCTCCTGAACTACTACCTACACCAACAAAAGCTTGTTCTGAGTTGGTAGAGAAATCAATATGCTCATCATAAGAACTTTCTGATGAAGCATATTCTGACTCCTGACTTATCAAGGCAGCATTTCCTTGAACAAAGTCATCAGCGAGCTTGCCAGAGGTGGACAACTTCCTCTTTTGCTCTATCTCTCTCTCAAAAGTGAGCAGTTTCCCATGAAGTTAGGTGAGAGATAGAGTTTCCAGATTTGCACTGGAGCGTAGGACAATGGTATAAGTGTCCCATCTCTCAGGCAGTGATCTGAGGAACCTGTTGTTCATCTGGCTGTTGGAGTACTCTTGTTTGACCATCTTCAGCTCAGAAATCAAACAAGAGAACCACTCAAACTGTTGGGTCAGAGTCTCACCCTTTCTATATGAGAATGTCTCATATTGTTGGGCGAGGATTTCCCTATTGTTTGCTAAGACCGAATCAGTTCCTCCAAATTGTTCTTTTAGAGCAACCCATAGGTCATGAGCAGTCTCATGATGCAAAAGCCCTGAGTAAATCTCATTTGGAATAGCCATGGCTAAAATTCCATGGGCTCTAGCATCAATCTCGAACAGCTTTAGATCTTCGTCCGAATATTGTTCAGGTTTCTTTGGAACCTATTCATTAGATTCAGGGATGCTCACCATAGGCTTGTATGGTCCATGCACCACTGACTTCTAACAACCAGCACTGTTGACAGACAAGTGGTGAAGCATACGTCTTTGCCATATGTTGTACTCATTCCTCACAAGCATCGGTGGCTTGGTTGAGGAACCAGTATTGTGAGGATCATTTGTTGGTGTAGTCATCTCAGTTTTTAGTCAAACTCAAGTTTAAACAAAACAAATATAGCTCAAAACCACCAGAGAACCTCAAGTTTTTGGCCAGAAACAGCAGAATCTCTCTCTCTACAGCTAATTCTTGCAAATTGCTAATTCGATCAAACTTAGAGATCAAAAGAGCAGTTTCAAATGATCAATAGTGAAATCGATCAATGATTAACCCGCTCTGATACCATTTGTTAGGATCTCAGCCTCTAGTTTGATCAATTAGATTATATTCGCAGCGGATTTAGCATGAATATTAGCAATTAAAGCAAGAACATAAAGAATATTGCATGCAAACCAAATGTAGAGAGAGAATTAATTCTGCCTTGAAGGGAATAATATTCTTTTATTTCACATGTTTCGGCGTGGAATACATTCAGGTCACTGCCCTTTTATAGGCAAATGACCCATACTGTTGTCAGATTCCACTGACATTAAACAATTATTTAACTAACTACTGATAGAACACAACTACTGAAGATGTCACAACAGCTGACATCTTCTTACAAAATTTTCTAAGTGTTCTACCTATTACAAGTACTGAAAAGGAAACTACTGAAAAGCTACAACGACTAAAGAACAAACTCTTCAGTCGTTTACAACTACTGAACTAAAACAGCTGAAGAACAAACTCTTCAGCTGTTGTACAAACTACTGAAATGAAAAACATAAAACTACTGAAAAGAAAATAAACCATCACAACAACTGAAGAAGACTTCTTCAGCTGTTGTGACAAACTCTGAAACTTTAGCACTTTGGTCTTCAGACTTTGGTCTTCAGATGATTCATTAGCTGATGACTTCAGTAGTTGTCATCAGCTGATGTCTTCAGTCGTTGTCTTCAGATGATTCATCAACTGATGACTTCAGTAGTTGTCATCAGCTGATGTCTTCAGTCGTTGTCTTCAGACTTTGTGCATCAGCAGTTGTTCATCAGTTCTTCAGTTCTTCAGACTTTGATCTTCAGCACTTGTCTTCAGTACTTGAAGTCTTCAGTACTTGTGTTTATCAGTACTTTAGACTTCAGTACTTATCTTCAGTACTTTGGGATCTTCAGCTGTTGTACTTCAGTTCTTTGAACTTCAGCTGTTGATTCTTCAGACTTTGTCAGAACAGCTGATGGGAGTCTTCAGCAGTTGTTGTGATGTCATGTGGGACTTAGAGGTTTTCCTGATCTTGGCTCATTGGTTCTTTTGGTCCAACAGAAAGCCAATGAACGGTGGCCTCTTGTTCCATAACTCATAAGGGGTTTTTCCATGGGGCTTAACTACAAGAACCCTGTTCTGCACATAGCATGCAGTGCTGACTGCCTCTGCCCAGAATGTTAGAGGTAGCTTTGAATCAGCTAACATGGTCCGAGCAGCCTCAATAAGTGTCATGTTCCTCCTCTCAGCAACACCATTTTGTTGAGGAGTTCTGGGAGCACTGTATTGTCTGGCAATCCCTTTTGAGTCACAGAATGAGTCAAGAACGAAGTTCTTAAACTCAGTCCCTTGATCACTTCTAATGATCTTAACCTTGTGATCAATTTGATTTTCTATTTTAAGAATAAAAGATTTTAAAGTTTCAGCAGTTTCATCTTTACTTCTTAAAAAGAATACCTATGTAAATCTTGTAAAATCATCAACTATCACAAGGCAGTATGATTTCCTTCCATTGCTCATTATACTTGTGGGTCCAAAAAGATCCATGTGCAATAAGTGTAATGGAGTAGTGATAGAGTTAACACATTTGGATTTATGAGATGATCTGTGCTGTTTCCCTTTCAGGCATGCAACACAGTTATCTTTGCAGAAAAATTCCTTTTTAGGCAAACCATGTACCAAGTTATTTTAGCCAATTTATTCACTGTTTTAAAATTCACATGACACATGCGTTTATGCCATAGGTAGACTCATCACTATCAGCTTTGGAAAGAAAGCACCCATAGGATAAGCATTGTTCATATCCAGCTTGTACATATCCCCTTTCCTGGGAGATCTAAGAAGCACCAATTCCGGAGGAATTGTCATCCCTGGTTTGAGGATAATGCACTCATGTTCTGTGAAAAGCATCTGATGCTTCTGGTCACAGAATTAAGAAACACTTAGCAGATTGTGTTCAAGCTGTTTGACAAAGTGAACTTTGTCAATGTTTATTCTGCCATTGGATATACTTCCTCTGCCCGAAATATATCCTCCGGCCTCACCTCTAAATTGGACAGGCCCTCCATCAAAGTTTTGAAATTATTGAAGGAGAAATCTGTTCCCTGTCATGTGCCTGGAGCATCCACTATCTACAATCCAGACATTGTTGTTCTTGTCAAATGGACGTCCCTGCACATAAGATGAGATGGTTAGTTTTGTTTGGAAGCCCAAGCCTTGCTGGTCTTGGGCTCTTCCAAAGATAGTGACATAATTGAACCAAAAGATATGCATTGGGGTTCAATAGAGGTCATTGTTGAAGAAGAGGTTTGGGCTGCAGCATCTTCCTTGATCTTCCAATCCATCCCTTGGTTGATCTTTGAGGATGAGCTTGTTGAAGCTTTTGCAGCATGGTCTTCTTCCGAAGCTTCCTTTTCGGAAGAAGCCTTCACCACCTTTTCTTCCGAAGTAGTCTTCTTCTGAGATGGTTTCAAGGGAGCCTTCTTGTTCTTCCAAACCTTAGAAGGTTTGGCTTCCGAAGCTATTTTCCCTTCGGAAGAAGTAGTTTCTTCCAAAAGCAACTTGGCTTCCGAGACCAACTTTCCCTTTTTCATCATTTGGACCTTTTGAAGTGGTCCAACTGAGAAACCTTCTCTGACTCCTTCTTTTCTAACATTATTTGCATAATGTGTGCTTGCTGGATTGTAGTAACAATCTTTAGCCATGTGGTTGTGCAGACCACACATTATACAGGCAATGTTAGTCTTCTGGGAACTTGCAGGTTGCTGTTTCTTGGGTTTCTTCTTTTCATCAGCAACTTTTCCTTTCAACTTCTGATCCTTCAGTAGGACAGGAGTGCTGGTACTACACTCTTTTCCTGAATCAGGAGTACCTACCACTTGAAATCCGGCAGAAATGAAGACACCCTTTTGCTTTGGGTCGATCTTAAGCTTGGACTCTGCAACCTTCTTGGCAGTCCTTCTAGCAGCTTTAGCTCTACTTCTTCTTGCCTTGGTGGTTAGGATTTGGTTTTCACAGGTGGAGATGAGTATATCCTCCTATTTCTCCCCTGTGGTGGTCACTATTTTTGCCTCATCCTTTAGTTCCAATGGAGAAGGGTCAGCAGTTGGAACCTCTTGCTCTTCAGTACCACATCTAGGTAGTCTAATAGACTCATAAGAGTGTGGTGGAGCTATTTCATTAGTTCCCAACCCTTCTTTGTTTTGATAAAACATTTTGGAATGAGAGGTTGATGCAAGAATAGTTTGGAAGCTTTGCTTAGCAATAGCTTGCTTCCTGGCCTGAGCCTCAGCTGTGACCAACTGGGCTTGAACCTCAGATAGTTTGGATATTAGATCTTTAATTTGAGTCTTATAATTAGTCTTTTCATGTTTTAAAAAAGACACAGTTTTCTCTAACCCTTCAATTTTCTTTTGATAGTTAGATTCAGCTCTTTTAAAATCAGATTTTAGCACGTTTAAAGACTCAACCTCAGATCTGATTTCCGAAATGTAATCCTTATAGAGTTTAACTTTAGCAATACAGGCAGCAGTACAAAGATGTTCATATACCTGATCATCATCTGTTCCGGCCATGAGTGCTTGAGCAGGAGTCACATCCTGTACCATGAAGCTCCAGTCAACTTCTTGAGCAACAGCAGCTGTTTCAGTTGACTTTTCTTCATGCTTTGGAGCAGTGGGATGTGTGGAGGCCTGTGGGGTTCCCGGGTTGTTCTTGGGAGCCTTGCATTCCCTAGCAAAGTGACCAAGTTGGTTGCAGTTATAACACCTTGCTTTGCTCTTATCAAACCCGAACTTGCTGTTGACTGGGTTTTGAGGGAATTGCCTTCCAGTTCTCTTGAAGAACTTCTTCGCTCTGTAAGTTAAAAGAGCCATTTGCTGGACAATATCCATATACTCCACATCATCTGGACTGAAGCACTCAAGATCATCAAAGCAGTATTGAAAATCACCAGAGTGTCCACTTCCAGAGACAAAGTCACAACTATCCTGAGAGGAGTTGTGTTGAACCTTTTGAGACTTTGGAGTCTCAAATAGAGTAATGTAGGGTCCACTGTGTGAGTTGTCAGGGTAACATAGCAACTGATGTTGTGGTTCTATGGTTTCCCTTTCAACCACATGAAGGGCTGAACTCAGTTGGTTATTGGAGTGACCAGAGGAGTTCTGCATGTTCATCTCCATCTGGAATGCACTTAGGATACCATACAACTCTGTCAGAGTAAGAGTCTTAAGGTCCGAAGTTCTCTTGATTACAACACAGTAATGTATCCATAGTTTAGGAAGGGAAGACATGAACTTCCTAACTATGTCTCTGTTCTCAAGAGCTACTCCAATATCCTCCAGAGTATCTACTAGCTCAACATACCTGAAGTATTATTGAGTCAAGGTCTCACCAGCCTTGAAAGTAAAGTTCTCAAACTGCTGCTTCAAGAGATCCTTCTTGTTCTCTTGGGTTTCCTTGGATCCTTCATACATCAGCTTCAAAGCTTCCCATAAATCTTTAGCAGTTTTGCACTTCTTGAAGCGTCTGTAGACGGAGTTGGGGAGAGCAGTTTGGAGAGAAGTCATAGCCCTTTGATCCAGCTCTATTCTCTTCCTGTCTTCTTCTGAGTAATCATCAACATCTTTTGGAATGATGCGATTACCAGTGGCAGAAGTGGTGCTTGGTATGAAAGGACCATTGACAATGGAGTCCCACATCCTTGAATCTTGACACTTGATGAAGCCTTCCATTCTGATGCAATATGTGTCAAAGTCTTCAGGGGTGATCAGTGGGGACTTGGTCATGGTACCGGTTTCCATATCAGCCTTGGAAAGAGCAGCCATTTGAGTGAGTGGTTTGTAGTGAGGAGTGAAAAACAGGTTGATTTGGATGGTAAGATCTCACAATCAAGAGCCTTAAAGCTCTGATACCAATTGCAGGATCGATTATGGGTGGTTTTTCTCTCAACTCACTGTGAACAACACTCGGCAAGTAGTCTATGAAGAGTTGATCACAATATACTAAGTATCAAGCAGTAAGAAAATAAACACAGCAAGTAAATTTTCAAGGTACTTTTATATATTGCCTCTCAACTCAAAGGATTACAAGACTCTTGGACTCAAATCGCTTATCTAAAGAGTTACAGAGAGAAGATATATATAATACTACCTACAGCCGGATATACTTTGATACCAGCTGGACACCTCTAACCTTACATCTATACTACAAGACTCTAGGTGAGGTCTTTCAGACATTTTGCCTGAGAGTTGGTAGTCAGGACATGTCCCTGACTTACCTTTTGTCACCACCTAAAGTTGGTAACATGTACTATCATAAAAAGGTGAACAGTAGAATAAAGTATGGTCAACAACATGGCTCTTTAGGAAGATGCCATGCTGTATCAGAGGTTTGCAGCGGACTGTCAGGGACCATACTTTTATCTGCTGGACATAGCAATGTCTTCCGAAGGATAAAGTGCTTCGGAAGAATAACTTCTTCCGAAGGCACTTATTCTTCGGAAGACTGCTTCTTCCGAGGCTTGGAGTCTTCTTTGTCTTCGGAAGCAGACTTTGTCTTCGGAAGCTCAGACTTGTCTTCAGCTCTTTCATCAAACTTTGTCTTCGGAAGCTCAGACTTTGTCTTCTACTCTTTCATCAGACTTTGTCTTCGGAAGCTTAGACTTTGTCTTCAGAAGATGGTCTTCAGCTGTTGTCTTCAGCAGTTGACTTCAGCTGTTGTCTTCAGCAGTTGACTTCAGCTGTTGTCTTCAGCAGTTGACTTCAGCTTTTGCCTTCAGTAGATATCTTCAGTTGTTGTTCCTCAGACTCTCGGAAGATCTCTTGCTTGGCTTCGGAAGCCCTTCAATGTAGCACCAAAAGTGACTATGAAGTGGTTTTGGTTGCACCAGCCTTATCATGATCCAACACTTTTCATGAGTTGGTGAAAAAATCTATGCTTTTGGTAAACTGTACATTGAGGTCTTGAGTCTGTAACTTTCCACTTTATGTATTTTATCCTTTTTGTAATATATTAGGATGTGAGCTATGGTATGTCATAGTCACTAGTCAAAAGGCAATCTGTCTTTTGACTCTACATGGATTTTGTTGTCTAGTTCATGTATCCAGCTGACCTGCAAAGTATCGCCGGCTGTAGGCTTTAGCATAAGTATTTTCTGGTCCTTGTAACTAAAAATGTTTTGAGTTGAACTTTATAAACCACTTTATAAGGAACTAGAAGATCAATATATTGAAACCTTGAAAACCAACTGCTTGTGTATTGCTCTAGTTTCTGTCTCATTACATCTTGTGTTTCTAAGTTCTCTAAACTCATTTCTTATCAGTTCCCCATTTGAATTGTTAAGTATTAAAATACACTCTTCTTTTTGTGTGTTGTGTTGTACAAGTGCATAAGCCATTCACCCGGTCCTGCACATATGTTAAATATATTTGTTAATTACCCGAATTAACCGCAAATTAACCATAACCGGTGGTTAACCGAAGTGTGGTTAACCGAAGTTTCAGTTGCGGTTGCGATTAAAAAAATGGTTAACCGATCTCGCGGTTTTGGTTTCGAAAATTATATTAACCGCACCGAACCGCCTCGTGCACACCCCTACAGCTACAACATTTCATTTTCAACTTTAATCCCTTATAACTTTTCATCTTTTATGAAATTTTCATTTTACATTTCGTTTTAAAATTTTAAATTAACACATCGTAACGTGTGTGTAGTTCAACGTTTTTAGACCTATTCTTTTATGTTTAACGGTCGTGCCACAACGTGCGAGTGCTAGATCAACTTTGTTATTGTTTTTAATGTTTTATGTTTCACATACGTAATTCAATATTTTAACGTCAGCTCTCTGTCGGTTTTATATTTTCGTTTTTATTTTCTTTTTTAATAAGACATTTTTTGGGGTTTGTGGTCGCTAATGGTTGTGTGACATTTGTGCTACTCGGAACAGTTTTACGCCTGCCGTGCAAAGCGTAAGCCTTTTTACTAGTTTTACATGAAAGTCGTCTTGGGTTGATATTAATGAAAAAATTCATATATCATTCTTCTATAAACATGATAAGTATTTGCTGATATCCTAAATCAGATATATTATTTAGTATTAGAATATTTTATATGTATTTGTCATGTCCTTAATCTCTCCGAATAGACTTGTAAATTTTCTGATATAAATAAATGCAACTTCTTGTGTATAATATATGATATTCAGATAGTGGTCCGACGGCTAAAGTGTATTATTACTTTTAATTTGTGCAATTATCTTGTTTAATACTTTAGATATCTTTCAGTTTGTAATGACTTGTTTCAGTTATAAATATATTCAATATTCTATTCTTTTTATATACTTGCAATGTACATATATTGTTATAGTATGAAATTTAATTAAGTTCTATATAAATAATTGTGTATATAATTAATTTTGAAACTTGAATTCTGATAGTATTTGTTTGTTGTGAATTGAACAAATTCAACAGGTAACAAAAATTTTTCAAAATTTTATATTGTATTCTTTTTTATTATTATTACTCGAAGGACATCATACTTGTTTTTATTATTCTTAAGTGGTTGAGATAGGGTACTTAAAACAATTAAAATAGGAAGGTCTTGACTTCGAATTTTATTCTGAGCAAAAACACTCATGTTGAGGCAAATGGGTTTTTTTTTCAGTTGTGGATTTTCTTCTGATAGGTTGATGGTGCGGTTATGGCTGAAAAACAGATAGATAGACCGGAATAAAGTAACATATATTCTTCGAAGGGGGACGTATATTTGTCATTCACAAAACAATTCACTATTTATCCTAACTTTTAACTTGTTTACATAAACGCTAACATAACCTCTAATGGGTGGAAAACTAGCTCAAAGTTTTGTGTTTGGTAATATCTAAAAATATAGGTTAATAGATTTTATGTCAAGTTATTTATTAGCATAGAAAGCTCTTTCTTATACAAGATCTAACTTTATGTAAAATAACTAATTAGCACCCAAAGGCATTCCACGTCATGCAACTGATCACATGAATCGAATTGAATAATTGTAAACCATCATCCTAAATGTATATTATACATCTATTGCTTAGTAACACTTGCAAATCAACTCAATGATAATCCTAATTCCTAAATAGAATGAATGCCTTTGGGTCGACACAATTTACAAAGACGAAGTTTGATATTTGCAAAATTCTAGTTTACGCTTTAAAGTTTCTCACAATAAATCTTTAGTTAATTCGATGATTTATGTCCATATACTTATGTACCAGTGTTGTAAAACTTCGCCTAGGCGGTCGAGTACTCGGCAAGGTGCTGAGACGCTTTTCATCAACTCGATCAACATTACTCGAAAGCGGTCCAACTCGGTCCAACTCAGCCCTACTAGGTCCAACTCGGCCCACTCGGCCCTACTCGGTCCAACTCGGTCCAACTCGGCCCAACTCAGCCAAATCGGTCCAACTCGGATTTTCACTATTATTCCACCGATTTTCGCTGTTTTTCACCGATTTTTATTGGATTTTTATTGTTTTTTATTAATATACATTGGAAGATGATAATCAAACGATTACTACGTCTATAATATTAAATAATTGATGTTATGTTTTGAAATATTTTTGTATATGAACATGTATGTTGTTTATTTATATTGATATTCACGTATTTTTTTTATAAATACTAGTAAGTATGTGATATTTAACATATTTATAATTTCTGGAAAAACTAATTTCTTTATAATTTATCACGTTCAAATACTCCTCGAGTACTTCCCGCCTAGGCCGAGTACTCGCAACTCCCCACTCAAACGACCTGGTAGCGCCTAACGAGTTTTACAACCATGTTATGTAGTATGAACTTCATAACTTTTTTGCATAGTGTTTGTACACTACTTGTGAAGACTGTAAGACCTTGTTCTCAAGAGATCTAACAGACCTAGCATAATCAGTTTGCATCTCATCATTTCATCAAAACATCGCCATGGAAAAAATTAAAACATTCATTTCATAGCAACTTGTCTGTAAATAATTTTCTGTCTTAATAAATAAACATTCATAAATGTCAATTAAAAAACATTCAACTTTTAAACTTTATTTAAAATTCTCATAATCTAGAATGCCAGATTCTCATGTAAAGTAGCTTGATATCACGTTTTACAATATTACCATATTATTAGCACCAATTAACCTCTAGAATTTACTTTATTACTTGATTATTTTTAAATTACTTATTAGATTAATAGTTGATTATTTGCCTGAATCATTGGTCGGTTAGTTATTTGAATTAGTACAATGTTCTTCTTTTTAAACGACAAACACTTTTCTATCAATAAACTATACATCTTTTTAATGAATGTTACTATATTTGTTAGTATGTATTTTGTTAATGTTCAAGGCCGGTCCTGAGGGGGTGGGGTGGGCGACTGCCCAGAGCCACCTGAATTTAAAAAAAGTTATATTATATTGTATTTAAAAGAAGCCCCTATATACTTTGTTAAACACTTATACTAATTAGAATTATTATTTTATTTTTAACAAACTCTAGAGCCCATTAATATTTTAATTATTTTAGTCCACTACCATTTTACCTATTACTAGATTTTTAAACTAATTTTTAGACTCAAACAAAAATAACTTACGATTTTGGGTGAGAGATGTAAAGAACGATCGAAGCACGGGAGGTCCAGAGCGATCGATCGATCAAACTATAGTCTTGTTTTTTCTACTCGCATAGGGTCAAAAATTTATATATGACTTGTTCACTTTATATAATAAGGAGCCTATTTTCGTCAACTCGCTCAAGGCCCAAAATTTTTCGATGATTCTCGGGGCCGGCCCTGTTAATGTTAGCTTGAAAATTAAAACTTGTTGGTAGATTAATTATTGAAGTATTAAAACATGTTTGGTTATATATTTTCTCATGTGGCTTATACGTACACCGAAAAAATTTAATATATAGCAATACGCAACCACCTTTAATAATTCTGACTCTCATAAAAAACATTCCTGAGTCCGCCACGGTACAAAAGAATGACGACAATATCTAATTTATGTGTCGTCGAGAAATGAGAAATGTGAAAATGATAAATACGTAACAAAATAAAAGACGTAAAAGTTGAAGCTTGTTCGCAAAGAATACACATGCCAATAATTTTGTAACTACATCGTCCAAATTTGTGAAACACCATTATACCATAATTTATGGGACGTTTCATAAAAACACAAAAGGCTTAAAAAGAATTTTATGATCAGACTCTTTTAGATTAAATACTAACTAGCAAACATACCCGCGCGATGTCGCGGGATTTTTTGTTTGTATATTTAAAATTAACAACTCTATTAATCCAACATAATGAGATTAATAGTGAAAGAAAGCTACTACAATTGGCTAAACCACTGCACTAAACAGAACTAAACATAAAAATTACACAATAACAAACTAACCCGGTTGAAGATGCATGACTGTCAATTGTTGTATGTTGTATATCTGGTCATGTTGCCTCCAAAACCACCACCTGAATTACCCTACGCCATTCATTTTGACCCATTACCAAAATCATCCATTTTGACCCATACCAAATATCACCCGTTTTGACCCATACCAAACACCATTCATACTGACCCATAACCAATACCACCCGTTTTAACATATAACCCATACCATCCGTTTTCACCCATACGCCATAACCAATGCCACCCATGTTGACCCATACAAAATTTGAATAGTTTTGAGCCATAACCAATATCACTGATATCACCAAGCTGACCCATACAAAATATCAACCATTTCGACCCTTAACCAATATTACTTATTTTAACCCACAACCAATACCACAAAGTTGACCCATAACCTATATCACTCATTTTGACCATATCAATTCCATATTTTTTGACCCATAACCAATACCACCACTTTTGACCTAAACCAAATACCAATCGTTTTGACCATAATTAATCCCACCCGTTATGACCCATAACTTATGCGCCTGTTATGAGCCATAACCAATGCCACCTGTTTTGACCCATAACCAATACCACCCATGTTGACCCATACCAAATTTTAATCATTTTAAGTCATAACCAATATCACCCATTTTGGGCCATAACCAATATCACCTATTTTGGCCCATAACTAATATCACCCAAGCTGACCTATACCAAATATCAATGGTTTCAATCCATAACCAATACCCATTTTGACCCACAACCAATATCACCAAGCTGACCCATAACCTATAATCAGCAAAATCAGTATCTGTTGCGAGCTCCTCACTGTTTCGTGGTCTTAATCTTACAGCCACTCTAACTCTCCCAGAAACTAATCCTTAAATTTCACCAATAGCCCTAAATCATAATAGTTTTTTACTCAATTACATTAACATATAGAAACATATTACAATTCTTCAGAAATATAAACATATACCTGCACAATAAACGCATAACCACAATCAATCATACACATGCATACACACAGACACATACAGTACAACAGTAAATCACAATTATAGAGATAAAACTAATAAACGTGAGAGAGAGAAGAAGAGAGACCTCCGGGAGCATCCTGGACGTGACAAAAACCCAAATACACAAACCGGGAATTAAAACGAAGAGTACAAACCTGTAAATCGGAGTAAAACCTTATACTCAGAACCTGAGGAAAGTCTTTTACTCGGCCCCGGATCTTTGTCATCCACCTGCAATTTCTTCAATTGAATCAAAAGAGTGTATGAAACTGTTAATTAAACTTAAAATAGATAAACGGTGACATACCTTCAAGAAGTTCGCCGGATAATCAAGAAAATCTTCAACGTGCCAACCGGGAAGCATGTCAATCAAATACTCTGATATGCTACTGGTGGTTGATTGTTGATTACAGTTAAGAGGAGTACACATTTACAACTACCTTTTAGCACGTCTCAGATGAGCGTGCGCTCAACATCATGCACCCGAATGCAGGCCTCAGATGAACAACAGTTCAACATCATCGACCACTTATAAACAATAATGGACAATAGCAATCGTAAACAAATGAGTAACAATCAGAGACAAATTAGGGTCTGACCTCATCCAAATCATAAAACAAACTCAAAAGATCTATCTCAGATGAATAGGTACTCATCGTCAAGTAACCCACATAAGAAAATCAACATAACCTGAAAAAACATGACAAGAGATCAACAATAATCTCTCTCGTCGAGAAATGAGAAATGTGAAAATGATAAATACGTAACAAAATAAAAGACGTAAAAGTTGAAGCTTGTTCGCAAAGAATACACATGCCAATAATTTTGTAACTACATCGTCCAAATTTGTGAAACACCATTATACCATAATTTATGGGACGTTTCATAAAAACACAAAAGGCTTAAAAAGAATTTTATGATCAGACTCTTTTAGATTAAATACTAATTATCTAAATGTGCGTTACTTTCGTTTATGTAAACTTTTTGTCTAACTTTATAATTTAGTTTTTGTTGTATACCATTACTAATTTATATATATTTAGAGGCATGTTACTATATAAAGTATAATTTTCACACGAATCGTATAAAGTCACCAGGGCGCGGCACGTGTTTTTTGAGAGATGGGTAATTTCGTCCACGTCATAATTAAGCATAAAAGATACATAATTACTCAAATTTTATTCATAAATACGCAAGTTATATCCATTAGAGAGAGGATATGCTACAAAGGCTATATTTCCTAAAAAGGATGAGAAGTAATTCTGGCCATTGGATCAACTCATTAAAATAGATCAATGGTTCAAAAAAACACGGTGGCAAAAATGTAAATAAGTGGAAAACTGCTAACAAGCGGATGGGTAAAAAAGTAATTTGACACAATGGTTGTTTGACACAATGGTTGTTTGACACAATGGTTGTTTGACACAATGGTTGTTTGACACAATAGTTGTTTGACACAATGGTTATTTGACACAATGGTTGTTTGACACAATGGTTGTTTGACACAATGGTTGTTTGACACAATGGTTGTTTGACACAATAGTTATTTGACACAATGGTTGTTTGAAACAATGGTAATTTAACACAATCGTAGTTTGACACAATGGTAGTTTGACACAATGGTAATTTGAAACAATAGTAATTTGGTATGTTGGCATGTTATTATATTTTGCTATTTGTTGGCATGTTAATATTTGTTGCTATATGTTGCTTTACATTACACAATAGTATTTTGGTAACTTGTTTATCGTCAAAATCAAACGTAAACAAAACTCTTCAAACATGACACAATGAGTATTATGACACAATGAATATAATGACACAATGAATATAATGACACAATGAGTATATGACACAATAAATCTTATGACACAATGAATCCTATTCTTGAATAGGCATAGAATCAACTATTGAGCTGTTTGAAACTTGTTTATCCTTAATGCTTTGAAGATATAAACTACAACCGCGTATAATGTGACCAGGTTGTTTGCAAAACCCACAATTTCTCAACTTTTTCCTGCTTGTTCGATGGCTAACTCACGAGCTGACTTCATTCTTTTCAGCCTACCTTTTGTCTTTTGCTTAACAGGTACACTGAATTTTACTTCATTTCGTTCGCTCCTTCCAGGTAACTCTGCAAAAACACAATTTGCCTTTGTTCGTAACCAATTGATTAACAATAATTGTTTTATTCCGACACAATGACAATATAAAAGACACAATGAATCCCCAATCATGACACAATGAACCTTTACAAAAGACACATTATAAGCAGCTTTCATGACACAATGAACCTTCATAAAAGACACATTATAAGCAGCTTTCATGACACAATGAATCCCCAAAACATGACACAATGCACCTTCACAAAAAGATGACACAAAGATAGATTTTGACACAATCATGCTTGCTTGACACAATGAACCTCTAAACCTGACACAATCACGCTTGCTTGACACAATAAACCTCTAAACCTCTAAACCTGACACAATGAACCTCTAAACCTGACACAATCTGTTTGATAATGTCCAGAGTAATCTAACAGTATAGATACAATGACGATACAAAAGACACAATGATGATACCTATGACACAATGATGATACCTATGACACAATGATGATACCTATGACACAATGATGATACCTATGACACAATGATGATGTCAATCAATAACAAAATTCACAGAAATCATACAGTATAGACACAATGATGATTAAAACGACAAAATTACGGTGCGAAAATTAACATACTATTTCAATTACAGTATATAATCGTCCTCATACGTACCAAACTGATCATCTCTCGTCGACATTGCTGAACTAATTGATGTAAAGCAATCTTCAACGATTGAAATTGAAAATTCGATTGTTTGAATCTTCAACGATTGATCAATTGAAATTTTCAACGATTCGATTGTTTGAATCTTCAACGATAAATTGAAAATTCTGTTGAAAACCTCAATCGTACAGAAACAGTCGATATATGGCACACCTTCATCTTAATAAATTACACTTCCTAAAATACCCCTCCTTCTATTTTTAAAAATATGCCACATGTCACTCCCTGATTGTTTCTCACACTTTTTACATAATATTGACTTTGTATTTGAACCGGTCACTATCTATTATTATGCAAAGTAAAATTACAAATGTTATAAAAAATAAATACGCAAGTTATATGATAATTACGCAAGTTATGTTTATAATTACGCATTTAAAAATCATGCAAGTTATACACACAACACATAGACGTTTTTAAAATAAGTGTTGATTTTTTAAAAAATAACAATACTATACTCAAATTAAAAAGAATAAAGTGCTTGATTTTATGGTGTATTTTTTCAAATAATGTCGTATAAAAGTTATACATGTTTAAAAAACTGGAGGAATTTGAAAAATGTCAACAATTGCAGACTATTTCTAAATTTACTGACAGGATCTCAGCCTCTCGGTTGATCAATTAGATTATGTTTGCAGCGGATTTAGCACATTAATTAGCAATTAAAACAAGATCATAAAAGATATTTCAATTTAAAAGCATAAACAGAGAGAGAGAAGAGTTCTGCGAAATAATAAATGTTCTATTGGTCGCACGTTTCGGCAAATTAAACTGTATGGTTACCCATCCTTTTATAGGCGGCAAAAGGATGGGTTGATGTCCTTTTTCTGACATCACTGAATATTCAAATTACAACTGACAAAAACATAAAACTACTGAAGATGTCAACAACTGACATCTTCTTACAAAAGTTCCTAAGTGCTGACAAAAGTAAACTACTGAAATCCTACAACAACTGAAGAACAAACTCTTCAGTCGTTTATAACTACTGATACTATAACAACTGAAGAACATGCTCTTCAGTTGTTGTACAACTACTGAAATGAAATAAACTACTGAAAAGGAAAAACCATCACAACAACTGAAAAGGACTTCTTCAGCTGTTGTGACAAACTCTGAATCTTCAGTACTTGGTCTTTAGACTTGGCTTCAGATGATGTAACAACTGATGACTTCAGTAGATATCATCAGTTGTTGTCTTCAGTCTTTGTCTTTAGACTTTGTGCTTCAGTAGAAGGTCTTCAGTTCTTCAGTTCTTCAGCTTTTGATTCTTCAGTACTTGTCTTCAGTACTTGAAGTCTTCAGTACTTGTAAGATCAGTACTTCAGACTTCAGTACTTGGTCTTCAGTACTTGGAGTCTTCTTCAGCTGTTGTTCTTCAGTTCTTTGATCTTCATACTTTGTTCTTCAGACTTTGTCGGAACAGCTGATGGTTGGAGCTAAGATGCTCTCGAGTTTGACATTCAAGCAAGAGAACACAATAGCTGATGAGAGTCTTCAGATGTTCTCGAGTCTGACATTCAAGCAAGAGAACACTGTAACTGATGGGAGTCTTCAGCAGTTGTTGCAGTGGCATGTGGGACTTAGAGGTTTTCCTGATCTTGGCTCATTGGTTCTTTTGGTCCAACAAACTCCCCCTGAACCAATGCAGCCAAAACCTCTATTTATTGGATGTCCCACTTATTGATGGCATAAAGATTGGTCTATTTCCTTCTAGATCAGATTAGAAGTTGACCCAGATAAGCACTGGCCTGAGAGGTAGTCTCAAGTGTTTGTTTGGCTAAGTATGGATGGGAGCTCTGTCTTGGGGAATTGGACACAGAGCTGTTGCCCCATCCATGAGATCTACCTCCCACGTACAAGCTGGTAGGATTCTCGGGTGTAGGCCTGAAGAAAGATCATTTGTTCTTCTTTGGACAGGTCTTCAGGCTCACCTTCGAACAATCCCTCCCGACCGTACAGCTCTGAGATGAACTTGACCTGTCTTCCATTTTTGAGTTCAAGTGTTGTGATTTTCCTATATGCAAACTCATCAGGATGTTTACCCTCCAACAACAGGTTGAGCTCATCCCTATGGAAATTCTCAAGCTTCTTATAGACCAGACCCTTCCTAACCACCCTATTATCTAGCATTGAAAAGGGTGATTGGCCGGCTCTATAAGCTTTCTCGAATTCCTCTACTATTTCCCAGGGTGTTATTACAATAGCCACAGAGATCTCTTCATCTACGATTCTCTTTAGTTGGCTCTTGTACCTCACAGGCATGTCCTTCTTGACTATCCTGTGAGACACCCTTGGGTCAGGCCAAGTTCTCACCCTCTCCTTTTCATATTGAAAGGTTTGTTTGAGGGTGAATAATCTCAGAGCTTCTCTCTTCATGTTCATTATAGAGGTCGAAGCAGCATAACATTTGTCAATGCTTTTCAGCATTTCCTCATCATGTCGCTTTTGCTGCTCCTCCTCTTCTAACTTTACCCTCACAGTGTCCTGCTGTGAGGTGGGAGTGATGGTTTGTGGTTTGGCTTTGGGTAGAGGTATAACGGCTGAAAGTGGCAGGCTATCCTCCTTATCCTCCTCTTCTTCATCTTGCAGCCTCAGCACCCTTCTCTTCTTCTTCAAGGGTGGATCATTGGCTGCGGGTTTTGGTGGTAAAGGAGTTGGTTTTGTGGGTTGTGGTTGGGTTGTTGGTGTGGGAATGTTGGCAGGCACTGCTAGTAGCCTAGAGATAAGGGCTGGTTTGGTCAGTTTTACTAGCAGTGTCCTGTTCCCAGCACCGGCTTCAGATAGGGCCTCAGCGACCAGTCCCTTAGTAAAATCACCAGCCGAACAAATCTTGGTGGTTATTGCCAAGAGTCTGTCCCTGGTCCATGCCTTGACATCAAGGACTGGTCTGCCCAGGTACTTCGAAATGAATCTACTCATAGCCTCGAGTTTCTTTTGATCCTCTTGGCTATAAGTAGACCATCGGTAGTTTATCTCTTTTCTCTCCATGTTCCTGATCTCTTGATCTAGCAAGGCAGTGTCCTTGTCAAAGCCTTGCCTGAACAGCTGTTCAATGACAGAGTTCATTGAACGGCTATGCTCAGCATCAGCCTCCTTGACAAGGGCTGCTAGATCAGGATCAGCCACCTTCTTTCCCTCTCCCTTTTTCTTATCAGTGATACTGAAATCCTTTTGGATTTCAGCCACTTCTATTTGCTCTACCTCCATTTCTTTCCTCTTCCCTTTCTCCCTCACCCTACTACTCTCCTCAGCCATCTCCCTCTCAACCACCACCTTTTTCTCTGCTTCTTTCTCCTCCTCTCCCCTCTTCCTCTTGTCTTGCACTGATGTCTCCCCCTTTTTGGGTGCATTGGTTGGGGTTTGACTATCAGCAAGAGCCTTAGAAATGGCAACCTCCACCATGGGTTGTATATATGTGGGAAGCCTCTCATCAAGGGTTTGAATGACTATATCTTTAAGGATGGGTGTGATGAGAGGCAGGGATTTCTGGAGGATAGCATCCAGCTGCTCAGGGGGGTTCTGACCCTGAGAGCTAGTGCCAGAAGCAGGGGCTGGTGGCCGAGTTTGTGGGAGTGGCTCAGTGTTTTTGAGACCTTCGGGTGAAGGTGCCATCTGTGGGGTAGTGGTGGCAGATGGACTTTTATCCTGAGTCATTTGAGCAAGCAGCTCTTTGAGTCTGCTTATCTCATCCTCGAGGATAGTGTTTTGAGCTACTACATCGTAGAAGAAGCTCAGGTCATCATCAGCATAAGTTGAATCACCTGACCTCCTGACATTGTCAGGATGAACATGTCCTGAGTGTGGCTCAGTAATGACATGTGCCCCTTGTTCATGGTACTGGGGACTTCTGGCCTCCGGATTGGATCCATCATCGGCCATTGCCTCTGGTGAGGTCTTAGTGATGTTACCAGCTGCACCCTGCTCAGATGTTGATGCAGGGGAAGTGGCAGCCTCACTAGATTGTTCTATCTCCCTAGCCACACTAGGAGATTGAACTGATTCTCTGTGCTGTGGGCTCCTATCGGCACTTGTACCCACCCCCTCTTCGGTTGGAGTCTCCCCAGGTGTAATAGGTTTCTGGGGAGAGGGTGGAGTGCTCAGATCGGTCAGCACTTTGGCTATTACCAATGTTGGGCTTAGTGGGGCGGTCTCATCAGTAGGTGCGCTAGAAGCAGTGTGCACATGGGGAGGACTGTGCTCTTTAATGGCAGTCTCCTCAAGTGAGAAAGACCCCAGTAATGTGGTTGCCCCAAAATTGGTTGCATCAGGCTCCTGTTGAGAGGAAGCCTGTGCGGTTGTGGTGGGTGGAGTCGTGGTACCTGCTGGGAGAATCGAACCAGCAGGCACATCCTGCCTTTGTGTGGCAGGGGCATCCTCAGGGGACTCATCTCCCTAAGTAGCCTTTTTGGGCTTCTTTTTGGCTTTTGGCTTAGTGGGGACTGTGGATTTGGAGGTGGAGGCTGTGGGTTCCAGCTGCGTGGGTTTTCGCAGCCGGCCAGCCTGTTTGAGTGTTTGGTCAGTGTTGTGCCTGGAGTATACCTCGGCTTGAACAGCCATGGCAGGGACCCCAGTGCCAACTAGTCCCTCAGCCTGAAGCTGGTTTTCGATCATGGCCATTATGAACCGTGGATACAAGTTCCAACGGTTAGAAAAAGGTTTTGTGGCCATGTCCTTGAGTTCCAAAAATAAAAGATCAGTAAAATTTAGAGGTTGTTTCTCAAGGATAGAATACAATACCTGTTGCCACCTTGTGGACATCTGGTCCCACGAATAGGTCTTGGGAGCCAGACACACGTTCACCATGTGGAAGATCAATCGTTGAGGGTCAGGGAAGTGTTTCTTCAACAAGGTGGTGGCGGAGAGGTTACCCTGGTAGTCATGGGATGTGAATGAGAGATCCAGGGTACCTTTGGGGTAGGAAGTTGGGTGAGTGGCATCCTCCAGCTCTAGGGTTTGGCGTAGGGTAGCTGGAGTGATAACCACGGGTTTGCCGTTGACGGAGGACCGGAGGGAGACCTCGCCATTCTGCTCTCCGGTTTGGACGGTTACATGTGTCCAAAACTCCGCCAAGGAGTCGGTGTATATAGTAGGGTTCAGGAGAAAAGCCGTTTTGTAGGGTGAGTCGTTCATAAGATCGACGGCTTGGTGAAACTTGGGCCATAATGGCGATTTTGTAAGATGGGCAACACAGTTGTGTCGAGGTTTCAGTTGCATTGTCGCCATTAATGGTGTATGGGAATTTCAGAGGTTTGGAAGGATTAGGTCAAGTGAGGAGTAAATGCTCTGAAAGTGGGGTATTTAAAGGGTAGGTCAAAGGTTGAAAGGAAACTACTGAAGGTTTTGGTGTCAGTTATCAGTTGTTGTAACGACTGATGACGTGGTTTTGACCTTCAGTGGTTGTAACATCTGAGGACTTGGTATTAGGCTTCAGTAGTTGAAACTACTGAGACCTTGGTTTTGTCCTTCAGATGTTGTGAACGTCTGAAGAGTTACTGTCAGTCGTCAGTAGTTATGAGCTCCTGATGACCTAGTATTCTTCAGACGTTGGAACAACTGAAGACTTGGTGTTAGCCTTCAGTAGTTGTAAACTACTGATATCAGTAGTTGTGAACTACTGAGGACATGGTATTGCTTCAGTTGTTGTAAACAACTGAGGACTTAGTGTTAGCCTTCAGTAGTTGTGAACTACTAATGTCAGTAGTTGTGAACTACTGAAGACATGGTTTTGTCCTTCAGTTGTTTGTGTATGAAACATCAGCTGTTGTTATCAGCTGATGAGAAATTACTCATCTGCTGTTTCCGTCAAATCAGTTGTTTCATACTAGCCTCCACACTTACTCATCAGCTCTTTGGATGACTTTCAGATGTTTCAACGACCCTTCAGCTCTTGTGAATATTTATGCCTTCAGCTTTTGTGATCAGATGTTCACAAGTGCTGATGAAATATTCTTCAGAGCTGGTGAACAAATTTTGTCTTTAGTATTTGTGTAAGATTACACATCAGTACTTATGAGCAAAATTTGTTCTTCGGTACTTATTTATTTAAAAATCATACATCAGTAGTTGTAATCCACCTCACTACATCAGTTTTTCAATAAATAATGTACATCAGTACTTTGAGTCATTTTAGTCTTCAGTAGTTGTGAAAGAGCTGAAGACTAAATTACTCATCAGTACTTGTATTTGACCTTTGCTTTTCAGTAGTTGTGAACTAAGAATACCAGCATAGGTCAAATCAATCAATCTGCAGCATACCAAGCCTTAGTACCAAATTTTGGAATGTGGCACTATCTAAAGGCTTAGTAAAAATGTCTGCAAGCTCATCAGCACTAGGTACAAACTTAGGATCAGTCAGACATTTTTCATAGCAATCCCTGATAAAATGATGTCTGATCTCAATATGTTTGGTCCTTGAGTGCTGGACTGGATTCTTAACAATACAGAGAGCTGAAGCACTATCCATTAATAATGGAGTTTTAGTCTCAGTAATGCCATAATCCAGAAGTTGGTTCTGAAGCCAGAGTATCTGAGAGGTACAACTTGCAGCAGCAATATACTCAGCTTCAGCAGTAGATGTAGCAATTGATGTTTGTTTCTTACTCTACCAAGAAACTAAACAATTGCCTAGGAATTGGCAACCACCAGAAGTAGATTTTCTGGTGACTTTGCATCCTGCATAGTCATTATCAGAGAAAGCAACTAATTTGCAAGAATGCCCAGCTGAATACCAAAGACCTAGTGATTGGGTACCTTGAAGATATCTAAAGATCCTTTTGACTGCAATCAAATGGGATTCTTTAGGTGCAGCCTGAAATCTAGCACAAGCACATATTGAAAACATGATGTCTGGTCTGGAAGCTGTAAGGTACATCAAGGACCCAATCATACATCTGTAAAGGGTTTCATCAACCGCTTTACCTTTCTGATCTACATCTAGTTGTGTGATGCTGCTCATGGGAGTAGAACAGGGCTTACAGGATTGTAAATCAAACTTATTTAACAACTCTTTGGTATACTTGGACTGATGGATGAAGATGCCATCATCCAGTTGTTTGATTTGCAAACCCAGAAAATACTGTAATTCTCCCATAGCACTCATTTCAAATCTCAGCTTCATAAGCTTTGTAAATTCATCACACAACTTTGGATCAGAAGATGCAAAGATGATGTCATCAACATAAATCTGAACAAGGAGCTTATGTTGTCCCACAGTCTTGATGAATAAGGTTTTATCAATGGTGCCTCTAGTGAACTTATTCTCTAGAAGAAAGGTTGAGAGTGTCTCATACCAGGCTCTAGGTGCTTGCTTCAGCCCATAGAGAGCCTTATCAAGCTTGTACACCCAATCAGGATGTTTATTGTCCTCAAAGCCTGGTGGTTGACACACATAAACTTCTTCTTTTATTTTTCCATATAGGAAGGCACTTTTGACATCCATTTGATAAACCTTGAGACTGTGAAAGGCAGCATAAGCTAAGAACAGTCTGATTGCTTCTAGTCTGGCCACAGGTGCAAAGGTCTCATCATAATCGATGCCTTCCTCCTGTGCAAACCCTTGGACAACCAGTCTGGCCTTGTTCTTGACAATTTGGCCCTTCTCATCTGTTTTGTTCCTGAATACCCACTTGGTGCCTATGGCACACTTATCTTTGGGTAATGGAACAAGCTCCCACACTTGCTGTTTCTTGAATTGAAGAAGCTCAAGCTGCATAGCTTCCACCCATCCATTGTCTCTTAAAGCAATATGATAGTTCTTTGGCTCTTGCTGACTGATGAAGAGAGCATAGAAGCAGAAGTTAGACAATTGATTCCTGGTTGAAACTCCAGCATGGATATCACCAATGATCTGTGATGTGGGGTGATTCTTGAGCTCTTGATAGACTATGATATCTGTGCAAGTGTTTGTAGACCCATCAGCAGCAACAGATGGTGATGGAGATTCCTGAAACCATGTAGAGGATGGCAGCTCAAACGAAGTAGAGCAAGCAAAAATCTCATCAGCATTTGTAGTGGATGGAGCTGCTGAGGCTACAGGAGCATCAGGTTCAGTGGACTTAGGCAGGTTGTCACTAAACCTAAAGAGGTGAGTACTGACTTCATCATCATCAGTACCACCAGGTGAAGATCTGTTGACAGGCTCAACAGATGGAGGTTGATAAGGAACATATTGCAGTATGTCCAGATCAAACAACTCCACAGGGTTTTGTGGAATCTTGTCCTTTGGAGATTCATTGAACTTAACATGCAGAGTTTCTTCAACCCCCTTGGTTCTACAGTTGAAGACTCTGTATGCTTTGCAAGTTGATGAATAACCAACAAAGTACCCTGCATCCACCTTACTAGCAAACTTATGGAGTGGGTTGCTAGTGTTGAGAATAAAACAAGGACACCTAAAGGCTCTAAAGAATGAAATAAGAGGAGCCAAATGATGAAGAACTTCATATGTGTAACACCCGGACCTCCAAAGAGTCCGTTTAAGTTAAATAAACATGCGGAATTTGGTCCCAGAAAATTTCATTAACATTTAACTCCCAAAATATGTGTTTCGTGTCAACCGACACTCAAAAATAAAGTTTAACAATCCATTTACATACACACATGATAGGAAGTTTCAAAATAATGTTAACGCGTTAGTTTCTACAAAAGAAACGTGTATGCAAGTCCCGTTCGATCCTTGTATGCCCTAGCGATCACTTTAGCCTTCCGGTCCCGTAACACCTGTAAACACACGTTTAGACATCCATTAGTTCATAGGAACTAAGTAAGTACATTCTAACATTCATTTCGGGTCTTTGCGGGGGTTTAAACGGACTCGGAACGCGTTAAACGATAATCGACAAAAATCTGGAAATGGTCCCTACCGTAACTTACGGTGGGTACCGTAAGTTACGGTAGCCTCCAATTGAGTACGGTGGTAACACACTGGCTTACGATGGCCCATTTCACCCAGGGACCTACCGTAACTTACGGTACCACCGTAAGCTACGGTGGACCCTGCAGCATAGTCATTATTTTTGACCCGTTAAGGGTCGTTTCGCGTTTCCGAACCACCCCTTTCGATCCCGATTGTTCCAAGCACCTGGAAATAACATATTTTATCATATACGTGATTCCCATGGAGTTTCAACGAGTCTAACCCGACTCTTGGCAATATACCAAAATTTTTCTATTTGTTTGGTATTTAATTCCTTAATTAACCCATTTATGGTTCGTTTGTTCTTTAGAGTTCCCGACCATTCCGACGACCATGGAACCGGTCTATTATAACATATTACATATGTTTGGTGAGTTCTTAGACCCAACCCATCCCATTTGCTTATCATAACGCAAATTTTCATTTTCATACCGAATTTGCCCCTTATAGGGTCAAATCTCATTTTAATGAGCGGTTTGCCATTCTTTCGCGAACGACCGCTTTCCTTGGCGTTACCCAACGTCCACACACGTTGCAAATCGTAGGGATAACCCTTTACCTGAGTGTTCACACACGATGTGAATCACTTTAATCCGGGTTTGTCCTTTCTTCCCATTTCTATGGGACGGTCACGCACGTCATGACTCGTTCTGTTCCACAACCATGTGGTATAACACTAAAGTGTTATTTTCCTTTATGTTCACGCACGTCGTGAATCATTTATCATAGAAGCTCACATACAGTGCAAGTCAACTATATATCCTTTTTAAACGTGGTTTTTATTTTGTTTGAGCTTATGAGCACATGGTCACACACATTGTGACTCATGCCCTTACTTTGTTATGCTCAATTTAAAGAATGTCTTACCTTGAGTCCGGAAGGTTTAAGTGGTCAATCAAACGTGTTCCTTGCCGGTTCCCTTGGATCCGCTTGCCACACCACTTCCTATTACCATTTTAAGGACCCATTTAACACATAACATTCATTTAATCACACATATGGTCTATTTGACCATTTATCACCTTTAACCTACAATCTAGGCTTTCACATTGCACATTTCTTGCAATTAAGTAGTTCATTCATGTTTTTCATCTCATTGGAGCATTTTATCAAATACCTTATGTGCATAACTTAACATATTGGTTATTTACTAGCTTTTAAACATCATCAAGCTAGTTTTACACCCAAATCACATAACACACATGTTATTCATCAATTTTCAACCAAATGTTATGCACATAATCACATTTCTACAAGAATGAACATGGATTCTACAACTAGCAACTAGTTTACATGAAGAATCCTTAGTTTAACCTTCTAGTAACTAAACCCATTTCCATGGTTCATCTAAATCTTCAATTAAGGAGAAATTACACTTCTAGTTACCATAATACACACATGCACATGATCATCTAGCACTATAACACTAGGGTTTCATGTTTAAACCACCAATTTCTACACCCATCATGTGGGTGGCGATTTTACCACCTCAAGAACATCAAATAACACTTACTTGTAGCTCTTGATAAGATGAAGAATGATTTCTAGGGCTCAATTTCGGATCTTGCACTTGAATCACCAACAATTTGAGAAATGAGATGACAAAAACCCTCTTTCTCCTCTTCTCTTGTGTGAAACGTGAATGAGCATATCATGCTCACCAAATGTATGGCAAGCCATACATATCCATGTGTAGGTTTCATCAATTGGCAAGATCCACCCCTCTAGTATCATTTTTCATTTTTCCACCACTATTAACTAACTAGCAAATTTTCTAGTTAAGTCTTAAATATTAACCTTTAACATATTTTACAATATTAGGTTTTAACACATGATACATTAATTGTATTTTAATTACATAATACGAAATTCGGGTCGTTACAAGTCTCCCCCTCTAAAGAGAGTTTCGTCCCCGAAACTTTACATACTAATCAAATAGATGAGGATAAGACTTCCTCATTTCATCTTCCGATTCCCATGTGGCATCGGATCCCTTACGATTCTTCCATTGCACCTTCACCTGATTGAGTGTCTTGTTTCTCAGTTGCTTGACCTTTCTATCCAAGATAGTCACCGGCTTCTCGATATAGTTCAATTTGTCATCAACTTCCAAATCCTCGTACGGGACATAGGCCGACTCGTCAGCCAAACACTTCCTCAAGTAAGATACATGGAACGTGTTGTGAATTCCTTGAAGCTCTTCCGGCAATTCCAACCGGTACGCAACTTTACCCACACGTGCGATGATTTTAAATGGCCCGATAAACCTCGGACTCAACTTTCCCCGTTTCCGGAATCGTATAATACCCTTCCATGGGGAAACCTTTAACAAAACCAAATCTCCCACCTCAAACTCGATGGGTCGTCTACGCTTATCCGCGTAAGCTTTCTGACGGTCTTGCGCCGCCTTCATGCGAGCACGGATTTGCTTAATCTTTTCATCCGTATTCATTATCGTATCGTGGTCCGCGAGTTCCCGCGAACCAATTTCTCCCCAACAAATAGGAGTTCGGCATTTTCTTCCATATAAAGCTTCATACGGAGGCATCTCGATGGTGGAGTGGTAGCTATTATTGTAAGAAAATTCCGCCAAAGGCAAATACTCATCCCAACTACCCCCAAAGTCAAGAACACACGCTCGTAGCATATCTTCTAATGTTTGAATGGTTCTTTCACTTTGTCCGTCGGTTTGGGGATGGTATGACGTGCTTAGCAATAGCTTTGTCCCCATCTCCACTTGAAATTTCCTCCAAAACTTGGAAGTAAACCGTGTGTCTCTATCGGACACAATCGACACGGGCACCCCGTGTCGTGACACTATTTCGTTCACGTAAACCTCCGCCATTTTCTCCGAATTGTAAGTCTCACGAATAGGAAGGAAATGAGCGCTCTTGGTCAATCGATCGACAACAACCCATATCGCATCGTACCCTTTCTTCGTTCTTGGAAGTTTAGTAATCAAATCCATTGTTATCTTTTCCCATTTCCATTCCGGAATATCCAACGGTTGCAATTCACCATGAGGTTTTTGATGTTCCGCCTTCACTTGCAAACAAGTTAAGCATTTCTCCACGTATTTGACAATATCGCGTTTCATGCCCGGCCACCAATAGTTAACCCGAAGGTCTCTATACATCTTAGTCGCTCCCGGGTGAATTGAATACTTGGATTTATGGGCTTCATCCAATAGATCATTCTTCAAGGTACAAGTAGGTGGTATCCAAACCCGACCCCATCTTGTTTTCAATCCCTGACTATCATCTTCCAAGTTTTGAGTTTGACCTTTGATTCGATTTTTCTTCAAATTTTCTTCCTTTAGCGCTTCAGTTTGTGCTTCCTTGATTCGTTCAACCACTTCGGATATAACGGTTATCTTCATTGCGGTTATTTTGATAGGAGTATGATCCTCCTTTCGACTCAAGGCGTCAGCCACGACATTGGCCTTTCCCGGATGATATAGGATTTCACAATCATAATCCTTTAGCAATTCCATCCACCGCCTTTGTCTCATGTTTAACTCCTTTTGCGTAAAGAAGTACTTTAAACTCTTATGGTCCGTGTAAATCGTACACTTTACACCATATAGATAATGCCTCCAAATCTTTAACGCGAACACCACCGCGGCTAGTTCAAGATCATGGGTTCGGTAGTTCCTTTCATGCACTTTCAGTTGTCTCGAGGCATAAGCAATCACCTTGCCCCTTTGCATTAGAACACAACCCAAACCGGAGTAGGAAGCATCCGAGTATACCACAAAATCGTCGGTTCCCTCGGGTAAAGACAAAACCGGAGCTTGAGTCAATTTCGACTTTAACTCTTGAAAGGCTTTCTCTTGCTCTTCACCCCATAGGAACTTCACCTCTTTCTTGGTAAGCTTGGTTAAAGGAGAAGCAATCTTAGCAAAGTCTTGAATGAATCTCCGATAATATCCGGCTAACCCAAGAAAGCTTCTAATCTCCGTGGGAGTCTTGGGTGGACTCCATTTGGTCACCGCGTGAATCTTTGTGGGGTCTACGTGTATACCCTCCGAGTTTACCACATGACCCAAGAATTGTACCTCTCGCAACCAAAAGGCACACTTGGAGAATTTTGCGAACAATTTCTCCCGACGAAGCGTTTCGAGAACTTCACGCAAGTGACAAGCATGATCACCTTCATTTTTAGAATAAATAAGGATATCATCTATGAATACAATGACAGATCGGTCTAACATGGGTCGGCACACCCTACTCATCAAATCCATGAATGCCGCCGGGGCGTTTGTCAACCCGAAAGACATCACAAGGAACTCATAATGCCCGTATCTAGTACGAAATGCCGTCTTGGGGATGTCTTCTTCCCTTACCTTCAACTGATGATAACCCGACCGTAAGTCGATTTTCGAAAACCACGATGCACCTTGCAACTGATTGAATAGGTCATCAATCCTAGGCAATGGGTAACGGTTCTTAACCGTCACCTTGTTCAACTCTCTATAGTCGATACACATCCGAAGACTTCCATCCTTCTTTTTCACGAAAAGAACCGGTGCTCCCCATGGCGAAGTACTCGGACGTATGAACCCCTTGTCTAAAAGATCTTGCAATTGTGTCATTAACTCTTGGAGCTCCGATGGCGCCAAGCGATAGGGAGCCTTTGCAATGGGTTTAGCTCCCGGGGTTAGGTCGATTCGAAACTCGACCTCCCGTTCCGGTGGAACTCCCGGCAAATCCTCCGGAAAGACATCTGGAAAATCCCGAGCAACCGGAATATCTTCCAACACTTGAACTTTCGTTTCCGTGTCTATTACATAGGCTAAGAACGATTGTCCTCCATGGCTCATGTGTTTCATTGCTTTAACCAAGGAACATAAAGCTATGCCACCGCGTTTTGCACCTTGGATTATTACCTCATAACCACTCGGAGATATCAATTGGATGCACTTGCGATTGCAAACTATATTGGCGTGGTACATGGAAAGCCAATCCATACCAATTACTACATCAAACTCCCCGAGTGTCATGGGTATTAAGTCGACCGAATAATCCTCACCTTTGATGGTAAGTATGCAATTTCGATAAACGTTGAACGCTAAGAACGTTTTTGAATCCGCTACCTCAATCTCTAAAGGACTAGGTAAGTTGTCTAACACCATGGAAAAATGACTCGCAAATTTAACCGAAACAAACGATCTATTAGCACCCGAGTCAAATAGCACATAAGCAGGTAGTGAGTTGATGAGAAAGGTACCCGTCACAACGTCGGCTATAGATTTGGCTTCTTCCGCCGTAATCAAGAAAGTTCTCGCCTTAGCTTTTCCTCCATCGCCCTTTTTCCCCGAACCTTGAGCAACCGAGGATTGACTTGTACCATCCTTCTTTAGTTCCGGACATTCGCTCTTTTTGTGGCCCAGTTTGTAACAGTTGTAGCACACACTTAGCGGGCTTGTGCATTGAGATGTCGAATGACCCGACTTTCCACACTTGAAGCAATTTTTAGATTCGTATCTACAAACTCCCCCATGTTTCTTTTTACAAATCTTGCAATGTTTGGAGTCTTTGTCGTTCCCAAACTTGTTTGATGAGGATGAAATCTTGGCTTTCTTAGACGAACCCGTCTCCGTTTCAGCCGCACGCTTCTCCCCACGATCAACTTGCCTTTTCAATTCCGCTTCTCGATCCCTAGCACAATCGATAAGCTCTGCTAGAGTTTCACATTTGGACGGTGTAAGAAACTCTCGATACTTGGCACTCAACATGCCATAGTAGTGGTTAATCCACATCCTTTCATCCTGGAGCAACTGTGGGCAAAACTTGGCTTTGTCGTAGAAGATGGCCGTGATGGTATCAATACTTTCATCTTTTTGTCGTAACTGTAGGAATTCTTCTGCTATTCTGTTGATAGCGGCTTGTGGGCAAAACCGCTTTGTGAACAACTTCTTAAATTCTTCCCAAGTCATACTTTTGATACCTTCCCGCCCCTTCTCATCCCGTTGCAATTCCCACCAGTCTTTAGCTCATTCCCGGAGTTGGCTTGCAGCAAACCTCACTTCATCAGATTCTTCACAGTGTGAGGTTTCAAAGGCACTTTCCATATCTTTGATCCACCTTTGACTAAGTAGTGGATCGACCTCACCCTTGAACGTTGTAGGGTTGCATGCAACAAACTCCTTATAGGTCACTTTCTTTGTTGGCCTTTCGGTTTCTTTGTCAGCCTTCAGAGCCACAAACTCTTGTTGAATGAGATCCCGTAGATCTTTGCGTACATCCTCGATGTACCCCGGCAATAAAGCCTCAAAAGCCTTGCCAACTTCCTCCTTAACCATTTCCCGTGTTGCATCATCGGGATGGGTCTCATGATTCTCTATATTGATCACGTGATCGTTACCAGCCATGACTTAAGACTGTGACAATTAAACTTTACGTTAGTACCATGTACGTAATCTATAGCATATACACCGATGCTTATGATTCTACTATCACTAGGGCCTAACCCTATTCACACAATACCTATTTCCATCCTTAAGTTTAAAACAACATCCCTAAGAACCCATTCGCGTGCCTTTGATTGTTATTAGACTGGCCAGGCCTAGCAACAACCTCACCACACGGATGCCTTCTTAGTTCCTTTATTCCAAACTTAAGTCAAGAAGCTAGGTTCAATCAGTTCATATGGTACATATCATACACATATCATACATATATCATACATATATCATACATGTGTCAAGCTTGTTACGTTTATAAACGGCACACTAACCTTGTACCTTTAGGCTCAGTGATCGGCTTCTTGGATCGAACGTTTGCATTTCTCATATCTAGAGCTCAAAAGTTTGAGTCCAAGTGTTCGCGACGCACTTGAATCTCTCAAACCGTTGGCTCTGATACCAACTTGTAACACCCGGACCTCCAAAGAGTCCGTTTAAGTTAAATAAACATGCGGAATTTGGTCCCAGAAAATTTCATTAACATTTAACTCCCAAAATATGTGTTTCGTGTCAACCGACACTCAAAAATAAAGTTTAACAATCCATTTACATACACACATGATAGGAAGTTTCAAAATAATGTTAACGCGTTAGTTTCTACAAAAGAAACGTGTATGCAAGTCCCGTTCGATCCTTGTATGCCCTAGCGATCACTTTAGCCTTCCGGTCCCGTAACACCTGTAAACACACGTTTAGACATCCATTAGTTCATAGGAACTAAGTAAGTACATTCTAACATTCATTTCGGGTCTTTGCGGGGGTTTAAACGGACTCGGAACGCGTTAAACGATAATCGACAAAAATCTGGAAATGGTCCCTACCGTAACTTACGGTGGGTACCGTAAGTTACGGTAGCCTCCAATTGTGTACGGTGGTAACACACTGGCTTACGATGGCCCATTTCACCCAGGGACCTACCGTAACTTACGGTACCACCGTAAGCTACGGTGGACCCTGCAGCATAGTCATTATTTTTGACCCGTTAAGGGTCGTTTCGCGTTTCCGAACCACCCCTTTCGATCCTGATTGTTCCAAGCACCTGGAAATAACATATTTTATCATATACGTGATTCCCACGGAGTTTCAACGAGTCTAACCCGACTCTTGGCAATATACCAAAATTTTTCTATTTGTTTGGTATTTAATTCCTTAATTAACCCATTTATGGTTCGTTTGTTCTTTAGAGTTCCCGACCGTTCCGACGACCATGGAACCGGTCTATTATAACATATTACATATGTTTGGTGAGTTCTTAGACCCAACCCATCCCATTTGCTTATCATAACGCAAATTTTCATTTTCATACCGAATTTGCCCCTTATGGGGTCAAATCCCATTTTAATGAGCGGTTTGCCATTCTTTCGCGAACGACCGCTTTCCTTGGCGTTACCCAACGTCCACACACGTTGCAAATCGTAGGGATAACCCTTTACCCGAGTGTTCACACACGATGTGAATCACTTTAATCCGGGTTTGTCCTTTCTTCCCATTTCTATGGGACGGTCACGCACGTCATGACTCGTTCTGTTCCACAACCATGTGGTATAACACTAAAGTGTTATTTTCCTTTATGTTCACGCACGTCATGAATCATTTATCATAGAAGCTCACATACAGTGCAAGTCAACTATTTATCCTTTTTAAACGTGGTTTTTATTTTGTTTGAGCTTATGAGCACATGGTCACACACATTGTGACTCATGCCCTTACTTTGTTATGCTCAATTTAAAGAATGTCTTACCTTGAGTCCGGAAGGTTTAAGTGGTCAATCAAACGTGTTCCTTGCCGGTTCCCTTGGATCCGCTTGCCACACCACTTCCTATTACCATTTTAAGGACCCATTTAACACATAACATTCATTTAATCACACATATGGTCTATTTGACCATTTATCACCTTTAACCTACAATCTAGGCTTTCACATTGCACATTTCTTGCAATTAAGTAGTTCATTCATGTTTTTCATCTCATTGGAGCATTTTATCAAACACCTTATGTGCATAACTTAACATATTGGTTATTTACTAGCTTTTAAACATCATCAAGCTAGTTTTACACCCAAATCACATAACACACATGTTATTCATCAATTTTCAACCAAATGTTATGCACATAATCACATTTCTACAAGAATGAACATGGATTCTACAACTAGCAACTAGTTTACATGAAGAATCCTTAGTTTAACCTTCTAGTAACTAAACCCATTTCCATGGTTCATCTAAATCTTCAATTAAGGAGAAATTACACATCTAGTTACCATAATACACACATGCACATGATCATCTAGCACTATAACACTAGGGTTTCATGTTTAAACCACCAATTTCTACACCTATCATGTGGGTGGCGATTTTACCACCTCAAGAACATCAAATAACACTTACTTGTAGCTCTTGATAAGATGAAGAATGATTTCTAGGGCTCAATTTCGGATCTTGCACTTGAATCACCAACAATTTGAGAAATGAGATGACAAAAACCCTTTTTCTCCTCTTCTCTTGTGTGAAACGTGAATGAGCATATCATGCTCACCAAATGTATGGTAAGCCATACATATCCATGTGTAGGTTTCATCAATTGGCAAGATCCACCCCTCTAGTATCATTTTTCATTTTTCCACCACTATTAACTAACTAGCAAATTTTCTAGTTAAGTCTTAAATATTTAACCTTTAACATATTTTACAATATTAGGTTTTAACACATGATACATTAATTGTATTTTAATTACATAATACGAAATTCGGGTCGTTACAATATGGAGTCTTCATCAACCTCTTATTTACTAAAGCTCTATTTTGTACATAGCAAGCTGTATTGACAGCTTCAGCCCAAAAGGTCAGTGGTAACCCAGAGTCAGCCAACATTGACCTTGCTGCTTCAATGAGGGTCCTGTTCTTTCTCTCCACCACTCCATTCTGCTCAGGAGTTCTAGGAATACTAAACTGCCTTCTAATTCCCTTGGACAGGTAGAAGTCATCAAGTGTGTGGTTTCTAAATTCTGTTCCATTGTCACTCCTCACACACTTGACCTGTAGGGAATACTGCTTTTCTACTTGTAACACAAAGTTCATTATTGTCTTTGCTGCTTCATCCTTGGAGTGCAAGAAGAAAGTCCATACAAACCTGGAGTAATCATCCACAATTACCAGGCAGTATTTCTTCTTTGCCATGCTCATTACTCTAACAGGACCAAAGAGATCCATGTGCAGAAGTTGTAAGCAGGCAGTGGACTTTGGTTCTTCTATTGAAGGGAATGAAACTTTGTGTTGTTTTCCTTTCAAGCAAGCAGTGCAGTCATCTTCACACTTGAACTCCTTTAGAGGCAATCCTCTTACTAAACCATGGCTTATAAGCTGATTCATGTTCTTGAAATTTACATGACCCAGCCTTCTATGCCATAGTGTAGACTCTTGAGGAGATGCCTTGGAGAATAGGCAGGGATGGCCTTTTAGATCCATCTTTTTGGAAAGATCTAAGGCATACACTCTTCCTGTCCTGTTGGCCTTCAGGAGAGTGTGTTCATCCAATGCCTTGTCAATCAAACTCAGAACTTTGGATGACAGAATCCGACAGTTCTGGCTTGTGAAAAGGGCAACATGGCCTTTGTCACACATTTGACTAACACTCAAGAGGTTGTACTTGAGATTCTCCACATGGTTAACATCATCAAACCTTATTTCCCCGTTGGAAACAAAGCCTTTTCCGACGATGTAACCCTTTGCATCATTGCCAAAAGAAACAAATCCCTTCTTTCCTTGAGAGTAGTCATTAAGAAGGGAGCTGCTTCTTGTCATGTGCATGGATCCTCCACTGTCTACATACCAGATGCTTCTATGGCATGTTGAAGAACCCTGCAAACACAACCATGTGTTAGTTTGTCTTGGAGACCCAAACCTGCTTGGTTTTGGGTCTGTTCTCAGCTACAGGTGCAGCACTAATAGTTGTGTTATGTGTGACAGCTTGAGGTGAAGAAGATGGTACAGAAAAGGAACCCTTTGGCTTGGACTTCCTTTTCTATGGTTTCAACACAGGAGCATCCAAGTGGTTGACTCTTCCCACTAGCTGCTGAACCATCATCACCAATTGTGTCTGATTCTGTGATAAGGCTTTCAGCTCTTCAGACACATTGGAGTTTGCTGATGATGAGTTCCTATGTTGTACCATCTTTTTCTGAGCAACCTCAGCTGTTGCCTGAGTTATCCCTACCTTCTTTTTAGATTTAGCTTTGGGCTTAGGGATTTCAGGCTTGTATGTTGCTAATACAAACTTGGTTTCAAACTCATTCTTCATTTTATTGATGCTTTCAGTAATTTTCTCCTTCTGTTTGAGTTTGGAACCCCTTTTGTACCAGCAATCATCAGTAAGATGATTGAACAAGCCACATATCTCACATGGCTTTTTCTTCATCTTATGCTGATCATCAGCTGAAGAGGATTTAACTGCTAAAGACTTGTTCTTTAGCTGTTTGTCATCAGTACTAGCAGTTTTCTTCCTAGTGCCTGCTTTCCTGGTATCCTCTCTAGCTGTCTTCAAACCTTTCCTACTGTTAGTTTTCTTCTCTTTAGTGCTAACAGTATTTGAGGTTTGAACTTCAGATGTTGTCACTTGCTCTCCTGTACCTTCAGTACTTCTAGTGACAACTCCTGAGTTGATCAGCCTTTTGGTCATGTGACAGTCTATCTCTGATGATGCTGATTCAGAGGATAGTAAGTCACATGATGAGAAGGATTGGTTATTGCTCTCCCCATCAGATTCCACTTCTGCTCTTGAAATGAAGTCTGTGGGAGGAGCAGTGTGATTATAACCAATGCCAAACTTCACATTGGAAGCTGATTGCTTGCTAAGAAGCATTTCAAAACCCTTGCATGATTGCACCCATCGATCACACTCAACTTGGGTGGTTGCAAGAGTTTCCTTGAGATCTTTGTACTTCTCTAGAAGTACATCTTCCCTAGCTTTATCATCTTTGATTTGGCATTTAAGCTTGTAAATCTCATCATTTTTATCTTTTAGAACAACCTCAAAATCAGCTTTTCTTTTGGAAATAGTGTGCTCAAGCTCAAGATTTTTATCTATTAAAGCTACATTTTCTTCTCTAATAGAAGCAAATGCTGCTATGCATGACTCTGAACAAAGCTTGGCTTTTGCCTCAGTGGATACCTGAGATGAGGCATTGGATGATGACCCTTCAGTAGAATCAAGGGCCATCAGAGCAAGATTTCCAAAAGGTTGATCACCACCATGTTGACCAGCACCTTGGAGTAGTGTTTCCTGACCAGATAGCTCTTCTGGTAGACTACTCCAGTCAACAGCAGTTGGGGTGAAAAAGCTTTGTTGTTGAGGTTGTGTGTGATGATGAGATTGGGAAGAATGAGGCTCTGGAAGAGCATGAGGTGGTTGAGCCGGGGGTGCTTGAGTTTGACCAGGCTGAGGCATGTAGTAACAGGGGTAAGAATAAGGCATATGACCCTGTGGCACAAAATAAGCAGGTGGTGCCTGTGCCTGAGATGGATGGGTAGAACTGTAGGAAGGTTGCCCTTTGTGCTATGAGCTATTGCTGGGAAAAGTCACAAAGGGTGCAGATGAGTTAGATCCAGATGATCTACACTCTCTTGCAAAGTGTCCAAGCCTTTGGCACTTGTGACACCTCAACTTGCTCTTGTCAAAACCAACTTTGGTTTTGCCAGAGAGTCCTGGGAATTTCCTACCAGTTCTTTTGTAGAATTTCTGAGAGCGGATATTTATCATTGCCATTTGGTTCAAAATATCCATCTCTTCCAGATCATCATCTGGAATGCCCTTCAAATCCTCCATCAGAAAACACAAGTTGTCACCACCACCTCCTGAACTACTAACACCAACAAAAGCTTGTTCTGAGTTTGTAGAGAAATCAATATGCTCATCATAAGAACTTTCTGATGAAGCATATTCTGACTCATGACTTATCAAGGCAGCATTACCTTGGACAAAGTCATCAGCAAGTTTGCCAGAAGATGACAACTTCCTCTTTTGCTCTACCTCTCTCTCAAAAGTGAGCAATTTCCCATGAAGTTGGGTGAGAGATAGAGTGTCCAGGTCAGCACTGGAGCGTAGGACAATGGTGTATGTGTCCCATCTCTCAGGCAATGACCTGAAGAACCTGTTGTTCATCTGGCTTTTGGAGTACTCTTGTTTAACCATCTTCAGCTCAGAGATCAAACAAGAGAACCGCTCAAACTGCTGGGTGAGAGTCTCACCCTTTCTATATGAGAATGTCTCATATTGTTAGGCGAGGATTTCCCTATTGTTTGCTAAGACCGAGTCAGTTCCTCCAAATTGTTCCTTTAGAGCAACCCATAGGTCATGAGCAGACTCATGATGCAAGAGCCCTGAATATATCTCGTTTGGAATGGCCATGGCTAAAATTCCATGGGCTCTAGCATCAATTTCGAACAGCTTTAGATCTTCGTCCGAATATTGTTCAGGTTTCTTCGCAACCTGTTCATTAGATTCCGGGACGCTCACCATAGGCTTGTATGGCCCATGCACCACTGACTTCCAACAACCAGCATTGTTGACAGCCAAGTGGTGTAGCATACGTCTTTGCCATATGTTATACTCGTTCCTAACCAGCATTGGAGGCTTGGTTGCGGAACCAGTATTGTGAGGATCATTGGTTGGTGTTGTCATCTCTGGTTTTGGTCAAAAACAAGTTTAAACACGACAAACGTAACTCAAAACCACCAAAAGACCTCAAGATTTTGGCCGGAAACAGCAGAAACTCACTCTCTATGGCTAACTCTTGCAAATTGCTAATTCGATCAAACAGAGAGATCAAAAGAGCAGTTTCAAATGATCAATAGTGAAATCGATCAATGATTAACCTGCTCTGATACCATTTGACAGGATCTCAGCCTCTCGGTTGATCAATTAGATTATGTTTGTAGCGGATTTAGCACATTAATTAGCAATTAAAACAAGATCATAAAAGATATTTCAATTTAAAAGCATAAACATAGAGAGAGAAGAGTTCTGCAAAACAATAAATGTTCTATTGGTCACACGTTTCGGCAATTAAAACTGTATGGTTACCCATCCTTTTATAGGCGGCAAAAGGATGGGTTGATGTCCTTTTTCTGACATCACTGAATATTCAAATTACAACTGACAAAAACATAAAACTACTGAAGATGTCAACAACTGACATCTTCTTACAAAAGTTCCTAAGTGCTGACAAAAGTAAACTACTGAAATCCTACAACGACTGAAGAACAAACTCTTCAGTCGTTTATAACTACTGATACTATAACAACTGAAGAACATGCTCTTCAGTTGTTGTACAACTACTGAAATGAAATAAACTGCTGAAAAGGAAAAACCATCTCAACAACTGAAGAGGACTTCTTCAGCTGTTGTGACAAACTCTGAATCTTTAGTACTTGGTATTCAGACTTGGCTTCAGATGATGTAACAACTGATGACTTCAGTAGATATCATCAGTTGTTGTCTTCAGTCTTTGTCTTTAGACTTTGTGCTTCAGTAGAAGGTCTTCAGTTCTTCAGTTCTTCAGCTTTTGATTCTTCAGTACTTGTCTTCAGTACTTGAAGTCTTCAGTACTTGTAAGATCAGTACTTCAGACTTCAGTACTTGGTCTTCAGTACTTTGGAGTCTTCTTCAGCTGTTGTTCTTCAGTTCTTTGATCTTCATACTTTGTTCTTTAGACTTTGTCGGAACAGCTGATGGTTGGAGCTAAGATGCTCTCGAGTTTGACATTCAAGCAAGAGAACACAATAGCTGATGAGAGTCTTCAGATGTTCTCGAGTCTGACATTCAAGCAAGAGAACACTGTAACTGATGGGAGTCTTCAGCAGTTGTTGCAGTGGCATGTGGGACTTAGAGGTTTTCCTGATCTTGGCTCATTGGTTCTTTTGGTCCAACATTTACCCCTCTAATCATCATTCCATACGTGATTATTTGGCTTTTAATCTGAACCGTCCGTCTCTTAAATCAATGGTTGGAATTACTTCACACACTTCACACAATTTTTTAACTTTGTATAGTAAACTTTCTCTTAATCTTTTTAATCGTTTTATACGAATCTTAAACAAAACTTTAGTAAATTTATGTTGGAAAGCATTTTTCTATTTATAACAGTAAGAAAATATTTATTTTTAATTATACTAAAATAGACTAGTGTTTTGTATGATTCTTTTATAATATTTAAGTATAAATCTAAACAGTTATATATGAACTACTAAAACAATTTATAATTTGGAATTTTTTTTAAAAATAGGGTATTTAGAGAGAGAGGGTTGACAAGGGGGTAAAATCTTGTCGGGATTGCACATCAAGGGAACCCGCCCATGGCAGGGGCGGGTTCTTGGCCTCGGTCATCGCACTGCTTCCTCTGTCCACCTCTGTCCCATCAGTCCTTCATCGAAAGAAATAAATTTGATGGAGTTCTCGCCCATGGCAGGGGCGGGTTCTCCATCCCCTCACAACCACCCGATTTAACTGAACATCTAATCTCGGCCGTCCAATAGAAGTCGAAAAGTAACCTAATTCGCAGGAGACCACGCCCTTGTCAAGGGCGGGTTCTCAGAGATCGTACCTAATTTTTTACCACACATTCAAGGTACCCGATCACCTATAAAGCATGGAGTTTAATTTTTGATACATTCGCACAATATTTTTGTATTCACAAATCACGCGTGTTTGATATTTCATATTTGCATATTCAATCTCATTATCATGTCTCGGCCTTATTTTTTACAAATATATTGGGGTGGTGATATTTCATTCGAAAATGGAAATATCATATGTGATGTTTCTACAAGAAGTTCTACCTTTATTCTTCGTAATAGAGTGTCATACGAAGAATTCGTTGATTTAATTTATAATCATCTTCAAGTTCAAAAAGAGTATTATAATTTGAAACTAAAATTATACTACTCATACGGTGGTTTCTCTCAAAATTCTGAAATTTTTAATGACTCAAGTCTAGAAGTCTTGTATTATTTGGGAGAAAATGTTGAAAATTTCCGAGCAAATGTTTACGTTATCATTGAGCCGAAAATGCGTATACAACAATCTAATTATATGGATCTCGTACGCGGTTTCTCTATATCAGAAGCACCAGATTCGTCAAGCAATTCTCATCATCAAGGCAATGTAAGATCACACGATTATGAAGCCGGTCCGTCAACCAATTCTCATCATCAAATCGATAATGATAACGGAGGTTTTGATAAGTCAGATGATGGTACTTCAGACAGCAGTGAAGATACTGAACTCATTCCATCACAAGAAGAATCCAGTGATGATGACAACAACAGCTATGGAGTTTTAAACAATTATAATTCTGGTGTTAATCCAGGATCTTACGGAGAGGTGAATTATTCTGAAGATCCTCAGGAGTTAAGAGATTATGAAGCTGCTGATTTTGACGATGAAGACCATATGGATATATGGAATGAAGAGTCAAAAGAAATCCGTGTTGGCATGTACTTTAAATCGAAAGATGAAGTGATGCATGCAGTGCGGTTATGGAATCTTGCACGTAACAGAGAGGCTGTAGTAGTTGAAAGTAAACGTACCAGGTGGAGAGCAAAGTGCTACAGCACTAGCCCTAATTACAACAATAATCTTCATAATGGTCCTCCATGTACATGGTATGTTTATGCTTCCAAGAACCATGATCATCACATGTGGAGAATTTCAAGATGGGTGAATGCGCATAACTGTTTTGGTACTGTTATTGGTAACAACAATAGAAGTTTCAAATGCCGAGATATTGTTACCCGTATTATCCATTTTATTCGTCAAGATATTGCTTTTCCCATCAAGCAAATTCAAGCACATTTAAAAGACACGTTGAATGTTGATGTTTCATATAATAAAGCCTGGCGAGCTAGAAAAGCTGCCATTGAGAATATTTATGGTAGCTGGGACAGTAACTTTGAACAGTTACCTACGTACATCAACGCATTACAAGAGCAGAACCATGTTATTATGGAATGGTTACATCATCCGACCGGTACATCTGTTTATTACACATTTAAATATGTGTTTTGGGCATTCGGTCCAATAATTAACGCATTCAGGTATTGTCAGCCGGTGATATCTGTTGACGGCACTTTCTTGAAAGGCTCCTACCGTGGAAAAATGTTAATTGCAGTTGCCAAAAATGCAAACAACTACGTAATGCCGGTAGCTTATGCAATTGTAGATGAAGAGACGGTAGAAAGTTGGAGTTGGTTTTTCCAACAATTCTGGTCACACATTGCAGTTCATCACAATTCTATTGGTTCGGGAAAAAAATTGTGTGTTATTTCTGATAGGCACAAAGGAATTATTCGTGCTATGAATACTCTTGAAGAATGGAAAAATAATGCTGTTCATCGATTTTGTCTCAGACATGTTCGAAGTAACCTCATGCAAAAGTTCAAGGTTTCTACCTTAAAAAGGCTATGTTGGTCTATCGGAAGCACCACCCAACAAAGAAAGTATAATTATTGTGTAAGTCAAATGACAAGCGTCAATCCTGAAGCGTGGGAATATTTAAAAGCTATTAAAGAGAGTAAATGGACGCTTCTACACGATAAAAATCATCGTCGTTGGGGTAACCTGACCACAAACATTTCCGAAAGCTTCAACAATACGTTGCGAGGTGTCAGGCTTATGCCAATAAAAGCTATTATTAATTGTACGTTCGAGAAAACAGTCGAACAGTTCAGAAAGCATACTGACATCGCAGCCAACTGCAACACCGTGTTACCCCCTCGCATATGGCGTTTGTTTAATGCACGTGATATTAACTCGCAAGAGCATATCATAACCGAGTTTGATTACAGGGAGGCGAGATATAGAGTTCTATCAAAGATCCAAACAAATGAAGCTGGTGGAAATGATTATACTGTGGAATACAAAAATAGAACGTGCACGTGTGGTAAATGGCAGATGCAAAGATTCCCATGCTCACATGCAATTGCAGTTTGTCGCCATAGAGGTGAATCACCTCATAACATTGTTCATCAGGTTTATAGTACTGTTCTTTATCAAGAACAGTATAACGGTCATTTTTACCCGCTTCGTCACATTGATTATTGGACGAACCCGGGTTGGAGGATAAGAGGCGATCCGTCAAAAATCACCACGTCACGAGGTAGGAGACGCACGAGAAGGATACACAATGAGATGGATGTTCATCATCCAGATGCACCTGTTATACGTAGATGTTCAATATGTAGACAAACAGGTCATAACATGAACACTTGTCCAAACTCATATACATGAGAAGATTGTTGTATATTAATTCTATTTGATGTTTAATGGTTATTAATGTTTTAATATTATTATGTTTGTTTTATATTATAATATATTAATATTAAATATTAAATATTTTATTCCAAAATTCACCTACCTTCTCCTATAAATACAAGCACACTTCTCCTTAACATTCACCATATTTCATCTTTCACGTCTTTCCTTCCAAAAAATGGCACACCGTCCCGGTAAAGAACCAGCTCATGAACTCCGATCGACGAGTTCAATTCTACAAAGGTTGAGGCGGCCTAAGAAGCAACGTGAATCATCTTCGTCAGAAAACAACCCAGTGCATACAATATTTTTAGTTGCAGATGAAGAAGAATCTAAGAACTGGTCAAAAGATGCTATTGACTTCTACAACAACGGGGATGCGCCATATTGTGTTTCAGTTCTGTTTGGTGGTGAGTGGCTTGGGAAGGATTTTTGGGGTGCTTTATTAGGCTACGAACGCGACGGTCGTCTTTCTGCATTGGTAAAAAAGTTATATATTTTTTAGTTAAATAATTTAGTTTTATATAATAATTATCAGATGTTAATATTTTATATCACAGCATATAGAAGGTTGGGTAACACGGATGATGCGGATGAGACGTGAAAAGCTTGCGAAATTTGGACCATCAGGGTTGAATTGGACAATTCTACCACCTCAATTTCGGGATGAATTATGTGTGTGGGAAGATGTGAAGCCTGTCAAATATGGCAACGGAACTGATGAGTTGTACCCTCCATTTTGGGAGGTGCAATATATTTATATTCCAATACTTATAAAAGCAGTAGAAGATTGGTTACTTATCAGAATTAACTTGCATACAATGGAGATCCTTCAGTATTGGTCAAATAACTTATATCGTGAACTATATCATGAGTTACTTCTCCCTATTTTAGATTTTATTCCATGTAATTTTTACTGTCTGATGGAACAGATTGGTTACTGGAAAAAAAATTATACTGGACCATTTATTCATCGTGATAAAAGGGATGACATGTCTTTTACAACTACTGAGGAGTACTTGCCTAAGGACGGTGGTGATCTTGGTGGTGATTCAGGGGTTTTTGTTTGTATGTTAATGCAAAAACTAGTTCAAGGAAAAACCTTAAGTATGGAGGGAGATTTTAAAGACACGTGTGCAAGATATCGACACTATATGGCAAAAGAGTTTTATCAGTATCGTTATGCATATAGTCACCCTGAATGGTTTACAGAAAAGATAATCAAACGCAAGACCCACAAGTGACCTTCTTTGTTGTATTACTGCGTTACTTGTTACTTTTATTGTACTACTTGTTAGTTTTTGGATGCTTGTATTTTATAATAAAATTGCATTATATAATAAAATTGCATTATAAAAAATATAAAAATTACATTATTATATAAAAGAAATAATATCTAACGAGTGTCATCATTATCGTTTGATGCTTCATCATTTAAGTCGAATGGGCAAGGAGATGCATTATAAAACCGGTCAACTGATTGAGCCGTCTCTTGAAATTGAGGGTAATAAGGTAGCGGGGAAGAATGGTGAGATGATTGTTGGTAACCAGTATTAGGGCTTTGATAAGGATTTGACGGTCCCCCTTCTTCAAAAAATTGGGTACCCATTTGACTAAAATGTGGAAACTGAGTACTTGAGGTACCACCGTAAAAAAAATCTGGGTTGCTCATTTGGCTTAAAAAGGGGGAGTCGAACTGTTGTTCCGTGGAATCCCTTTGTTCTATCATATTCTGTTGCTCCACATTATCATCAACAACTTGTCGACCTACCCGCCCTCGTCCTCTACCCCTTCTACGTAAACGCTGTGTGACAGGAGGAAGTTGAGTATCATCAACATTCTGTGTCACATGCGTTGGTAGATAACTTATATGGTTTGCATGTGCAAATTCCATATAACGGCTCGCCATATTCCTCCCCGTTTCATCCCCTGGTCTTTGATAAAACTGACTCATCCCGTCCATCTATAAATAATAATAATAATGATATTAATAACAATAATAATATGAATAATAATAAATAATCATTATAACAAATAAATTATTAACCATACCATCATTCTTAATCTTTGACCATCATTTTGGAAGCCATGAGGGTTCGTGTCTTGATGAGCCGGGTTTGTTGTATACACAACAGTACGCTCTAAATACCACCTCATGTATGCTTCAGAAGCAATTGGTGAATCAGTGTATGGTTCATTAACAACCGAATTATGCCGAGACGCCCATGCTTGAACAAAGATATTATGATGTTGTAACCAGTTTTTATTTCTACCACCTTTACGAGCAATCGAATGTAAATTTATGTGTTGCTCCCGGGTTAGTAACACACTTGTAGGGATTGGTTGAAACATCCCAAATTGTCTTAAAACTCTACTTGGAATGTGAGGCTCAACAATTTCCCAACATATAAGGTATGTGTCACTTCTCCAACTTTGATATCCACTTGTGCAGATATCAGGTAGAAGGTGAATAATATTATCATAAGGTCTCCAATTAAACTGAAAAAAAAATATGAATTAATATGTTTTCATAATGTAGATTAATACAAAATAATTTTAGATTAATACCGTAGCCTCGCTTAATGAATGCAGCTGGGATCGATACGCGCTCAAACAATGCGGAGTGGTGTTTACATAACTAAGTTCACTATTCCAACTGTAATCATGTTTTCAAATATACCCGTTAACTAGAAAAATATAAGATTACTAAACAAAATAGTCATACATAAGCTTTCTTAACATACCGTGCACCATATGGTAATCTGAAATCAATAGATCTCGTATTCCGGGGACACATAGAAGGTAATCTTTCCCATGCCCATAATTGCAACAAGAATAAAGGCCCACCAACCTCTCGATTTGTGACACTCGTTGCCTTACATAATTGTCTATACAAAGATGCTAAAACTGCACTTCCCCAACTAAGTCTACCACAGTTATTTAAATTTTCAATATGACTTAAATAATTGATGTGCACCCAATTGCTAGAAGTATCAGGAAATAAAGTGGCACCAATCATAAATAATATAATTAATCTAGCTCGTTGGATGCACTGAAAATCTGTGGCATTATTAGGGAATGGTTTTATTATTTGATCTAAAATAAACCTTAGGTTTAACTTATAACCACTTACAGCGTTTGTAGCGAGTGTACAGCCGGTTAAATACTCAAACCTCATTATAATTTCAGATGCACTCATAACAAAATCAGTTCCAGAAACAACATTATCTTCAACCGGCAAACCCCATAAAACTTGTACATCTTGAAGGGTTATTGTGGTTTCTCCCACGGGTAAATGAAATGTGTGTGTCTCCGGCCTCCATCTCTCGACCAAAGCTGAGATGAGAGCACGGTCAAGTTTACGATAACCACACTCGATCACACCCGCAAAACCAGCCAACCTTATGTATCTCATAATATTTTCAGGGATAGGCACTTCATCAATGTAATCCCAAAAAGCTTTATCACCTCGTCTAACACGTAAAATTCCTTCATCGCTTTCTGGTTCTCGAAAATAATAATCAGCTCTATGTTGACCACTTAAAAATAACAAATCGTTATTTAGTGGACCTGGTGTAATTCTCCAGCTCATTTTGATATTTGAAATGAGAAAAACTGATAGAAAAATTAAGTTGAAAAAAATGCTGAGAGTGATAAGAATAATTTAATCGAATTATAAGAAACGTAACAAATAAATAAATAGAGAAGCGGGTGAAAGGAATAAATAGGGTTAGGTTTGAAAATTTATATCTGCGCGTTTTTGGACCGTTGGATCATGTGTGGGTAAGTAGATCGTGTGGTGAGGAATAATCCGAGAACCCGCCCTTCACAAGGGCGTGGTCTCTCGGTCCAAGATTCGGGGCTTTGTCAGGCTGTCAGGCTGTCTTTGTCGCTATCTTCAAAATATCAGAACCCGCCCCTACCAGGGGCGGGAACCCCTTATGTCAAATCGAGTCAAGATGTTACCCCATTGTCAACTCTCTCTCTCTAAATACCCTATTTTTAAAAAAAAATCTATAATTTGAGTGGGTTATTGTAAGGAGTAAGAAAAAATTAAAAAGGGTGAATATTATTATCATCCATTAAATCTTAGATTCAAAGGCTAAACAAATTAAATTCGATAGCATAACGATAAATAATTAAAACTTTAGATCCAAGCGCCAAGGGTATTTTAGTATTAATCACATTTTTAAGTTCCATTTTTTTTCTAAACGCTCGTAACTGTTACATATAATATTATTTTTTCAAATTACACCATAAAAAACAAGCGGTTTTTAATCTTTAAAACACCTATAATATTGACACATATAAATGAAGTTTTTTTCACATCATTTCAATTCATTGTATAATATAATTTGCTCATTATGTAATATCAGGTCATTCTATAGTATTCATCAGACTATTGTCGCTATTGTTGACCATTTTGTTATGCATTGTGTTTTTTAAAAATGATGATTTTCAAATAATATAATGCTAAAAATGTAAAGGTTTTTACGTTTCTCAGTTCATTGTGTAATCCTAATCAGATAATTGTGTGATTCTAATCAAGCAGTTCATTGTATTTGTTGTTAATTATCGAGTATAGTGTTAGTAATTGTCTTACCCATTGTGTATAGTGAACTATTGTGTTTATTAAAATGGTGATTTTCAATAACACAATGCTGAAAATGTATTTTTTTACGGTTTTTTTAGTTCATTGTGTGAGGGCGGGCCTTGGCGCAGCGGTAAAAGTTGTTCCTAAGGGACCGAATGTCTCAGGTTCGATCCGTGGAAACGGCCTCCCCACAAAATGTAGGGGAAAGACCGCGTACATCTTCCCTTAAATGGGACGGACCCTCCCTGGACCCTGCGAAAACGCGGGAGCTCTTTGCAGCACCAGGTACGCCCTTTTTTTTAGTTCATTGTGTAATCCTGATTAGGTCATTGTGTAATCCTCGTTAAGCAACTCATTGTATTTATTGCTAATTATCGATTCTAGTGTTGGTCATTATGTTACCCATGTGTCTAATGTTGACTATTATGTTATGTATTGTGTTTTTCAAAATGATTATTTTCAGATAACATAATGCTAAACATGTAATTTTTTATGTTTTTCAGTTAATTATGTAATCCTGATCATGTCATTGTGTAATACTCGTCAAATAGTTTATTATGTCTATTGCTAATCATCGAGTCTAGTGCTGGTCATTGTGTTACCCATTATGTTTTATGTGTACCATTGTGTTATACATTGTTTTTCTTAAAATGATGATTTTCGAATAACATAATGATAAGAAATCTAAACTTTTTTATGTTTCAAGTTATTGTGTATTTCTTATTAGATAATTGTGTAATCTTTATCAATTCAGAAAATTACACAATGATCTTACTAAATTACACAATGATCTGACGAAATTACACAATGACCTGACCAAATTACACAATGAGCTATAAAAACTTTATTCTTTATATCAACTCTATAAGCGTTTTAAAGATAAAAAATGCTCATTTTTATGGTGTTCTTTTTTAAAAAATAATATCGTATGTAAAAATTATAAATGTTTAAAAAAGGTGGAACTTGAGCTTGGAAAAAATACCAATTTTGCCCACAAACTAACTTTCATAAAAAATACACGTATCAACATATTAACCACTCTTACACTTTTTAGTTTTAGAAAACTTTATATTTAAACCCTTGCCTTATAATTTTATGATAAAATAGTCTTCTTTATATTTCTTTTAATAAATGAATAAAGTTTTATATAAAATAGAAGAAAATTTTGCATAAACGGCCCATGTAGTTTGATTAGATTGCACATTGGTTCCCGGACTTTAAAAATTATAAAATTAGTTCAAACTTTTCTGCAGTGTAACACCCGGAGATTTTTCTAAGCGAGTCAAGTAATAATAGTGGGCTCAGACGAAAGCCATTTAATAAATATAAAATGGTTGTGGGTGTTAGACCGAGTTAACCCTTCGGGTCACGAGTTTAACGAGTTTGGGGTCGCAGGAACGCCTGGCATATATATAGATGGATCAGCTGAACAACTCTCATTTGCACTCAAACACCCATTTCTAGAGAGAGAAAGTGTAGAGAGAAAAAGTGTCGGATCAAGGCTCGGTTGGTCAAGAATCGAAGGCTGGTGTTCGTGGACTCCTAAACAACAAGAATCGAGGTAAGACACGTAGTATAATTGCTCCATTTGGTGAAAACCAGGATTTGGGTTTTTGGGGTTTTAAAAGTGGCAAGAATCGCCCAAAAACGCACGTCTTAGGGTAATAAAACATGTAAGAAGCTTAGATTTAGGTTACTGGATGATAACCCAAGGGTTTGGGTGCGAAAGATTGGAGTTTTGGGTTAAAATGAGCTAATTCGTAAATTTCAGCTCGTTCTGCGAATTTAAGCACTCATCTAGCGAATCTATAAGTTCGTCCGGCGAAATTAGTAGGATTTTCAGCGAGACTACAGTTTCGCTGCAGCGAAACTACATTTTCGCTCGGGCGAAACTATAGTTTCTATGATAACTTCGCTGATGCCCAGGTTGACCCTTAGACATTGCGAAACTAGGGAATTCCAACGAAAGTTGGGCGCTTAAGGTAGCGAATCTGTCTAGCGAAACTGGCAGAATGCTGCCCAGTGAAACTAGCAGCGAAACTGCTGATTCATCTGGCGAAATTATGGGCGAAATTACGGGTGAAATTATGGGCGAAACTGGTAGCGAATTTAGGCAGAAATTAACTCTTTTGAGTGTTAACTTATCTGCAGGCGGTGTAGTGTGACCCACATCTTTAAATCTTGATTGAGAAGCTGCTTGTCAAGCACAGGTGAGTTTCTAGGACCCCTCATTTCCTTGTTTTAAATGATTTTGGGGCTGGAACACATATAAACCTGTTTATTGAAATATGTACGTATGGCCCATTTGGATATAATGTTGTGATGTACGTTTAAGGTATGATTGTGGACTTGGGCGTGTTGTATGAGGTCCTAGCATGGGTCCCCAAGGTCTAGGAGGGACAATTAGGGCTATTGTACCCAAAATGATGCATAGTTAAGTCCCGGCTTTCGGGAAAGATACGGAAGTAAGTGCCTGTAGATGACTGATGATGGAGACTATGTATGTATGATGCTACGTATGATGATGTATGTATGATGGGTGTGTGTTCCTTATGATGATGTACGATTGATATGTGTGTCCGTGTGTTCCTTGTGATGATGTATGTATATCTTTCACGACTCATGTATTATGACGATGAACGAACGAAGTATTATGTACGTAAAGTGAAAGATAATGAAAGAGGAACACGATGACGAATGCATATATTAATGAATGAATGAATGAGTAATAAGATGATGAATACATGCATTAACGAATGAACGAATTAAGTCTTGCAAACATTGAATAAGTCGATTGATCCTTCTTTGTGATTAGCCATGGTCATGGTACCTCTACCGCTTACCTACTAGTACTGTGGCATACGCTTAGATTCACGGCCCAGTAGCTAAGGCTACTGTGGCATACGCTCTATTGATTCACGGCCCAGTAGCTAAGACTGATCGGGGTATAGCATATGGTATTGGTACATCAGAATTCAATGTGCAAGTAAGAATGAAACGCGATCCTGGTCATTCGACCACAGTAATCATAGCCGAGTGCTATGAAGTGGGTAAAGCCTGACAGGATCCATATGAGAAGTTAAAGATGATGATGTATAACGAATGATGAAGATAATAATGAATATTATCTCTGTGTACGTATGATGTATGATCACGTGAACGAATGGTTTCTAATGGAAATATAATATATTTATTATGAAACTAGAACTCACTCAGCAACGCTGACTTTTTATATGTTTCCAGTTGGCAGGTAGTGTTGCTGGGGATGGCACGAGGCGGCTACTCAGCTCCTTTGGGATGGCATTCTCCTTTTGATAATGTTGCACGCACTGGAAGTGCGGGTGCATAATACATGCAACAAAGTATGTTGCATGAGAGTGTCAAGAGTTCCTTAAGGGTTCCGATGTACGGAATTACTTAAGGAATCTTCTTTATGATGAATAATTTTATGTTTTTATAATAGAGGTCACTGTATATGACCCTATGATTGTTGAGGATTCACATAAACGGGATTACTTAATAAATCCCCGGTTTCATATGCTTCAGCAGCAATCATAGTAAAGCTAGGCAATGTAAAGAAAGCTTGTATTTTGTAACCAAGTCAACGATGTAATGCATTGTAAAAGCTTTTATGATGAAATAAGAATGACCCCTTTTATCAATTCCGCTGCATTATCTTATTAAGTTTATATCAAATATATGTTTTATGTGTGATGACGACCAACTGTGAGGTGTCCGGGAGTGGGGCTTTACAAGTTAGTATCAGACCCAAAGTTTAAGTGAAATGGGTAAATTTTCCAAATAAACCTAAACTTAAACTGAAAATGGGACAGAAAGGAAGGGAATGCCATCTGAGTAGCTGCGTGCCATCAGGTATTTTATTAAAGATTAACTGGTATTATGTGCGCATGCATGTGGTATACGTGTACTGTTAGATTTAGATGCTAGTGTAGTCATGACGGGTGTTGCTCAGGGTGCGAAGGGTAAAGTAAGTGACTAATCACAACTGGCCACTGTAATTAGAGACTTACTATGCTTGACATAAACTGAGCTATTTCCGTGAATGACCGTGTTGGTATTTGAACCTTTCAGTGTGTGATAGAAGATGGTCGGTGGTAGATCATCTAAAGCCCCACGTGGTGGAGGCGGTGGCGGAAGTGGTGCGGAACCACGAGACACAAGAGCAAGACCTAGACTAGAGAAGAAGGTTCCTGAAGAACCTGATACTACTCCTCCGGAGGGAGTGGATGAGAGTGTTGATTTGAGGGCCTCGGTAAAAGAGGCAGTGGTTGAGGAGGTGCACTAGGTCATGCAGACGATCTTACCGTCTATGGTGACCGAACTGATAAAGGCTGTACGCGAAGATGAGAGGCGAGGGAGGAATCAATCCCTAGGGAGACAGCAACGACAAGAGCCGGAAACAGTTCTTTCTGATGATGAAGAGGAAGAGGAGGAGGAGTCAGTACCTGAGACAACACGGGGTTGTAACTATGGGGCGTTTATGAGGTGCAAGCCCCCTACTTTTGATGGCTCTGGCACCGCTGCTGATGCTCACCAATGGGTGAGGGAAATGGAGGCTGTCCTCGATATTAGTGATTGCCGGGAGGACAAGAAGGTGAAGTTTGCTACCCATTCTTTTACTGGGTCGGCCTTATGCTGGTGGGACAACATAGTCCAGGCCGAGGGTAGCAGGGCCATTAGAAAGATGAAGTGGTCCGAACTGAAAAGGATGGTGATCGAGGAGTTCAGTCCTCGTCGAGAAATGGACAAGGTTGAGAGAGAGTTTCTGCATCTGGAGGCAGGGACGATGACCCACCAACAGTACACCACCAAATTCAATGAGATGGCGAGAATGGTGCCGGACCAGGTGACGCCGGTGTCTCGAAAGATCAACCGGTATATCCAGGGGCTGCCGGCCGACATCCGCACGCACTTGATTACTGCCCGACCAAGTACTTTTAGGTCGGCAGTAGATTTGGCTGGGCGGCTATACGATGAAAGGGCTAGGGTGGTGAAGGTTGAGAGTGGTAAGAAGGGAGGTGGCGAGAAAAGTTGGCTGGGAAAGAGGTTTGGTCGAGGTGATACCTCGACGAGTAACAAGAAGGCAAGGGTGGATGACCGCCGTGTGGTCATGTCAGGAGCAGGGTTGAGGAAGTGTGGCCAATGTGGGAGAGAGCACTCGGGGGAGTGCAAGTGGGGATCCAACATCTGTTTCAGGTGCGGGAAGGCAGGGCATATGTCAAAGGATTGCCGGATGGGCAAGTGTTTTAACTGTGGGGAAAGTGGTTATATGAGCAGAGACTGTAAGAAGCCGAGGGCTGAGGGCTCAGGGGAGAAGAAGACGGGAGGAGAAGCACCGAGGGCAAAGGCCAGGGCTTTCACGATGACGCAAGAAGAGGCTAGGACGGACCCTGACGTTGTGTCCGGTACATTCCTGATAAACCAAATTTTTGCCTCCGTATTATTTGATTCGGGTGCCAGTAGGAGTTTTATTTCTACTACCTTCTGTGCTAAACTGCCTGTTAGGAGTAAATGCCTTGATGAGTCCTTTGACGTAGAAACTGCTATTGGTAAGTCCACTAGGGTTACGGATGTGATAGAGGACTGTGTTGTAAAATTAGAAGGTCATAGGTTTGCTGCCAAGTTACATGTGATGCCCCTAGGAGGATTTGATGTAGTATTAGGGATGGATTGGTTAGTAACCTACGAAGGGAATATCGTGTGCTGAAAGAAGATGATTAGGCTGACGGCGGCTGACGGAAGTCCGGTGACAATATATGGCGATCGAGTTATGATAATTCCGAAGGTGATCTCGATGGCGGTGGTGGGAAAGTGTATGAGGCGCGGATGTAGCGCCTACTTATGTTATGTAAAGAATGTAGAGACGCCAACACCACAACTATCCGATGTACCAGTTGTGCGTGACTTTCCAGACTTGTTTCCCGAAGACTTATCGAGATTGCCACCTGACCGAGAGATCGAATTCCAGATCGACCTGATACCGGGTGCCCAACCTGTCGCAAAAGCACCGTATCGCTTGGCTCCGACGGAAATGAAAGAGTTGATGGAGCAACTGCAAGAACTGCTAGATAAGGGGTTCATTAGACCGAGTATCTCACCTTGGGGTGCTCCGGTTCTGTTCGTAAAGAAGAAGGATGGTAGTATGAGAATGTGCATTGACTACCGCGAGCTAAATAAATTGAGGGTGAAGAACAGATACCCCTTGCCGAGAATCGATGACTTGTTTGACCAACTTCAAGGCGCTAGCTGGTTTTCAAGGATAGATCTTCGATCGGGCTACCATCAACTGAAGGTAAAGGAGTAGGATATCCCTAAAACAGCCTTTCGAACGCGCTATGGTTATTACGAGTTTCTTGTCATGTCTTTTGGTTTGACCAATGCGCCGGCTGCTTTTATGGATTTGATGAACCGAGTGTGTCGGCCAATGTTAGATAAATCAGTGATTGTGTTCATCGATGATATCCTGATTTATTCGAGGAGCGAAGAAGAGCATGCCGGTCACATTCGGGAAGTGTTGGAGACTTTGAGAAGGGAGAAACTGTATGCTAAGTTCTCCAAATGTGCTTTCTGGCTACGCGAGGTGCAATTTCTGGGTCACGTGGTAAATGCTCAGGGAATAATGGTGGACCCAGCAAAGGTTGAGGCCGTGATGCAATGGAAGTCGCCAAAGACGCCATCCAAGATTCGCAGCTTCTTGGGGTTGGCGGGCTACTATAGAAGATTTATTCAAGACTTTTCAAAGATAGCCTCACCTTTGACAAAATTGACTCGCAAGGACGTAAAGTTCGTGTGGGGTCGAGAACAGGAGGATGCTTTTGAGGAGTTGAAGACGAGACTGACACAAGCTCCTGTCTTGACATTGCCCGAGGGAAATGAGGACTTAGTGGTCTATTCGGATGCATCCTATTCTGGGTTAGGTTGTGTATTGATGCAACGTGGAAAGGTAATAGCTTATGCATCTCGACAACTGAAGACCCACGAAGTCAACTATCCCACACACGATCTAGAACTAGCTGCGGTGGTTTTCGCGTTGAAGATTTGGCGGCACTATCTATACGGGACGAAGTGCACCATCATCACAGACCACAAAAGCTTGAAGTACTTCTTCGAGCAGAAAGATCTAAACATGAGGCAAAGGCGATGGTTGGAGCTCATAAAGGATTATGACTGCGAAATCCATTACCATCCGGGCAAGGCCAATGTGGTGGCAGATGCCCTTAGCCGAAAAGAAAGGCCTGAGCCGATCCGGGTGAAGGCTTATCAGTTAATCATGACCTCCGACGTGATGACATAGGTTAAGGAGTTTCAAGACGAGGCTTTGAAAGAAGATCGTCTTAACTCCGAAAGGATGAGAGGTCTAGTTACGGAATTGGGAGAGAACACTCTTGGTGTTAAGACCCGATTTAGGCGAATGTGGTTCCTCGGTATGGTGATCTACGTGGAAAGATCATGGATGAGGCCCATAAGACTCGATATTCCATTCACCCCGGTGCTACCAAGATGTATCAAGACATGAAGAAAGACTATTGGTGGCCGGGCATGAAGCGTGATGTGGTGGAATATGTAAGTAAGTGCCTGACTTGTCTACAAGTAAAGGCAGAGCACCAGAAACCTTACGGGAAGATCCAACCGTTGGATATACCCGAATGGAAGTAGGAGCATATCACCATGGATTTCATCACGAAACTACCACGTACCCCAAAGGGTATGATGCTATATGGGTGATAGTTGACCATTTGACGAAAAGCGCCCACTTCCTACCGATCCGCGAGACGTATTCATCTGAAAGATTGGCGGATCTGTTCATCAAAGAAATCGTAGCTCGTCATGGCGTGCCGGTGTCCATCGTGTCTGATCGTGACACCCGTTTTACATCGAAATTTTGGAAGAGATTCCATGATGTGATGGGGACGAGACTACATATCAGCACAGCTTATCACCCTCAGACGGACGGCCAGTCTGAGAGGACGATCCAGACACTCGAAGACATGCTTCGGGCGTGCGTGATCTATTTTGGAAGAAGTTGGGATGATCACTTACCGTTAGCAGAATTTTCGTATAATAACAGTTATCATGCCAGCATCGGCATGCCACCCTACGAGATGCTGTACGGTAGGAAATGTAGGACACCCGTATGTTGGGGAGACATTGGGCAGAAGGAACTGGGTGGTGTCGAGGTAGTTGAAGCAACGACTGAGAAGTTAGAAAAGATCAAAGCCTTCATGAAGGCGGCGAAAGATAGACAAAAGTCGTATGCTGACAAGAGGCGGAGACCGATAGAGTTCAAGGTTGGTGACCGAGTCATGTTGAAGGTATCGCCCTGGAAAGGCATTATCCGATTCAGGAAAAGAGGCAAGCTAAGCATGAGATATATAGGACCTTTCCGAATCATCGCACGAGTAGGAGAGGTAGCCTATCGACTTGAACTGCCAGATGAGTTAAGTGGAATTCATCCCACGTTCCATGTATCTCATCTGAGAAAGTGCTTAGCTGACGAAGACATGATTGTTCCACTGGAGGATATTGAAGTAGACGAACGGCTCAATTATGTGGAGCAACCAGTGGCAATCATTGATCGTAAAGAAAAGAGGTTAAGGAATAAAGTGGTTCCTCTTGTGCGTGTACAGTGGAAGCACAGGAAGGGATCCGAGTCTACGTGGGAGACTGAAGAAGAGATGAGACAACATTACCACATCTATTCGAGGAATAACAGGTTTTGGGGACGAAACCTAAATAAGGGGGTGGACTTGTAACACCCGGAGATTTTTCTAAGCGAGTCAAGTAATAATAGTGGGCTCAGACGAAAGCCATTTAATAAATATAAAATGGTTGTGGGTGTTACACCGAGTTAACCCTTCGGGTCACGAGTTTAACGAGTTTGGGGTCGCGGGAACGCCTGGCATATATATAGATGGATCAGCTAAATAACTCTCATTTGCACTCAAACACCCATTTCTAGAGAGAGAAAGTGTAGAGAGAGAAAGTGTCGGATCAAGGCTCGGTTGGTCAAGAATCGAAGGCTGGTGTTCGTGGACTCCTGAACAACAAGAATCGAGGTAAGAAACGTAGTATAATTGCTCCATTTGGTGAAAACCCAGATTTGGGTTTTTGGGGTTTTAAAAGTGGCAAGAATCGCCCAAAAACGCACGTCTTAGAGTAATAAAACATGTAAGAAGCTTAGATTTAGGTTCCTGGATGATAACCCAAGGGTTTGGGTGGGAAAGATTGGATTTTTGGGTTAAAATGAGCTGATTCCTAAATTTCAGCTCGTTCTGCAAATTTAAGCACTAATCCAGCGAATCTATAAGTTCGTCCAGCGAAACTAGGAGGATTTTCAGCGAGACTACAGTTTCGCTGCAGCGAAACTACATTTTCGCTCGGGCGAAACTATAGTTTCTATGATAACTTCGCTGATGCCCAGATTGACCCTTAGACATTGCGAAACTAGGGAATTCCAACGAAAGTTGGGCGCTTAAGGTAGCGAATCTGTCCAGCGAAACTGGCAGAATGCGCCCAGCGAAACTAGCAGCGAAACTGCTGATTCGTCTGGCGAAATTATGGGCGAAATTACGAGCGAAATTATGGGCGAAACTGGTAGCAAATTTAGGCAGAAATTAACTCTTTTGAGTGTTAACTTATCTGCAGGCGGTGTAGTGTGACCCACATCTTTAAAGCTTGATTGAGAAGCTGCTTGTCAAGCACAGGTGAGTTTCTAGGACCCCTCATTTCCTTGTTTTAAACGATTTTGGGGCTGGAACACATATAAACCTGTTTATTGAAATATGTACGTATGGCCCATTTGGATATAATGTTGTGATGTACGTTTAAGGTATGATTGTGGACTTGGGCGTGTTGTATGAGGTCCTAGCATGGGTCCCCAAGGTCTAGGAGGGACAATTAGGGCTGTTGTACCCAAAATGATGCATAGTTAAGTCCCGGCTTTCGGGAAAGATACGGAAGTAAGTGCCTGTTAATGACTAATGATGGAGACTATGTATGTATGATGCTACGTATGATGATGTATGTATGATGGGTGTGTGTTCCTTATGATGATGTACGATTGATATGTGTGTGCATGTGTTCCTTGTGATGATGTATGTATATCTTTCACGACTCATGTATTATGACGATGAACGAACGAAGTATTATGTACGTAAAGTGAAAGATAATGAAAGAGGAACACGATGATGAATGCATGTATTAATGAATGAATGAATGAGTAATAAGATGATGAATACATGCATTAACGAATGAACGAATTAAGTCTTGCAAACATTGAATAAGTCGATTGGTCCTTCTTTGTGATTGGCCATGGTCATGGTACCTCTACCGCTTACCTACTAGTACTGTGGCATACGCTTAGATTCACGGCCCAGTAGCTAAGGCTACTGTGGCATACGCTCTATTGATTCACGGCCCAGTAGCTAAGACTGATCGGGGTATAGCATATGGTATTGGTACATCAGAATTCAATGTGCAAGTAAGAATGAAACGGGATCATGGTCATTCGACCACAGTAATCATAGCCGAGTGCTATGAAGTGGGTAAAGCCTGACAGGATCCATATGAGAAGTTAAAGATGATGATGTATAACGAATGATGAAGATAATAATGAATATTATCTCTGTGTACGTATGATGTATGATCATGTGAAAGAATGGTTTCTAATGGAAATATAATATATTTATTATGAAACTAGAACTCACTCAGCAATGCTGACTTTTTATGTGTTTCCAGTTGGCAGGTAGTGTTGCTGGGGATGGTACGAGGCGGCTACTCAGCTCTTTTGGGATGGCATTCTCCTTTTGATAATGTTGCACGCACTGGAAGTGCGGGTGCATAATACATGCAACAAAGTATGTTGCATGAGAGTGTCAAGAGTTCCTTAAGGGTTCCGATGTACGGAATTACTTAAGGAATCTTCTTTATGATGAATAATTTTATGTTTTTATAATAGAGGTCACTGTATATGACCCTATGATTGTTGAGGATTCACATAAACGGGATTACTTAATAAATCCCCGGTTTCATATGCTTCAGCAGCAATCATAGTAAAGCTAGGCAATGTAAAGAAAGCTTGTATTTTGTAACCAAGTCAACGATGTAATGCATTGTAAAAGCTTTTATGATGAAATGAGAATGACCCCTTTTATCAATTCCGCTGCATTATCTTATTAAGTTTATATCAAATATATGTTTTATGTGTGATGACGACCAACTGTGAGGTGTCCGGGAGCGGGGCCTTACATGCAGCTATTGCAAGTTTGGATATCAAATTTTAAAAATTATAAAGTTAGTCTAAACCTTTATGGGTGTTACACTTTTGGTCTTAAAGTTGAATTTAAAAGTTAATTTACACTATATAAAATACATAAAAACTAAATGAACTCTATGTCGAAGACCAAATGTGCGATAGGTACATAAAAGTATGGACTCACTTTATAATTTCTAAAGTTTGAGAACCAAACATACAGTCTGATTAAACCACAGAAACAATTTATACAATTTTCTCAAAATAAAAATTTAAAAGAAATGTATCCGTAGTTGTTAAACTAGTTTTGTTTGAGGAAATACCTTATATTAATTTATCATTTAAAAACATGTACTAGTCTAAAAGTTTTAAAGTTTTTAGGAAAAAGTAATCAAATAGTGATCTTAAAATTTATCTTTTGTATACAAAAATTTAACGTTATATAAACAAGAGTAATAAGAGGTTCATATAAAACTATATATGCTTTAGCTAGCATGCAAATGTGAGATGTGGGTTTAAATTTTATAAAGAGTAAATTTCGGTTTTGGTACATGACGTTTAACCATTATAACTATTTCAGTCCAAAAAGAAACATTTGATCATATCATGCCTTGTGGTTTTATTTTTGTAATGGTTTTGGTTCCTGACACTAACTCTGTTAGTTTTTACAGTTAACTCCAGGGGTATTTTGGTCAATCTACTTTATAAGAATCACCGCGTGATGTTTTACATCACCGTGTTTCAAGATCTCATCTTCATCTTTATCTCCTCCATTCATTTTTCAATCTCCCTTAACACCCCTCAAAATCCCTCTTAATTGAAAACCCACCATCAGCCATGAATCCCCCCCTACAAATTCCCACACACAATGATTCATATCCATCCATCGTTCATCGTTAATCACCACAATCCTTCAACCTTTGTCAGAGCTAATCACACCTCCGCCCGTTTCTGCTCACGGTAGTCCCCATCATCATCTTCTTCCTTATCGTCTCAACATTGTCGGAAGTAAACCCAGCTAATCACAGCTCGCCGGAGGTAAACCCAGCTTCCTCCGCAACATCGTCGTTCAATTCCTACTCTTCTCCCTTCTCGTCGTCATTCTCCGATTCGCTTATGTCATCACCATCAAAGGCGAATCTTGTCGCTCCGGTGATGATTTCTGCTTCTTCTCGCCGTCATGTGTCTCGCCGGAGTTCCACCACCGCGTGATGTTCTACCCCTGGGTTCTTATTATGTGTGGTGGGAATTTAGGGTTTTTTGATTTTATGTTTTGTTCAGGGTGGTAGGGATCACCAGAATGTGGTGGTTGTCGGTCGAAGGAGTGGGGAAGACGATGTTGAGTGCGAGGGCCATACGGGGTGCTGATGGGTAGTAGAAGGATAAGATCCGCGGTAGAGACGGTGAATCGTCGGGGCTTCTGGCGGTGGGATGCCACGGTGGTGGTGGTGGTGGCGGTGGGTGGTGGCGGTGGTAGGATTGGTACTCGATGAGGTGTTGGATGGGTGGATGGTGGTGGTTAGGGGACATGATAAGTGATTCCACCGGCTCACGAGTCACGACGGCGGAAATTCCAGTGACCACCGCAGGCGGCGCATGTTAGTGAGGTTGGGTTGGTGGGGGAGGACGACGGCGACGGAAGAAACTCACCGCAACCGTCGGCAGCGTGGCCACCGAGGCCGGCGGCGTGGTTCTTGAGGCATGGTGGCAACCTTCCTCACTGAAGCTGTTGATGATAACCCTAGGTTATACAGATCAGTAGGATTATTAATTTGATTTTAGGTATAAAAGACCAAAATACCTTTAGATTTAACCAAGAAAGCTAACAGAGTTGGTGTCAGGGATCAAAATCGTTACAAAAATAAAACCATATGACATGATATGATCAAAGATTTATTTTTGGACTGAAATAGTTAAAATGGTTAAACTAGAGGGGCTAAAACCAAAATTTTCTCTTTTATAAAATATAGATAATGATAATTTTGAAAGTAAAGTATATGTAAAGAGAGTGTTGACCGATGAAAAAACATGTAAAATTTAGAGAAAGTCGAGGAATCATCACTTTACATTTATTATATTAAAATTTAAAGAGGCATCTAGAGTGGTTACAAGCGGTGAATAAAGGTCATAACTACGTGGCAAATTCCTTTATGGCATTCCATATATTTTTTATTTCTTATCTAGATACGAGCTATTGTTTTAGTTTGAGCTCAACTCTTTTAGTGGGTGTTTGGATATAATTAACAAATATAAAATCTAGGATCAAGCGTGAATCTCTTGTAAGTATATATATTATCGTATGAATTATAAAGTACTGCACATAATAGATGTATGAATTATGATGTATACATAGGATAATAATAGGTCATAGTTGTATGTTTTGAATTTTTATATGTTATAAGGAAAAGGCGAGAGCGACGTCGCATGAAATGTAAAAAGAAAATCATAGAGCATTCAATACATTTTTCATCTTCATGCTTTATATATAAAAAAAACTAATTTCTAAATATACTTATCTTTTTCTAAAATCTCTCACATCTAATTCTTTATATATTTTCATATTTCAATTAAATAATACATATTTATTATTCTTTTAATATTATTTCTTTTATTTACAGTAATAGTCACATATAAACTATATTAAAAAAGATATTGGGGATGCATAATGAACCTTTATATTTGGAGAATTAGTCTGTTTTCCTCTAAAATTATAGAGTGGGTATAGGGATGAAAAATGTGACGGGAAATATTTTGATGATTTTTCTTAAATTTAAAGATGAGGATGCGAATGAGATGAAAATGCTCTAAGATATGAAAATGCTCTAAGATGTGGAAAGTAGTTTTGGGAAGATATCAATTGAATAAACTTTTTAAGAATTGATATGACTACAATATGTTTTGTGTCTTTCTTCTGAACATAGTAAAATTTAACCTTAATATGTTTTGGAGAATTATGATACATACATAGGGTTTGCAAAGAAGTGTTTAGCACTAACATTTTCTGACCATAAACATGGAGTTGCACGTAAAGGTAACATAATTTGGTTAGAAGAGTCCATAAAATAGTAGGTCATGGTTACTTAAAACACAGAAAGGCATGGAGATAATCTATGATTACAAGAAAACCAAAAAACCAAGTTAGAAACAAAAACTATGTATCATATTTAACTAACATATTCATCATGTTATCTTAAACAACAGACAGACATTTTTTAAGTCGATGTTCCTCCTCCTTCAACCCTCTCTTTCTCTCGATCTCCTATTATATGATGTTTGATATATGTATCTTCAGTTCTCCAATTATCTTGTTCTTCTATTGAAACTTTTATTTTGTGATCAGTTCACGTTAAAAAGTATTTATGTGACGCTGAACCACCAAAGTATAGCATATTTTTAGACGTTGATCTACTTCACGAGATCTAAAAGATTTAATAAAATTGTAAAAACATTAATTTTTTTAACTTTTATAGTGTTAATCCGATATTAAAATATTGTTTTAGAAAGACCCTATGATTTGATTATACTCGACTTCAAGTCTTAAGTGAGTCTCAAACCCAATATCATTTGGGTAAGAACATACGCCTATATCACGAGACAATTGTTAGAAGTTCAATATAATATTAAATACTAGAGTTTAAAAAAATCCGTAAAGTTACAATTAGCCATATATCTTGTTGGCAATTTCTTAGTTACCAAGGAAGGAGAGTGACTGGGGATGGCCCATTCTTGTTTCTACAAATGTGAACATCATCTTGCCACGTAATTAAATCATCTTTATATCATCTTTTTTTCTTTTTTTTTTTGGAAGGCATATCATCTTTTTTTCTAATTTGCTTACATTTTACATCTTGCATTTTGCCTTCTAACCGCTTATCCTTATGAACCTTCTATGGGTTATTCGTAGGCCATACCCTTTCTACGTGTTTAATACAGAGCCAATTTTAAATAAAAGATTTCGATAACCACATAGGTATTTATATGTAATGATTGATGCTTAATTTTAACATGGTCTTGTATATGTAAATATATACAAGTATTGATGTGATTTTCTGATTACAATAACTACATAATATAATTAAGAAAATATATATTCATGATTTTGTTTAAAAATAATAAAATGTAAGCTATAATATATACTCTAGTATATTTACATATGAAACAGTACTAAAAAAGATAGAAAAGGTGGTATATGATTAAAACAATATTGGATATCAATTAAATTATACAAATTGCGCCATTTAATGTCAAATTATGTTAGTTGTATGGATAACAAAAGTGCATAAATATACCTTTTGGTCGTTATTAAAATATATATTCTTGAATAACTTTTAGTGTATCTATTCTAACTATGTTATTTTGTTTATAAGTAGTTAGTTTTGATCTTATCACATTGATCGTATCCTTTTAGTAGTCCTTACAATTAAAAAGAAAAGAAAAATAAAGCCCCTAATATTAACACACACATTTATAAATTGACATAGAGGCGTATATGATCAACGACACTGAAAGCAGGGAAAATTTAGGGGGAGGCGGGCTGTCAGAAGAAAATTTGTCCTATATACGACTCATATAAGCCTATACGACGCATATAGCAAAATTTAACACTTTTACAAGCAAAAGTTCAAGGGGGCTGTCAGATAGGTTATATGCGTCAAATAGGGCTATACGCCCCTTATATGACTCGCATAGAGCTATACGACTTGTATAAAATTATAGGGTGTTGATTTATAATTATGGAGTGTCTAGATATTGGTACCCTTAAAAAGATTAGCATGTAAGAAATGTGATCATTGGAATTATTATAGATTTCAACAAACACAATAACACTAAATAAAATCTAATCATTCCAAAAATATAGTTAAAAACAGAGATGTTTATATACTAACACTCAAATCAAGTTCCTCATTCTCATTCTCATTCTCATTCTTATAATTACACCAAGGGGTCGTTTGGTTCATAGAATGTTTTGCGTAGAAAAAGAATTGATAAAGAATCTTGTTAAAATTGATAAGGTGTTTGGCTGGTAAATCTTTTAATGAAATTTGAATGTTAAGTTTGAATATTTTATTGGATTGTTCCATTCTATTGGTAAGTGAAAAAAAATTGAATTCCAATGAACTGAGGAAAAAAATTTTCAATTACAGTACCATCAGGTGACCAATCAAATAATATTTTGGATATAAAAGTTTCTGATTCCAATGATTCTATGAATTAAACAGCGGAAATTTTAGGCGCACCGTGCTTTTCCTGGAGAAAACCGACCCAAGCTGTCACGGTTAGGTCTCCCCGTGACCGCTAGGTCAGGTGTGACATCTAGCTGTCACGGTTTACCCTACCCGTGACAGTTAGATCTGGGGTCAATGATTGGGTATGTAATTATGGGGGTATTGATTGGGTATGTAATTATGGGGGTATTGATTGTGCGCAGGGGGGGCTATATGTCACGGTTTGGCCAAACCGTGACATATTGCTTTTATTTTTTTTTTATTCTTTTAAGCATTAAATATTTATTTTACAATTAATATTATCACATGGTTAACCTAATCTGCTGCAATTCATGGTCATATTACAAGTAATTTTAAACAAGTTGGTTGTTATTTTATCACATGGTTAACCTAATCGTAAAAATCAGTTGTTATCAAACATGTACAATTTGCATTATCAACATTGCAAATATAAAGCAAACAAACAAAGAAACACAACCAAACAAACACAACCAAATATACAAATCATCATAACTGAAACTGTACATATATATATATACAACGAGTTTTTACATACAAAAAGAAATAAAATGCAAACAAAATATCTATCTAATCCATCATCCCCGGATCGCTGCCCTGACCAGACCCGCCCGCGCCAGATGGGCCAGCACCGTCATGGTCTAACCGCCTCGGTGGCTGTGACAACAACGGCGTACCCGAGGCGGTATAGTCCGCGACCATGTGCTGGATGACCCAGTCCATCATATCATGCAGCCTCGCGGTCGTATCCTCCAGCCTCGCGGTCGTATCCTCCAGCCTCGCGACCCTGTCTCGTGTGTCCTGAATTATATCAAGAACATGAGCAGGCAATCGCACGGGTTGATACACGCGCTGGGGATGCTGGGGCGGGTCCTGGTCGTGCGGCGGGGGAATGGGCTGATCCTCCCTGCCGCCAAGGGCCTCGTGGGCGTCCTGAAGGTGGACCTCAGCCCCCGCCAGCTCGGGTGGGTCCACCAACGGCTCGGGCACCCATGGCTCGAGTGTGGATTATGAAATTGCGAATTTTTAGTTTGGAAATGGATATGCCGATTGTTCGAAGGTGAAATGTATATAAGGTGAAATTCTGGGGCACAAACCGTCACTGTTTGGCCTCCACGTGACGGTTTGTGCCGGGAATCCCGGCCTTTTGTCAAAATCACGTCTACGTCGTACCTTTAGAGGTCACGGTTTGGCCTCCACGTGACGGTTTGGTGACCGCTTTTCAACTTTAACAGCCCATTTTGTCATTTTGTTGTCAGGAGGTCACGGGGACTACCACCCCGAACCGTGACAGCAAGACCAAACCGTGACACTTTGTTTACAAAACTACTGATGAGCAATCCTTCAGCTGTTTCAGCTGTTTAATTAACTACTGATGAGTAATACCCCAAAAGGTCACGGTTAGCCCTAACCGTGACGGTTGAGAAACCTTAACTGTCACGTATTGGTCAACCCGTGACACTTTGTTTACAAAACTACTAATGAGCAATCATTCAGCTGTTTATATTATTATTATTATTATTATTATTATTATTATTATTATTATTATTATATTATTATTATTATTATTACTACTACTTTATTATTATTATTATTATTATTAATAATAATAATAATTATTATTATTATTATTATTATTATTATTATATTATTATTATTATTATTATTATTATTATTATTATTATTATTACTACTACTACTAATATTATTAATATTACTATTATTATTATTATTGCTATTATTATCATCATCATCATCATCATCATCATCATCAAATAAAGGGATATTCATTAATATGATGAAGTATCGGATAATGATATCTTACAGGAGACATTGGTGCCTCTATGACGATCCATTATTCTAACGTAATTATTTAAACGACACTCATACATATTTTGCCATTCTAGTGCTTCTTGATATGCATATCTCGGCCAATGATAGCTCACACTGGGCATCGGGTAATCCCCTTCCAATTGTCTGGCTGCCAAATGAAGAAATAAGATGCACAATACAGTTGAATCGGCCCACCCCAAAAACCCATGCGGTGTCCCCATTAGTCTGTCCAAATGATGATTGATTATCGATTACTAGTTTCACCGTCACATCATTTCCATCTTTTCGTGAATATATAATATAACTATTGTTCTTATGATCTGTATTATTTGGTTAGATATTTGAAGAAGCTAAGAAATTCTGCTATGAAACTGGTGTGAAAGTTGCTGTTGCATATGGTGGTGCACCGATTTATCCTCAGGTTTATATACTTTTAAAATCATTAACAAACACTATTTTATGGTTTTAATCATTAACAAACGTGCGATTCAGTTCATCTTTTTTTTTCTAATCTGCTTAATTAGTCTTTGTAATCTGTTATCTTTAATCTTGATTCAGAACGCGTTAACTTTAATCTTTGTGGAGACAAAACGCAGCGCAGATTCTTTGGAAAACTGGTTATGCAGGGTCGGTTTCCTTCTTCCACCGTGCACAACTATCCCTTCTTCTTCCTCAACCGCAATAAGAAACTCCCAAACCTAACAAAATCAAAACACCACCCCCAAATTCAATAGCAATGCATGACGTATAATCGGTACGCCTAATAGGCTAATAGTAAACTCAATTCAAATAGTATGCACTCCTCAAACACCAAAAAAACCCCAAATCTAATAGCAACACAGAATGTATAATTGGCATGAATATCAGTAGACTTCATAATGTAATACCTTATCACTAAGAACATCAGCTTTGTTGTGACGGATGTACTTGTAAAGCCCGAGGCGAACTGCAACCCGAGCGAGTTTTTCACCACTAACATTGCGCGCACGGAGTTCAGAGAGTTTACCAGCGTCGATATCGGGGTAAGTCAAGAAGAAAAAGCTTGAGATTGCGAGCCCAAGAGCAGAATCACCGAGGTCATGACATTCAAATCTGTAAGCTTCGGCTTTTGATAATGATCTCCCGAACCCGACATTGTTTTCGAATTAACGCGTTTTTGGAATGACGAAGGCTGAATGGATTATGAAATTGCGAATTTTTAGTTTGGAAATGGATATGCCGATTGTTCGAAGGTGAAATGTATATAAGGTAAAATTCTGGGGCACAAACCGTCACGGTTTGGCCTCCACGTGACGGTTTGTGCCGGGAATCCCGGCCTTTTGTCAAAATCACGTCTACGTCGTACCTTAAACTGAGACCGTGTACCCTAGAGGTCACGGTTTGGCCTCCACGTGACGGTTTGGTGACCGCTTTTCAACTTTAACAGCCCATTTTGTCATTTTGTCGTTTTGTTGTCAGGAGGTCACGGGGACTACCACCCCGAACCTTGAAAGCAAGACCATGCTGTCATGGGGACAATCACTATGGCTTTCTCTTATTTTCAATTAAATATTATATTTTTATACATTTTCAACATTCTTTTTCTCACAATCATTTTTAAAAATATTAGTAAATTTATAGAGGTGAACAGTATTTTCCCCAAAAATACGGATGAACACTAACATTTTTTTCTTTTCTCCTCTTATAACCAGTTAAAACCATTCTTTATAATATAGGGATTACACTCCCAATAATATGAAAAACTTACTGTGAATTCTACGACCAGCTTTGTTGGTTGGTTAAACTTGTCAGTTTAATGAATTGAATAGCCTGAACCATCTTTTTTTCATTTATTTTCTAACAAGCTTAGTACCTCGTGTATTACACGAATTGAATAAATAAAATATTAAATAATTAATAATAGAAATTTATAAATTATAAAATCATACTTTAAGATAAAATATAATTGAAATTACATATAAATAGTTACTTTAAGTAAATAAGCAATAACATCTTTTCTTAAGCTTTTAATTATTATTGTTGTTTTTAGGAACTTTCACCTTAAGTAGTTTCTATAAGAAGAACAATTTATAATGTTTTGTTTAAAAAATTTTGAGTATTAGAAGACTTCATATTTGATAAAAAAAGTAGTTATCATATACACTTTTTAGATGTGATTTTTAATTTTTTAATAAAATCTAATGTTAAAAATATAGTTTAATTTTTAAAATATGTAAAGATAAAGTAGTGATTAATTAAATTGACTTTTAACTGGAGAGAGAAATTAGTGTAAATATTAAAATAACTATAATACTATTTTGGATGAAAAAATAATATGAGAATGTCTACAGATATGACATGTGACTGTCCCAAATTATTTAGTTTGTATTAAAATTTGAAACTAAAAAGTTGATATACAAATATTTTGGTGAAAATCTAAACAAACAAACAAACAAACCCGGTATATCCCACTCAAGAGCAGGGTTTGGGAGGGGTAGGTGGTGGCGAGTCTTTCCTCTATCCAGATAGGTAGAGAGACCGCTTCCAGAGAGACCCCCGGCTCGCTAACAAAAGCAATAACGCTAGCAAATCAACATATAATCAAACATACAATATATGATATATGATAAATGATATAATACACATCATACAGCACACATCATACAACAAACATTAAAATATCACCAAAAGAAATATAAAATGAACAAACATGCATCAGGGAAGCAGCAAGTTTTCCCTAAAAAGGTCGAAGTGTACTACATACACATCAGGCCCCGTAACAAGTAATCAAAGTCCCTTTCTAGCTACAGAAACCACTAAAAGTCCTTAACTTTAATTTTACGTCTCCACTCACTCCTATCCTCGATCATGTGCTCAGAGAGGTGCAAGTGTACCATATCCCACCTAATTATCTCTTCCCAAGTCAGCCTAGGTCTTCCTCTACTCTTCCTACCCTCTATGATGATGTTCTCCACTGCTCTGACCGGTGCTGCCATTGGTCTCCTCTTGACATGTCCATACCATCTTAATCTTCCCTCTCGTATTTTATCTGCAATACGAGCCACTTCTAACTTCTGTCGAAACACTTCGTTTCTTATCCGATCCAGTCTTGTATGGCCACACAGCCACCTTAGCATTCGCATTTCCGCAACCTCTATTTGTTTCTCGTGCGATTTCTTTATGGCCCAGCAGTCTGTTCCATATAGTATAGCTGGGCGTACCGCCACTCTGTATAGTTTTTCCTTAAGTTTTGTTGGAAACCTTTTATCACATAGGATCCCTCATGCTGCTCTCCACTTGCACCATCCTGCTTGGACACGGTGAGCTACATCGCTGTGTATCTCTCCGTCCTCCTGCAGGTACGAGCCCAGGTATTTGAACCTAGATGTCCGTGGGACCGGCATACCCTGGATACTGATTTGGGTGTCATCTTCCTCGTCGCCACCAAAGTTACAATGCATGTATTCCGTCTTAGAGCGACTTATCGTTAATCCTCTGCTCTCTAGTGCTGTTCTCCACTGCTCTAGCTTGTCGTTAAGCATCATTTTAGATTCTGATATTAAGACAATATCATCCGCAAAGAGCATGCACCACGGTACTGACTGTTGTATAGACTTAGTCATCTCATCCAACACTAGTGCGAAGAGAAATGGGCTTAATGCCGATCCTTGGTGGAGTCCCACTTCCACTGAGAATGAGTCTGTGTCTCCTACCGGTGCTCGCACACACGTTTTTGCCCCGTCATACATATCCTTAATTAATTTGATATACCTCTCTGGTACCCCTCTATGTCGTAGACTTTCCCAAATTAGTTGTCGCGGTACACTGTCATAGGCCTTTTCTAGATCGATGAATACCATATGTAGGTCCCTTTTCTTTTCTCTATATTTCTCCATTATCCGTCTTATGACGTGTATGGCTTCTGTTGTAGAGCGTCCTGGCATAAATCCAAATTGGTTTATTGCTATCTGGGTTTCTCGTCTAATTCTCGTGTCAATAACTCCTTCCTATAGTTTCATTATGTGACTCAATAGCTTTATTCCCCTGTAGTTTTCGCAACCTTGGATGTCTCCTTTTTTCTTATATATGGGTACTATGACACTGGTTCTCCACTGGTCTGGCATCTTCCCTATCTTAAAGATAGTGTTGAATAGATCTGTTAGCCATTGGAGACCCTCATCACCCAGACATTTCCACACTTCAATCGGTATGTTGTCTGGCCCCACCGCTTTAGGCCTTCCCATTTTCTTCATAGCTCTTGTAACTTCGTCAACTGTGGTGCTTCTACAATAGCATTGGTTTTGTTGCGTTGTTTGGGTTGTTCTATCTACCTCAGTTTGTTGATTTGGATTCCTTATGTTAAATAGGTTATCGAAGTAAGTTTTCCATCTGACCTTGATATCTTTCTCCTTCACCAAAACCTTTCCATCCGCAGCCTTTATGAACTTGACCATTCTCAGGTCCTGTCTTCTTCTTTCTCTTGCCTTGGCTATCTTAAACATGTCATGCTCTCCTTCTTTCGTCTCCAAACGCTTATACATCATTTCATACGCCGTGTTTTTTTGCCTCTGACACCGATTTTTTTGCTTGTCTCTTAGCCTCCTTGTACTTTTGTTTTAGCTCTGCGTGTTCTTCCTCATTGTTACAGCGTATGAGCTTTCTAAAACTTTGTTGTTTGATACGTATCTTCTCCTGTACATTTTCGTTCCACCACCATGATTCCTTTTGACCAACTGTCCTTTTTGTTGTAACTCCAAGCGTTTCTTTAGCTGCTTGGATGAGCCTAGTTGCCATAACCTCATACTTTTGGTTTGCATCTTCCTGTGGCCCAGTTTGGTTCATTGGTATGACTTTATCTCTAAAAATGGTAATGTTTTCGTCTTTGAGCTGCCCCCATCTGATCTTAGGTGTAACTCTCTTGTTCCGTTGGGTAATTGGCCTCTTGACGCGTATATCCGCCACCAACATATGGTGTTGCGTCACAACCGTCTCTCCCGGTAATTAGTGAAAATCTAATAACACAATTAAATGGTTTATTGATCGATGTCGAAGTATCAACCAAATAAGATGTAAAATGTGTGTTCCTATTCACCTTAACTAGTTAGGGTAAGTAGGGTTGTCGAACCTCGTGGAATTAGTGGTCGATGTGTTGTAAATTGATTTATAAGAAAATAGATTAACTAATGAATTATTAAACTATTGCCTCTTGGCTGTGAAAAGTGAATTTTAGAATGATTAACAACTTAATTGAGAAAACAAATTGCAATTAATGAAATTGAGTAGAAGATAGTTATGAAAAAGGGTAATCCACCCCGGGATTCAAGTTCGGTTCTCGGTAGTCGCCTAGTTCAACTTGGTGGGAAATCCTTAACGGGGATTCTATAAGTGTAATAACTAAGTGGCAAAGATAACCAAGACTTAACGGGTCCTAGTATACCATGTCAATTGAATTAACATCCAAAACTTTGCAATCATATAACTCACGCATAATCATATGAAGTTCAAATCAAGATTTACTAAAACAATTGTTTAAACAATCAAGACACAAGTTAAACTCAATAAAGAACTTAATGGGTTCTATAGTTTAATCCCAACACAATTTGAACATAAACAAAAACCTAAGAACACAAAACCAATCACCCGAGATAGATCACGTGAAGTTTAGCCTTGCATCTTCATGAATTCATAAACAAGAATTGATTGGAACATGATTGAATGAATCGAAATGAGTTATAGAAGTCCAAGAAACCTCAAGAATCACCAAAGTTCGTCCCTTTCTGCTCCCAATGCGAATTAGGGTTTTTAGAATTGATAACCCTCCTTAAATATGGTCAAATTCCGAAGATTTTGGTCAAACCCGGGAAAACGACGTAAGTTACGTCCCTGAGGACGTAAGCTACGTCCTCTTCACTAATTTACGTCCTGAGCTACTGTCTTACGTCCACAAGAAGGGGTGAAAACATAGGGACGTAAGCTACGTCCTATAGGACGTAAGCTACGTCCCATGCATATTTTCGCCTTCGATCTTTCTTTTGTTGTCTTCCCGCGTTCCAAATCTCATCCGTCTTTCTCTAATGCTCGATTTCCTTCCTTTTAGCTTCATGTACCTGCGTTTCATAAGCCGAACAAAGTGATTCCGTTCGATAGTAATAATGTGATAATAATGCATAATTGAACACTTAAACGCATATAAAGCATGAACGCATCATTTATACTTCTAGTTGCAAGTTCTAATACACGAAAACCTTTGATACGAACTCCGTTTGAAATCATCACGTATAACTTTTATATACAGTCGAGACAACCTCATGAATTAAAAATATCTCCCCTATAAACCACAACCCCCAAAACTAAATTATCAAAAGCAAAAGCAAAGAAAACAAACAAACAACAATAATAATTCAAAAAACTTCAAACTGTTATAATAATAATAATTGAGTTGATGAAGAAGATAAGTTGATAGAGAGGAAACTCAATTTGATGAAGAAGATATAATCCATTTTCACCAGCTCGCATATATGCATATATATATACACATAGCACAAAAAAACAAAAGGGGTGGGACCCATATGTCTGTCATTATAACACTCCCCCTCAGACATATGGTCTATACATTTCTCTAATGTAATATGAGTGGATATACTGCCTCATTAAAAACCTTGCTAGGAAAAACCCATTGGGATAAAAACCATAGCTAAGGGAAAATTAGTACAGTATATAGCTCCCCCTCAAATTATCATTTGTGTACATGACGCATCCCGATATTATAAATGTGCTTTCTGAAGATTGTTGTAGGAAGCGCCTTTGTGAAAAGATCTGCGGAATTATTGGTAGACTGAACGTATCTCATTTCAACCTGACTATCTTTAATAAGTTCTTAAGTATATGAGAAAAATCTTGGGGGTATATGTTTCGTTCTGTCACTTTTGATATACCCTTCTTTCATCTAAGAGACACAAGCTGCATTGTCTTCATAGATTAGAGTTGGATTGTTATCTTTCTCTAGTCCAGAAGAAGTCAATATATGTTGTGTCATGGATCTCAACCACACACATTCTCTAGAGGCTTCATGTAGTGCAATAACTTCAGCATGATTTGAGGATGTTGAAACAAGTGTTTGTTTTTGACAACGCCATGAGATTGCAGTTCCTCCATTCATAAATACATATCCGGTTTGAGATCTTGCTTTGTGAGGATCGGATAAATAACCTGCATCTACATAACCAACTAAACTTTCTTTTGATTTGTTAGAATAAAATAAGCCTAAATCAACTGTTCCTCGAAGGTATCGAAAAATATGTTTAATCCCATTCCAGTGTCTTTTGGTATGGGATGAACTAAATCTTGCTAGCAAATTAACTGCAAAAGAAATGTCAGGTCTTGTACAGTTAATAAGATACATAAGAGCTCCAATTGCACTGAGGTATGGTACTTCTGGACCAATTACTTCTTCATTTTCTTCACAAGGACGAAATGGATCTTTTTCAATGTTAAGCGATCTACCAACCATTGGTGAGCTTAATGAATTTGCTTTGTCCATATTGAAACGTTTCAATAGTCTTTCGGTATAATTTGATTGATGTATAAGTATACCGTTGTTCATATGTTCAATCTGTAAACCAAGACAATATCTGGTTTTTCCAAGATCTTTCATTTCAAATTCTTTCTTTAAAAGAATAACTACTTCATGAATTTCCTTATGCGTACCGATTATGTTCAAATCATCAACATATACTGCTATTATCACATATCCTGATGTTGTCCTTTTGATAAAGACGCATGGACATATAAGATTATTTGTGTAGCCTTTACCTATCAAATAATCACTCAAACGATTATACCACATTCTCCCAGATTGTTTCAAATCATATAATGATCGTTGCAGTTTGATTGAATACATTTCTTTAGACTTCGATTTTAATGCATCTGGAATTTTAAACCCTTCTGGGATTTTCATATAAATATCATTATCAAGTGATCCATATAAATAAGCCGTAACTACATCCATAAGACGCATTTCTAATTTTTTAGAAACTGCTAAACTGATTAAATATCTGAAATTGATTGCATCGATAACTGGGGAATATGTTTCCTCATAGTCAATTCCCGGCCTTTGATAAAAACCTTGGGCTACAAGTCTGGCTTTATACCTTGTAACTTCATTTTTCTCATTTCTTTTTCTTACGAAAACCCATTTATATCCTACAGGCTTTACTTCCTTAGGTGTAAGTATAATAGGCCCAAAAACCTTTCGTTTGTTAAGTGAATTTAATTCAGTTTGCATAGCGTCTTTCCATGTATCCCAATCATGTCTATTACGACAATTATCTATAGATATTGGCTCGGTATCATCATCTTCATTCATAATCTCACTGGCCACAGAATAAGAAAATATATAATCATTTTCTATTTCATCTCGGTTCCATACTATATGTGTATGACCATAATTGATTGATAATTCTTGATCGTTTACTTCCCCCTGAGGGAAAGTAGTATCATTTACCTTTTCCTGAGGGAATATTTCAATATTTGAATCATTTTCTTTATGGTCAATTTCATTTTCAGTACATTTTCTTTTTCGAGGATGTTTATCCTTTGAACCGACTGGTCTACCACGTTTCAACCGTTTCTGTGATTCATTCGCCATATTATCCTTTTGTTTGTCGGGAATCTCAACTCGAGCTGGAGCATTTACAGCTGGTATATAAGATTTTATTACCCTTTTTGTATCAGTAAATGCATCAGGCAATTGATTTGCAATTTCTTGTAGATGTACTATCTTTTGAACCTCTGTTTCACATTGTTTTGTTCTAGGATCTAGATATAACAATGAAGGTACACACCATGAAACATCATTTTCTTTACTTTTATTTTCTCCCCCTAATGTAGGGAAAACTGTCTCATCAAAATGACAATCAGCAAAACGTGCTGTAAAAACATCACCTGTTAAAGGTTCTAGATATCTTATGACAGAAGCGCTTTCATATCCAACATATATTCCCAACCTTCTTTGAGGTCCCATTTTGGTGCGTTGTGGTGGTGCAATAGGAACATATACTGCACAAACAAAAACTCTAAGATGGGAAATATTTGGCTCTTGACCAGAGATAAGTTGTATGGGGGAGTACTTGTGATTTGCACTTGGCCTTATACGAATTAATGATCCAGCATGCAAAATTGCATGACCCCAAATAGACACAGGAAGTTTTGTTCTCATTATTAATGGTCTAGCTATTAGCTGAAGACGTTTAATTAATGATTCCGCTAAACCGTTTTGTGTATGTACATGGGCAACTGGGTGTTCCACAACAATTCCAACAGACATGCAATAATCATTAAAAGCATGTGATGTGAATTCTCCCGCATTATCAAGCCTTACTCTTTTAATTGTATAATCAGGAAAATGTGCTCGTAATTTAATAATTTGAGCCAAAAATTTTGCAAAGGCTACATTACGAGTTGATAATAAACATACATGAGACCATCTGCTGGATGCGTCTATTAGTACCATAAAATATCTAAACGGTCCACACGGTGGATGAATTGGTCCACATATATCACCTTGAATTCTTTCAAGGAATATTGGTGTTTCCTTTTCGATTTTTAGTGGCGAAGGCCTTGTAATTAATTTTCCAAGAGAACATGATGTACACAGTTGCATTTTATTTGCTTGGGGAATCCTTTGATTTTTTAAGGGATGTCCTTGTGTATTTTCAATGATTCTTTTCATCATTGTAGATCCGGGATGGCCTAATCTATCATGCCATATGTTTAACATACCAGGATCACAATATTTCTCTTTTACTGCCATATGTGCTTCAGGCACATTTATATATGTATGATGCAATCCAGAATGAAGCATTGGCAATTTTTCCAATATGTGATTTTCCTTCACAATATATAGATATTTCTTGTTACCAACAGTTCTTGACTGGGTATCATATCCATTTTGATATATATTTTTGAAACTTAATAAGTTTCTTATTGATTTTGGGGAAAATAGAGCATTCTCTATTAAAATCTTTGTACCGTTAGGTAATTCTAAATTTGCTTTTTCCACACCTTCAATCAAGTCCGTAGGACCTGATATTGTATCAATATTTCCCTTTGTCGGTTTCAATTCATAAAAATATTTTCGATATTTAAGAATGGTATGTGTAGCACCACTATCTGCTATACATAAATCTCCATTACTTGTTCGGTCTTGTGCTCCATTGGAATTCATTTTAATCTTCAATTATAAGAAAAATAATAATAATAAGCACATATAATATTATACATTTTAAACAAAATATGTTACATGAAAAGAAAGAAATATATTACAAACATAATTAAACATAATTATAAAAGAAATTATTATTATTCAAAAGCATTTAAATTTCTCCATCATTGAAAAAATCCGAGTGGTGTAGTTCCGCGTTGACATCATCAATTTTATCTACATGGTTCACTTCTTTCTCTTTTAGAGATGCTTGATATAATTGACATAGATGTGAAGGTGTGCGACAAAGTTTCGCCCAGTGGTTATTACTTCCACATCTATAACACGAACTATCATTAGTTTGAGATGTTCCAGCTTCATTTGTGAACTTATTTTGCTGGTTAAACTTGTTACTTTGTGGTGCGTTTCGTCCACGGCCACGACCACGACCACGACCTCGTCCACGACCTCTATAATAATTGTTGGTCGACTTGAACAAGTTGTTATGACCCACTAAAATGGTTTTTATTATAATAAACCACGACCGCGGCCGCGGCCACGGCCTCGACCACGAACTTGGCCTTGTTCCCATTTTTCAAAATTATTAGCAACATTTGCTCCTGGTATTGCTAGCGATCCTGTGGGACGAGTTTCATGGTTTTTCATAAGCAGCTCATTATGCTTTTCTGCTACGAGGAGATATGCATTAAGATCGGAGTATTTATAAAACTTCGACAAACGATATTGTTGAGCCAAATTAATATTTGAAGCATGAAAAGTGGAATAAGTTTTCTCCAACTTTTCCTTCTCGGTAACAAGATGTCCACAAAATTCTAGTTTTGAGCATATTCCATATAAAGCAGATGTGTAATCATTTACTTTTTTAAAATCTTGGAACCTCAAATTGTTCCATTCATATTTGGCAGTAGGAAGTAAAACTTCCTTTTGATTATCAAATCTATTTTTTAGATCCTTCCATAACCCACATGAATCATCATAATTAAAGTATTCATGCTGCAATAATTCATCAATGTGTTTATGGATAAACACATCAGCTTTAGCCCTTTCTTCTTCCGAACATTGATTATTATCATTTATTGCTTCTAATACACCAAGTGATTTTAGGTGTCTCTTGATATTTGCTGACCAAGACATATAATTTCCCCGGAAATATCGAGATCCATATATTCAAGTTTTGATAGATTCGACATTTTTCTAAACAATAAAATAGATATTAGAATTAATTTAGCATTATAAATAAACCTTTTAATAAATGTTAGTAATCGTTAGATTAGATATATGTTAGATGACATAAAAGTAAAAGTTAGAAGCGTAAATAAATGTTAGTTAACAGAATAATAAAAGTTAGGAGCATAAATAAATAAACGTTAGTTGACAGAATAATAAAAGTTAGAAGCGTAAATAAATGTTAGATTAGAAGCATAAATAAATGTTAGACATGTTAGTAGTCCCAACTGTTATAATTTCTCCATAGTAAGGGGTACCCTGCACTTATTTATCATCATAGTATTTATATATTCAATTTATATATATTTATGAAAAACTTACATTGATTGTTATGACAACTTTTTCTTTATTGATCTTCTTGGTTGAGCACCTCCTGCTGATAACGTGTTATAATAATAATAATAATTGAGTTGATGAAGAAGATGAGTTGATAGAGAGGAAACTCAATTTGATGAAGAAGATATAATCCATTTTCACCAGATCGCATATATGCATATATATATACACATAGCACAAAAAAACAAAAGGGGTGGGACCCATATGTCTGCCATTAAAAATACAGTCGAGACAACCTCAGGAACTAACTTTTATATACAGTCGAGACATATGGGTGGGACCCATATGTCTGCCATTAAAAATACACGAAAACCTTTGATACGAACTCCGTTTGAAATCATCACGTATAACTTTTATATACAGTCGAGACAACCTCATGAATTAAAAATATCTCTCCTATAAACCACAACCCCCAAAACAAAATTATCAAAAAGCAAAAGCTGTTATAATGGCAGACATATGGGTCCCACCTCTTTTGTTTTTTTTTGTGCTATGTGTATATATATATATATGCATATATGCGAGCTGGTGAAAATGGATTATATCTTCTTCGTCAAATTGAGTTTCCTCTCTATCAACTCATCTTCTTCATCAACTCAATTATTATTATTATTATAACATGTTATCAACACGAGGTGCTCAACCAAGAAGATCAATAAAGAAGAAGTTGTCATAACAATCAATGTAAGTTTTTCATAAATATATATAAATTGAATATATAAATACTATGATGATAAATAAGTGCAGGGTACCCCTTACTATGGAGAAATTATAACAGTTGGGACTACTAACATGTCTAACATTTATTTATGCTCCTAATCTAACATTTATTTACGCTTCTAATTTTTATTATTCTGTCAACTAACGTTTATTTATTTATGCTCCTAACTTTTATTATTCTGTTAACTAACATTTATTTACGCTTCTAACTTTTACTTTTATGTCATCTAACATATATCTAATCTAACGATTACTAACATTTATAAAAAGGTTTATTTATAATGCTAAATTAATTCTAATATCTATTTTATTGTTTAGAAAAATGTCGAATCTATCAAAACTTGAATTTATGGCTCTCGAAATTTCCGGAGAAAATTATATGTCTTGGTCAGCAAATATCAAGAGACACCTAAAATCACTTGGTGTATTAGAAGCAATAAATGATAATAATCAATGTTCGGAAGAAGAAAGGGCTAAAGCTGATGTGTTTATCCATAAACACATTGATGAATTATTGCAGCATGACTACTTTAATTATGATGATCCATGTGGGTTATGGAAGGATCTAAAAAATAGATTTGATAATCAAAAGGAAGTTTTACTTCCTACTGCCAAATATGAATGGAACAATTTGAGGTTCCAAGATTTTAAAAAAGTAAATGATTACACATCTGCTTTATATAGAATATGCTCAAAACTAGAATTTTGTGGGCATCTTGTTACCGAGGAGGAAACGTTGGAGAAAACTTATTCCACTTTTCATGCTTCAAATATTAATTTGGCTCAACAATATCGTTTGTTGAAGTTTTATAAATACTCTGATCTCAATGCATATCTCCTCGTAGCAGAAAAGCATAATGAGCTGCTTATGAAAAACCATGAAACTCGTCCCACAGGATCGCTAGCAATACCAGAAGCAAATGTTGCTAATAATTTTGAAAAATGGGAACAAGGCCAAGTTCGTGGTCGAGGCCGAGGCCGCGGTCGTGGTCGTGGTTATTATAATAAAAACCATTTTAGTGGGTCATATAACAACTTGTTCAAGTCGACCAACAATTATTATAGAGGTCGTGGACGAGGTCTTGGTCGTGGACGAGGTCGTGGTCGTGGTCGTGGCCGTGGACGAAACGCACCACAAAGTAACAAGTTTAACCAACAAAATAAGTTCACAAATGAAGCTGGAACATCTCAAACTAATGATAGTTCGTGTTATAGATGTGGAAGTAATAACCACTGGGCGAAACTTTGTCGCACACCTTCACATCTATGTCAATTATATCAAGCATCTCTAAAAGAGAAAGAAGTGAACCATGTAGATAAAATTGATGATGTCAACGCGGAACTACACCACTCGGATTTTTTCAATGATGGAGAAATTTAAATGCTTTTGAATAATAATAATTTCTTTTATAATTATGTTTAATTATGTTTGTAATATATTTCTTTCTTTTCATGTAACATATTTTGTTTAAAATGTATAATATTATATGTGCTTATTATTATTATTTTTCTTATAATTGAAGATTAAAATGAATTCCAATGAAGCACAAGACCGAACAAGTAATGGAGATTTATATATAGCAGATAGTGGTGCTACACATACTATTCTTAAATATCGAAAATATTTTTATGAATTGAAACCGACAAAGGGAAATATTGATACAATATCAGGTCCTACGGACTTGATTGAAGGTGTGCGAAAAGCAAATTTAGAATTAGCTAACGGTACAAAGATTTTAATAGAGAATGCTCTATTTTCCCCAAAATCAACAAGAAACTTATTAAGCTTCAAAAATATATATCAAAATGAATATGATACCCAGTCATGAACTGTTGGTAACAAGAAATATCTATATATTATGAAGGAAAATCACATATTGGAAAAATTGTCAATGCTTCATTCTGAATTGCATCATACATATATAAATGTGCCTCAAGCACATATGGCAGTAAAAGAGAAATATTGTGACCCTAGTATGTTAAACATATGGCATGATAGATTAGGCCATCCCGGATCTACAATGATGAAAAGAATCATTGAAAATACACAAGGACATCCGTCAAAAAATCAAAGGATTCCCCAAGCAAATAAAATGCAACTGTGTACATCATGTTCTCTTGGAAAATTAATTACAAGGCCTTCGCCATTAAAAATCGAAAAGGAAACACCAATATTCCTTGAAAGAATTCAAGGTGATATATGTGGACCAATTCATTCACCGTGTGGACCGTTTAGATATTTTATGGTACTAATAGACGCATCCAGCAGATGGTCTCATGTATGTTTATTATCAACTCATAATGTAGCCTTTGCAAAATTTTTGGCTCAAATTATTAAATTACGAGCATATTTTCCTGATTATACAATTAAAAGAGTAAGGCTTGATAATGCGGGAGAATTCACATCACATGCTTTTAATGATTATTGCATGTCTGTTGGAATTGTTATGGAACACCCAGTTGCCCATGTACATACACAAAACGGTTTAGCGGAATCATTAATTAAACGTCTCCAGCTAATAGCTAGACCATTAATAATGAGAACAAAACTCCCTGTGTCTATTTGGGGTCATGCAATTTTGCATGCTGGATCATTAATTCGTATAAGGCCAAGTGCAAATCACAAGTACTCCCCCATACAACTTATCTCTGGTCAAGAGCCAAATATTTCCCATCTTAGAGTTTTTGGTTGTGCAGTATATGTTCCTATTGCACCACCACAACGCACCAAAATGGGACCTCAAAGAAGGTTGGGAATATATGTTGGATATGAAAGCGCTTCTATCATAAGATATCTAGAACCTTTAACAGGTGATGTTTTTACAGCACGTTTTGCTGATTGTCATTTTGATGAGACAGTTTTCCCTACATTAGGGGGAGAAAATAAAAGTAAAGAAAATGATGTTTCATGGTGTGTACCTTCATTGTTATATCTAGATCCTAGAACAAAACAATGTGAAACAAAGGTTCAAAAGATAGTACATCTACAAGAAATTGCAAATCAATTGGCTGATGCATTTACTGATACAAAAAGGGTAACAAAATCTTATATACCAGCTGTAAATGCTCCAGCTCGAGTTGATAATATGGCGAATGAATCACAGAAACGGTTGAAACGTGGTAGACCAGTCGGTTCAAAGGATAAACATATCCTCGAAAAAGAAAATGTACTGAAAATGAAATTGACCATAAAGAAAATGATTCAAATTTTGAAATATTCCCTCAGGAAAAGGTAAATGATACTACTTTCCCTCAGGGGGGAAGTAAACGATCAAGAATTATCAATCAATTATGGTCATACACATATAGTATGGAACCGAGATGAAATAGAAAATGATTATATATTTTCTTATTCTGTGGCCAGTGAGATTATGAATGAAGATGATGATACCGAGCCAATATCTGTAGATAATTGTCGTAATAGACATGATTGGGATAAATGGAAAGACGCTATGCAAACCGAATTAAATTCACTTAACAAACGAAAGGTTTTTGGGCCTATTATACTTACACCTAAGGAAGTAAAGCCTGTAGGATATAAATGGGTTTTCGTAAGAAAAAGAAATGAGAAAAATGAAGTTACAAGGTATAAAGCCAGACTTGTAGCCCAAGGTTTTTCTCAAAGGCCGGGAATTGACTATGAGGAAACATATTCCCCAGTTATGGATGCAATCACTTTCAGATATTTAATCAGTTTAGCAATTTCTAAAAAATTAGAAATGCGTCTTATGGATGTAGTTACGGCTTATTTATATGGATCACTTGATAATGATATTTATATGAAAATCCCAGAAGGGTTTAAAATCCCAGATGCATTAAAATCGAAGTCTAAAGAAATGTATTCAATCAAACTGCAACGATCATTATATGGATTGAAACAATCTGGGAGAATTTGGTATAATCGTTTGAGTGATTATTTGATAGGTAAAGGCTACACAAATAATCTTATATGTCCATGCGTCTTTATCAAAAGGACAACATCAGGATATGTGATAATAGCAGTATATGTTGATGATTTGAACATAATCGGTACGCATAAGGAAATTCATGAAGCAGTTATTCTTTTAAAGAAAGAATTTGAAATGAAAGATCTTGGAAAAACCAGATATTATCTTGGTTTACAGATTGAACATATGAACAACAGTATACTTATACATCAATCAAATTATACCGAAAGACTGTTGAAACGTTTCAATATGGACAAGGCAAATTCATTAAGCTCACCAATGGTTGGTAGATCGCTTAACATTGAAAAAGATCCATTTCGTCCTTGTGAAGAAAATGAAGAAGTACTTGGTCCAGAAGTACCATACCTCAGTGCAATTGGAGCTCTTATGTATCTTACTAACTGTACAAGACCTGACATTTCTTTTGCAGTTAATTTGCTAGCAAGATTTAGTTCATCCCCTACTAAAAGACACTGGAATGGGATTAAACATATTTTTCGATACCTTCGAGGAACAGTTGATTTAGGCTTATTTTATTCTAACGAATCAAAAGAAAGTTTAGTTGGTTATGTAGATGCCGGTTATTTATCCGATCCTCACAAAGCAAGATCTCAAACCGGATATGTATTTATGAACGGAGGAACTGCAATCTCATGGCGTTCTAAAAAACAAACACTTGTTTCAACATCCTCAAATCATGCTGAAGTTATTGCACTACATGAAGCCTCTAAAGAATGTGTGTGGTTGAGATCCATGACACAACATATATTGACTTCTTGTGGACTGGAGAAAGATAGCAATCCAACTCTAATCTATGAAGACAATGCAGCTTGTGTCTCACAGATAAAGAAGGGTATATCAAAAGTGATAGAACGAAACATATACCCCCAAGATTTTTCTCATATACTCAAGAACTTATTAAAGATAGTCAGGTTGAAATGAGATACGTTCAGTCTACCAATAATTCCGCAGATCTTTTCACAAAGGCGCTTCCTACAACAATCTTCAGAAAGCACATTTATAATATCGGGATGCGTCATGTACACAAATGATAATTTGAGGGGGAGCTATATACTTTACTCTTTTTCCCTTAGCTATGATTTTTATCTCAATGAGTTTTTTCTAGCAAGGTTTTTAATGAGGCAGTATATCCACTCATATTACATTAGAGAAATGTTTAGACCATATGTCTGAGGGGGAGTGTTATAATGGCAGACATATGGGTTCCACCCCTTTTGTTTTTTTTGTGCTATGTGTATATATATTATGCATATATACAAGCTGGTGAAAATGGATTATATCTTCATCAAATTGAGTTTCCTCTCAATCAACTCGTCTTTTTCATCAACTCAATTATTATTATTATTATAACAAAAGCAAAGAAAACAAACAACAATAATAATTCAAAAAACTTCAAACCTCTTTTTAACGCCTATAAAACCACACACCCCATCTTCAACCCCTCACCATTACAAACCCAAAACACAAAGAATAATAAAACCATTAATCCCAATGGCCATCACTCTCCTTTTCACCTTAATGATTGCTCTACCCAACAACCCCTTCATCCATTAAAAACACCACATCAAAACCCTAAAATCACACACTCACACTCAATCCTCTAAACCACAAATCGAAAACGAAATCAATCGATATCAACAATCAATATTCAAAATGGAGAAATTAGACTCGAATTTCACTTACGGAATGATCCAGAGCATCGTGAATCTGCTCCGATTCGTGGAATTGTTCGTCTTCTTCCTCGCGATCTCCAAGTTTTCATCGCAACTACCGTCGGTCGTTCACGTTTCAACTGATTACTTCAGAGGAATCAGCTTCAACTGCGTATTTAGCCCTAAACTCGTGTTCGTGATCGGTAACGTTATAGTGCTGGTTCTGTTCATCAAATCGCGAATAGATGATAACGACGATGGCGTTGGTGATGGTGATTTGTGCTGTGAGTATGTTAAAAGCTACGATGTTAGTGCGATTGATTGTGCTACTGTGAGTGATGTGATTGTTGATTGTAATAAACGGAGGATTTGCAGAAGTAAATCGGAGAATCGGATGAAGATGAAATGTAGAGATGATGAAAGTTACCGGCGATTGAGGCGGTCGGCGACGGAGTTGAGCAGATCAACGGTTGGTGTCGGTGGTGGTGGTGGTGGTGGTGGTGGTGGTGCGGTGGCGGTGGACGGCGGAGATAAGTTGAGTTGTAATGAATTCAGGCGGAGGGTGGAGGAGTTTATCGCGAGGCAACAGAAGATGTTGAGGGATGAAGAGTTTTCTCCTATGGTGTATATTGGTTCATAGATATCATTTTTTTTTTTGTTTTTTTTTTTGTTTTTTTTTTTTGTTTTTTTTTTAATGTATAAAGTATATTATCTCTTTCTTTTTTTTCTGTGAAGATAATTTCATGTTAATGCAACCTCAGCGAACTTTGATCTTTTTTAACTGGCTAAATTGGTATGCTAGAGGATTTGAATGTCATAAGTTGGCGAAGGAAAACACAACTTATAACTAGGGTGTTTTCATTAGTAAGTGTTTAATTTTTTACTTTGAAAACTTATTTGATGGTGTATGGAGATAAGAGACGCATCCAAGGTGTAATAAGAGTATTTTTTATTATATGAACGTATCAGTTTGGACGGACTTCATATATAGAATGCGAGGTTTATTTACTCGTGGTTATTTTAGTTTATACATAATGTATGTTATGGTTTTTCTATTAAACTCGGAGAGACTGAGATTGAATGCTAACTCTCAAGATTTTTTAACTTATTTTAAAATTTTCAAACTATACATATTATATTTGAAAAACAAACTACACATTGTATTTGAACATATATGTTTATAAAGGAACTGAAAGAATAGTGGATTTTATGTTGTTTTGTTTTGGCCACGTAACTTTTCAAGTTTGCTTTTGTGTCCCTGCTGTTATGCATGTATTTAAATCTCATCTTCTCCAGATATTTTGTTTAGAGGGGCGGAGAAGTGGTGGATAGAGAGAGGGGGGCGTGGTTGTTCCGGTTGTCGTCGCTGTCTCCGAAGTCTTTGCTGGTTGTTGAATGCCTCCGAGTTTGCTCTGTTCTTGGTGCTCCGACTACAGCCCTCTACCTCCACCAAACGTCGTCACGACCCAATGATTTTTTGGGGTTTTTGGCTGTGTGTGTCGGGTACATCCATCTACCTCTAGCGCCTTTGTTGGTGGTTCTGTGGCTTTCGATTTGTTCTTTATCGGGTGTTTCAACTGCCGCCGCCTGCCTCCGACCAACGTCGCCTACCTCCGGCCAACGTCGCCTGCTTTCGGCAAAGGCCTCCAAGCTTCGACGAATGCCTGGACGGTGATGGGGTTTCTCGTCTAAGATCTAATTATCTCCGTCGGCGATTTTGGGTTCCGGTTGTGGAGAGAGAATGGGACCGTGCGGTGGTTGTTGGTGCGGGAGACAGCTGAGGCGATGGCCGCTTCGGCTTGGCGTTCGTCTCCTCCCCTCCCATGTTGCCGGTGCTCTACGCCGTTGATGGTGCTTGATTATGGTTGTTGTCGCCGGTGATGCTCTCTATTTAGATGTACTCATTACGATGTTGCAATCTCACCAGCGATCCTACCCCCCTTTGACAGTACCATCTCCATCGGTGATTTTCAGTTGCGGTTGTAGAGGGAGAAAGGGTACATGTGGTGGTTGTTGGAGCCGGAGACGGCAGAAGCGATGGCAGCTTCCGCTTGGCCGTCCTCTGCTCCCTTCCTGTGTCGTCGGCGGTACTAGCCCCTTGGCTTTGCTAGTCGTTCTCTCGAAGCTCTGTGTTTGGTACTGTTGTAGTTGGCAACTTGAAATAGTAAAGATTTGATGTCGTCGATGATGATGAGAAAAAACCTCATCTAAGACTTGTTGTTGGTTTTGTGGGTTGTTCTTCCGGTATCTGTTGGTATATTGATTGGTTATTGCTACTAATGTTGATGAAGACGGGTTATTGCTCATCTGAGACTACCGTTGTTTCCGTGTTAGGGCCGTGATGATATAGGTGGGGTGATATCGGTTGCTCTTGCGTGGTTACCGATGACGGTTAGCAGCCGCAACCGAAATCCTATTATGAGCCCAACGATAATGTTAAGTCAGTTTATTTCGTCTATTTCGGCCGCAACGTGCGCAGGTGTCAAACACTAGTTGTATTTGAAAAACAAAGGGGAAAAAAAGAAAAATAAATTATCTTACAATATCATTATAAAGTTGTTATGGCAATTAGTTTTGTTTAAATAATCTAAATCTTCCCATAGGTAAAAAAATAACTTAACGCTCTATTTAGTATGAGATAATAAAATAAATGAATGAATGAAATGTACAAATAAATGAAATGTATCATTTCATTGTCATGTTTGATTATTTAATAGGAATAGGATAAATTATTAATTTATAGTTTTTTATAGATAGAAAAAAACGAATGAATCGTTACTTTTTAGTTTTTTATAGATAGAAAAAGACGAATGAATATAATACCTTGGTAGTGGTGTTGATTGGAGTTGGTGTTGGTGGTGATGGATGGTGATTGTGGCGGTGGTTAGCGGTGATGATGGTGGTGGCAGGGGTGGTGATATGGTAGACAGGTGGTGGTTGGTTGTGTTGGTTGCTGATGGTGGCGGTGGTTGATAGTGGTAGTGGTTGGCAGTCGTGTTGGTATTTGTTGGTGGTGGTTGGTGGTGGTGATGGTTGTTGTTATTGTTGGTTGTTGGTGGTGGTGGTGGTGGTTGGTTGTTGCGGTTGCGATGGTTGTGGTGGTGGTGGGAAAGAAACGGTGAAAGAGGGAATAGAATGAAATTAAATTATAACTAGGTTTTAACCCGCCGCGCGTTGCGGCGGCGTTTGCGGCGTGAAAGTATAAAATACGACCAGTCGACTCGTTGCCCAACTAATCTTGGCTAGGGTCGCCCGGTGGGGCGATGTGACATTGTGTCACTTATAAGAAAGTCACCGTTCAAAAAAAAAATAATCAACAGCAATTGAGATAAAAGATGCTAGCAGTATACAATCCTTACTTATGAGAAGGAAGTGTGAAATCAAGTCCACTGCCAAATCCACGGCCTGCTCCACTGTTTCCCCAACCCTGCATCCCGTAACCTGGATGAAATTTTTTTTGCATATTTGGTGGAACGTTTTTTATACCAGCTGGGCGCCATTCACCTCTACCTCGACCAGCAAAAGGTAACAGACCTCCAGGTGGGTGAACTTGACCCGGGGCTCCACCAGCTGCTATAGGACCCGATCCAGGCATAGGTGCAGCACCAGGTCTCACATACTACACATTATTTAAAAAACCAAATTAAAATATATCTATAGGATACAACCTCAAAGTAGATAAACCTGCACCATAAGCTAATAGTAGTATAGTGGACACAAAAAGATAAAACTTTACCAATTCTCTGGTATTATTTCCAGACTCATACAATCATATAGTGTGCAGTGATACCCATATACATTATTCACCCTTCAAAACAAACTTTCTAACGGGAACTAATTTATTGATGCTTCATGCATCTAACTCGTTAAGTGTTACAAAGAAAACAAATAGAAGGTAGTCGATACACCATTCAAAGAACTGCATTTTATTAGCACAGGAATAGATCAGCATCCTAATAATTGAAGTTGCATAAACATGTGATTATATAACCACGGTCTCAAATTATATGCCAAATAGAAATATAATACATTAAAATGCATGAAAAAAATTCATTTCAAGAATAAATTTATTTTTCATTGATCATGAGAGGAGCCAATACAACACCATAACCATCATTAGTGGTCGCCCTTATTTGATCCTTGCAACTAATAAGTAAAAAGTAAGTACATTTATCATCTTTTGTAGATACCAATCTATGGTACAACAATTTACATGTCTAGATCATCCTTAGTGTATTGTAGTTATCACTGACCTTGAACTGAGAATGAAACGGGTGATACCCATGACCGCTGTATCCCATCTTCTACACAACCGCAGCTCCACCTTCACTTTTTCCCACATCACCGCCCAACAATTCGTTTCTTTCCCCACCTGCTTCACCAGCCTGAGCAACATGTTCACCCCAATCTTGCAGCTCCTCCATTGGTTGATGAAGATTATTTGGATCCACATTACCCGTAACAATCACCAAATCGTCTCCATCTTCATCGTCTTCTTCGTTTAAACCTCCACCTCCATCCATCCCCATCATGCCCACTCCAGTGTTATCATTCAACACAATCTGCAAATCATCCTGACTATCACTGTCATCCCATTCATCACCACCTTCCTGTTCTTTACCACCTGGTTCCAAAACCCTAGCTCCCGATGACGATAGCCCCGGGATCAAAAACTCCTCCTCTCCGGCATCTTCAATTCCAAAATTCTCCTCCATCGTCTCCTCCTTATTCTGTAAAAACTCACCTTTATTAACACCCTTCGCAAAAGATACATCTTCTTCAACTTTCCCCAAACCACTACTACTCCCCAAAACCCTATACATCTTCTTCAACTTTCCCCAAACCACTACTACTCCCCAAAACCCTACCTCCCGAATCCGCCGCCGGGGAAAACTCATCAGTTTTCAAATCAGCTCCATCTCTTTCATTCAAATTCGAACTTTGATCACGTTGATCAGCTTTCAAATTGTTCGTACTCTTGGAACCATAGAGAATCTCCTCATCATTGGTCGGAATCCTATCGCTGATATCGATCGAACGGCTAGGTGGCTGCGGCGTTGATTGCACCGGCGGTGCAGATGACGTTTGAAGCGGCTATGTCAGGGTCGGAGATGACAACAAAGGTCTTTAGGTGGAAGACAACAACAATGGCGACAACGTACCGGAAGAGGGTCGGAGATGACAACCGCCACGTGGTTCCTTCGGTGGCCGGAATCTACTGGGGTGAAGCAGATTGTTGTGTGGGTTTAGGTGGAAGAGCGTGTGGGTTTAGGTGGTGTTAATGGTGGTGATGAAGGAGAAGCTTGAGGAAAAGTGAAAATCTCAAATCACTGTACAAATTCACTGTAGCACAAGATCACCGACAAAGATCTTTAATATATATTATAATAAGAGAGAGCAAAGGTATTACTTTCGGGTGTTTATAGGAAAAAAATTTTCTTGTATAATCAGTAATACCATTGACCAACCAAACAACTCTTTCTATTCCCAACAATGATCAATTTCATTCAGTTTGTTATTTTTGCATACTAGACACCACCCTATTTTTTTAATAGTAAACACCATTAAAGGCATGATCTAACCGTTGTTAATGAACTTCCAAACATTATTTAATACGGTAGGGTTATATTAAAATATTTAATCTAAAAAGCCAAATAAAGATTATGTGGTTGACATGTGTTCTATTGTTTTAAAAAGAAGTACATTTTATTCATTATGTTAAATACGTCAGTTCATTATATCTTGTGCGTTTCTTTTGTTAAATATCAGGTCATTGTGTCATATAATTTACATCATTTATATATGTATTAATCAATGTGTTTTACGTTTTAAATTATTTTGTATTATTTTTATCATTGTTTCTATAGCTTATATAAACTTGTTATCTATCATTATGTTTTATAATATAAATACATAATAATATACTTTCACAATGTGTAATTTTTTATTATTATTTTATAAATTATATAAACTTATTCTTATCTATCGTTGTGTTTTACAATTAGAAATTTTATTTCACCAATGTATTTTGCAAAACTAATAGTGTTTAAGATAACACAATTACGATAAAAAATACAATGAGACATGTTATTTTACCATTGTTTTTAATGTATTAAATTAATTACTTAAAATATTTTTATGTTTTACATATTAGAGATATAAAACAATGTTATTTCATCATTATATATATTTTTTAATTTATCATTTTAGAAAAACACAATTGTTTTCAGAAAAACACAATAATTAACAAAAATACACAATAAACTACACCAAAGAAACAATATGGTTGCAAAACTCACTAGACACTCCGCCTAGGCATGGAGTAATATAGGAGTACCCGAATGTGACGCCCTAAACCCGGAAGGATACCGGAGGCACGTCACATAGTTGGATTAATATTTTAAACACAAATCAGAGCTTTCTATTTACAGCGAAAGACTAGACAACATTACATATTAACCTAACTTTTAAAATATTTTTACATATTAAGACTTTTACATAAACATCCGTTTTTACATTATTACACGTGACTCTTATCCTATGCCAGCAATCGCCTTGGGATAGCATCCTGATCCAACTCAAGCTTGTTTTCCTCTATTACTAGAGGATCATTCCTTACCTAGCACACATATAATACACTCAAAACATCAGATAAACTTATCTGGTGAGTTTTAATTTTTTTATTAAAACATTAACAGCATCCCATCACATACAAAAATTATATTTATATTGGCAATATAATAAAATCAACTTTATCTTTACTTTGTCTCACTGGACTTGTCCCACCGGACTTCAGTTTCCCACATCCAGAAACTGTCAGTTTCCCACATCTAAAAACTGTAATTATTATCTCTCATCCAGTAGGATGCCAATTTAATCATCTAGAGTCGTCACCACAAGATGTTCACAAAGCTGAGTGATTGTCATCACTTCTTTTCACTGTACAGTCTACACACACAGGCATCTTACCCTAACAGGCCTGTTGAGATTGACATTACATCAAAACAATTTCTTTACTTATTGCCAATATTGTCACATTACATTTCACACACCACACATTCATTCTTTTAGCACCAGTTTTAATATATTTTCATCTGGCTTCACTACTATCTGACCCATTGGAATCATTCCATCACGTAATAATTAACAATGTTCAGATAATCATTCATTACCCCCAACTTTACCCTAACAGCCCCACGAGCTGTTAGTAATGTATAAAAATCATTATCACAATTCTGGTGCTAAAACATTCAATTCATTCATCATCGTATGTGTGCTAGCCCGAATGTTAAAACCAAACATTTGAAAAGGGCTTAGAACTCACCTTATTAACTTTCTCACGACAATCTACACAATCCACGTACACGAGATAACTAGTCCTTCTTTTAATCAAGGTATATCTAAAGCAATAAACCTTGATTCAGTAAACTATTCTCAAACAGGACTTCTATGCGAGTGAACACTTATGCGAATGAGCACTCATGCGACTGGACCTATGCGGATGAACATCAATGCGGATGAGTATCCTATCGTGCGAATGGACCTCATGCGACTGAACCATATGTTTGAATCATGCGACTGAACCTCCAATCGTACGGCTGACCATTCATTCGTACGACTGAGTCCTCATTCGTGCATAGTGATCACTCGTCTTCATTCGGTCTTCTAACCAGGCGACTGGGTTCTCAGTCGCACGACTGAACCTTTATTCGCACTCAGTCGCACGACTAGACTCTCATTCTCACGACTGAGGCATGCGACTGAGCCCATTCGTCTGAAACGGATCAGCAGCTGTGTTCTTGACGTTTTTTATCCAAACTCACTCAAAATTTGAGTTTTAACGATCCAAATCATGTCATATTCAAAACAGATCATATACACATCGTTTACAATGGTTTCGGATCATTATTTTATCAAAACTTCACAAAAACTCGGATCCGAATTCCCAGATTTTAACTTAGAAAAGAACCAGACCAAATTAATGATTTAAACGTGTTATTGGATCAGTTTCAATCATATACACAGCTTACAATATAGTAGAATTGATCCGTGACATTCAAAACTTACCGAAACGGAGTTAGCTTAGTCGATTTGGCAAGAACAGGAGTGTTTGGGTGTAAAAGGAACAAGAGATTGAAGATGATGCAGATATGAATCTGCTTTTAAACTCGTTTAACCGCCTTACTTATCCCCACATTCATTCTAACCGCCTCACACTCAGTCGCACGACTGAACCATTCGCACGACTGAATCGTGCGACTGAATCCCATACGCCTATGATTCGTGCGATTGAATCTCAGTCGCACGCAAGGGGTGCGATTGAAGTTCATTCGCATGCAAGTCATGCGACTGAACACCAATCTTAACAAATAAACTCAACTTAATTAATTAAACATAACTATAATACAATTACAAGTCCGGATTTAGAAACCGGATGTTACAACTCTCTCCCCCTTAAATAGGTTTTGTCCCCGAAACCAACTATTCAAACAACTGGGGATAATCTCTTCTCATCTCATCTTCCGATTCCCAGGTGAAATCAGACCTCTTTTTATTCGACCACCGTACTTTAACTAACTCAATGGTTTTATTTCTCAATCTCTTAATCTTTCTATCCACTATAGCAGTAGGTTTCTCAACATAATTCAACTTATCATCCACCTCTATATCATCTAAAGATACGTATGCATTTTCATCGACTAAACACTTGCGCAACTGTGATACGTGAAAAGTTGGGTGGATTCCCTGTAACTGATCGGGTAATTCTAGCTTATAGGCTAGTTCTCCAATTCGTTCTATAATTCTAAACGGTCCTATAAAACGAGGACTCAACTTTCCCTTCTTTCTAAATCTGATAATCCCCTTCCAAGGAGATACTTTCAACATAACTTTATCTCCTACTTTAAACTTTATATGTCTTCGCCTTTTATCTTCATAAGACTTTTGTCGATCCTGAGCGGCTTTAAACCGAGCTTTGATCTGATCCAACTTCTCATTTGTAGCCTGTACAATTTCCAAACAACCTAACTCTTTCTGCCCAATTTCTCCCCAACATATCGGACTCCTACACTTTCTGCCATATAACATCTCATAAGGGGCTCTCCCAATTGTGGTATGATAACTGTTATTGTAGGAGAATTCAACTAATGACAAATGACTATCCCAGCTACCACCAAAATCTAATACACAAGCCCGCAACATATCCTTAACTGTTTGGATAGTCCTTTCAGTCAACCCATCAGTTTCTGGGTGAAAAGATGTACTGTGTAATAAACGTGTACCCATATCTTCATGAAATTTTCTCCAAAACCTCGAAGTAAAACGTGTATCCCTATCCGACACAATAGATAACGGCACTCCATGACGAGCAATAATTTCTCGAATAAACAGTTCTGCTAACTTCTCAGAGTTATACGTTTCCTTGATTGGTAAGAAATGCCCGTTACGTGTCAATCTATCTACTATGACCCAAATGGTATTATAACCTTTAGCTGTACGCGGAAGCTTAGTTATGAAATCCATTGTCAACTCCTCCCACTTCCATTTTGGGATCTCTAAGGGTTGAAGCTTACCATATGGCTTTTGATGCTCAGCTTTGACCTGAAGACACGTCGAACACCTATTCACATACTGCATCACATTAAACTTCATACCTGGCCACCAATATTCTTGTTTTAAATCTTTATACATCTTAGTAGCACCAAGGTGTATAGAATATCTAGATTTATGAGCTTCATCTAGCACCAAGTCTCTCATCTTAATCGAAACCCACATACGACCATATTTTGTCTTAACCCCAAAACTATTTTCTTCCAGATCTTTTGTTTGACCTTTCATTCGTTCTCGTTTCACGTTTTCCTCCTTTAACGCTTCTAATTGAGCTTCCCGTAACTGATGCATAAAATCTGGGGTTATCACTAACTTATATGACTTAACTCGAATCGGAGGGTGTTTATTCTTTCTGCTTAACGCGTCAGCAACTACATTTGGCTTACCAGGATGGTAAAGTATTTCACAATCATAATCTTTCACCAATTCTAACCATCTCCGCTGGCGCATGTTTAATTCTTTTTGATCAAAGAAATATTTCAAACTCTTATGATCCGTATAAATCTTACATTTCGTCCCATATAAGTAATGCATCCATATCTTCAAGGCAAACACCACGGCTGCTAATTCCAGATCGTGCGTTGGATAATTCTTCTCGTGGTCTTTTAACTGTCTAGAAGCATAAGCTATTACTCGTCCCCTTTGCATCAATACACAACCTAAACCTTGATACGAAGCATCTGAATAAATTACCAAATCTTCATTTCCATCTGGCAACGACAACACTGGTGATCGAGTTAATTTCTGCTTCAGTTATTGAAATGCATTTTCTTGTTCTGAACCCCATACGTATTCTTCATTCTTTCTTGTTAGTTTCGTTAACGGGGATGCAATTTTGGCAAAATCCTGAATAAATCTTCTATAATAACCAGCCAGACCCAAGAAACTGCGGATTTCAGATGGCGTCTTTGGAGGACTCCACTTCATTACTGTTTAAATCTTTGCAGGATATACTAAAATACCTTCTGCATTGATCACATGTCCTAAAAACTGTACTTCCCGCAACCAAAACTCACACTTAGAAAATTTTGCATAAAGTTTTTCTCTTCACAACCTTTCCAACACTTCACGAAGATGGCAGGCGTGATCTCCCTCATTCTTTGAATAGATCAGTATGTCATCAATAAACACAATTACTGATCGATCTAACATTGGCTTACACACTCTATTCATCAAATCCATAAAAGCAGTTGGTGCATTTGTTAACCCAAAAGACATAACCAAAAATTCATAGTGACCATAACGTGTGCGAAACGCTGTCTTAGGTATATCTTCTTCTTTACTTTCAGCTGATGATAACACGAACGGAGATCTATCTTAGAAAACCAACTGGCTCCCTGTAACTGATCAAACAAATCATCTATTCGTGGGAGTGGATACTTATTCTTTATCGTCAACTTATTTAATTCTCTGTAATCAATACACATACGCATACTTCCATCTTTCTTCTTTACAAACAACACTGGAGCACCCCACGGGGAAGAGCTGGGTCTAATAAAACCTCTTTCTAGCAAATCTTCAATTTGCTTCATTAATTCCTTCAATTCCGATGGAGCTAGTCTGTAAGGTGACTTGGCCACTGGCTTAGCACCCGAAACTAAATCAATTCTAAACTCAACTTCACGATCTGGAGGAATACCCAGTAATTCTTCTGGAAACACATCTATAAAATCTCTAACCACATGAATGTCCTCTATCTTTTTCACAGGCTTTTGAGAATCGATCACATATATTAAATAAGATGCATACCCGCGGCTTATTAACTTATCAGCTTTCATCATGGATACTATCTTTACAGTTGACTCTTCTCTATCACCATATACACTAATCATTTTCCCATCAGGCGCTCTTAACTGAATTAGCTTCTTATTACATACAATATGAGCTTCATAGTTCACCAACCAATCCATACTCAAAACTACATCAAACCCTCCTAACACCATAGGGTATAGTTTAACAGGCAATCTATATCCTTCTAATTCAACAAAGCAACCCTCAATCATACTACTAATAATCACAAATCTATCATTAGCAGTTTCCACTATAAAGGCTACCTCTAATGGTCGAATTTCACATGCAAGCATAGGGCAAAAATTAACAGATACGAAACTTCCACTTGCACCAGAATCAAATAACACATTAGCTGGAATCCCATTAACTAGAAACGTACCTGAGACTACATCTGGCAAAGCTTTAGCCTCACTAGCTGACATAGAATATGCTCGCCCCTTAGGCACACTCGACCCTTCTCCTGACCCTTTCATCGATCTAACCGGTTCAGGCTTTCTAACTGCTAACTTTGGACATTCACTTTAAATATGCCATGTTTCCCCACATTCATAACATCTACGAAGACCTTCACCACACTCATTAGCATCATGTCCTAACTTTCCACATTTAAAACAAGTCCTACTACCAATCATACATTCACCCTTATGCAGCCTGCCACATTTCCCGCAAGGTGGCAGCTCATTTCTGACATTCCTTTGGAATTGACCCCTTCCAAACCTACCCTTCTTCTGGAAACTTAGATTCTCAAATCTTCTTTGTACTGCAGGTTCCTCACGTTTCCTTTTACTTTCATCAGGAGCAACATCACTACCGTAAACTTCTTGATACATATCTACAGCTAAGTTTACCGTCAACTGGTAACTACTCGGAGCAGATGATCTAACCAACTTTCTAACCTCCTTAGGCAACCCCTGGGTATACCTCAAGATTTTGTTCTCTTCAGGAACCACCAAATGAGGAACCAACCGCGCCATTCTTCAAACTTAGACGTATATTCCCTACGGGACATATTTCCTGCCGGAAACTGCAGGAAACTCATTTCTATTCGATCCATCTCACCTTTCGGGCAAAACTTATCCGACACTAACTTTCTGAATTCAGGCCACAACATTTTATCAGTAGCCTCCTCGCCTAACGTTTGGATAATCGTATCCCACCAATACAGAGCCTCACCTACAAACGAGTGGGCTGCAAACTTCACTTTTCGATCCTCTCTACACTCACTCAACTTAATCACGGCTTCCATTTCACGAAGCCATTTATAGGTGGCTACCACATCCATAGCCCCAGAAAATTATGGAGGATTACATTCTTTAAACAGACTATACGTAACTCCCTTTTTCTCACTAGACCTCTCAGATTTATCAACATTCCTATTCTCATCAGGTCTAGTTACATTCAAGGCCTTACGAACCTCCTCAGCAATTGCATCACGAAATTGTTGTCTCGTCATACTAAGCACCTTTGTGCTTTCATCAACATTTCTTTCCGAGGTTCCACCTTGCATTTCTTCACTCTCCCTATCAGCCATAACCTATTAAAACGAGATCAGGATTATTTGGTATTCGCATGTAAGTATATAACCAGAATACTATAAGTAAAGTAAATTATTAATAATGTTGGCCAATTACTATTAATTGTTTACTTTACTTTTACTATTCTCGTTATTCCTTCTCATGTTCGTCCCATCACCTTCTCTTGTTTTAATAACTATTCTATCTAGCTATCCCTGCTGGCATATCTATTTTCTAGTTAAAGTCTAGTGATTAAGACACTAGATCCCTTTAACTACTGCTCTGATACCAACCTGTGACGCCCTAAACCCGGAAGGATATCGGAGGCACGTCACATAGTTGGATTACTATTTTAAACACAAATCAGAGCTTTCTATTTACAGCGGAAGACTAGACAACATTATATGTTAACCCAACTTTTAAAATATTTTTACACATTAAGACTTTTACATAAACATCCGTTTTTACATTATTACACATGACTCTTATCCTATGCCAGCAATCGCCTTGGGATAGCATCCTGATCCAACTCAAGCTTGTTTTCCTCAATTACTAGAGGATCCTTCCTTGCCTAGCACACATATAACACACTCAAAACATCAGATAAACTGGTGAGTTCTAAATTTTTTATTAAAACATTAACAGCATCCCATCACATACAAAAGTCATATTTATATTGGCAATATAATAAAATCAACTTTATCTTTACTTTGTCCCACCGGACTTCAGTTTCCAACATCCAGAAACTGTCAGTTTCCCACATCTAGAAACTGTAATTATTATCTCTCATCCAGTAGGATGCCAATTTAATCATCTAGGGTCGTCACCACAAGATGTTCACAAAGCTGAGTGATCATCATCACTCCTATTCACTGTACAGTCTACACATACAGGCATCTTATCCTAACTGGCCTGTTGAGATTTACATTACATCAAAACAATTTCTTTACTTATTGCCAATATTGTCACATTACATTTCACACACCACACATTCATTCTTTTAGCACCAGTTTTAATATATTTTTATCTGGCTTCACACCCTATCTGACCCATTAGAATCATTCCATCACGTAATGATTAACAATGTTCAGATAATCATTTATTACCCCCAACTTTACCCTAACAGCCCCACGAGCTGTTAGTAATGTATAAACATCATTATCACAATTCTGGTGCTAAAACATTCAATTCATTTATCATCGTATGTGTGCTAGCCCGAATGTTAAAACCAAACATTTAAAAAGGGCTTAGAACTCACCTTATTAACTTTCTCACGACAATCTACACAATCCACGTACACGAGATAACTAGTCCTTCTTTTAATCAAGGTATATCTAAAGCGATAAACCTTGATTCAGTAAACTATTCTCAAACAGGACTTCTATGCGAATGAACACTTATGCGAATGAGCACTCATGCGACTGGACCTATGCGGATGAACATCAATGCGGATGAGTATCCAATCGTGCAAATGGACCTCATGCGACTGAACCATATGTTTGAATCATGCGACTGAACCTCCAATCGTACGGCTGACCATTCATTCGCACAACTGAGTCCTCATTCGTGCATGGTGATCACTCGTCTTCATTCGGTCTTCTAACCAGGCGACTGGGTTCTCAGTCGCACGACTGAACCTTTATTCGCACTCAGTCGCACGACTAGACTCTCATTCGCACGACTGAGGCATGCGACTGAGCCCATTCGTCTGAAACGGATCAGCAGCTGTGTTCTTGACGTTTTTGATCCAAACTTACTCAAAATTTGAGTTTTAACTATCCAAATCATGTCATATTCAAAACAGATCATATACACATCGTTTACAATGGTTTCGGATCATTATTTTATCAAAACTTCGCAAAAACTCGGATCCGAATTCCCAGATTTTAACTTAGAAAAGAACCAGACCAAATTAATGATTTAAACGTGTTATTGGATCAGTTTCAATCATATACACAACTTACAATATAGTAGAATTGATCCGTGACATTCAAAACTTACCGAAACAGAGTTAGCTTAGTCGATTTGGCAAGAACAGGGGTGTTTGGGTGTAAAATGAACAAGAGATTGAAGATGACGCAGATAGGAATCTGCTTTTAAACTCTTTTAACCGCCTTACTTATCCTCACATTCATTCTAACCGCCTCACACTCAGTCGCACGACTGAACCATTCGCACGACTGAATCGTGCGACTGAATCCCATACGCCTATGATTCGTGCAATTGAATCTCAGTCGCACGCAAGGGGTGCGATTGAAGTTCATTCGCATGCAAGTCATACGACTGAACACCAATCTTAACAAATAAACTCAACTTAATTAATTAAACATAACTATAATACAATTATAAGTTCGGATTTAGAAACCGGATGTTACACCGAACATGATAAATTAGAAAGAAATTAGTTTTCGGAAAATTATAAATATGTCAAACATCATAAGTTTACTAATATTTATAAAAATATACATGAATATCAATATATATTAAAGAAATATATGTTCATGTACAAAATATTTCAAAACTAAATATTAATTATTTAATATTATAAACGTAGTAATCATTTGATTAACATCTTCGAAAATATATTCATGAAACAGAATAAAAATCAACAAAAATCAATGAAAACCAACGAAAATCGATAAAAAATGGTAAAAATCTGAGTCAGCCGAGTTGGACCGAATAGGGAGCAAGTTTGATCAATTCCGAGTAATGTTGACCGAGATGATTAAAAAAGCCTCGGCATCTTGCTGAGGAACAAGTACTACTAGGCCAAATTTTACAACACTGAATACAGTAACAAGATATAAGCTTAAAAACACAAAGAAAAGTATAAACTTTTTATAAAACAATATTGTTCTCGTTTTAAAGATAAAAAACAACTGTTTTTATGATGTAATTTTTATAAAAAAATACTTTTTTATCTAAATTTTTATCTAAAGTTATGAACATTATAAAAAAATTTACATAAAATGAACAAAAGTTATTTCTAAAATACCACTTTAACAAACCTTTTTAACAAAATAATCTCAACCATCATTAATTAAAAAGGTTAATGGTTGAGATTAGTTTTTAAAAATTTTCATTTCATGTCTTTATATTTAAAAACTTTTCCTATTTAATAAACAAACAACTTTTTCTTCAAGATTATAGTTTTTCTTTTTATTTTTAACAAACTTTTAATTTTTTAAAAAAATTTAAATGTGAGTGAAATCTATCCATATAGTCAATTAGACAATTTATTTTTGTAAGTTATCCAAACCAACCAGGGACCAATTTGTTTTTTAAATACAACTTTGAAATCAATTTAAATTATATATATACCGTGAAAACTGAAATATGATTACTCCAATGCAAAATAAAGTGTTGTGCATGAACATCCTTTGTGATGTTAATTAGTTACTTTTAGAACGGAGATGTTAATTAATTAACTAGCATTATTATTTTATTAAAATATAAATATGAAAACAAGATAAATTAATTAGGCGTAAATCTCAAAATAACTTGCCTAAATGGATGGTTTCGTTTCTTTATGAGTTGACTGATACTATAAAAAGGAGAAAATATGATAAGTAGATTAAAAAATAAAAAGAGCAAAAAAAAACTTGACCATTTAACCCGAATCTATTCCAAACCTGATTGAGCATGTCAATAGACTCAATACCACACAAAGTCTTTGCTTTTTTTATCAATGATTAGGAGGCCAATATGGTACAATAACCCTAGCACAAGGTACAAGTGGTAACATGTTGTTAAGATAACAGGCTGTTAAATATAAGTTCTTGCCAACAAGCATAACAGGGCACTTGTAACTGAAATCAAGTAATTAATAACATATGAAAACACCTTTGAAACCCTAAACACTATGCGAAAATTAAAGGATTCCCAGTTGCAATGTAAGTAATAAGTTTAGCATATCCACGTCGTTATGTAAAAACTCAACGACGTTGAGAGACCACACATAATTGTGCCTGCATGTAAAGTACTCTGTCTCAGACATAGTTGACAGAAATGGAAAGCCAAGTGGGTCAAACAAGTGGAAGGTCATCCAAAGTGAATTCAATATGCAAAAAATCTACTAAAACATTTTTACTACAAAATTAGTTTTTGATTGCAATATTTTACTTTATAGTCACATTTAGCATACTAATTATTTATAAAACTTTAATAAAATAAGAAAAAAAGGTTGTGATTGTTGGAAGCCCTTACACAACCCAAACCGTTTGACGGGTACTATAAAGTACCTATTTTGATCCATTAACCCAACAATCCATTTTAACATGTTACCCAATCCACCCATTTAACATATTAATTATTTATGAAACTAAAGAAAAGAAAAGGTGGTGGTTGTTGGTAAACCTACACAACCAGACCCGTTTAACAGGTGCTAAAGAAAAACCCATTTTGACCAGTTAACCCACCCACCCATTTTGACCCGTTAGCCAACCCACCCATTTTGACCCATTAGCCAACCCACCCATTTTGCAACCTCTAGTAAAAGACATTATCGAGTAAGAAAATAACCATATAAAGCCATGAGACACGGTTACATTCTTTGATTAAATAAAAAAGCTACAGTTCATATCTGTCCTTACCAAAAGCTGAAGATAGAAGGTAGCTCTATACTGCCATTTTCATTTCTATTTTCTGGTGGGGATTGTAGCCGGTGAGGTCAAAATCATCAGCCACAAAAGCATCTATATCCTTCTTCTCAGGATTGATCTTCAAAGTCTGCAGTCAAACATTAAAAGATGAAAACTGAATCAAATCTGCTAACTACAACCATGTCCTGCTTTTCCACAAAACAGAATCATCGACATTAATTCAGACAATAAATCAACCATGACTAGAAGTGGCAAGATGGATGGACCATGAGAGTTAAATAACAGGTCAAACAGGTTCAGGTTGAAATGGGCCAATTGTAGTGCCTGCCTACACAGTCAAAACAGGTCGAATTGAGATGCAAACACTTTTTGCCCATTTCTTTAAACTTGTTATAAATTCATTATGGGTTAGAAAAACAATATTGCTGCGATAGTAATCTTGATCACTAGGAGGTTGTACCATTAAAAATGGACTTTAAAAAACTTCAGATTGTTTGAACCATTTGACCATTGCTCTTTTACTACTTATTTTTCAGATAAAGCACAACCCAAATCAACCCATTCATAAGTAAATGAGTTAATAATGGCCACCTCTACAGGGAAAAAAAAGCAGTAAATAATATGACATAACTAAGCTGCACATAATCCTTACAGGAAAAGGTTTGGGCAGCTTCTTAAGCTGGTCCTGCAGAGGTCTGACATGAGTGCTATAGACATGAGCATCACCAAGAACATGGACAAAATCACCAGGAACAAGATCTGTACATGAGCAATGGTAAGATACATGTTAAACTAATAAATTGTATAACCAAAAATGGCTATTTGAAATCAAAGCATGCAGATGCAAGTTTTTTATTTTTGAAAAAAAACTCAAATTTTAAGCTGTAAATATTCTAGAACCATCTCTAAATCAGTAGTTACATATCAATAACACTAAACTAGTAAAGATTGTAAAAGTTACATGCATACCACAAACATGGGCGATCATGCATGTCAATAAGGCATAGGATGCTATGTTAAATGGAACACCCAGACCCATATCTGCAGACCGCTGATACATTTGACAAGATAACTCTCCTTGATTTACATAGAACTGCATAGAAGAACACCAATAAGTTATTTAGAAGACAAAAAAGAGACATCAACAAGTGCTTAATATGCAAACCTGTGCAAATATGTGACAAGGTGGAAGAGCCATCTGCTTAAGATCAGAAGGGTTCCAAGCTGAAAGAATTATCCGGCGGTCATCTGGATTATTTTTTATCTTCTCAATAACATCCAACAATTGGTCAAATCCTTGGCCAGTGTAGTCAGCGTGCATATCAGTATACCTGTAAATAAGAATGCTTTTATAAGTATTTACTATTTTCTATTGGAAAATGTGTGTAATAACTTGATGTTCCAACCTGGCACCAAAGTGTCTCCACTGAAACCCATATACTGGTCCCAGATCACCTTCTTCTCTATCAACTAACCCAATACTGAAGGCCAAAACAAAATATAACAAAACAAATAAGAAATAAGGCAAATACGGGCAAGCATGCCAATTACAGATGTAAAGGCGTGAGCTTGCCTGTCCAGGTAGTTTCTGGATGCATTACCATCCCATATATGAATGCCCTTATCTTGTAAGACCTGACCATATAAAAGAAGACATAAGCAATAACTTTAAAAAAGTAAATTAAAGAAAAACAAAACGTACAGTCGTAGATGCAAACAAACCTATGTCTATAAATTAAATAATGGCTCTCACAATTTCATTAAACTCCAGCCAAAACTAAAAGTCCAACTTGGTTTGCATACAAAACAGACACAGCATGTTTGCTGGAACTTTATGCCAATATAAACTGACATGTTACATGTATTATGTATATAGTTTATTTTGATCACAGACAAGAACTGTTCACAGAAGACAAGAAGAGGCCAAAAAACTGCCTTTACAGATTCCTAAAATATCCATATGCATATATGACTGTGATAACAAAACCCAAACTTTAGTCATAGATGCAGTAACTACTTTCATGCTTATAGAATGATGTAACCAGCACATAAATAAGGATCAATTCTTTATATGTGTGTTTTCAATTATAAAAGTAATACTCCACTATTCCTGTGACGGCGGGAGAAGTTACCTTGTAATTGGCAGGTGAAATAGGTAGAACAATGTTTATTGGAAAACAAATTACCTTGGCACTTGTTGATCCACTGATGAACCATAAAAGTTCTTCCACAACTCCACGCCAAAACACTCTCTATAGAAAGTAGAAGCAAATATATGTCAGATAATAAAGCAGAATGAAGTCATATTTTTGGTTTCTTGTGTCAAGTCATTGGTAATAAGTTCCCCAAGACAAGCTTGCAATCATAATTCTTTGACTAAAAAGTAGGAATATGATTAAAGAAATTTGCATGCCTTGGTGGTAAGCAGAGGAAAAGTCTTTCTTAGATTGAATCGCATCTGTTCAAAATAAAGAAAACAAATACATGTATCACAAAAAGAACTTAAGTCATCCTTTCATAAGTTTGAGTTCATTAAACGCTTGCGGAAAATCAACTTCAAAGTACCTGACAACCAAATTTTGACAAAGTACCAGTCCCAGTACGGTCACCCTTCAAAGCACCGTTAGAAATGATGTCTTCCACTAGCCTCAAGTAAAGGTACTCCTCATGATTCTCAAATATCTTTTTGGGCAGGAAGGAGTACATCCTTGAATCAAACTTTTTTGTGTCTGAGCTACCATCAGACAACAAACCATTAGTCTTAACAGATTCTTCAGCTGCGGAGTTCCTCACACGAACATATGTAGTAAAACAATGGTGAATTCCATTCTCCACTAGCGGGAATGACGAGTACCATGGCTGGAATTGTGAAGCATCAATAGCAGGAATGAAAGTGTCACATTCAATGTCTGTTTCAATTTCAGTAATGTGGATAGCATCACATCCAGGACCATTAAGGGACTCCCTGCAATAAAGTTAGTAGTCAAGTATAAAACTATGAACATCAAGAAACCTCAACATAAACATACAACATTGTTTGTACAGACCTTAGAATCTCACCACCACCTATAACAAACACCCTTTCAATAGATAGGCAATAGGGAGATGATGCTAAAAGTTCCAGAGCAGAAATCATGCTCCCACACATTAAAACATTCTCTGCAGTTGCAATGTCAAAACTTCCTGAACGAGTTAGAACAACACTGAGGCGACCAGTTAGGGGCCGATGCTCTAGAGGTATGCTTTCCCATGTTTTTCTTCCCATTATGATTGCATTCTTCTTTGCCGGATCTGTTGTAGTCATGGTGACATCCTTGAAAAACTTGAGGTCAGAAGGTAACTTCCAAGGCAGTTTCCCATCTTTCCCGATACCCATAGCACATGTGGCAGCAACAACAACTTGATAAGTCCTCAGAGGATTAGGAGGTACGGTGACAGCACCATTACATGAGCCCGAAAGAGTTTCACCAGCCATAAATAGATTATAAGCCTGAAATAGACTTAACACCAATCAGTGACAAGATTAACAGTGAATTGGGAAAGTTAAGTAATGATTTTAAGTATATATAAATAATCAAGGTGAACTTCTTGGTTCTTAGTAGAAAGATACTTAACAGAGCAGCCAAGGTTTATCCCTAATTCTCTATTCTACAACTACTGTCCACCTTGCATACAGTTTGAAATACTTTTTTTTTTTCAAATAGGGAACACCTAAACCCTCAAGTATATCAGTCACATAAACAAACATATCCTAAATCCATCAAAATTGGACTCTAATTATGGAACAAAGCAAAAAACATGTAATAGAAAAATAATAACCTGAACTTTCCATATCTCGCATCCAAATCCCTCCATCCATAAAAAATTGTAAACTTTGATACATAAATTTCATTAACGATTAAATATCCAAAATGCAGATCGATGAAGTCAAATAAAAAACTTAAGGATCCTAACTACAGCCCAAATTTATTTTCATGGTTGAAGATGAGTAAATAAGCATAACTTCCAATCTGGAAAGTTCCCAGACAACCCCATAAGATAATAACTTAAACTATTAGAAGGAAGTGTATGCTACACACCTTAGAAAGAGAAAATGTCAACAGAAACCAGATGAAACTATGAGAAGACAACTATTATATTTATATTCTAAAAGCCCTAAACACTACACAAGTGGATAAAACAATAAATTAATAAAATACAGATAACACACATCATCATCATCATCCAAATCAACCTATACTTCAACCAACACGCAATAAATTAACCTAATCCCAACCCTCATCACCAACATTACAACAATCACCGCTTAAAACCCTCACCAATCACACAAACGCCACACCGATCCTCCATTACTGTCCAAACCACAAACAAAAACACTCCATAACTCATCAAAAGCCCAAAACCCCTCTAAAACCTAAAAAATTCCAAACTGCACCGCATTTGTTCACGATTTTAACCGAAACGAAAGCTTACAGCAATTAACACGATGAAATTGAAGGAGACGGTGGAAGATTGTTACCGATCGACGAAGGAAGCGTGAAACGTACGGAATGATAATGATGTTGAAATTGTGAGAGTGTGAGTCGCTTTCAGTTTGTGTGAATGTGAAGAAGGGGAAATTTGGGATAAAAGGAAAAGTGTGAAGAGAAAACAAGCAGCGGAAAAGAGGTATTTATAAAGCAGTGTTTGGAGGGTGTTTTGGTGGGAGAATGGGCGGAAAAAACACTGAAGAATTCTTGATAGTGAATTTACAAAATTGTCCTTGGTTTATTATTTTTGAAGGGTTTGCTCCTCTGGGTATCCTAATGACAAAAAAACATCTCATACATTCGCGAGCATGGACAACGCTGGATAGTTGTTGTTGGAATTTTAGTAATATTGGTTTATATATATAAATACTAGCTATAGTAACTCGTGTGTTACACGGGTTGAATAAATAAATATTAATATAACAAAATTTATTAATTATAAAATAATATTTTAAGATATAATATTAGTGAAATTATGTATTAGAAATGACTGTAAGATAAAATAGTGATATCAACTTTTTAAAACTTTATTTTTTTAAAAAAAATAAATAAACGTTTTGTTCTAAAACAAACCGTATAAAAATGTCATTTTTAAAAATTTTCTTATTATAACTCTTAAATTTAATTATTTTTGGTTTTAAAAAAATAACTTTTTAAAAATACCAATTTTAAATATTTCGTATTTTAAAAAAAAGTCTTATGCTTTAAATAAATTTATTATTTTATAAAAAAATTGTTTATTTAGAAATAACATTAATAAATAGATCTCTTTATTAATTTATTAAATCTAAAAAAGTGATAAATAGTATTATTAGTAATTAAGGTAATTATTTAATAGGAGAGAGAGGCGGGAAAATTTTGGTGAGAATGATTGTGGTGTTGACACGTGTCATCTCAGATACCTTTTTATTAGAATAGGAAGATAGGAAGATACATATTCAAAATTAAACCTATTAGTTAAAGTGTAGGCTAATTATGAAACATAGAATAAACTCATGGGGTATAAAGTGAATATGTATATTTGTTAAAATTTTATGATCAACGGTTTTATGGGATTCTTAAGAATTCCATTGTTCACACACAATCTACAGATAGAAACAGAGGGCACTCTCAACGCACAAAAACATCATCAATTCAATTCAGGTTCTTGTTTCTACTTCTTGATCTTATACGATTAAATCAATTGTAAGTGCACAAATAATTTTATCTGAAAGAGTAATCAGTTTCAAGAACATCCTAATGATTTAATTTTAATTCCGAGTTATTTATCAAATTAGGGTTTGATGAATTTGATGTTAATTTTCCCTTTATAATTTCTACAAAGATTAAGCCTTTTTTATTAATTATTGTGATTATTTGTTATCGATGTCAATTTTTGCCGATGAATCTAAATTGATTTTGATCGGATCGAAATTCAATTCAATTCAATAACTTTCGATTGACTTTTGGTTGAATTTGGTGATTAAAACAACTTTGTGGGCAATGGATTGGAAGTAATTGATTGGTTGAAGTTTGATATAATAAACTTCTGAATCTTTAATCCAAGATTCGATTGAATAATTTGACTTTTATGTTTGAAAGCATATAATCCGAATATTAAAATGATTTCAACAGTAGGCTATAGTTGATCTAAATATTGAATTTAGATTGCTTTAATATCACTTGTTGAAACAAATATTCAAACTTAGATTGAATACTTTTAATTAACAATGAGTTAAACTTTGAATCTAAATGATTTCTTTAAATTTCACCAATTTAATTCAGGTGGCTACGGGGGAATCGATTAAGGGTACGTCTAGCCAGTTCTCAAAACTTGAAAATTTTGAGGGACAAGACTTTAGAAGATGGAAGAAAAAACTGCATTTTCTCTTAACAACTTTGAAAGTTATATATGTCTTGACCACTTTAATGCATGAGGTAACTGAAGAGGAAACTCTAGATCAAAATAGAAGGCGATTGAAGTGGGAAAATGATGACTACATATGTCGTGGGCATATATTAAATGGGATGTGTGATGCACTCTTTGATGTATATCAAATGTCTAGTCTGCCAAGGATTTGTGGGATTCTTTGGAAACAAAATATATGGCAGAAGATGCATCTAGTAAAAAGTTTCTTATAAGTAACTTTAATTCTTACAAGATGACTGATAATAGGCCAATTATGGATTAATTTAATAAATCTCAACATATTCGTAGCCAATTTGAACAACAAAACATGCACATGTACGAGACAATTGCAGTCTCTAGCATCATTGACAAATTGCCCCCATTATGGAAGGACTTTAAGCATATCTTGAAACACCAAAAAGAGGAGTTAAGTTTGGTTCAATTGGATAGCCATATTAGGATTGAAGAATCTCTTAGGATTCAAGGATCTGAAAAATTGAAAGGGAAAATTGAAACGGGTCAAAACTCAGTTAACTTGGTTGAAAAGGATGGTAAGTTCAAGAAAGGAAATCAATTCAAGGAAAAGAAAAGGAAGCCAAAAGGTGACTATCAAAAAACAAATAAGAAGCTTAATGAAAGATGTTGGAGATGTGGTAAGATAGGTCATAAGAAAAAGGATTGTCACGTGAAGCTACTGGGTGGAAACAACGGTGCAAGTGGAGTCGGTCCAAGTGAGTCAAAGGATCCACTGCCTCAACAAGGTAAGTTGTCTAATTCATCTTTAGATTTAATAAATTTGATTGAATGTGAGTCTAATAATCCAACTCAAACATACCAAAATGTGAATTTGATACAAACTATTTTTTTTAAAAAAAAAAATAGGTTAAAAAATAATAAAGTTGAAGTAATGTTTGGAGCCCAAGCAACTCTGGCCCAAGTGTCTTCAATTCTAAATGAGTCAAAGGTTATTGGGCTCAAGTCCATTATTGATAGCACTACGGCTATTGCTTAATCATTGACGGTGACCGTTAATATTCGAAAAAGTGTTCAAATATAAATTTGAATAAAGTTGAACACATTTTCATTAATTGTTGAATTATTTTATATACAAGATGATTTGACAGCTTGGTGGGTAGACTCGGGTGCTACAAGTCATGTCTGCAAGGATTCAAAATGGTTCATGGAACTGGAATTAATTTCTATACTAAAGATGGGGAATGTATAAGTCTATCAAAGGGATTGGAAAAGTTAAACTTTTTATTTACTTCTGGGAAACAATTAATGTTAGATAATGTGTTGTATGTATCGGGGATTTGAAAGAATAGTATATCCGGAATTGTGTTAAATAGTCATGGGTTTATACAAGTAATAGAGTCGGATAAGTTTGTGTTGTCAAAACATGGTGTGTTTGTTAGATTTGGATATCTATCTAGTGGTATGTTTAAACTTAATATTTATGTACCATTTGATAATGAATTTATTTACACGACATCTTCATCTTCATATAATAATAAAGTAGATTATATATTTAACTTGTGGCATGCTAGATTAGGACATATTAACTAATCTAGAATGCAAGACATGGTAAAAATGAGTCTAATACCTGGTTTTAATATGACCAATAATAAATGTCATACTTGTCAGTTAACAAAAATAACAAGAAAATCTTTTAAAGGTGTAAAAAGGGATTCTCGGGTATTGGATCTCATTCATTCTGATTTTTGTGATTTTCATAGCATACAATCATTAGGAAATAATAAATATGTAATCATATTTATCAATGATGCAACTAGATATTGTTATGTCTACTTATTATATGCAAAAGATGAGGCCCTTGATAAATTTAAAATTTATAAACAAGAGGTCAAACAGTTTAAATGGTGATCTAATTAAGACTCTCAGAACAGATCGAGGAAGGGAGCATTATGATCCGGTGTATTTTCAGTCCACTGGAATCATACATATGACCACAACACTATATACACATCAACAAAATGGTGTGACAGAAAAAAAAAAGAATAGAACTTTAAAAGAAATGGTCAATTCTTTGTTATCTTATTCTGGTTTGAGTCATAGGTTTTGGGAGATGCTATGATGACTGCATGTTATTATTAAATAGAACTCCCAATAAGAAAAGCCAAATAACTTCGTATGGGTTATGGATGAAAAGATCTCCAAATCTGCATTATCTTTGAGTTTAGGGATGTAAGGCAATTGTACGCCTTATTAATCCTAAAAGGAAGAATCTAGGTAAGAAAGGCATAGATTGCATCTTTATTGGATATGCTACTAACTCAAAAGCATATAGGTTCTATGTAATAGAACCAAATGATTCAGTGTCTATTAATATTGTGATTGAATGTTGTCACACCCCAACCTAGACGGCGGAAACGTCGAGATGTGAGGGATTACGATTGTTCACAGCCAGATAATGCTATTATTAATTCCAAATATATTAATCAAGATTCAATTGTAACAATACAAGTAAAAGACTCAAACAAAGATACATCATGAATATAGGTTGAAAGAGACAAGATCATTGTTTATTTCTCTAAGTCCAGTCCCAAGTGAGATAAGCTTCAAAGAGTAGAACGCATACTTGGGTTATTCCTGAAACATGTTAAAAATAAAAGGTCAACATAAAAATGTTGGTGAGCATTCCATAGTTTTCAATACGTAGAATATATAAAAGATAACAATTCAAGTCATGAGTTAGTGAATAAAGTAATTAGGGATGTTATGAACAATGCAACAATCAAACCTTGACAAAGTTGTACAAGTCTCAAACGTTAAAAGTATATACGATTAGCTAAGTGTACTTGGATCAACCAAGCAGGCTTGTCAGGCCCATAGATCTATGACGTCGCCATGCTAGCAATAGTTAATGATTGTACATATAACGCCATAACATGGTAACCACAAAAGTTCAACTAACCACAACTTTACATAATAAATTGCCATAAAGTTTACAAGTCTCGAATAAGTTTACAAGTGCAATGATATAAGTTAACATGTTTCACCCCAAAGTGTGAAAATAAGAAAAAGGGGTATGGAAATACTCACAATGACGTATAAGTATATATAAGAGGATTATAAGAATTAACGATGCTCCAACGGATTCTTTTACAAGCACCTAAATGTATATATTACAGGATTTAAGGTTAATAATAGTTAACGTTTTAACGTGAACTAGGGTTTCAATAAGAATTTGGGGCTTTTATAAGTAAGGTCGAAATCATTTATATTTTAATACTATGAAAGAAACTTAATTAATCCTTTTATAATAATTTATGAAATTATAAGAAATTAAATCCTTATAATGATTAAATTATAAAATGTAAATAAAATTTTATAATTAACATAATTAAACTATAATCACAGATAACGTAATGACTAATAATAATTTAGTGATTTCAACTATTTAAAGCTTATTTTTATAGAAATAAACTAATTATAATATTTGTTAATGATATTTTATATAAAAATTATTAAGGTGTTTAAAGAAATAATTTTACAGAAAATCATTAGATAACTTTTAAAATAAAAAATGATATTTTATATAAAAATTATTAAGGTGTTTAAAGAAATAATTTTACAGAAAATCATTAGATAACTTTTAAAATAAACAAAATTTATAAAATTGATTTTTATAATTTTTAGAAATTTTCTATAATTTTTATAAAGATAAAAAAGCCTTAAAAAATATATGAGGGTGCCCGGGGTCGAACCCGGGACCTCAAGGTTAGCAAGTGCTCGGGGAACCGGTAGACCAAGGTTTACAACCACGGTAGTCTTGGGTTCAAATTCCTTTTAAACTAAGTTATCAAAGTGCCCCCTAATTCTCAAGAACCCTAGATTTGATTTGAGCCAAATTGAACACTAAATCAACAACGATTACAGGAATAAACATAGTGCTTTGATTCCCCATGTAATTTCGTGTATGTTTATGTGTTTAATTTACCAGAAAGAAGACGGATTGATGATGAACACCACGAAGAACAGGTCGCGGCTACATAAATGATGATTCAAGGCGCAAACGTTGATGTTAACCAAATTAACTTTGCATAGCTTATAGGGTAGATGTTAAGCAAAAGCCCTCTGTCATTTTGGTTTAATAGCGCTTCGAACATGGATCCCTGTTAAGTTGCAAGTCGCGACCGAAGAGGGAATCGAGTGTGTTAATTTTGATGGTTTCATATGCAATTGAGTATGGGAGTCGATTAGAGACAGATATATGATCGTGTATGTGCGATTAATTTGATTATTATTGAGTGTAGTGCGCGATAGTGGAGGATTTTTCGGCCGAAAGTGAGGTGATTGGGGTCGGTTCTAAATCGCACTAATCGACTCAAATTTTCAAATGGTAGTGGGGCATAGGTTCGAATCTTCCACGCGAGTTTGTCGGGAGTATTTAATTTGGTTAAAATCGCGTTAATTGGGGAGTTTTGGCTCGCCGGAGTATGGCCGGAATGTGGCCGGAGAACAGGGTCGACGGGGATGGGGGGCTGGGATTTAAAAAATTACACTTTGGTCCATGTAGTTTAGAGTTTGTTATTTTATGCTAGAAATTTTAATTTCAAGTTTTATAAATTACAAAATTACCCCTGCACTTAATTTGTTTTAAGTTTCAACCATTTTTAAATTTAAATAATTTTTTTATAAGTCATTGTTATTATTATTATTATTATTATTATTATTATCATTATTATTATTATTATTATTATTATTTATAATTAATATTATTATTTAATTGATTTAGAAACTTTAAGTAAACAAGGAATGGAACAAGAATAGTCCACGAAAATACGAGATGTTACAAATGTAGAGATGTTAATGAGGAAAGATTTACATCAGTACCTAGACCTATTGATGTGGGCCAACACTCACGAAGCAGGATCAATGATTATTGATAATACAGTTCTTCCTCTCGAGCCTAGAAGAAGTACTAGAACTAGAAAGGCAAAGTCATTTTGTAAGGCCCCGATCCCGGGCACCTTCACAGTTGGTCATTCATAGCACTATAGATATAAAACATTACAAATTTTATAAAACAATGCAGCGGAATTAATATCAAAAGTCACCCATTCATTAATAAAAATTGTTGCTAAGCAATACACCCATAATTGTTATCAGTTACAAAAGATTGTTTAACTGCATTACAAGACAACAAAATTATTAATCATGAACGGACGTCAGTCTTGCCCTGCCGAGTAGCTTTCCCCGCGTGCCATCCTCAGCAATAATTACCTGCCAACTGAAAATGCATAAAAGTCAGCGTTGCTGAGTGAGTTCTAGTTTTAAAAGCGTTAAAATAACTCGAGTAGTTTATATATGAAAATAATATTTTCATAAAACACTTCCTTTACTTTCGTACATGAGCATACATCGTACATACAACAAGGTATAACCTTATTCTTTATCGTACGTTTTGTACATTATTATTATCTTTCACTGTTTCTAGATCCTCTCAAGCTTTACCCCATCGTGGCCCAAAGCCACTATTCAAGGCACAAAGCCTCCTTATTTACTGGCACAAAGCCACAGACTATCCTGGCACAAAGCCACATCATCTCCGGGGTAAAGTGACAAGGATCCCGTTTCGTACTATGAGTTCAGTCACCTAGACTGATCCCCCTATGTGAACCCTCATGGGTTAAAATCGCACGTTATAACACACAGTTGAGCTGACAACTCTCAAAGAGTTGTGATCCTCTCTTCATTCTGCTTGCAAGCCTTTTCTTTCATTCGTTCTTTATGTTTCACTTTGGTTATCATTAATCTTATCTCTTTCATTAATGATAATACTTTACGTTTATGGTTATAAACACACCATGTAAAGTCACACATTAATATATCATAGCTCAAGGAACATAAGAACAAATCATGCATAAGCATAACATCATCACACATCATCATACATGACATATCACATATCATTCATTACCAAAAGTCAACTTACATTACACCCGTGAACATCCCAAGTCAATGCCTACACTTTACGATTTCCCCAAAATTCAGAAAAATATTTTAAGTCTTAGGCGCATGGACACTATGCAGGCGCATGGCCTTCTGGATGCACGGGAACACTTAGGCGCATGGGAAAGGTTCTGGGTGCATGGGCACTATTGGGGCGCATAGCCCAGCACTTAGTCATTCTGGGAGATTTCTAGGCACATGAGCACTATGCAGGCGCATGAGTGCCTGGGCGCATGGAAACACTTAGGCGCATGGGACACATAGTCAAATCCAGCCTAATTCTAAGCGTATGGATACTATTTGGGCGCATAAGTTTCAGGTGCATGGGACTTAGGCGCATGATAACTAACTTTTAACTACCATCATTATAATTCAAGCCTAAATTTAATTCTAACATGTTCTAAGCTTAGTTCTAACATTCTAAGCATTAGGAACACATACACAACATCATCCTAACCATAAATCACCCAAATCATACCCCACCCGCATACACACATACACATTCTACATACCCACTTTTATAAAAACATACATACATGCATTTTCAGCCCCAAAATCAGTTAAAACATGTAAAAAGGAGGTTCTAGAACTCACCTTTGGTAATCTTTCGGATAGACTTCTTCAAACCCGAATGCACCTATGAGTTCAAACACCTAAAACCCTACCAAAACACATAACTGAACACATAAACACATATAAGCACAAACCCGAGACTGAAAATCAGTCAAGAACACTTCAAATCATCGAAAACATACCTTAAATTCGATCTTCGTCTTGTTCTTCTTCAACAATCTGAGAGCTTTCTGCTCTTTCTCTTTCTACAACTCAGTTGAAGTGAAGTGTGCATACAACATGGGCGGCTATACCACCTTTATGCACCAACTTTTATACTTTTTGTCCTTTTTAACACTTTTAACCCTTCAACTTGGGTTAAATTATGTTTCCTACTTTTATTCACGTTTATTCTTTCTTTCTCGTCTATTAAAAATTATCCGGGTGTTACACATTTAGAGATTACTTTTAACTATATTTTGTAGAAGGTTTTAGAGATGAAATTAGACATCAATATCAATACTGTTTCATAGTAGAGGAAGATCCAAAGAATTTTAGTGAAGCTTTGACTTCAAGAGATTCAAATTTTTGGAAGGAAGCTATACAAGATGAAATTGATTCCATCATGCACAATAAATTTTGGAAACTTACTGATTTGCCTCCAGGGTGTAAATATTTAGGGTGTAAATGGATTTTCAAGAAGAAGATAAAGGTAGATGGGAGTATAGATAAGTATAAAGCCCATTTGGTAATACAAGGCTTTAAAAAAAAGAAGGGATAAAGTTCTTTGACACTTATGCTCCAGTTGCAAGAATATCTGCTATAAGATTATTGTTAGCTCTAGCAGCTATACATAATCTTATAATACATCAAATGGATGTTAAAACTAATTTCTTAAACGGTGAATTAGATGAAGAAATATATATGAAACAACCTGAAAGTTTTGTTATGCCAGGACAAGAGCATAAAGTCTATAAGCTGGTTAAGTCTCTTTATGGCTTAAAACAGCTCCTAAACAATGGCATCAAAAGTTTAATGAGGTTATCCTGTTAGATGGTTTTATCCTGTTAGATGGTTTTATCCTAAACCAAGTTGATAAGTGTGTTTTTACAATAAATTTGATTCTTCTGAAAAAGGAGTCATAATTTTTTTATGTTGAGACATGTTGATCTTTGGTATAGATCAATGACAAGTTGATAAAATTAAGGAGTTTTTATTATCAAGATTTTCCATGAAAGATATGGGGGAGGCAGAAGTAATTATTGGAATAAGAATAGCCTGAGGTAGCAATGGAATTACTATCTCTCAATCATATTACATTAAAAAAATATTAAATAAATTCAATTACTTGAATTCCTCTCCGATTGGAACTCCTATAGATCCTACTATTAAGCTTCTGTCAAATCAAGGAAATCCTATTACTCAGTTGGATTATGCCAAGGCAATAGGATGTTTGATGTATGTTATGGTTAGTATAAGACCTGATATAGCATATGCAGTGGAAGATTGAGTAGGTACATAAGTAATCCCAGCTCACATCACTTGCAAGCAGTAAATAGACTGTTTAAGTAACTAAAAGGAACCATGAACTATGGTTTATGTTATTCAGGTTCACCGCCTATTTTGCAAGGGTTTTCAGATGCAAGTTGGATAATAAATTTAGAAGATAATTCGTCTACTAGTGGATGGGTATTTCTACTAGCTGGAGGTGCAATTTCTTGGGCGTCTAAAAAGCAAACTTGCATTACAAACTCTACAATGGAGTCTGAGTTTGTAGTATTAGCTTCAGCCGGAAAAGAAGTTGAATAGTTAAGAAATTTGTTGTATGAAATTCCATTATGGCCTAAACATATATCACCTGTTTCAATAAGGTATGATAGTACTGCTCCACTGGCTAAGGCATATAGTCAAGTGTATAATGGAAAGTCTAGACACTTAGGTGTAAGACATAGCATGGTTAGGGAATTAATCATGAATGGAATAATATCTGTTAAGTTTATAAAATCTCAACATAACATGGCTAATCATTTAACCAAAGGGTTCGAAAGAGATCTTGTGAATAAACCAGCCATAGGGATGGGTCTGAAGTCCATTTCTTAGTATTTCATGTTAAGATACCCACTTCCCATTTAATACAACGTTAAATGTTGAATTCAATATGGAAGGCTTGTCATGAGATATTGGAACACAACATAGCATCCCAAGGTATGTGTTCAGATTGCAAGATAAAGAAGGTTGAAACATAGTTTCTTAATAGTTTTTTGGTAAATTGCATTTGCAGGTACAAGATGAGAACTACCTATAAGAGTATGAAGTTTAGCTACTTTAAGAAGCTTGGACTTGGCTTTGATATAATCTTTGAAGGATGGGACTTAGGCTAGTAAAGTATTATGTCAAGTTAGAACTATAGAGTTGTGAATTTATTTGTGTATTACCTTCAAGTATTCAGATGAATAGAACATGTTCAATCATTGTGACACCTTGATATTCGAATATTTGGATCGCGTAATATACTAATATGAAATTCAATCCGTAGGATATTTCATTTATGCATAAGTTTGATTATGGTGAAGTTTGCTTGTGTTGATCATGAATATTACTAAAATGGGGGAGGAATGTTAGAATTTTAGTAATATTGGGTTATATATATAAATATACATATTCATATTTATAAATTAAACATATTAGTTAAAGTGTAGGCTAATTATGAAACATGAAATAAACTCAAGGGGTATAAAGTGAACATGTATATTTGTTAAAATTTTATGATCGACAATTTTATAGGATTCTTGAGAATTCCATCGTTCACTCACAATCTACAGAAAGAAACAGAGAGCACTCTCAACGCACAAAAACTTCATCAATTCAATTCAGATTCTTGTTTATTCTTCTTGATCTTATCCGATTAAATCAATTGTAAGTGTACAAATGGTTTAATCTGAAAGAGTTATCGATTTCAAGAACATACTGGTGATTTAATTTCAATTTCGAGTTATTATCAAATTAGGGTTTGATGAATTTGATGTTAATTTTCCATTGATAATTTCTACAGGTGTTGCGTGTACGTTGTTAGTACTTGAGCTTTATGGTCTTTGGTTTATGGGTTGAAGCTATATATTATATTGGTCCACATCAAGTTACTATTTGGTTTTGTTTACTCCTTAATGAATGAGAAATGAAAAATTGATTTCTGGAAACCGAAACCTAACAAATTTCAGATCTTGGGTTTAAGACAGCGTATAATGTTAAATCTAAAGTTTTCAGGGCTATGTGACGGGTATCGTATTAAATGATACATGTTTGGTTACGTGTAATGTTTTTAAAATCGGATCGGACAGTAAACCGTTCGTCTAAGAGGTTCATTGTTTGAACAAGATTCTAAGGACCGGGTGATGTCACATATAAAATATAAAATTTATTTTTATATACCCAGTTAAAAAATAATACGAAAATATTATATGTTTTAGAGTGAATTTACACTTTAGCACAATATTAACACTTAATTAACTAAAATATATACCATATATTATTAAATTCAGTAAAAAATAAATTTACACTTTAGCACAGTATTCCAACCACCGGTCCGGTTCACCGGTCAAACCGTTTCCGCCCGGTTCAACTGAAAACGGTTTAAATACACATAACCGGACTAGTTATCTGACCCGCTTTCTGGTTTAGCTAGTCTAGTCTGGTTCTGAAAACAACAGTTACATGAATCTGTTTATCCACAATTAAACCAAGAATCGTAAAAAGGTATATTATAATCATAGAACTCTTTGAAATTGTTTGAACTTAATATTATTAAATTTCTAGAATTACAAACATCGTAGTTGAGTGTTTGATATTTCATGTAAATTATAAAGTGAAATTATAATTAGATTTCGAATAACAGACATCCATGTAACGTTATAGACCAACATACTAGATATATTATTTGAGTGATATGGATAACGAGTACCCGATAAATATGAATCCCAATTTTTATAATAGAACACGAGACTATGATCAAGACCAACATACAAAACACCAAGTTTTTGATAGATTGTAATTATCTCTATTACTATATAAAACATATTGGATGGGCAGTCTTGTCATTTCACCTTGGGCGTAAGACGCGCCTCCTCACCTCCGCTTCTTCACCCTCCATGGGCGTTACACCGGATCCTCGGCCTGCCCTTCCATACTCTGAAATTGAAGACCATTCATTGTTGTTTCTTCAGTTTCTTCAACTGAAGGAGAGATGGGCGTTTCGTGTATATACACCAATCCAAAATCCCGACGGTACTCACTCCATTTGAAGGTAAGGTCTCCATTTGCTTCTGCTTATGTAAATTTCATACGACGTCTTCAGTTGAAGGAAGCATGTGCTTTTCGACTACATACCGAAATCCAGAAACCTCTGAATCGTCGGCCGGCGATTCTCAACACACACGCTACGCCTTCGAATCGAAGGTCAGAATCGCATTCCCTACTTTCGTTTCAACTGTGTATAGTTAGGTTGCTTCAGTGATCCTCCTTTTCCTCATATTTGTTTCAAATTTGCACAAATTTGAACTGATTTATTGGTTGTTTGGATGTTAATTTGAGTTTAATATGCTTGATTGTGAGTTCATGTGATTTAAGAAGAATCTCCGCTCATTTTCCGTTGATGTCAAATGATGTGACTGTGTATAGTTAGGTTGCTTCAGTGATCCTCCTTTTCCTCATATTTGTTTCAAATTTGCACAAATTTGAACTGATTTATTGGTTGTTTGAATGTTAATTTGAGTTGAATATGCTATGTGATTTTGGAGATTGTTTTCATTTGAAATACATTTTGGACACAATTATATTTCGGCATATTCCTCTATTTGACCCATTTTACCTATTTGAGATAATACATAACTCAATCTATATTTGTTTCTAAATTTGTTGTTTTTTAGGAAATTCCATTGAAGAACTTCCTTCTTCAGTCTGCAATCTTATTCACCTGAAGTCACTATGTTTGGACCATAACAAGGTGACAGAGGTAGCTTCCATTTTCTAAATATGTACTCTTATTATTTGGAATGCTATGGCCTTATCTACTTTGTATTTGAATTTTTAATGGTGTGGGTTCCATATTGAACATGTTTTTTAACATTTTTTCTTTAATTTACTAAATTTAAGCAAGTGAATCTTTCTTGAATCTTTGAGAAATAAACAGTAACGTTTGAAACACTTTAATTTACTAAATTTTACAACCATTCCTTCAATTACCTAACGTTTGAAACAGTTACGATTTACAGTTCTGAGGTTCTTTCACATATTGTTGAAGATTACGAACACTTAAGTTTTGTGCTGCAGATATTCGAATGGCATTTTAGGTTGAATTTTTTTCTTTTCCCAGTTATTTGATTATCTATATCTATTAGTTATTTGCATTTCTTGTAGCTAAATATCAAATTTTGTACATTTAGATCAACTTATTTAGTGTCACGCCTATTGTCTTCATTAAATCACCTTATCTATTTATACATAGGTATTGATTACATTTACACAAATCCAATTGTTAGTACTTTGAATCAGGTTGTGCTCAAGTCTTGAAGATGATGATCATGAGGATGCACAGATTTGGTGGAAGCAACATCAGTATCAGTCCTTTTTATTCAAGTTATATATTCAACACCACTCTACTACAGGTTCCCTCAGTTCTGTTTGTTATTTTACTTCAATGCTATATAATGACATTCGATTGCACGTACCATCGGTCAGGTTACTTCTGTTCTTGACACTAGATTTTCTTTCGGTGCAAGTCAATCTTTGCACTTGTGAATTGTACTGCTGGTATCTCAGGTATGCTGGCTGCAAAACCCTTGTTTAAAGTACTGATTTTTTTGCTTCAATTGTTGAACATATCTGAAATTGTGTTGGCTTTTGTGTTCTAAGTGTTAATTTGGTGATTAGTGACTGTTAATTTGACAATAACGACGAACCCCTCTTTATCTTTTGAGTTAAAGGTGTCAGTTCCTGTAAAAGAAGAAAAATGTGTTTCAAGATTAAGTTTTCTTGAATTTTATACTCGGTTTGAAGATAATACTGTTTTCCCTAATTAAATTGAACATAATATTGCTTGAGTGATATGATATGGTTATTGTTGTTTTGGGTAGAAAAACAGTTTTACTAAATTATAAGTTTCAATTTCTTAACCAAAAAAGACTGCTTCAAACATATGTTATTCAAAGGATTGCAGTTTTTTACACATGCTTATTTCAATAATGCTTCTTATGATGCTTATCAGACAAATTTAATAGTTCTTCTGGTGCTGATCACGTAACTTGGATTAATGCGGGCTTGTGTTGAGTTCAATCGCAGGAAATACTCCAGTTCTTTGGAGATGTACACAGTTATTTTACTTTTTTGCATAGTTTGTTATTTTGATTTTGTAGATTGCATACTCCTTGTGGAGGTTGGGAACTTTTGAGCATAATGTTATATTTTATAACAATTCATTGCACCTCTATATCCCACTAGGTTTTAGTTATATATTATTCTAAATTTCGATTCCTTTGAAAGAGGGTCTTGCAAGTGTATCCCGGATGTCCTGCAGCTGTACGACTTGGCATAGGTCTCTGCCGCTACAAATTACGTCAGTTTGAGAGGGCCAAACAGGCATTTGAGCATGTGTTGCAGGCAAGTTATTCTAAAAATAAAAATTAATAAACACACTTTTTTCATAGCATTGTTTGTTATACAACATCTGTTTCTAATGTCCAATTATGCTCATTTACCTTCTAATCGCAGTTAGATCCAGAAAATGTTGACGCACTTGTCGCACTTGGAATTGTGGATTTACAATCCAATGAAGGTTGTTCTTGTCTCGTTGATGCAATTAAATATATGTATCTATGTATTTATTTTTGTCTATTTGTCATGCTGTTGGTTGCAGCTTCTAGAAAATGTTGACCGGTAAAAAAGAAATGATTTGCCAGATAATTTAGTCTTCATTTTTCCTCAATATCCCTTGTGAGATTGAGACCTTTAAGTACCTTCTGAATTGTATGGAACATCATCAAAAGGTATACTTGTTAAGAGCAGTTGAATAGTTGAGTTAATTAAAAGAACAATGTGATCAAGAAAGATAATCTTGATTTTTGGTTACTTCTGGTTTTGCAGGTATGATTTAAGGCAAAAAGGTGAAAACATCAACTGTGCAGGTTATTCTTATGGTACGCGATTTGACATTCTTTTATGTGTGTTTTCGTTCTTCTCTCTTTAAACTATTCAAGCGGAAGAGAATCGAAGAAATAGTTGTAGAAAACTTGTTTTTTAGGTTCAGTTTAACTTTGTCGTGTTGGTTTGTTGTGTTGTTGAATTCTTTTAGCATTTGAACTTTAGATGTATTCATCGCGCAATGCAAGTTTTATTTTACTCAAAATCGATCATCTTTCGGATATGTGTGCTTGTAATACTGTCTTGTAACATGTTAAAGAACCATCGATGTTCATGTTACATGCACCTTTGTGGAACAAAAATTTTTAGGCTTAGTTGTAAAGTCATTTAAATTGTTGCTTCCTAGGTATCTTAGTTTAACTTTTTCATGTTGATTTGTTGTGTTCTTGAAGTCCTTAGCATTTGAACTCTAGACATATTCGTCGTGAAATGCAATTTTCGTTTTACTCAAAATCAATCATCTTTCGGTCATGTGTTCTTGTACCCAGATTTAAACTGAAAATTAAAAAACTACATAAGCATTTATATGTAACGCATGCTGGGCACAATAGGAGAGAAAGTCCTATATATCATAATTAAAAGAATATGTATATGTGTTATGTGATTTGTTCCGTACTTACAATAATTAATTGTGCTAACTATTCATGTTTTGTCCCGCCGCAACGAGCGGGTCTCATGCTAGTTATTTTAAAGATAGTTTAATCGATGATTCAAGAAGCATAGAAGGAAAGTGGAGTTTTGTATAATGTCCATTTAAACCATCTAATGTTCATTATTGTTCAGGGAAAAAAAATTTCACGAATGAAATAAAAATATGAGAGTATATCTACTTGACACTTAAATATCGATTTATTCTCATAAAAATCAAATTAAAATTATTAAGGAGAGTTATTAATAATCCTCTTCCTAAAATTTATTATTGATTCACAAACCTAAGTTATAACACCATTAGCTTTAGGAAACCGTGTATTACACGGGGTGAACAGATAAAATATTAAATATAATAAACATTTATTAATTATAAAACGATATTCTAAAATAAGTTATAATTGACATTACAATTGAGTAAAAACTATATAAGTAATCAAATAATAATACCAACCTTTTAAAATTTTATTTTTAACATTTTTAGCCAAAAAATTAAACACGTTTCACAACAAACTGTATTAATTAAATATTATTTTTAAAAATTTTCTTATTACAACTCCTGATTTTATGTAACGCCCGAAATTCCCAAAGCAAGCCATTTAATAATAATGTGCTTTTTAAGGGTTAATTAAATTAAATAAGAAAGATAGTGGACTATGGACTAAATTAACATTAATGGGCTATGTTTGATGGGTTTAAGGGCCCTTAATCAGCCCTTAAACATGCATGATCAGCCTCCATCTTCTCATTTGCAACCCTAGCCCCAAGCTTCTAGAGAGAGAAAATAGAGTGAGAAAGTGAAGATTTTGGAGGATTTGGAGCTTGGTTGCTTTGAAGATTGAAGATCTGGGTGTTGGAGCTTCAAACCACAAGAAAGGAGCAACAAATCAAGGTAAGAATTGTCATCCAAACATCCCTTTAGAACAGATCCGGATTTCTAGCGTTTTGGGTTCAAAAAGTTTCAAAGAAACACATAAATGTCAAATTTTTACGTATGAAAACGTGTAAAAAGGTTGGATATGGTTTCATGGATGGTAAACCAAGGATTTGGAAGTAAAAAGTTAAGATTTTGGGTTAAAAATGGGCTGGTTCGTCATTTTTATGCATCCAGCGAAACTGTGAGCCCGATTAGCGAAACTGTGGACTCATCCAGCGAAACTAAGAGAGTTTCCAGCGAAGCTGTAGTTTCACCCCAGCGAAACTACTGTGTTCGAGAAAACCATTAAGACTTAGCGAATCTAGGAAATTCCAACGAAAGTTGGGCGCTTATGGCAGCGAATCTGTCCAGCGAAACTGGCAGAAGTGCTGCCCAGCGAAACTGGCAGCGGAACTGCTAGCGAAACTGTCAGCGAAATTGTGAAGAAAATGACGTTTTTGTGTATTAACTTCCGTGCAGCTTGGGTATTCGGACTATAGCTTAAGTAACTTAGAATTGAAACTATTTTGCTAAGTTGAGGTGAGTTCTAGACCACTTCTTTACCCGTTTTCAATGTTTTGGGGTGATATGCATACTAAAATACATACTTTTATCATGACGGTTTTAAGACCTTTTATCAAGAAAATAAAATTTTCTAAAGTAAAATGTGCCATTTAAATAGTTCAAAATAATTTTCGGGCATGCTAACCTGGCAGCCCGGCCCCAGCCAGGGGCGTTGCCCCTTGGACCCCACTAGGGGCTGCCGCCCCTAGGACCCCGCTTTCAGGGGCTGCTGCCCCCGAACCTCCGCTGCCCCACGGAGGGTCAGTTATCTGGTTTATCCCTCATGGTTGATGAAATATGAATACTTAGACTAAGAGTTTGCTTCTTATTATGTGTTAAGTGCATGTGAAAACTAAAGATATAAGTGAAACTTAAAGAACTGTTATTGGGCCCATAACGTGTACCTTGATAAAGTAAAGCCTTGCAAGCAATTGATAAAGGAGGGTTGCATTTGTCGTGCCCTTATGATGATAAAGTAAAAGCTCAAGCAGGCAGGTCAGTAAGGCCTGGATTGGCATGACAATAACGGCCTGTTTGGGTACGACAGTAAGGCCTGAATAGGCATGTCGGTAAAGTCCTGTGTTTATCATAGGCACCGATAGTAACTGGGAATTGACGGATAAAGAAGTGCGATAGTAAATAATTAATGGTAAAGTAGTGATAAAGCGATCATTTGTGAAATCAATGTTCTGATAGGTGATGATTGTTTTCAAATGTTAAAGTTACTACCTTTTACAAAAGTTGTTAATGATGTAAACCTAGAACTCACTCAGCGAAACTGACTGTTTTTATGCATATTAGTTGACAGCTGAGCTTTTGGGCTTGTGGGATGGGAGCATGGAGCTAACGCTTCTTGGCATCTGAAGACTAGGATCGCTGATGAAGAAGACTATTAAGAGAATTTTAAAGACTATTCGATGTTTAAAGATGTAACACCCTCAATCTCATAACAATATAATATAATATAATAAGGAGGGTGCTACTAGTTGGGTTATTATAACAATTCAGAGACTACAAACGCAGCGGAATTTTATATATTAAAAACTATTCACATCGTTAACCATATTTACAAGACTTTAACCGACATTTCAAAACTTTGTTAAACTTCAAGGACTTCATTCCCAAAACCCAACATTTGTGGCCAGTATCATACACCATAACCAGAAGCTAGCTCTGTAGGGGACCATCACGAGCACCTCTATTACTACCTGGCATGCATAAGAAAACAAACACAAAATCAGATAAACTGGTGAGTTCTAACATACACCACATTTCAATTATAATAACCCATCAACTGTTACCACACCGAATGATTCACACACACATTCATCAGTCCATTTATTTATCCCAGTATTGATATGCATATCGAATAACTACAAGGTATTTATGGACATCTTTTATCGATTTTAATTTGGTGGGTGAAACCTCCACCTCGCGCGTTGAGGGGTCAAACCTCCGTCTATAGTTTGGTGGGTCAAACCTCCACCTCGCGCGTTGACGGGTCAAACCTCCGTCTATAATTGGCGTTAACGGGTCAAACCTCCATCTATAATTGGTGGGTCAAACCTCCACCTCGCCATTTACCACAATTTACCACTTTCAACTCTTATTCACATTTTCTATTTATTTATATGCATGCCAGTGCCCGATTTTGTCAAACAACATTTATCAAACGACATTAACACATAAAAGGGCAATTAGAACTCACCTTAATGCTTTCAGCAAGTGTTTACCAATCCAAATACACTAGGGCAGCTAAAACTTCTCCTTCTCAAAGCAAATCTAAAACAACAACTCTAGCTTAGTCAAATCACCCCTAACTGACCACTTCATACGACTAAGGCTATGCTACTGGACTCATTCGTACGACTGAACATGCGACTGAGCTTAGTCGTACGAATGGACCATACGACAGAGGTGCGAATGAGCTATAATAGGGTTTGTGCGAATGACCTCCATTCGTCCGATTGGCGCATGCGACTGAACTTCAGTCGCACGTTTGAACAATGCGATTGACTCAGTCGCACGAATGGGTCATGCGACTGGGCTGCGACTGGGCTCATTCGCCTGAAACGGATCAGCAGCTGTGTTCTTGACATATTTGATCCAAAAACTCGAGTTTTAACCGTTCAGATTATGCCATGTTCACAACAGAACATATATACTTCATTTGCAACCGTTTCGGGTCCTTATTCATCAAATTTCACAAAAACTTAGGATCCGAACCCTCACTTTTCAGTTTAATAGAAAGATTGAACAGAAACCCTGATTTAAACATGTTTTTGGATCAATTTCCACCACCCACACAGCTTAACATATTCAAGAATCGATCCGTACCAAGCAAAACTTACCAAAACGGAGCTAGTTCAGTCCATTTGGCAAGAACAGGGGTGTTTGGGTTCGAAGGGAACAAGGGGGTGAGGTTACAGCAGATAGAATCTGCTTTTAACACCCTCATCCGCCCTACTTATCCTTCATGCCTATTTTTAGCCGACATACTCAATCGCACGACTGGCTTATTCGCACGACTCTATCGTACGACTGAGCCCATACGCCCGTCATTCGTGCGATTGAGCTTCATTTGCACGTATGGCATGCGACTGAACACTAATTTTAATTAAATAAATAAATTTTGAACTTTTGGATGTTACAAGTCTACCCACCTTATTTAGGGTTTCGTCCTCGAAACCTGACTAAAACAAATGAGGGTAGTTTCGCCTCATCTCTTCTTCTGGTTTCCAGGTTGATTCAGATCCTTGGCGATGTGCCCACTGCACCCGGACTAAGCTAATGCTTTTATTTCTAAGTTTCTTCTCCTTACGATCTATAATGGCCACCGGCTGTTCAACATAATTGAGCTTCTCATCAACCTCAATATCATCTAACGGTACATATTAAGTTTCATTAGCTAAACACTTCCGTAACTGAGAGACGTGGAAGGTTGGATGAATAGCACTTAATTCTTCTGGCAAGTCCAACCTATACGCCACGTATCCTACTTTCTCTATTATTTGGAAAGGTCCAATAAAACGTGGACTTAATTTGCCCCTTTTTCTAAATCGAATGATGCCTTTCCATGGAGAAACTTTTAACAAAACAAAATCCCCAACTTTAAATTCTAATGGTTTCTTTCTACGATCTGCATATGATTTCTGCCTGCTTTTTGCCTCTCTAATACGATTTTTAACTATTTCAAACTTTGATATCGTTTATTCAACTATTTCACTATTTCCCAATTCACGTTGCCCCATATCTCCCCAATATAGTGGAGTTCTGCACTTTATTCCATACAACATCTCAAACGGAGACATTTGAAGAGTAGCTTGATAACTGTTGTTGTATGCGAATTCAGCTAAAGGAAGATGACTATCCCAGCTACCTCCAAAATCTATACTACATGCTCGTAGCATATCCTCCAATGTCTGAATAGTTCTTTCACTTTGACCATCTGTCTGGGGATGATAGGCTGTACTAAAGTAAAGTCTAGTTCCCATTGCTTCATGAAATTTTCTCCAATACCTGGATGTAAATCTGGCATCTCTATCAGATGTGATACTTTTTGGAACTCCATGCAATCTAACTATTTCTTTAGTAAAGATATCAGCTAACTTTTTGATGTGCTCCAAATTACACATATAAACACTATCAAAAGCACATCATTTATTTCTTGATTCCTCCCGAAATATGGTGATTACGTACTTAAAATCTTTTAATTGTGTTTTCAGGTGTTGTGAAGGGCAAGATGGACAAAAGGAGCATAATGGACAAGAAATTGAAGAAATCCAAGCTTAAAGCTCCAAGCAGGGGGCCATGCCTCATTAAGCACGCCCCCATGCCTTGCCTGAAACACGCCCCCGTGCTAATTTGGCACACTCCCGTGATTGGACATCTGACAGGACAAAAGTACTGTCCCCCAAAAGTGATCACGGGGCCGTGCCCCATATGACCACGGGGCCGTGCCTATTTTGTCACGGGGCCGTGCCCCAACAGCTCCTGCACGTACGAACCGACCAACTTTCGTAAGCATTGTACTAACACGGGGCCGTGCCTTTTTGTCACGGGGCCGTGCTTAAACACTCCGAGAAGCCTATAAATAGAGGTCCAAGCTCTTCATTTTGCAAGCTTTTGGTGGAAGGGACACTCTGCAGAATTCTCTCGGGAATCAAGTTTTGAAGACTATTTGGAGGCTCGGAAGATGCATACAACACTTGGAAGAAGCTCGGGATTATCTAAACACCATCCATTGTGGATCATTGGTTTGATTGTTCTATTTTATCAATGAATCCATATCTATCTTCTATGTTGTTTGTTACATTACAACTCGTCATGAGCTAAACTCTTATTATCATCCTACTTGGATGAAACTTATGTAATTTGTGATGAATTAATGGTGTGATAAATATTGTGTTAATGTTATGGTGGTCTTGGGAAAACTTTCAATGGGTAGCACCTACATTTGAACGGGGGTTATAAGTTTATGGTTTGTAATTGTGATTGTCATACACGGTTGAAAAACATATGATCAACTTTTATTCATAACAACTATGGCTAATTAACTAGAGATGGTTATTAGAAATCATAAGACCTTAACTTTCTGATCATTTACGGGTTCCCTTTTATTAGTCTGAGAAATCTACAGTAATTGTTATGGTTTTCTAAAATTAATGGTATGTTAGAATAGAACTTGATGAACTCTTTTCTTACATTAAGTTATGTTTTCAGAAATCGTATGTCGAAAAGGGCACAAAAGATTTACCTACATCACTAGGGCCTTGACCTAAGCAGTAAATCTCAGCCTGTGTTGGTCTTGGTCACTACGGAGCGGATAGACGAGAAATCGCGCCAGCTCATCTTTATAAACGTTAACACAATTACTTTATTCAATATCTTTAATCACACCACCACTTCATCACAATTACATAAGTGTAATCCAAGTTAGGATGATAGCCTTTATCCCTTGATTCTAAATCCAAAAGTTTCAACTTGTTTTACTTTATATCTTATTTTTATCGTTAGTTTAAAACCCTAATTTATATCAATGCAATTCATCATTCTCTTAAACAAAAATTGATAGTCAATTACAAGGATTGTTGAGTAGTCTTAGTGTGTCCACGGATTGATACTCGGTTCTTACCATCACTATATTACCTCACGATAGGTGCACTTGCCTTTTGTATGTGTAGTTAGTAGTAGTAACAACCATTTAAAACTGAATCTGTGTGAAAATTCTTTATCAAAAATATATATTCTTTCACACCGCATCAAGTTTTTAGCGCCGTTGCCGGGGATACACGACAAGTTTGAAAGACAATCTAAATTTTTGACTGTCCTGTTTATATCTTGTTAATATTTTTTTTGTTCAAATTCATTTTAATTTTGTAGTTAGTTTACCTTAGCCAGTTCAGTTACATTTGCCTGATTCATTTTAAGCCTAGTTAGTTTATGCTTCCTTAAGTTAGTGTATGTCCGACTCGTCTAGTCCTGAACTTGTTTCACCTCTTTCGGAACCTGAACGACTTTTCCGACAAAGGTTACGTGAAAGACCGTAACAAGCAGCAACAATCATCGAAGAAGACATCTCGGAAGATACACCATCCGAAGGAGACATGGCTAATCAAGACGAGGAAATGAAGATGACGCACTATGCCACACCATCAATCGACGGTTATGAGTCTAGTGTTGTCCAACCAGCAATAGCGGCCAACAATTTCGAGATTAAGTCTAGTATTTTCCAACTAGTAGAGAACTCTGTTCAGTTTCACGGATTGCAAGACGAAGACACTAACGCTCACATCTCACGATTCCTTCGTATCTGTGCAACTTTCAAAATCAACAACTGTTCAGACGATGCTATTAGACTACACTTTTTCCATTTTCACTTCGCGGCCGAGCCATTGACTGGCTCGATTCACTTCCTCCTGGTTCCATCACCACATGGGCGGAAATGGCTGAACAATTCCTGTTGAAATACTTTCCACCTGATCGCACTGCCAAATTGAGAAGCAGCATCACGAGCTTTCGCTAAGACGATGATGAATCATTACACGCAGCATGGGAGAGATATAAAGGTCTCCTTCGGAGATGCCCACATCACGGACTTGATCTGTGGCTGCAGTGTCAAACCTTTTATGATGCAATCAGCGGAGCACACAAACAAGCCGTAGACCAAAGTGCGGGAGGAGATTTCGGAAGTGTCACACCAACAGAAGCATACCAAGCCCTAGAGAAGGCAGCTAAGAAGAGCTTTGCTTACAATCCCTTGAGAAACAAAATCAACTCTAGAGGAATTCATCTAGTAGACTCTGAGACACTAATCACAACCCAGTTAGAAGCCTTAACCAAACGATTCGAACAATTGCAAGCTGAACTTAAAAAGACTCCAACACGATGCAACACATGTGGAAGCTCACACAAGACCAATGAATGCCCGCAAGGCATTATGATGATGGAAGATGTTGAATACGTAGGAGGCCCAAACAACGCATATAACAACAACTCAAATTGGAGGAGCAATCCGAATTACAGAGAAGCCGGTAACAGCCAACCATCAACTGGATTCAACCGTAGGCCACCTTACCAGCAACAGAAACCACCATATCAAGGTCCAAGCAGTAGTAATCAAGACCGTGGAGCATCATCAATGGAAGATTTATTACAACAATTGTTGTTAACCACACAAGCCACAGATGAGTACATCCGGAAATCTGATCGAAGAAACGAGGAAAGGTTCCAAAGAAACGAGGCTGAAATCAAAAGCAACAAAGCATCATTGCAAACCATTGAAAACCAGGTGGGTCAGATAGCACAACAACTATCTGTGAGACCCCAAGGTACTTTGCCCAGCAATAATGTAACAAACCCCAATGCTCAAGTCAAAGCCATCACCACAAGGAGTGGCAAAACCACTCAAGGTGATGCAACTGTATTACAGCCCATCCTTGAAGAAATAGAACTCGAGACACCACGTAATACAAGTAACAAGCAAAAGCAACCTGTCATTGTTGAAGAACCAGCCAAGAAATACGTACCACCACCACCTTATGTTCCACCACCTCCATATCCCGGTCGTCTGAGACAACAACGAATGGAGGCACAATATGGCAAATTTCTGGGATTGTTCAAACAACTCCACATTAATCTGCCATTGGTGGAAGCCTTAGCCCAAATGCCAAATTATGCTAAGTTTTTAAAAGGTGTATTGTCAAACAAGAAGAAACTGGAAGAGTTATCATATGTAGTTTTGAATGAGGAATGCTCAGCAGTTCTTTAAAACAAACTACCTCAAAAGATGACTGATCCAGGGAGTTTTACCATACATTGCCTAATAGGAAATCTTTCTGTCAGCAACGCGTTAGCCGATTTAGGTGCTAGTATTAACCTCATGCCTTATGCAGTTTTTGAAAAATTGAACTTAGGTGAGCCTAGACCTACTCGTATGAGCATCCAATTAGCTGACCGTTCTGTCAAATATCCGAGGGGCATTGTTGAAAATCTCTTAGTTAAAATCGACAAGTTCGTATTTCCCGTTGATTTTGTGATCCTCGACATGGATGAGGATAAGAATGTTCCTCTCATCTTAGGTCGACCTTTCTTAGCAACCGCTCGAGCCCTCATTGATGTTTGCACCGGTAAACTCACACTCCGAGTGGATGAGGAGGAAGTGACATTCGACATAGGACAATCCATGAAACATCCTCAACATCATGACGATTCACTCTATTATATTGATGTTTGCGACTCAATCATAAGCTGTCATCTGAAGAACACTCGTCAAATTGAAGCCTGCGATACTCAATTAATAGAAATCCAAACCACTGAACCCGTCTGTGAGCACCAAATCATCCCAGAACTCGAAGTGGACGAAACATCATCTTGGCAAGAAACGTTTGAGATCATCGATCAAGAATTAGAACCTAAAGCCAAACCTTCCGTCGAAGACCCTCCGGCTTTAGAACTCAAGGAACTTCCATCTCATCTCGAATATGCTTTTCTTGAAAATACCTCTCAGCTTCCTGTCATAATCTCATCCGCCCTATCAAAAGATGAGAAGAATAAATTGCTCAATGTGCTGAAGGCACATAAATGAGCAATTGCATGGAAAATCATGGACATCAAGGGAATCAATCCATCCTTTTGCACTCACAAAATATTGATGGAGGAGGACTTCAAATCCGTCATTCAACCTCAAAGACGTTTAAATCCGAGCATGCAAGAGGTGGTGAATAAAGAAGTAATCAAACTGCTAGATGCCGGTTTGATTTACCCTATTTCTGATTCGCCTTTGGTCAGTCCCGTCCAAGTTGTTCCAAAGAAAGGAGGAATGACTGTAGTAACTAACGAAAAGAATGAGCTTATTCCAACTCGTACGGTTACAGGTTGGAGAGTTTGCATCGATTATCGCAAACTCAATGACGCCACAAGAAAGGATCACTTTCCTTTACCTTTCATTGACCAAATGCTCGAGAGACTCTCTAGAAAAATGTTCTATTGTTTCCTCGACGGTTTCTCAGGGTACTTTCAAATTCCTATTGCTCCCGAAGATCAAGAGAAAACGCATTCACCTGTCCATATGGCACTTTTGCGTATCGACGAATGCCGTTTGGATTGTGTAATGCTCCTGCTATATTTCAAAGATGCATGGTAGCAATTTTTCATGACATGATTGAACACTCAATGGAAGTTTTCATGGATGATTTCTCAGTCTTTGGAAACTCATTCGAACAATGTCTTGAAAATCTAGAAAAAATGCTGGTTAGATGCGAGGACTCTAACCTTGTTCTAAATTGGGAAAAGTGTCATTTCATGGTTACTGAAGGAATAGTGTTGGGACACAAGATCTCTCGAGCAGGCCTCGAAGTTGATCAAGCTAAAGTGGACACTATTTCCAAACTGCCATATCCCACAACCGTGAAAGAAATTAGAAGCTTCCTAGGTCACGCAGGATTCTATCGCCGTTTCATTAAAGACTTTTCAAAAATCGCACGACCGATGACTCAACTTCTTGAGAAAGATGCAAAATTCGTGTTTTCCAACGAATGCATCAGTGCATTTGATCTGTTAAAAGATAGGTTGGTCACCGCTCCAATTATGGTTTCCCCAGATTGGACGTTACCATTTGAACTCATGTGCGATGCAAGCGATTTTGCGGTAGGAGCCGTGTTAGGACAAAGGAAAGACAAGCAATTCCACCCAATTCACTATGCGAGCAAGACCTTAAACGACACACAAAAAAACTACACAACCACCGAGAAAGAACTTCTCGCAGTAGTTTTCGCATTTGACAAATTCCGCTCGTATCTAGTCCTGTCAAAAACAGTCGTCTACACCGATCATGCAACCCTACGTTATCTGTTCAACAAACAAGATGCAAAGCCGAGATTGATACGATGGATACTTCTGCTTCAAGAATTCGACATTGAGATTCGTGACAAGAAAGGAGCAGAAAATCTTGCGGCTGATAATCTTTCGCGTCTTAAAGATTCAAACCATCTACAAACCGAGGAATTCAAAATAAACGATAATTTCCCTCACGAATTCCTTTTGAACATCCAATCTTCAATCCATGAGTATCCTTGGTTTGCCGACTTCGCAAACTATTTGGCAAGCGGACTCCTTCTCAAAGGAATGACTTATCAGCAAAAGAAGAAATTCTTTACTGATATTAAACATTACTATTAGGAAGATCCATACCTATTCAGAATCGGTGCAGACCAACTCATTTGAAGATGCGTATACAGAAGTGAAGCGGAACAGATCCTAAGGCACTGTCATGAAGGACCCACAGGAGGCCACCATGGAGCAACTCTAACAGCCAAAAAGGTCTTCGATTCTGGATTCTATTGGCCAATGATCTTCAAAGATGCTCACAACATGGTACGCACCTGTGATGCATGTCAAAGAGCAACCAACATCTCGACACGGGATGAGATGCCTCAGAAACCCGTTCAAGTATGCGAGGTATTTGATGTATGGGGTATTGATTTCATGGGGCCATTTCCGGTATCATTTGGAAATCGTTACATCTTAGTAGCAGTTGACTATGTCTCAAAATGGGCCGAAGCTCAAGCCCTGCCCACCAACGATGCAAGAAATGTTGTCAGATTCCTTAAGAAATTATTCTCTCGTTTTGGTACCCCCAAGGCTTTGATTAGTGATCGAGGAACCCATTTTTGTAACAACCAGCTCGAAAGAGCAATGGCCTGTTATGAAGTAAATCATCGCTTTACAACCGCTTATCATCCACAAGCGAATGGGCAAGCGGAGGTCACTAATCGAGGTATCAAACGAATCCTAGAAAAAACCGTAGGACAAAATCACAAGGACTGGTCTGCCAAGCTAGACGATGCAATATGGGCTTTTCGAACAGCCTTTAAGACTCCCATTGGCACAACACCGTTTAAACTCGTTTATGGGAAGTCGTGTCATCTACCTGTGGAATTGGAACATAAAGCCTATTGGGCACTCAAAGCAGCAAACTTAGACCAAGGCCTTGTAGGAAAGAATCGATTTCTACAAATCCATGAACTTGAGGAACTGAGAGAACAAGCATACGAAAACGCTAGGGTTTACAAGGAAAAGACAAGGAAATTCCACGACTCTCGTTTAAGGAGCACTAAACGATTTCGTGTGGGGGAACGTGTCTTACTGTATAACTCTCGCTTACGTCTGTTTCCCGGAAAGTTAAAATCACGTTGGTCTGGACCTTACACAATTAAAAATGTGTTTCGAAATGGTGCAATCGAAATTGACAACCACGACGGTTTAAGTTTCAAAGTGAAGGGACATAGTTTAAAGCCATATAACGATGGGCCAACCAAGATTTTCTTGGAGGAATTACACCTCCGCCCCGACGAGGATTAAGTGTGGGGAAGGGTCGCGCCGAAGACCCGAAACGAAAACACGGCACCTGTACATAGATTTTATTTCAAATTTTAGCTTTTGTAGGACTCCCAAGCACAAGCACGGGGCCGTGCCCTACCAAGCACGCCCCCGTGCCTCTGGCAAATTTTTTCCACGATCTCCGCTGACGACTCTGGAACGTTGCAGGACGAATTTAAGGCGACTTCTGACAAGCACGGGGCCGTGCCTACCCAAGCACGGGGCCGTGCCTACCCAAGCACGCCCCCGTGATCAACTTTGCAGACTTGTGTATAAATACCACACTTGTTTCAAGCTTTCATCACACCCAATTCTGCTCAAAATCTCACGAAGAAAAGATGAAAGAATCCAGTCAAGGAAGTTCTAATTGGAATCCTGCAACGAAGCCTCGAACTGAAACGAGAGAACCAACAACTCAAGAGTATTTCTTTAAGCTCCATGAGCTGATCAAGAAATTGACGGAGATGAATCTCACCGCAACTCAACGCTTGGCTGAACTCATCCAGAAAGTTCAGGACATGAGCGAGGAGCTTGTTTCCATAAACCGTCGGCTCGCGGAACTTAGCAACCGCACTTCGCACTACCCTATCCTGACCCTTCCATACGAAATGTGTGGAGGCTTCTTCTAGAGGCGAATCGTAAAGGGTCATGTGCGCTAGTGCGCGTTAAGGAGTCGGTTTTGCAGTTTCAGATTCCCGGTTATTAACGTATTATGTAATCGTAAAAGATAGGAAAATTTATTTGTCGCTTGGTTTGCTTATTCGAATTCTAGAACTAATTTTGTAACTTCTCTGATGAATTGGACGTGTCAAAACTTAGCCGGGTAAATTACGCAACGCGCGAAATTGAAAAACGGAACAACAAAATACTGAACCGAGACTGCACAAGGCAATCACGGCCCTATGCCCCAACAAGCACGCCCCCATGACGACAAATTTTCGACAAAATTTGACTTGTTTCAGCATTTTGTCTTGTTCCCCATCAATGACTAGTGATAAAGCCCGATTTTTTGACCTGCAACTTCATTTCTTCTTTATTTTGTTATCAATTTTTTTCTATTCTTCCTTCTTGTTTTCAAGCATCATTTCAAGAAGATAATCAAGAGGTTAGTATGTCATTTTCCATGATTATGGTAGCCATTTGCATGTATTTAGGTGATTAGGTCTCTAAACAACCGAATCCTAATGATTATATGTAAAAGCTTGTGCTTAAACGTTATGGAATTATGAATGCTTCATGCCTCTTTGTTTATGTTCTCTTGAAAGTTGATTAGTGTTAATTAGTTTGATTAGTTAGTAATTAGTGTTAAAATGTCATTTTCCATAGAATTAGTGTTAGTGTTAGTATGTTTCCCGTTAGTGTTTAAAAGACTATCTTCATAATGTGTGGTGATTTCTTTGTTAATCATGTTCAAGATACAAGAATTGGTAAGTAGTGTTGAAACATTATATATTTTTGTCTTGAATTATTAACAATTGATAAAAATGTTTAACGTATAATCTTTGGTTTTTCAAGCAAGAAAATGACAAATTTATGCTTAATCAAGAATTTACAAACAAAACCACATTGGCTCGAGTTGAAATTTCATAATTCAAAATGTTAACCGCACCCCCACGTTTCAAGAGTCACACCCCCATGTTTGACAAATTTTTCTTAAAAAGCAACCGTGTCAACTATTTTTCAACACAAATTGATAAAAAGGGGTAACGTGGCTTTTGAAAATCAATCTTTCCCCTAAAATAGATAGTTTATTCCAAAAAAAAATCTGTTCTGTATATATTAACTGATTTGTCCAAATTTCAGGATCATGAACCATCCATACTTGCAATTTGGAGGAAACCGTGAAAGATGGTGTCGTGATCGATTACAAAGGCTCTTGCAAAGGGCCGAAAGGTCACATTTGCAAGCCGATGAAGAAACCTTGGCGGCTGTCGGACAACTCGAAAGATATAACAATTTATTGAGTATCCAGTGGAAGCGGTTGTTTTCACAAAACAGGCCTTCCATTTATGAACTAACTCTTGAATTTTTAGCATCTTTCAGATTTAGCATGAAAGACTCCGACCCTTGGGATGAGGCAGCAGTTACATTCAGACTGGGTGGACATTGGCGAAAAACATCCATCGCTTTGTTTGGTGTTTATCTAGGAATATATACAGAACAGGAAATGGAGGAGGAAGCAATCTCCGGAATGCCAGCTTATCATACATTTCCAGATGAGGAAAGTAGGGACGCAGAAAGTGGTGCCATGAGAAGGGCATTTTGGGAGAAGATTTGAACAGGGGCATTCAACTCAATTAAAACCAAGAGTAGTCAGATTCGGGACCCATTGCTACGATGCATACATCGGTTGCTTAGCCATTCGATAACAGCTCGTGGACAAAGCGAGGGAGTTGTTAGTTTGAGAGACTTATTTATCTTATACTGTATGACTAATCATTTGCCCTGCAACATTGGGGTATTTGTTTTGTAACTTGTTTGCTAGGAATGCAATTGCTGGTGCCCCGACACCAATGTTTGGAGGAAGCTGGATCCTGAACTTGTACGAGAGTTATGGGTGTAACACGGAAGGAACCGAAGGAGTAATGCCAGGATTGTTGGACTTAAGCATTCGCACAAGCATGTACATGATCACAACCTTACCAAATGGACAACCGAGATTCATGGATAGGAAGGGACAAATCTGGGATCCGGCAGACCCCGAGGAGATTATCATGGATCTTGATATGCCAGCACATCATGAAGACGCCGGGGCCTCCAGCTCACACGCCGGAGAATTTCCAACCATGTTAGACCTCTATGAAGCAATCCAGACCACCAGTGACCATGCAAGGAGATCATTCGAATACGCGCAACAAGCTTTCAACCGCGTCGAAAATCTGAACTCTCGAGTGGATGACCTGAGCAATGATATCACATACATCAGAAACGGAATGTATCATGAGTGGGGGGATATCCCACCACAAAGCCCTTGAAAATCCACATCACTTTCAGGGGCCGGGCACAGTCGTTTTGTGCCAATCTATCCTTTACTTTATGTCATTTTATTTTTATTTTGTGTGTTTAGGATTTTAATGCTTTCAATAAATGGATGATATTTCAGGTGATCCCGATGGTTCTCGCAAGCAAAGATACAAGTCAACTTCATAATATTTTGGGGAGTATCTCGTTTCCATTCCTTGTTTTTAAGTTATCTATCACATTGGGGACAATGTGAATTTTAAGTGTGGGGATGGGATTAATCGAGACACATACTTAATACTTTGCTAAAAACAGGTCCAAATTGAAAATTTTGAACCAAATCACTTAACCATAAATTTTTGTGACACGAAGCCAAAAATTTAAACAATTTTTGATAAACCAAATTATAAATATACGTTTTCGGGAAATAAATAAGTAAATAAAAGAAATCCAAATAAAAAATTGAAAATATTTTTTGTGATATTCTTAAAAGCAATAATCAAGTAAACATATGTAATCATGCAAAATGAAACACTTTTACCCAATTCCATCCATTTGTGAGTTTATTTTTGAGCCTTAAACAGCTTTTGCAAATATTTGCAATTTTACTTTCATTCTGGATTCAATTGAGAGTACCTCATGATACGTGTGATTAGAACTTGCTTTGGGTATACATTTCAAGACCTTAATTAGTATTTTCTGCATAAAAATGAGTTTGGCATTAGGAAACCCTTAACCATTCAAGCCCCAACCATTTCTTTTAATCTTACCTACCCGAACGTCAACCCTAGTTAGCCCCGTTGAGCCTAAACATTTTATTCTTTATCACCCGAATCACCAAGTCACTCAACCAAAAAGCCTTCAACAAAACCCATTTTTCATTAAAGACATGATTTTGGTTTATTTTTTTTTAAAAAAAAAGGAAAGAAAAGAAAAGAAAAAAAGAGAAAAAAGAAAGAAAAATTTGGTCTTTTACCGGCAGACCTAAAAGAACTGGAATGCATTCTTTTGATTTTAATTTGCTTTGTTGCCTTCATCACGCAAAACCGGGACTTCCCCCGGAAATCCGCGAACAAATTTACAACCTCACGTACGACGCAAGAAAGAAATGGCGAAAAAAGGAACAAGTTCCGCCATTTTGTGGAATTTCAAAAAGCGCCATAAAGAGACGGGCAAAAAGATACGAAAGATGCCCGAATTGTGGAAATTGGTCACACGATGGAAAATGCAAAAAAAACCAAACTGAATCCCAATACGAATACACAGAATTGATCCGATTGGGTGCTATTAGGCTTCAAGCCGAACGATCCTTACGAATAAGTTTCATACTTTCATACCGCATCACTTTTCCACCGAATAAGTTTCCCGTATTGGTAGAAATAAAGCACTCTTGGTTAGCTGATCTACCACTACCCAAATAGTGTCATAGCCTTTTGGTGTACGGGGCAACTTCGTTATAAAATCCATAGTCAGATCATCCCACTTCCAAACTGGAATAGCTAATGGCTGCAATAATCCATAAGGTTTCTGATGTTCAGCTTTTACTTGGGCACAAGTCAAACATTTATTTACATACTGCATCACATTAAATTTCATCCCTGGCCACCAATAATCATGCTTTAAATCTTGATACATCTTAGTCATGCGTGGGTGAATGGAATACCTAGATTTGTGAGCCTCATCTAGTATCATATTGCGTAAAGCCAACGGAACCCACATTCGACCAAATCTGATTTTAACACCATGGATATTTTCTTCTAAATATTTTTCTTGACCAACCATTCTTTCTCTCTTAATGTTTCCTTCTTTTAATGCTTCTAGTTGGGCTTCTTTCAGCTATTGGATAAAATCAGGAGTAATCACAAGTTTATACGCTTTAACCTTAATCGGTTCGTACTTCTCCTTTCTGCTCAATGCATCAGCAACCACATTTGTTTTCCCGGGGTGATACAAAATTTCACAATCATAATCTTTGATTAACTCCAACCATCGCCTTTGTCTCATATTCAAATCTTTTTGCTCAAAGAAGTATTTCAGGCTCTTATGATCAGTAAAGATGGTACATCTCACTCCATATAAGTAATGTCGCCATATCTTAAGAGCAAAACTACAGCTGCTAATTCTAAATCGTGGGTTGGGTAATTGACTTCATGGGTCTTCAACTGTCTAGAAGCATAAGCAATAACTCTCCCACGTTGCATTAAAACACACCCCAATCCTTGATATGATGCATCAGAATATATTACTAAATCATCTACACCTTCTGGTATTGCTAATACTGGGGCTTGTGTCAATCGAATCTTCAGTTCCTGAAAAGCAGCTTCTTGTTCCTTATTCCATTCATACTTAACATCCTTTCGAGTTAATTTCGTCAACGGAGAAGCAATTTTGGCAAAATCTTGAATAAATCTTCTATAGTATCCTACCAGTCCTAAGAAACTACGAATTTCTAAAGGACTTTTAGGAATCTCCCAATTCATCACGGCCTCAATCTTCGCAGGATCCACCAATATTCCATCCGCATTCACCACATGGCCCAAAAATTGTACTTCCCTTAACCAAAATTCACACTTCGAGAATTTTACATACAACTTATTCTTTCTTAAGGTTTCCAATACTTCTCGAATGTGACAAGCATGATCTCCTTCGTTCTTAGAATATATTAAAATATCATCTATAAATACAATTACCGATTTATCTAGCATCGGTCTACATACCATGTTCATCAAATCCATGAATGCAGCAGGAGCATTCGTTAACCCAAACGAAATTACCAAAAATTCATAATGCCCATATCGCGTACGAAAAGCTGTCTTTGGTATGTCCTCTTCTCTTACCTTCAACTGATGATACCCGGATCTAAGATCTATCTTTGAGAACCAATTAGCACCTTGGAGTTGATCAAATAAATCGTCTATACGAGGTAATGGGTATTTATTCTTGACAGTTAGCTTGTTTAGTTCTCTGTAATCTATGCACATCCTTAAACTGCCATCTTTCTTCTTTACAAACAGAACTGGAGCACCCCACGGCGAAGAGCTGGGTCGGATAAAACCCTTGTCTAATAACTCCTGTAATTGCTTCAGGAGTTCCTTTAACTCAGCCGGTGCAAGTCTATAAGGGGTCTTAGCGACAGGTTTTGCCTCAGGTATTAAATCAATTCTAAACTCAATTTCTCTATCAGGAGGTATACCGGGTAGATCCTCAGGAAATACATCGGGGAAATCACAAACCACTGGAACATCTTCTAATTTCTTCGTCTTCTTAGCAGTATCAACTACATATGCCAAAAATGACTCGCAACCCCTACTCAATAATTTCTCAGCCTTAATCATAGATATGACTTTCACCACACTATCATGTTCATCACCAAAAACCGTTACCAAATTACCGTCCCGTGCTCGCAACACAATCATCTTTCTTTTGCATATTATCTGAGCCTCAAACATAGATAACCAATCCATTCCCAATACTACATCAAAACCTCCTAACTTTATCATGTGTAATCTAGCAGGAAATTTTACACCTTCTAGTTCGACAAAACAATCATCTATTACCTCACTAACAACTATAAATTCATTAGAGGCAGTTTCTACTGAAAAGGCAACATCTAGCTTTGATGGTTTAACTTTTATTAAGGCATGGAATTTCATTGATATAAAACTTCTATTAGCCCCCGAATCAAATAAAATTCTAGCTGGTACATCATTAATAAGAAACGTACTCGACACAACATCCGGTAATGCCTTAGCCTCCTCCGTAGTCATTGTAAATGCTCTCCCCGCAGTACCGCTACTACCACTTGTACCGACTTTACTCGATCCTCCCACTGCACGAATAGGAACCGGTCCAGGTCTAAGTTTTGGACATTCAGATTTCATATGTCCCATCTCCCCGCATCCATAACACCGATGTTCTGGACATCTAGAAACGAAATGTCCAGGTTTCCCACATTTATGACATGCCGGGTGATTCAATCTACACTCTCCTCTATGAAACATCCCACATCTATTACACCGAGGAGGGGGACCTACAAAACCCCTAGCATTAAACTTTCTCTTCTGCGGCCCACCTTGTCCATACATAGGCCTAGAACTCAGTGAAGCTTCCTGATGACTAACCACTTCTTCTTTCACCACAGGTTTCTCAGACTCAGCAACTTCCTCATACATGTCAGCAGCCAAATTCACCGTGGCTTGGTAAGTAGAAGGAGAATTTGACTTGACCAGCATTCTCACCTTAGGAGGTAATCCCTGAACATACCTAGTAATCCTCTTTATCTCAGGAGTTACTAAATGAGGTATCAAACGAGCCATTTCTTCAAATCTGGAAGTATACTCTTTGTGACTTAAAGCGTCTGCTTGAAACTGCAAAAACTTAATCTCAATCCTATCCATCTCGCCTTTTGGGTAGAACTTTTCTATCACTAGTGCTTTAAAAGTTTCCCACGTCATCTGACTCACAGCGGCCTTACCCATGGCCTGTTCTACTGTATCCCACCAATATAAAGCTTCTGCTTGAAAGGAATGTACTGCAAAGTCCACCGTCTGGTCTTCATTACACCTACTAAGTTTAAACGCTGCTTCCATCTCTCGTAGCCATTTATAAGTTACTACGACATCTTTTTGGCCTTCAAACTTAGGCGGATCACACTCCTTAAAATGCTTATATGACACTGGTTTCTCCACTACTGGCTCAATAACAACAGGTGGAGGAGTTGGTTGGGAAGACGATTCAACACCTTTCCTAAGGTCGCTCAACATTTCAGGTAAGGTAGTACGCAACACTCGGGCGACCTCATCACCTATAGCCGCCTTAAGTTCATCACCTGAGATCCTAGCTTCAGGTATAGAATTTGTATTACTGGTTTCCTCCATCTACGATCAGAAATAAACCATAATCAAATAATGAGTGATACCAGGATGTTGCATATAATGTAAATTGCTCATAATATTGGCCAGGTGTTATCAATTATTTACTTATTCACACCATCCTGCCTCTTCTCATTATCCTTCCACAGTTTATTTCTAACCCTATCTAAACCACAAAATCATGCATACACATAATACTAGTCTTTATCTTAAACAATTACTTTCATTCAACAATTGAATGAATTATCACAAATAATTAAGTACTCATCCACACAATAGTTCACCCCACCTCCGGTTGTAGATACTGGCACTTCCCATATATTCAATTAAAGTTTGAAACAATTAATTGTTCAAATCTCTTTAACTAAGGCTCTGATACCAACTTGTAACACCCTCAATCTCATAACAATATAATATAATATAATAAGGAGGGTGCTACTAGTTGGGTTATTATAACAATTCAGAGACTACAAACGCAACGGAATTTTATATATTAAAAACTATTCACATCGTTAACCATATTTACAAGACTTTAACCGACATTTCAAAACTTTGTTAAACTTCAAGTACTTCATTCCCAAAACCTAACATTTGTGGCCAGTATCATACACCATAACCAGAAGCTAGCTCTGTGGGGGACCATCACGAGCACCTCTATTACTACCTGGCATGCATAAGAAAACAAACACAAAATCAGATAAACTGGTGAGTTCTAACATACACCACATTTCAATTATAATAGCCCATCAACTGTTACCACACCGAATGATTCACACACACATTCATCAGTCCATTTATTTATCCTAGTATTGATATGCATATCGAATACCTACAAGGTATTTATGGACATCTTTTATCGATTTTAATTTGGTGGGTGAAACCTCCACCTCGCGCGTTGACGGGTCAAACCTCCGTCTATAGTTTGGTGGGTCAAACCTCCACCTCGCGCGTTGACGGGTCAAACCTCCGTCTATAATTGGTGGGTCAAACCTCCACCTCGCCATTCACCACAATTTACCACTTTCAACTCTTATTCACATTTTCTATTTATTTATATGCATGCCAGTGCCCGATTTTGTCAAACAATATTTATCAAATGACATTAACACATAAAAGGGCAATTAGAACTCACCTTAATGCTTTCAGCAAGTGTTTACCAATCCAAATACACTAGGGCAGCTAAAACTTCTCATTCTCAAAGCAAATCTAAAACAACAACTCTAGCTTAGTCAAATCACCCCTAACTGACCACTTCATACGACTAAGGCTATGCGACTGGACTCATTCGTACGACTGAACATGCAACTGAGCTTAGTCGTACGAATGGACCATACGACAGAGGTGCGAATGAGCTATAACAGGGTTTGTGCGAATGACCTCCATTCGTGCGATTGGCGCATGCGACTGAACTTCAGTCGCACGTTTGAACAATGCGATTGACTCAGTCGCACGAATGGGTCATGCGACTGGGCTACGACTGGGCTCATTCGCCTGAAACAGATCAGCAGCTGTGTTCTTGACATATTTGATCCAAAAACTCGAGTTTTAACCGTTCAGATTATGCCATGTTCACAACAGAACATATATACTTCATTTACAACCGTTTCGGGTCCTTATTCATCAAATTTCACAAAAACTTAGGATCCGAACCCTCACTTTTCAGTTTAACAGAAAGATTGAACAGAAACCCTGATTTAAACATGTTTTTGGATCAATTTCCACCACCCACACAGCTTAACATATTCAAGAATCGATCTGTACCAAGCAAAACTTACCAAAACGGAGCTAGTTCAGTCCATTTGGCAAGAACAGGGGTGTTTGGGTTCGAAGGGAACAAGGGGGTGAGGTTACAGCAGATAGAATCTGCTTTGAACACCCTTAACCGCCCTACTTATCCTTCATGCCTATTTTTAGCCGACATACTCAATCGCACGACTGGCTTATTCGCACGACTCAATCGTACGACTGAGCCCATACGCCCGTCATTCGTGCGATTGAGCTTTATTCGCACGTATGGCATGCGACTGAACACTAATTTTAATTAAATAAATAAATTTTGAACTTTTGGATGTTACAAAGACAATGTTTATATCTTAAATTTAATCAAGTTGTAATGAATTGTAATTACTATATTTTTTCGCTGCAATGAATATATCTAAATGCACGTCTTAAATCTATGTTTTGCTGTGAATGACCAATAGTGAGGTTTCCTGGGAACAGGGCCTTACATTTTAATTACTTTTTGCTTATAAAAAGAAAACTTTTTAAAAACATCAATTTTAAAATATTTTGTATTGTAAAAAAGTTTGATATTTTAGAAAATTTTCTTATTTTAAAAAGTTTATTATTATATAAAAGACATTAATAAGAAGATATCTTTCTTAATTTATTAAAAAATACATTTTAATCTAAATAAGAGTTAAAATACTATTACTAGTAATTAAGATAATTATTAGAAATAAGAGAGAAGCAAGAAAATTTTAGTGAGAATGAATATGGTATTGCTACATGTCCTTCCTTGATACTCTTTTATTTTGTGAGAACAAATGTGGGGCTAGCTTAATTGGTAGAGGCATTGTCTCTTAGAAAGAAGGTATTGGGTTCAATCCCAAGCATTGATGTATTTTGATGTAACTTAAGAGTAGTATAGATTTGCCGTTAAAAAAACTGACTTTTTTCACACTTAACATTCCCAAACAGCCTTAATCAATGTTCCATAGAGCCGATATAATTAGCGAGTAAAAATTGGTCAAAACCGAAAGATGAGTATATGATCTAAAACTGATTAGGTTATATTGGATTCGATTGTCGATAGTAAAGTTTGCACATAAGTGGTTTCTTGAGTTGGGAAGTACTGTATTTTTACATATATATTCCAATAATAAAAAACCAAAACCTTTATATAGCTTTAGGTTTGGACTAAACTATATTTATAGTCGGTGGCGGAGCTTATGCACTCCTATAAGGGGGGCGAAGGGAGAAACTAAATTTTTTTAGGGGGGGCGAAGTCGATATTTACACTACCGGGTTAAAATTTTACACCGTCAAACCAAAAATTAACACTACTGATGAGGGGGGAGGGGCCTCCCCCGGCCTTGTATATCCTTCACCCTTATACTCGGCTTAAATTGATCCGTTCTATTTTATAACATCCTTAGATCTATTATATTACAAACAGGGGCAGATCTTGAACATTCTTGTAGGGGGCGGGGACAAAATTAATTTTTTTTTTGGGAGGCGAACTCGAGTTTTATATAAAAATTTACACTACCGGGCCAAAAAGTTATACTACCGAACTAAAGTTTAACACTACCGACGGAAAAAAGAGCCCCCCGGCCCCTTCAATCCTCCGCTATTGATTACAACTAGCGTTACATGACAAGGCTAGCAGTTTTTAACGTAAAAACAAAAGACGTACAAACATAGTATACCTAACCGGGTTAAAAATATGATATATCAAGGGATACGCATATGCAACTATGAATTTGATAAATAAGCATGTAATTATCATAGTCACAAGATTCGCTCCCCTACCCACGAATCGCGAACTGGATCGCCCGTACCAGATTCGGGTTCATTCGCGTACCAATCGCTCCCCGATTCGCGATCCAGTTCGCTTAAATAGGCGAATTACGTTTCCAATGGACATCGAACCACTCTAATCCGATTCACGAACCGGATCGCAGCGATTCGGTGAACCAGATCACAAAAATTCGTGAATTCAATCAATTACATACGCGATTGGGAATCGAAAAGGCAATATTTAGACTTTAGACCTTTCATTTTATTAATAAATGGTTGAATTGATTGGTGACTATTGGTTGATAATTTTGACACCAATATCATTGCTTTCATTATAAATTGGCATCTAATATTCCATTTAGAATTCACAGAAATCTTCAATATCTTCACAGTAGCACAGTAGCAATTAGAATTCAAAGAAAGAGGCTGGACTAGTTTTATGAATTTATTGTTATGAATTATGATTATGAAATGTTTTTTGGTTATTTATATGAAGTTATGAAATATGAACTATCTGTTTTGAAGTTTTGAATCGTTTGGTTATGTAAGTTTTTTAATATGCTTATAAAATGTGTTATTTTAATATGTAATTCACTCACTATCTTTAAAAAATATAATATAGATTGTTTTTATAGGATACGGTGTACCGCACTATATGGTACACCGTACCGCGTACCGAATTGGCGTTCCGAATGAACCTACCCACCGCGTACCGAATTTTATACATTGACGAACCGCGTACCCGTTTCCGTACCGCGTACCGGAACGTACCGCGATCCATGTGACTATGGTAATTATACAGATTCATCTTATGCAATTAAGTCCTTAAATCCATATTCGAGATTAGTATAGCCTATAAATCCACCCAAACCCTTTTTGTAATAAAAACTCATAATCGTACTGAGATTGATAATCAATGGGTTTAACCCATACCCATGTGGGTACCCTAAGTTTCCATTCGGATTCAAATAAAAATAACTAGTGTGTTTTCTAACATGTGTGTTTTAGCTCGTAGTACAACTTAATAGTACCTAAATGTACTCAAAATAATAATTACAATTATTAATTACTATTAATGTTTTAGAATTAGACCGAAATGTAACTAGATGTTTTACTGGTCTACTGGTTTGATCGGTCGGATCGGGTAAACCGGTTTTAAGAACCAAATAACGTTATGATTAATTTAATAATTTAAATATATGCATGATCCTGTTATTTAAGTAATATTACTTGAGTCATCTTATATTCTTATTAAACTAGGGTGATTTTAGTTCACGCGTCGCATGAAATGACAATATTACGATGGTTTAATTCTACTGAGCTGCGTATTTGACTAGTTTTTTTATGTTGCTTGTTGTGTGTATAGTTTGGGTTTTGTGTTGTAGTAGTGGGCGAGCTAGAATTCTTATGTTATGTTTGTTTTTCAAAAGACTTTCTCTTTACTTGAAGGCTTAGAAACAATGATTTATTGTGGCTGCAAACGATGCAATTGCCACAACAAAAAAATGAACAACCCGTGTTCTATTACATCGCCAACGGCTATCAAACAGGTTAGAAGAAACAATCAGACCACAATTGAAGAGAGTTCCCAAACCAGCAACTATCAGCATCACACCATAATTCCCAAGTAAAACACATTAGTCAGTGAGGTTGCTGATTCATACATGTCCCGAATCAGCCAAGGCATAACCCTTTAAATTAGAAATCAGAATGCAATAAAAACTTGAAATGGGTTCACATACGAAAGCATAAGTTCTGAGATGAGACCATCCTCATCCTCACTAAACTACAGTTAAGGTCACGATCATAAACATTCAAAATAAAACCCCAAATGGCAACTACACCATTACAAAGAAACCCACAAACAGCACATGAGAAATCAAAGAGGCTCTCATATGAGTACTGAAGCAAACTTAGGGTTTCATGAACATTCTAAAGAAAGCCCTAACAATAATGTTACCATCACTTTGGCATCCGTCACCTCAAGGTCCGTCATTTAACGTGAGTCTCATTAACTATTCTTAGAACATTCATTCCTCACATTCGTAGACTATTTGTGAGGACATCATACTTGTTTGGTTTTCCTTTACAGTCGTGATACCATTACTTGCAACCTTAACGCTTACGGGTATGACCACCGACATCACTAATTATATGATGTTATATAATATAAACATCATAAACAACAACATATTCAAGATATAAGCAACATTAAACACATCCTTATAATTAGTATAACGCGAGTATCTACGTCGTTATCAACCGAAACAAGTTGGGCACTCGAGGGCTAAGTGCAGGGACTAAACTAGACAAATTGCCAAACTAGGGCTAGGTATAAATACCCCACACCAGCCCTAGCCTTCACTTTCGACTTTTTCTTCTTCTTCACTTTCTTCTCCATTTTTCTCTCAATCTAGCACTAAAATCCATCACGTTTGTTGCATTTTCACCGTCAAATCTTGGTTATCATCGTGCATACTCACTTCTAGTAGGTAGATAACCTTGTTTGGCCCGTTTCTTGCTTGATTTAACCTCTGCATTTTCTAGGGTTTTCGGGTGCTCGGGTTCATCCGAGCACATGAGGTCGTGTGGGCTTTTGTTTTGCGTTTTTGTGTGTGCTTCATGTTTAGACCTATTAGTTTGTGAATTCTGGAGGTTCTTAATGTGTGGAACTCGTGCTCGGAGCAGCTGGACGCTGCTCTGCACTTCAGCAGTCGCGAACTTACTGTTCAGATGACTGGGTCTTTCAGGCGACTGAGCCGTGCGACTGAGTGAGTCATGCGAATGAGTCCATGCGTCTGAGCCTATCGTGCGACTGAGTGGTGAGACTGGGGTGAGTCGTGCGACTGAGTCTATGCGTATGGTGTGTGTGTGCGATTGAGTCAATGCGGATGATTGTGTGCGACTGTGTGTATCGCACGACTGAAGATCCAGTCGTACGAATGAAGGTTCAGTCATACGAATGAAGCTGATTCGTACGACTGAGGGTTGAATCATGCGAATGGAAGATTGAGTCATGCGATTGGAGTGCTGTGTGGTACGACTGAATGCTTAGTCGCACGAATGGGAGTTCAATCGTGCGAATGAGGCTGATTCGCACGATTGAGAGTTGATTCGTGCGAATGGAGTGTCCAATCGTGCGTCTGGTCTTGTTGTGCAAATAGAATCATTATGTGCGAAGACAGTCTTCCTGTGTGTGGTATGTGTTGTCATGTGATGTTAAGGTGACATCGACACGGTTGCCATTGCTAATGACGATCTTTAAGATTAACACTATTGGACTTATTAATGTTATATCAAAATCCAATCAACTTAACACTTTGCAATTAGTAACAAACGAATCATAACACAAACACTTACCTAGTACTTTTCTGACAATGGTAGCACTTTTACACAAATGTTATCGACAATGGCAACATTACTAGTGTCTAGATCTACATAAGATCTATTGTGTGTGTTTGTGTGCAAGTGTTACCCACGACCGAACCGAAACTGCCCGAACCTATTGAACATCATCTTATACTTTATGCTCATTATTAATGCTTGTCAGTAACTGTCAATATGTGTTGACTGTTCATAGCACTCTACTGTTGGGAATATTCATCATTCGTGCTTATCATCTATTCAGTGAGTTTCGTGGCCCTTTTTTACGCTTATATAACTTTTAAACATTTTCAAACTTGGGGGAAAAGAATGCTCGCTTACTTGACACATTTTCAAGCATCTTCCTCAGTGGAAGTCTGCTGCAACTCTTATGGTTAACTTATTTTGCTTACCTTGTTGAATGATGCTATTATGTCTCTTGACTCTATGCTATGTTACTACCTTGTATATTACTTGGTGGCTTTACATTACTATGCGCTATTACTTTGATGCTATGTGTTGTATGATGTTACTTGTGAATGCTATTGACCTTGGATGCTCTCGGCGGTGTGGTTCTTCTTCGTGGGTCTACTTTGTGGTTCTTCTTTTCCGAGCATCCATTACAACCATTAATCCCGGTAATGGGACCTAAGGATTGGTTTAGTTGTAACCTATACGTCTGCGCTTAGTGGATCTTGCTACGTCATGTGACTTGTCTTTTAATACAACCATTAGTTCCGGTAATGGGACCTAAGGATTGGTTTGGTTGTAAACTATACGTATGTGCTTTGTGGATCTTGCTACATCATGTTAAATTTATTTTGCTATGGAAAATCTTTTAATACAACCATTAGTTCCAGTAATGGGACCTAAGGATTGGTTTGGTTGTAAACTATACGTATGCGCTTTGTGGATCTTGCTACGTCATGTTAAACTTATTTTGCTATGGAAAATCTTTTATTACAACCCTTAATCCCGGTAATGGGACCTAAGGATTGGTTTGGTTGTAAACTATACGTATGCAGTTTGTGGATCTTACTACGTCATGTTAAACTTATTTTGCTATGGAAAATCTTTTATTAACACCCTTAATCCTGGTAATGGGACCTAAGGATTGGTTTGGTTGTAAACTATACGTATGCGCTTTGTGGATCTTGCTACGTCATTTTAAACTATTTACGCTTTGGAAATGCTTTCTTCACAGCCATCAATTCCCGTGAGGAACCTATGAATAGGTTTGGCTGTAACTATTTATAACATTGTAAAACCGCCTATACATAAGCATAGCCGCGGTAACTCTTATTAAACTTACTCACTGTTTACAACTTAACATCTTTTACTACTTAAAACCTGCGAAGCTCACCAACAATTATGTTGACTGTTTTGAGCATCTCTTTTCAGGTGACCAAGGTAACTAAAGTTCTAGGAGTGCTGCCTTTTAGTGGAGACCCTAGGAAGCATTTTTGAGACTGAACATACATGATGAATAATTCTTTTGTACATTGTTGCGGTCCACTAAACAATTAACATTCTTTTGAACACTTGTTCCCGGGTTGTGGGAAACTAAACAATGTTATTCTATATGATTATGTGATCCTTACGTGATATGCTTATGGCTATGTTGTCGTGAATATTGACTAAACACGACACAAGTCTCCATTTGTGTTCGGGTGTCATCATGAAACGCTTGTCATCATATTTATATTGCTTCTTTATCGTATACCATGTGTTATGACGATCCCGTCTAGCTCGCATCCCCGTGTTTTCGCTATCAGTGGGGGTGTGACAGACTGGTATCAGAGCCATTGGTTATAGAGAATTAGGCAATTCACTTGACCTAGACTATAACCTAGGAACCTTCATGTAGAATGCATGCTAGGACTGGCTTGCATTTGACATTACATGTATATTCCTCTATACTTGTTTTCATGTCTCTATACGTGATTCTATACATATGTGCTTGTTATCTGATCATCCTGAGGAAGACACTATTACTCTTAGTCTTTCTCCACCGGATACCTTTATACTAGAAGTTTACGTTCATGTACGCACAACATCATATCATTAGGTCGAGATACCTAAACAGAAGGGAACCTCGGTGATCACGCGTAGCATCGATCTCGGATACTAAATCCGACCCTAACATGGTTATGCCTGAAATCCTGAAAGTATGAAGGATAGGCAACTATCATTGGACATATTGTGCTTATGTGCTTGGAGTTTATATACTATTACATACTACCATTGGAATACTAATGGCTCATGGACATGAGGACATTACATGAACCATGCTTGATGAGGGTTGACAATACTATGATGTTAACTGGGGGTAAGTGGAGCTAGACACTTAATTGCAATTTGCACTGCAGGAGAAGCCTGGCAAATCTTACCATGAGGTAACAATCAGGAGTATCACAAGTTCTCTATTCTATACCCTAGGGTGTGCTAGGATCATAATTCTAGTAAGACCTCGTTAAGGGTAACAAAACATTAATAACATCTACTATTACATAAGTCCTGTCCTACCTAGAGCCTTCATGGCATTTCCAATCATGACATTGACCTTATCCTTTATGAGACATTCCTCCACTTAGCATTTCAGTAACTAAGGAACTGATTGAATGCTTAGAATGAAAGTGGACTACAGGAAATGTAGAGGAGTGATAATACTCTCTACACATACATTATGTTATTCATTGGGATTATGCTAAGGAAAATTAGGATGTCATGTAAACGGCTTAAGCATCATTCTATGTATATCGAGGGTGTGGTGGGAACGCTGCGGGGAACCCTATATATAAGCATCACCGGTATACTAAGAATATGTTTGAACTGGGCTACGTGATGATCCTGATGGACTAAAGCATGGATTGTTGGGACTTGATGAGTGGAACCATACATGTATCTTCAAGTGACTAAGGTTTACATGTTTACTAAAGTTTACATGTTTACTCCTTTTATGATTAGACAATGCCGCCTTGAAGAGTCATCCGTAGCACTAATCGTGAGGGTGAGACCTCACAAGGCAGAGGTAGAGGCAGACCACCAAGAACAGGTGGTGCTCCAGCTGGCAATAATCAGGGAACTAACAACCCTGATATAGATGCTATGATTGCTCAGCAGCTAGCCGCACTGATTCCTACTATAGTGACGCAAGTGAGCGACACTCTTCTGAATCATAATCTCCACGGGGATCATGATACTCACCATGAGCATAATTAAGGAACAGGGGAAGACACTGGGATTGGTAGAACAACTGAGAATGAAACTGGGGTTGAAAACACTAGACGGGGATGTTCCTACAAGGAATTTGTGGCCTGCAAACCCCAAGAATTCGATGGGAAAGGTGGGGCGATAGCCCTGACTAGATGGCTTGAAAAGATGGAGGCAGTGATTGACATCAGTGAGTGCCTCGACAGTCAAAGAATCAAGTATGCCACGTGTTTACTACAGGGCAAGGCACTAACCTGGTGGAACACCCAGGTTCAAGCTAGAGGAAGAGAATCTGCGATGCAAATGACTTGGGATGAGTTCAAAGCCCTAATTTCTGAGGAGTACTGCCCTCTCAACGAGATGCAGAAACTTGAGCAGGAATTCTGGAACCATGCGATGGTAGGAGCTGGGCACACAGCTTACACTGATCGTTTTCATGAGTTGGCAAGACTGGTTCCACATTTGGTAACTCCGGAATCGAAGAGAATTGAAAGGTACATTTGTGGACTCGCGCCTCAAATCCGAGCATTGGTAATAGCAGCTGCGCCTCCCATGATTCAGAGCGCAATCCTGAAGGCCGGCGCTCTAACTAACGAGATGGTAAGAACAAGGATGTTGGGCAAGGGAGCAGAGAAGAGAAAGGAGGTCGGGGAAACGAGCCGGTCTAATACCAGAAGATTTGATAAGAAGGCCAAGACAAACTGAAATTTTGTGGCTGTGACTCAAGAAAGGAAAGAATATGCTAGGCTGCACCCAAAATGTAACAGGTGCACTCTTCATCATTCCCCAGCAAAGCCGTGTCGGATATGTGCGAATTGTAGGCACCCGAGGCACCTAGCGAAGGATTGTAGAACTGCGTCGAATTTGGTAGCGCCCGTCAACGCGGTTAACCCCGCCGGGAATGCCAGGGCTTGTTATGAGTGCGGAGGTCTTGGTCACTACCGGAACATGTGCCCCAGACTGAATAGGGCACCGGGTCAACAAGGGAATAACCAGCAGCAAGTGATGGCCATAGCTGATAATCTGGGCCAAGGGAATCAAGAAAATACTGCCAGAGGACGTGCGTTCGTTATCGGAACAAATGACGCCCGTCAGGACCCGAACGTTGTTACGGATATGTACGTGCTCAATCACCACTTCGCATCCATACTATTTGATACTGGGGCAGACAATAGTTTCATATCTTCTGATTTTGCACACATGCTCGCCTTGAACCCTAGTAGACTAGAAACTAACTTCTCTGTAGAAATGGCCAACGGTAGAGTTGTACAAGCAGATGAGATTATTAGACAGTGCTCCATGATATTGGAGAACCATGCCTTCGACATAGACTTAATACCTTTTGAGCTGGGAAGCTTCGATGTGATTGTGGGAATGGATTGGTTATCGAAACACGGAGCCTAGATTGTTTGTCGGGAGAAAGTAGTACGAATCCCCATGCCAAACGGCGAGGTACTCAAGATTCAAGGAGAACGACCGGGAAGAACTCTGAAGCTTATCACTTGCATGAAAACACGACGATGTTTACAAAAGCAGTGTTACGTATTTCTGGCCCATGTAGTGGAAAAGAAAGAAGAAGGCAACAAGTTGGTGGATATTCCTGTAGTACGAGATTATCCGGAAGTATTCCCTGATGACTTGTCGGGTTTACCTCCTCCACGACAGGTGGAATTTCGTATAGAGTTGGTTCCTGGAGCTACGCCGGTAGCAAAAACACCATACCGGTTAGCGCCATCCGAAATGCAAGAGTTATCTAGCCAATTACAAGAGCTATTGGAGAAGGGTTTCATTCGGCCGAGTCATTCACCATGGGGAGCACCGGTCTTGTTTGTCAAAAAGAAAGACGGGTCGTTCCGCATGTGCATCGATTATCGCGAGTTGGACAAGTTGACTGTGAAGAATCGATATCCTCTTCCCAGAATTGATGACTTATTTGATCAGCTGCAATGAGCTTCATATTTCTCCAAGATTGATTTTCGTTCTGGATATCATCAACTAAGGGTTTTTAAGGATGACATACCGAAAACAGCATTCAGGACTCGTTATGGGCACTATGAGTTTTTAGTCATGCCGTTCGGACGACTAATGCACCAGCTGTATTCATGGATCTGATGAATCGGGTGTGTAAACCATACTTGGATAAGTTTGTGATCGTATTCATTGACGATATACTTATCTACTCTCGATCGAAAGAAGACCACGAGAAACATCTTCGGGCTATATAGAGTCTGTTACAAGAAGAGAAACTTTTCTCTAAACTCTCGAAGTGCGAGTTTTGGCTTCGAGAAGTGAAGTTTTTGGGGCATGTGGTTAACGAGAATGAGATTCATGTAGATCCCGGCAAAATTGAAGCAGTGAAGAAATGGGATACACCGCAGACACCCTCAGAGATACGGTAATTCTTAGGATTGGCCGGATACTATCGTCGCTTCATTGCAAATTTTTCAAAGATTGCTTAACCGTTAACTATGTTGACTCAGAAAGACAAGAAGTTTGATTGGGGATATGCACAAGAATAAGCATTCCAAACATTGAAAGAGAAGTTATGCAACGCACCGATATTGTCCCTTCCAGACGGAACTGATGATTTTATGGTGTACTACGATGCTTCACATCAAGGATTGGGTTGTGTACTAATGCAGAAAGACAAGGTGATTGCCTATGCCTCATGACAACTTAAGGTGCGTGAGAAGAATTATACGACTCATGACCTGGAGTTGGGCGCGGTAGTATTTGCACTCAAGATATGGAGGCACTATCTGTATGGAACCAAATGCATCATCTACACAGATCATAAGAGCCTTCAACACATCCTGAATCAGAAAGAACTCAACATGCGACAACGATGTTAGGTAGAGCTACTTAGTGACTATGATTGTGAAATCTGGTATCATCCGGGGAAAGCAAATGTGGTGGCTGACGCCCTAAGTCGTAAAGAGCGCGTGAAACCACTACGTGCTCGAGCTTTGGGATTGACTATTTAGACAAACTTGAAAGCTCAGATCCAACTTGCACAAAGGGAAGCATTGAAAGAAGAAAACCTTGCGGGAGAAGAATTCCGAGGGTTAGACAAACAGATGAATTGCAAGGATGATGGCATACAATACTTCATGGATCGCATATGGGTACCCAAATGTGGAGACGTTCGTACCCTGATCATGGAGGAAGCACACAAGACACGATATTCTGTTCGTCCTGGTGCAGACAAGATGTATCATGATCTTAAAGATCTGTACTGGTGGCCAGGCATGTAGAGATACATAGCTTTGTATGTGAGCAAATGTTTGACATGCTCGAAAGTCAAGGCTGAACATCAAAAACCATCGGGATTATTACAGCAACCTGAAATTCCTGAGTGGAAATGGGAGAACATAGCCATGGATTTTATTACCAAACTCCCAAAGACGCCTAGCGGACACGACTCTATATGGGTCGTGGTGGATCGAATGACAAAATCCGCTCACTTCTTGCCTATTCGAGAAGACTACAAAATGGATAAGCTGGCAAGGTTGTACATCAAAGAGGTCGTGACATGGCACCGGGTGCCGGTGTCAATCATATCTGACCGTGACAGTCGATTCACTTCACAAACAGATGGCCAAAGTGAACGAACGATACGAATGCTGGAAGACATGCTCAGAGCTTGTGTAATTGATTTTGGTGGTAGCTGGGACACTCATTTACCATTGATTGAGTTCTCCTACAACAACAACTATCACACAAGCATTGGATGCGCTCCATTTGAGGCATTGTACGGGAGGAAATGTAGATCCCCAGTTTGTTGGGCTGAAGTTGGTGAGAAGCAGCTTACGGGCCCAGAGATCATTCAAGAAACGACTGACAAGATTTTCCAAATCAAAGACAGACTTAAAGCTGCTAGAGATCTCCAAAAGAGCTATGCTGACAACCGTCGGAAGCCTCTAGAATTCAATGTTGGAAATCACGTTTTACTCAAAGTCTCTCCCTGGAAAGGGATTGTATGATTTGGAAAGAAAGGGAAGTTAGCTCCTCGATACGTAGGACCATTCGAGATTACAGAAAGAATCGGTCCGGTGGCTTACCGATTGAGGTTGCCACAAGAACTTAGCGGTGTACATGATACTTTTCACGTGTCGAACCTCAAGAAGTGTTTGGCCGACGAGTCCTTACACGTACCAATTGAGGAAATCAAGATCGATGAAAAGCTTCATTTTATCGAGGAACCTATCTAGATCATGGACCGAAAGGTCAAACGCCTGAGACGCAGCAAGATACCGATCGTTCGCGTGAGATGGAACTCCAAACGAGGACCAGAATTCACGTGGGAACGAGAAGACCAGATGAAGCTCAAATATCCACATCTATTCGAGGATGACACTTTTAGACCTAGCACAAGTTGAATTTCGGGACGAAATTCTCTCAACTGGGGGATACTGTGACTCCGTCACCTCAAGGTCCGTCATTTAACGTGAATCTCGTTAACTATTCTTAGAACATTCATTCCTCACCTTCGTAGACTATTTGTGAGGACATCATACTTGTTTGGTTTTACTTTACAGCCGTGATACCATTACTTGCAACCTTAACGCTTACGGGTATCACCACCGACATCACAAATTATATGATCTTATATAATATAAACATCATAAACAACAACATATTCAAGATATAAGCAACATTAAACACATCCTTATAATTAGTATAACGCGAGTATCTACGTCGTTATCAACCGAAACAAGTTTGGGCACTCGGGGGCTAAGTGCAGGGACTAAACTTGACAAATTTCCAAACTAGGGCTGGGTATAAATACCCCACACCAGCCCTAGCCTTCACTTTCTGCTTTTTCTTCTTCTTCTTCACCTTCTTCTCCATTTTTCTCTCAATCTAGCACCAAAATCCGTCACGTTTGTTGCGTTTTCACCGTCAAATCTTGGTTATCATCGTGACTACTCACTTCTAGCAGGTAGATAACCTTGTTTGACCCGTTTCTTGCTCGATTTAACCTCTGTGTTTTCTAGGGTTTTCGGGTGCTCGGGTTCATCTGAGCACATGAGGTCGTGTGGGCTTTTGTTTTGTGTTTTTGTGTGTGCTTCATGTTTAGACATGTTAGTTTGTGAATTCTGGAGGTTCTTGATGTGTGGAACTCGTGCCCGGAGCAGCTGGACGCAGCTCTGCACTTCAGCAGTCGCGAACTTACTGTTCAGACGACTGGGTCTATCAGGCGACTGAGCCGTGCGACTGAGTGAGTCGTGCGACTGAGTCCATGCGTCTGAGCCTATCGTGCGACTGAGTGGTGCGACTGCGGTGAGTCGTGCGACTGAGTCCACACGTATAGGTGTGTGTGCGATTAAGTCAGTGCGATTGAGTCAATGCGGATGATTGTGTGCGACTGTGTGTATCGCACGACTGAAGATCCAGTCGTACGAATGAAGGTTCAGTCATACGAATGAAGCTGATTCGTACGACTGAGGGTTGAATCGTGCGAATGGAAGATTGAGTCGTGCGATTGGAGTGCTGTGTGGTACGACTGAATGCGTAGTCGCACGAATGGGAGTTCAATCGTGCAAATGAAGCTGATTCGCATGATTGAGAGTTGATTCGTGCGAATGGCGTGTCCAGTCGTGCGTCTTGTCTTGTCGTGCAAATGGAATCATTGTGTGCGAAGACAGTCTTCCTGTGTGTGGTATGTGTTGTCATGTGATGTTAAGGTGACATCGACACGGTTGCCATTGCTAATGACGATCTTTAAGATTAACACTATTGGACTTATTAATGTTATATCAAAATCCAATCAACTTAACACTTTGCAATTAGTAACAAACGAATCATAACACAAACACTTACCTAGTACTTTTCTGAAAATGGTAACACTTTTACACAAATGTTATCGACAATGGCAACGTTACTAGTGTCTAGATCTACATAAGATCTATTGTGTGTGTTTGTGTGCAAGTGTTACCCACGACCGAACCGAAACTGCCCGAACCTATTGAACATCATCTTATACTTTATGCTCATTATTAATGCTTGTTAGTAACTGTCAATAGGTGTTGACTGTTCATAGCACTCTACTGTTGGGAATATTCATCATTCATGCTTATCATCTATTCAGTGAGTTTCGTGGCCCCCTTTACGCTTATATAACTTTTAAACATTTTCAAACTTGGGGGAAAAGAATGCTCGCTTACTTGACACATTTTCAAGCATCTTCCTCAGTGGAAGTCTGCTGCAACTCTTATGGTTAACTTATTTTTCTTACCTTGTTGAATGATGCTATTATGTCTCTTGACTCTATGCTATGTTACTACCTTGTATATTACTTGGTGTCTTTACATTACTATGCGCTATTACTTTGATGCTATGTGTTGTATGATGTTACTTGTGAATGCTATTGACCTTGGATGCTCTCGGTGGTGTGGTTCTTCTTCGTGGGTCTACTTTGTGGTTCTTCTTTGCCGAGCATCCATTACAACCATTAATCCCGGTAATGGGACCTAAGGATTGGTTTGGTTGTAACCTATAAGTATGCGCTTAGTGGATCTTGCTACGTCATGTGGCCTGTCTTTTAATACAACCATTAGTTCCGGTAATGGGACCTAAGGATTGGTTTGGTTGTAAACTATACGTATGCGCTTTGTGGATCTTGCTACGTCATGTTAAACTTATTTTGCTATGGAAAATCTTTTAATACAACCATTAGTTCCGGTAATGGGACCTAAGGATTGGTTTGGTTGTAAACTATACGTATGCGCTTTGTGGATCTTGCTACGTCATGTTAAACATATTTTGCTATGGAAAATCTTTTATTAAAACCCTTAATCCCGGTAATAGGACCTAAGTATTGGTTTGGTTGTAAACTATACGTATGCGCTTTGTGGATCTTGCTACGTCATGTTAAACTTATTTTGCTATGGAAAATCTTTTATTACAACCCTTAATCCCGGTAATGGGACCTAAGGATTGGTTTGGTTGTAAACTATACGTATGCACTTTGTGGATCTTGCTACGTCATTTTAAACTATTTACACTTTGGAAATGCTTTCTTCACAGCCATCAATTCCCGTGAGGAACCTATGAATAGGTTTGGCTGTAACTATTTATAACTGGTAAAACCGCCTATACATAAGCATAGCCGCGGTAACTCTTTTTAAACTTACTCACTGTTTACAACTTAACATCTTTTACTACTTAAAACCTGCAAAGCTCACCAACAATTATGTTGACTGTTTTGAGCATCTCTTTTCAGGTGACCAAGGTAACTGAAGTTCTAGGAGTGATGCCTTTTAGTGGAGACCCTAGGAAGCATTTTTGAGACTGAACATACATGATGAACAATTCTTTTGTACATTGTTGCAGTCCACTAAACAATTAACATTCTTTTGAACACTTGTTCCCGGGTTGTGGGAAACTAAACAATGTTATTCTATATGATTATGTGATCCTTACATGATATGCTTATGGCTATGTTATCGTGAATATTGACTAAACGCAACACAAGTCTCCATTTGTGTTCGGGTGTCGTCATGACACGCTTGTCATCATATTTATATTGCTTCTCTATCGTATACCATGTGTTATGACTATCCCGTCTAGCTCGCATCCCCGTGTTTCCGCTATCAGCGGGGGTGTGACAATCACAAACCAAGAAACAAAACAAAGAGATGTAATTTCTCCTCAAATGCGCACAAAGCATCATCTTAGAACTAAAAAAGAGAATCCTACAAATACTCGCCATCATTAAGTGCTACAACCGTATCAACGCCGGCGTGGATGGCGGCTAGGAGATGCAACCACCCGACTTAAGGCAGCGGGCAATGGTGGAGGAAAAACACCCCCACTGAAAACCCCAAAACACGTCAGAGGGGAGGCCACAAAACTACAGCCAAGCTAGCTCGATGCCAGCTCCACCGCCACAGACACCACCTTATTCTCTTCACAAGACCTCAAATCTGTAGATCGTAAGTAACATCGGAAAAAACCCAAGTAAAAGCAAGAAAGCACAACTATGGTGAGGAACCGACAATGACATTGGGCCTACAATCGCCTCCATCGCATAGATGATGGAAAATCGATGATGACGAAGCGACCTCCAATTCGGAGAGGTAACTGCCTCGACTATTTCTGACACCACCGAGAACCACACAATTCTCTCTCTAAAACAACTGCATCGGTAAAATGAAAGGGTCCTAATAAGAGACACCCAGAATTATAAATCGACACCCATCTATACCGCGTATGGGTCCATACACGGCCCGTGTCTGGCGTATAGGTTTCGACCATTAATCCACCATTAATGTCTAACATTCCACGTCACATCAATCGTTAACACTACGTATAGGGTTATACGCGGTGTATAGGGCTATACGCGGCGTATAGACCTGTGGCCTATAGTCAAGTGGGTACAAAACGATTTTGTAGTACGTCTGACATCTATACGTGATCTATACATGGCGTACAGACCCATACACCATGTATAGATGTCAGACGTACTACAAAAGCATTTTGTACTAGGTACGAATATACGCAGCGTATGAAGCCATACGCGGTATGCGTGGCAAGCCTATACATGGCGTACAGGTAACAACCAACATTTTATACGTGGCTTATGGGTTCGTACGCCACGTATAAGTAATTTCAAATTTGACGGGACGCATTATTCGTTTTCAAATATATAAGAACGCTTTCGATCTCTCTGAATTGTGAAAACGTCTCTCTCAAAATATCACACTTTTTTATTCGTTCGTTATGTCGTTTTGGGATGGTACCTATTTGTTTGGTGAATATTCAAATGAATATTCAAGTGTTTCATATGTGACGGATAATAATCAAGATGATTCGTACGTTCAATCTTCTTACGAGACACGATTGCCAGATTTAAACCAATCGTATGTTCCCAATGATGAATTCAAGTTCTACTGAGAGTCAAGTTTGACCCGTAACAAAGTATTGAAAATCAGACCACAAAAGTATCGTTTGAAACGTCTCAAGAATTTTTATCACTCGATGAGATAGTCTGTTGGGCTGTTAATAGGGGACATGACAATGGTTACGTTATTATTACACGAAGATAAAAAAAAGGTCAGGTCGTAAAGGTATGGCTTATCTGTGATCGTGGTGGCGAACACAAAAGTAAAGCAACAGTTAGACGATCTGGTAGCAAAAAAATCGGATGTCCATTTAAATTAGTAGGGATATACGACAACAAGCGTCGTTTGTGGACATTAAAGGTGAGAAGTGACGAACATAACCATGATTCCGCTCAACATATGGAGGACACCCATTTGTAAGAAGGTTTTCTCAAAACGAACACAATTTGGTGAAGCAGCTTACTGATGAGAACATGGAGGCTCGTAGCTTCATATCAGCTTTAAAAAAGCAAAATCTTAATAACACATCCATAACCAGAGACGTGTACAATGCTCAGTATAAGGTAAGAAGTGAAAAGATAGTCAGTCAAACACCAATGCAAGTTTTAGAAAACTTTTTATCTTCTAAAAGGTACGTTTATTACACCCGAGAAGATCCAGATAGAATGTCATAGAAATATTTTTTGCCATCCAAAATCATACGACAATTGACGTGCATTCCCGCACGTGCTGATGATAGACGCTACATATAAAATAAACATGTACAAACTTCCGTTTGTTCAGATTGTTGGTGTGACCTCGACACACAAGACATTTTATGTTGCTCATACGTTTATTAGTAAAGAACAAGAAGATAATTTTGAATGGGTGCTTAATAGATAAAAAAGGTACGTTAAACAAGTGTATGGAACCACGCGTCATAATAACAGACAGAGATCTTGCTTTAATGAACGCATGTGTTAAAGTATTTTTGAACGCTTCAAAGTATTTATGCAGGTGACATATTGATGAAAATATCGTGAAACACTGTAAAGCAAGTTTTATGAAAGATGACTGGGGAAAGTTTAAATATGCATGGGCACGCTTGCGCGAGTCTCCCACGCTGGAGATTTACGAGTATAACTATAACCTTCTTTACGAAGGACTAGTTGAAGCGAAACGAGAAAATAAGTTTTTCATTATATACGTACATACAATACTGTTAAATATAAGAAAATAATTTAATTATGTTTTATTATATTTTCAGAAGTATTATCATATATAAACAAAAACTAGTTAGAGAGTTACAAAAAATGTTTGTATCAGCCTGGACTAACTCAAATCGCAATTTTGTATCACTAGATAGACTTGTGGAGTTTGTCGATCAATTGGTAAACGCACAAGAGGTAATTATAAAAGAAAGTTTTGAGACAAGCAAAATTAAAATCATGAATCGTCACAAACTCCCGTTATTTGATTACCTACGAGGCAAGGTTTCACAGAAAATTAAAATCATAAAATCATCAGCATATTTCACGTATACGAGATGTTCGACCCGATGGGAATTGTGGTTTTTTATCTATAGCTTTAGGTTAAGGGTTTAACGAAAATAAGTGGATTTATGTGCGGCAATAACTTTTATAGGAGTTGGACAAACATGAACTGGAATACAGAGAAGTTTTTGATCCTTTGTACCCCAGACAGTATAACGACTTACGTCACACTATAGATTGGTAATGTAACACCCTTCAAATCCACTGACGGGGTTTTACCGTCGGGCGTGTGACACACCAGGATCTCAGATAGCACCAGTTACACCAGACACGATAATTAAAAAACATCACATTAAGAAATAACTTTTAAATCAACCATAAGTGTTCCATGTTCGTGGAAGCATTTCAAAAATAGTAAGTCAATAATTCAACAATTTAACAAAGTCAACATGCGTTTAAACCATTAAGTAGTGAATGTTTAACAAAATATAACGATGGAGTTGTAATGTATGCCATGAATGCATCCTAGCTGAATCCTAACCTCGTGCATTCCTTTGACCTGAGAAAACATGTTAAAGTGTGTCAACATAAAGTTGATGAGTCCACAGGTTTAATCAACAAGTAATGTGTCACACCCCAACCTTGATGGCGGAAACGTCAAGATGTGAGAGTTAAGATCGTTCACAGCCATATAACGCTATTATTAAATCCAAATATATTATCCATAAGTTTCAAAGGTAATATTACAAACATAAGTCTCAAACAAAGATAACATCATGATATAAAAGTTAAATGTGACAAGTTCATTCTTTTATTTCTCTAGGTCCAACCCTAGATGTGATAAGCTTCAAAGTAGTAATCATGCTTGAGTATTTCATGAAACATGTTAAAAATAAAAGGTCAACAATAATGTTGGTGAGATTTTCATAGTTTTCAATACATAAGTATATAAAAGATGGCAATTCATGTTGTAAGTTAGAGAACAAAGTAACTAAGGATGTAAGACAGAATGCACAATCAAACCTTGACAAAGTTTTACAACTCTCAAACGTTTACAAGTATATACGATTAGCTAAGTGTACTTGGATCAATCAAGCAAGCTTGTCAGGCCCATAGATCTATGACGTAGCCAGGCTAGCAATAGTTAATGATTGTACATATATTCGACATTACATGGTAGCTACAATGTTCAACTAACCACAACACACAAGTAAATTGTCATAGGTTTACAAGAATTAAACGTTTACAAGTGCAATGATTATAAAGTAACATGTTTCACCCCAAAGTGTGAAAATATGAAAAAGGGGTATAGAAATACTCACTTGATATAAGTTGATGTTAAAGGTAATATCAAGTAATGTAATTGGTGCTCCAACGATTTCTTTTACAAGATACGTAAGCGTATATATTCCAAGATTAAGTTTAACAACAAGATTAACGATTAAACGTGAACTAGAGTTTCAATTGGAATTTAGGGGTTTAAATAATTAAATAATGAATCGTTTACGTTTTGGTATAATAAAGATGGTATGAACCAATAAAAATTATAATGAATGGTTCAATAATTGAATTAACATGATGTGTGAAAAGAAATAATTAATTTAATAATTAATTATATAAAACTTGATAAAGGTGATAAATCGAATACTTATTAAATGACTTTAAAATTATTTAAAATCTTTTATAGAGTTTTGAACTTTTTAAATGATTTATTATAAAGATCTTATAATAAAAAACTTTAAGAATAAAATATAATATGTTGTTTTATAAGTTAATTAAAAGTTTAAGAAGTAGATTTATTAACTATTTATGATATAAAATAGTTAATTAAAACATTGAATAATTAATTATTTAAATAATCATTTAAATAATCATTTGTATAATTAGTTATTTAAATAATCATTGAATAAGTAATTATTTAAATAATCATTGAAGTATAATTTATTTATCACATAAATGACTAAATAATATTTTTATAACTTTTTATTCTTTAACAAAATTAATTAAATCTAAGAATTATAAGTGTTAAAACCTTTAAAAATTAACTTGATATTTTCTGGAATAATTTAGTTAACAAAATAATTTTTATTGTGATTTAACAATATAATACAAATTTTCCGAATTATAAAAAAGTTAAGAAAACTAATTAAAACAAAATATGGTGGAGGCCCGGTTCGAACCCGGTTCGAACCTGGGACCTCATAGCCATAAACCATGCCACTTACTAGTTGGGCTATAGCCCGATCTGGTTAAAAGTTCGGCCTAAATGTTTTAAAAAACATCAATGATCAAACCCCCCAAATTACCAAGAACCCTAGAACGATTTGATTCTAATTGACCATCATTCGTGCGATTTAATCCAATTAACATTAGGGCTTTGTTTCCCCATGTTAAACCGATTATAATGATATGTATAACTTACATGATTATGTTCGAATTGATGGTCTTAGGTTACAGACGAGTCGTGACGGGTGGAAGTTGGTTTTTGGTGATTAAGTCGATCATAATCAAATTCGTTGAGTGTGTAGCATCCTTAGATAATATAGAGTAATAGCCCTTTATCAAGTGCGATCTCAGTTGCCCAGAAGGTGGAGTTCGACTAATTTGCAGGTCCGAACGAAGTTGGTGATCGATCTCGATATGTCGAGATGTTTGAGTGGAAATTGATGATCTAGAGTGATTGAGAGGACCGATTAGGGCATTAGCCCTCTGTTATGTGGTATTGATTTAATCGGTTTCACTTCAAACGAGTTAAAGTTTTGAATTGATGTTTTCGTTTATGGTGCACAACCTTAATCGACCGATTTAATTCAATTGAAGCCGAATTCAAGTTCGAAACTGATGTGCGTTTGTTATGGAGTAATTATTTGGATTGAAAATCGACTATTCTTGTGGTGCTATGGTCGCCGGAGACCCGCCGGACATGGTGGCCGGAACATGGGTCGAGGGGTGGGGAATGGTTTGGGTTATGTTTAGAAAAATTACACTTAGGTCCCTGTAGTATTGATTTGTCATTATTGTATGTCTAAACTTCTTTAAAATAAGGTTTCAATAATTACGTATTTAACCCCATGTTTTATAAATCCATTTAATAACTTAAATTATTTATTTATATAAAAAAATTATAAATCTTGTTAGCTATTTATTATTTAATTTCTAAGATGATTAAAAAAGTATAATAATCTTTATATATTTGTATATCTTTATAAATCTCATTTAAAAGTCTAAATTTTCTTTTTATATAATAATTGAATTCATAAATGATATATAAAACCTCATAAGTTTAACATTAAACTTTATAAACCCATACACTTCATAAGTTTTGTAGAAACTTTAGAATATAATTATTCTTTTTATATTACTCATTTTATTCTAATGAATCATATGAATTAGAAGTGTAGTTTAATCTTAATATTTTTTTTTGTTTTCCATTTATTAAATCATCTAAACAGTTTATAATAATACTTTATAAAGTAAAGAGTTATAAATTTATATATAGTCTTAATTGTTCTTTATAAAAAGGGCGTACCTGGTGCTACAAAGAGCTCCCGTGTTTTCGCAGGGTCCAGGGAGGGTCCGTCCCATTTAAGGGAAGATGTACGCGGTCTTTCCTCCACATTTTGTGGAGGAAAGACCGCGTACATCTTCCCTTAAATGGGACGGACCCTCCCTGGACCCTGCGAAAACACGGGAGATCTTTGTAGCACCAGGTACGCCCTTTTTATAAAGAACAATTAAGACTATATATAAATTTATAACTCTTTACTTTATAAAGTATTATTATAAACTGTTTAGATGATTTAATAAATGGAAAATAAAAAAATATTAAGATTAAACTACACTTCTAATTCATATGATTCATTAGAATAAATAAAATAAATTTGATAATGAAACTTTTCTTTACATGGAAGCTCAAAATGGGTTCGGGTTTTGGGTTTATAAATTAAAATTAGGCGGATTTTACAGTCTCCACTACTTTAAGAAATTTCGTCCTAAAATTTATTCACGAGAAGATTTGATTTCAAAGATATGAGGAGACTTGAACTTCATTTCGTGTTTGCAAGTGAACTTTTGGGAACGTTTAAATTTAATTAGTTTAATTATGATGTTTTCCTATGCTTAAGTTTGTTCAATTTCCTGATTTGAGATTTCGGACGTTTCTTGACAAAGTGTATAATATCATCAATTTAAAATTTTAGTTGATAAGCTTTTGTATTCCAGACGATGCATGACGATTAGGAAGGTTTTGTCATGGGTGAAGCATTAAGCATATGATTAATACGAAACTCGGCTTGACGAACATGAGAAATATGTTTAAGACACTTTTGGATGAAATACGAATCCAAAGGAGCCTCTTAGAGCAGATAACATTGACATGGTTCTTAGATGACTAATCCTTGTTTACTATGTCATTGATATTCCAAAAGTTATGTTAGTGTAATGTTCATACGAGTATCGTGTTTATTAAGATTAAAGGTTCGGTTCAGAATAAGAGTATCGTTGTAATGGGTTTTCAGAATAAGTGTGGTTTTAAGGAGAAGACATTCAGAAAGATTATTAAGAGTCCTTTAGAGAATTGGATATTGAGTTTTAAGATTCAGGAAGACAAGATCAATGGTAAGACGATTCAAGAAATGATGCAATAAGTAGGGGTTGGATTTTTAATTATAATTCAACAATAAACAAAGATGGCGTTCATAACCAGATTAAAATTTAAATAATTCAGGATATCATCGATAAGGGCAATCCCACATGGTTCATCAATCCCATGAACATTGCCGAACATTGATATAACCAGAAAGGCATGACACAATTTCATAATGACTTTATCTTGTACGAAGGATTGTTTTAGGAGTGTTATCATCGTGCAATTAAGTTTTGATGATAACCCGAAAGAAAATCATTAAGTGATAAATAAAAGGTTCCCTAAAGCTAGATCACACGACAAATTGAAACATAATAGTGTGAGAAAAGAAAGCGATTTATAATTTAAATGTTCTAGGATTGGACCTAAGATTACCCTAAGGTGATAAAGACCTCTTTTGCGTTCAGGAATCATGTTTTTAGCTTGTCTGGTTGGAACACTATCGTCGATAAATCAGATAACGGCGTTCACCCTTAAAGGTATTACATGTTTCTTGTCAATTGAAGTCTTGAAAATCTTGGTAGATTTGAGATCAAGGAATGGGAATAGTCACCAAGGTGTGGTCATCACTCCTAGCTTGGTGGTGTATTTCCCAAAGTATGACTCTTAACTACCAAACGAGAGCTTGATCCTAACTTATTATTGAGGATCCACAAGAATAAAATGAGGTAACTTACCATTAAGGTAAGGATAATCACTCCTGTTGATACACATGTCCCTAGTTCTAGTCTAGTGAGCGTCAATGTAATAGAATTTCATCTTGTAACACATATGTAATGTTTTATCAATGAAATGAAAAACTCTTCTATAATTTTTTGTTGGTTGTTTAATGTCATATCTATTAATATTATTTATTGTTCCACGCATATATGAACATGTTATATAGGTTTACAGTTGTTAGACATAGTTTTGATTCATTAAAGGTTTAAGAATGTGTTTAACTAAGTAATCTGTTTCAGTCGCATGACTGGACCATATGAATGGGACAATCGCACAACTGATCCAGGTGATTGAATCAATCACACGATTGAGTCATAAGACTGACTCAGTCATATGAATGAATCAATCGTATGACTCAGTCGCACGACTGAGCCAGTCGCTTGGCTCAGTCGTACGAATGAAAGCTGTAACCTATAAATACCACTTAATTCGTGGAAAAACAAGACACTTCAATAATTCACAACCCTAGCCGTCCCAGTTCACGCAGAGCGTCCCTTCCAAGTTCATAAAACGTTTCAGATCATTCCTACTTCATTCTTAACGTATTCTAATCGTTAGGTTTGATCCGGATAACGTTCTCCCTGATTGGATCGCCAATCAAATAGAATTCCGTGCTATTTGATTCGGTTTCACATAGAATCAGTTAGTACTCAGTCCGTACACGGTCCTAGCAAGTGGTATCAGAGCTTTGGCTCTTGATTCTTCGTGGATTCAATCTTGTTTTTGAAAAAAGTCAACGTTTTTAAGCGAAATGATCCGTTCTTTCTGCTCAAAATCCAGTTTTTACATGTGCATGCTTTGAAAATTGAGTCTTTTTCGAGTTGCAGCCGTCTAGGGTACTCAAAATTGTGTTTTAGGTCGAATTGTGTGAAAAAGGTTGAAAAATTTTGAAGTCAGCATCTCAGTCGCCTGATTGACTCAATCGCACGACTGAAATCCAATCGCCCAGTTTAATCCCACGACTGGACCAATCGCTCGTTCAATCGGACGATTTTCCCAGTCGTTCTGTTCATTCGCACAACTGCTTTAATCGCCAGCCCAGTCGTCCGACTCAGCTCAATCGCACATTGATTGTCTCAGTCGGCCTTCAGTCGGCCTTCAGTCGCCTTTCTCAGTCGCATACACAGTTTGTTTTTCAAGTTTAAGACTACTTCATTATGGACTCAGAGAACTTTGCATTCTCAGCAGGGAAGGACTCCAGGATCCAGAACCTTTTGCTATTGGAAAATGAGATTGGGAACCATAGTAAACCACCCAAGCTGTTGTCTCTTGATGAATTTCCTTAATGGAAACAAAGGTTTGAGATTCATCTTAATGGAGTGGATACAAATCTCTGGAATGCTATTGAAACTGGCTACACTATGCCAGTTGGTGCTGATGGCATACCCCTGACTTGAGTGGACTAAGTGATGCCCAAAAGATTGCTTATAATGCAGAGAAGAAAGCCTATGCTATGTTGACCCAGTCAATTCCCAAAGACATCTTCCATCAATATTCAGAACATAAGCAGAGCAAAAAGTTCTGGGAGGCTCTTGAGAAGAGATATGAAGGTAATTCTACACTCAAGTCACTGAAGGTGAAAGCGTTGAAGAAAGAATTTGACAACTTCTCTTCTATTAGGAATGAAAGCTTGGATGACATCATAGATCGCTTCTACCATTTGATGAGTGAACTTCACACTCATGGTGTTACAACGTCTAAAGAAGAAAAAGTTGCAAGCTTGGCTGATGGGTTACCAGAGAAGTGGGATTCATTCATTTCCACTCTGAGATACAACTCAGTGCTGGAGACTTTGGATATCAATGATCTTATCCTGAAACTGAGAGAAGAAGAGGTGAGACACAAGTACAAGACAAAGAAGGGAGCATACACTCAGGATCCATCTCTCTACAACGTTACTCCTACTCCAACTACTAAATCCTCTAGTGCCCCTCTGCAGACTGCCTTTATGTCTAATGCATCATCTGCAACTGGTCAAATCTCATCGTCTGGTGGTGAGTCACATGTTTCATCAGGGGTTTAACAAAGTCCTACAGTTGCTCAATCAACAAAGTTAGTGACAGAAAATCTGGGAAAAGTAACTGTGGAAGTGGCTAATGAGCACATGGACCTACTTGCTGCTGTGGTTCATTCTTATGATGGTTTGGTTGCAGGAAAGATTAGGAACTGCCACTTGGCTGATAAAGACTATGAGCAGGTGGATGAAAATGAACTGGAAAGAATGGACATAATTTGGGCTCTCGCAAGTGCTGTGCGACGAGCAAAGAAGTTTGTGAAGAAGATGGGATAGAATCTGGTGGCTACCAAAGATACTACTTTTGGTTTTGACAAGTCTAAAGTGACCTGTTTCAACTGTGGTGAAAAAGGCCATTTCAAGCGGGAATGTGTTAAACCGAAGAAGACTGGCAATGGAAACCCTTTCTCGTTCTTCAACAAACAGGATAAAGAGAAAAAGACAGCTTCAACAAGCAGTGATTAAAGGCAATGGCTGCTCAAGGTGATGAAGGACAGGACTGGTCCTTCCGATTCTTAACTGATGGTGAAGCCAATATTGCATCTGTTGAAGATCTGAATGAAGACTCAGCGAGTGAGGGGGAGAACTCACTTGAGCTTGACACTACTGATGTGGATGAGACCTTAGCTGCTGTTAATCAACTTGTTGAAAATGAACTGAATTCTAAATCTGAAGCACAACCTGAACATCAAAATGCTTTTATGGCTGGAACATCTACATCTGCACAGGTAGAATCAAAAGATGATTTGTTTTGTTAAACACGCTTGTGTTGAATGTGATAAATTTAGGGAAAGCATTGATCTGAAATTTTCTAGGTTATTAGATCATAATGATAACTTAGTAAATGACTTAAAATTGTGCACTGAGGCAAACAGAGTGTTAAAAAAAAACGAGAGCAGCTATAAGGAGAAAATTGAAGCGTTAAAGATACAACTAAAAGAAGCAGAGGTTGTCGCGTTTAACCAAGAAAATGATATAAAGTTTTATTTAAAGACAATTGAGGAAACTAAAAAGGATAGAGCTGTTTTGCAAGTTGAAAATGAGTCTTTAAAGCAAAAACTCCACAGTCTAGCTAGTTCTTCTCATATTTTGAAAAACTTGGTTAAGGAACGTAACAACGGGGAAGGGTTGGGTTATAAGGTTGTGCCTCCACCACATGAGATCCTGTTGAACACCAAAAAATATCCTACTAATAATAATCCAATAAAGGACCATGTGGTGACTACTCCCCTGGTCAGCGATCCGGACACAGCAGTTAAACCTGTTCCTCCGGCTGCTGATCAGACAACATGAACATCAGGCACAACAGGTAAAAACATCACTGAAAACTGGGTGGAAGAGAATGTTCAAGCATCTCTTGGGTTGGTCCAAAATTTGCTACCACACAACCTAAGATTTCAAAAACTACTCAAACTAAACCGGTTAAGCAAGATAATAATCATCTTCAAAGACAAAACCCCCATAAGGTTAAACAAGTAAAATTTGTCAAGGAAGGTGAAAATCAAAGGAGTGAGACCAAAAATTCAGTCCCTGAAGTTTACTCACCGCCCCATAAGAGATCTCCTAGTCCTGTTGAAAGGAGATCATGCTATACTTATGGACAACGCGGTCACATCTCTTCAAACTGTCCACGCTATCAGACACCCAAAATTAAAATTGAACTAGACAATGAAGTTAAACTGGTTTCAAAACAGAGATCTAAGACTCTGGTTAGGTCTAAAACACTTGTTAGGTCAAAAACACCTTCTAGGTCTTTTACCTCTCCTCAACGCCATAGACAACACAGACAAGTCACTGGCAAGTCTATGATGCCTGAGGTGAAACCTGTTTTTGAAACTAAACCTAAGGTTCAAACTGTAAATTAGTCATTGATTTACCATAAACAATCCTTTCACAAGGATGGTTTGTGGAAAGCCAAAAACCTGAAGTGTCTGAAAGCATGGATAAGTTGAAGATTGAGGTTCCACCTACTGATAAAGGACAGCGGGTCAAGTTCGTGATGTGTGATGCCTCTGGGAAACCCAAGCCAGTCAAGGCTTGGGTCCCCCTCCTTAACTAATTATTTTCTATTATGTGCAGGTTGTCCGCTATAGTGCTTCTACCAACACATGGATAGTAGATAGCGGAGCATCCAGGCACATGACAGGAAATCAGTCTCTCCTTTACAATGTCAAACAAATTAAAGGGGGACACGTTTCTTTTGCTGGAAACAAAGGAGGATATATTATCGCACAAGGAGAAGTAGGTAATGCAAAGGTAAGGTTCGATAAAGTTAATTTCGTTCAACAATTGGAAAACAATCTGCTTTCAGTGTCTCAGATATGTGACAAGGGCTTCAAAGTTCTGTTCGACAATTAGAAGTGTTACATTCTGAAGAAAGAGATGGATATTCTAGAGGAGCAGGTATTAATGTCAGCATCTAGGTATAATGACCTGTATGTTCTAGGCATGTCTAATGCTTCTACAAGTGTGTCTACTGTTCAATGCTTTTTGTCTAAAGCTATAGAGAAGGATTCTATCTCATGGCATAAGAGAATGGGACACATTAATCACAGGAAGATGAATCATCTGATTCATAACAACTTAGTTGATGGAGTTCATGTTAAGCACTTCAAACTTCCAGATTTTTATGTCTCATACAAGAATGGAAAGCAGACCAGGAAATCTCATAAGACCAAGCACGTAAATTCTATCGAGATGCCCCTGGAGCTATTGCATATGGACCTATTCGGTCCCTTCAGCACGGTGCTCATTACAGATGACTACTCTCGGTTCTCCTGGGTGATGTTTCTGAAAGCAAAGTCAGAAACCTTTGACTCATTCAAGGTGCTCGTTACTACACTTGAGTCTCTCTACAAGCTGAAGGTTAGGAAGATTCGTTCATATAATGGAACAGAGTTCAAGAATCAGTGGATGGAAGCTTTCTGCAAAGAAAAGGGAATTGTGTATCAGTTCACCTCTGCATACACACCACAGATGAATGGAGTTGCTGAGCGGAAGAACAGGAGCTTGATCGAGACGGCCAGGACTATGTTGGCAGATTCAAAGCAGCCAGTGCAATTCTGGAATGAAGCTGTTGTCAACGCATGCTACACACTTAATCGTGTATCAGTTGTCAAGAGGCATGGGAAGACTTGCTATGAGTTGCTTCAGAAACGTAAGCCTAACCTGGAGTATCTGGAACCATTCGGAGCTCCATGTACGTTACTGAAGAAGACTCCGGAGGGTAAGTTTAGTGAAAAGGCAGATCAGGGGATCTTTCTAGGATACATCATACCAGATAAACGAGTTTACAACAACTCAACTGGTCAGGTCGAAGTATGGTGCAATGTCGACGTTCAACGATTCACCATCCCCCCTGCTGGAAAAGTTCCATCGTCGTTCTTCGACTACGATGGCTTTTTCAAATCATTCAACCTTCCTCAGATAGATTTAGACGAAGAGATTGCTACTCAGATGATGCATGATGTTCTAAACACATCGAATCTGGATACTAGCAATACAACACCTGTGAGTGGTTCATCGGGATCTTCACCCGCTGATCAGGACGAGAGTGATGACTCATTAGATGATGAAGAAGCAGCTGAGACAGGCATTATGCATAATGTTGATCAAGAGGAAAGCTCATCAGCTGCTGAACATGCATAAGGAAATACGGATACTGAATCTCCTGTCACAAATCTGGATACTGAAGTTGTCGTCCCTACGACACCTATGACAAGGACCAGTACGAATCATCCGCAGGAGGCTATCATTGGAGACTTACAATCCGGCTTGCAGACAAGAAATCAGTTGTATTCTGCTGATTACACTACAATTATGGAAAAGGGCTACGTGAATGATGGAGCATTCAAATTCCTTGTATCTCAAGTCGAACCTAAACACGTAAGCGATGCCCTGAAGGATGAGGCCTGGGTCAATGCTATGCAAGAGGAGCTGCTACAATTCAAGAAGCTTGGAGTGTGGACACTTGTTGACCGGCCGAGAGGAGTGAAAGTGATAGGCACCAAATGGGTGCTACGCTGCAAGAAGGATGACCAAGGTGTCGTTATCAGAAACAAGGCACGGTTGGTTGTTCAAGGCTTCAGACAAGTTGAAGGAGTCGACTATAATGAAGTCTTTGCACCAGTAGCTAGAATGGAAGCAATCCGCATCTTTCTAGCCTACGCATCTTACATGAAGATCAAAGTCTATCAACTAGATGTAAAGAGTGCGTTCCTTCACGGGGAAATCTGTGAAGAGGTCTACGTCAGTCAACCGAGGGATTCGAAGATCCTTATCATCGGGACAGAGTCTACAAGTTGGACAAGGCTCTGTATGGGCTACATCAGGATCCTCGAGCCTGGTATGAAAAGCTCTCCACCCACCTGCTGAAACACGGGTTTCGCAGGGGTGTGATTGGCTGCACACTGTTTATCAAGGAAAGAGACGGAGATTTACTGATGATGCAAATTTATGTGGATGACATTATCTTCGGTTCGCGAAACGAAGATCTGTGTAAAGAATTCGAATCTATGATGAAGGCAGAATTTGAAATGAGCGCCATGGGAGAAATGAAGTTCTTCCTGGGATTACAGGTGGACCAGACACCTACCGTATTTTTCTGCATCAGACTAAGTATGTCGGAGACATTCTTAGTCGATTTGATATGGAAAATGTCACTACTGCCGGTACCCTACTCGCCATAAATCATGATGTGGCTCCTGATGAGAATGGGGATTTGGTGGATGCCACTATGTATCGTGGGATGACCGGATCTCTCATGTATCTCACTGCCTCGCGTCCAGATATCATGTATGCCACATGTCTATGCTCCAGATATCAAGCAAAACCGAAAGTAAATCATCTGATCGGGGTGAAAAGGATCTTTCGTTATCTGAAGGGTACACCAACACTGGGGTTGCGGTATCCTCATGACGATGACTTCGAGCTAACGGCGTATAGTGACTCAGACTATGGCGGCTGCAAGATGAACTTCAAGTGTACATCAGCAGGGTGTCAGTTTTTTGGAAGGCGCTTAGTCACGTGGCAATGCAAGAAGCAGACCTCGGTTTCCTTATCAACCTGTGAAGCTGAATACGTTACTGCTGCAAGCTGTTGCTCTCAGACTATCTGGATCCAACAGCAAATGCGGGACTACGGTTTGCACTTCTCTAACACTCCTATCTATGTTGATAACTCTGCTGCCATAGCAGTTACTAAAAATCCGGTTTAACACCCTAAAACTAAACACATCGGCATAAAGTATCACTTCATACGCGACTGCTATGAAAAACAATTAATCGATGTGGTTAAGATAAACACGGATTTCCAACACGCTGACCTCTACACTAAACCGTTTGATAAACCTAGATTTTTCTATCTGTTAGAGGTAAATGGCGTGAAAAAGAAAAGTGACATCATCTCAGAAGAAACAGATGCTTAGTCCGACACTGGTTCAGTTTTATTTTTATTTTACTTTTATTTTATTTTATTTTTTAATTTCCTTGTCTAATAAAAATCAAAAACACAAAAAATTTTCTGTTTTAGAATTTTAGGGGGAGATTAGGTTATGTTCAGTATTTATTTACTTAAAAAAAGGGGGGGGGGGAAGGGCAGATAAGCTAAAAGGCAAAAACAACAAAGATAAGATAGTGATTCTACACAAATGGAAAGTGATAGTACACAGACGTCTAGTTACTTGGAACACCAAAAAGATTTTAAATATTTGAAATTTTAGTTTAAATTAAATCACAGAAAATTGTAGTCAGAGAACTCTATGTCTAACAAAATGGGAAAATGATAGTACGCTTGAGTGTTACTGTAATTACACGGAGAAAGGTGATCTAGGGAGGTGTTAGTTCACTATACGATGTGTCGGTAGATTCAACACAATAGACTAGTAGACATCATTGGTGAACTCAATTTAAACTAAATGATTCAGCTGACTGTGGGTTCCCATCTTATCACTGGTTAACACAATCAATTATTTCCAATAAGGAATGATGAGCAAATAAACGCCACTAAATGTGTGCGGATGACCACAAAAGGAGCAAAGCACGAAAAAAAATGAAAATAAACGCAATCAAGCTGATAACATATGTTGTTGGTGCGTTATGTGCGAAACAAAATAAGAAATGCTCAAACAAGGAGATAGGTTGTGTGCCTCTCTGCTGTGCGATGGCACTGACCTGAGGATAAGCATAACCTAGATATTCTAGAAATCATTGTTGTTTGCCGCCTCTCTTCTGTGCGATGGCACTGACCTGAGGCTTGGTTTCTCTTTGAAAGTTCTAAGAATAGTCTCTTCTTGTCAAAATACCCTTAGACCGCTCGAAAGTCCTCTAAGGAATGTTGATTACCATATAAGCTTGGGACCCACAAATGTTGGTTGAAATAAGGTAACCTAACACATCACCAATACGTGTCAAAAGTCTGTGTATGGATTTAAGTGGACAAACATACTGACAATCGTCGTGGATGCACCGCCTGATGTTGATAATCAACGTGTGTTACGTATCAGATCAAGCATGATTCCCAGTTAGAAATTAGAAGTCTCAGATGAATTAGATACTGTGATATGTAAATATGCTAGTTTCCATTTCAATAAATGTATAAAAAGTTCCAAGTAATTGAGTTTATGCCTGTCTGATTCCATAAGAATCTGTCTTGGAAATGATGTTAATGCAAATAGGCTGTTCTACCCAACCCTAAGAAAATCACAAAAACATGTATATTTTGTTACTTAGTTTAGTCTTTTAATTTATTTGTAAAGTGTGTCAGTGTCGGACTGTGCTATGTTACTTATTGCAGTTAATGTCACAAATGAGCTTAAAGTTAATCTAAAACAAATTGTTTCTGAAAAGATAAAAGGATCATGTCTGAGATGATCAGGTGGATAAATGGATCATTTCTGAGATGATCAGGTGGATAAATGGATCATGTCTGAGATGATCGGGTGGTTAAATGGATCACGTCTCAGGTGATCTGGTGGATAAATGGATCACGTTTGAGGTGATCAACATGTTTTAATCCAAAAGTGATCATGTCTGAGATGATCAACTGCTCATAATGTTTATCAATTGATAAATCGGACTAAGTGTCATATGGTAAAATGGTCAAAATGTCATAAGTATGGCCCCTTCGCACGACTAAACCATAAGTATGGACCAGTCGTACGATTGGAGCATATGAATGAGTCAAATCGTACGATTGGACCATGCGAATGAGCCCAATCGCACGATTGGAGGTGACCGACTGTGTCAGACGTCTGAATGAACCTCAACCGTACGATTGGAGATAAGCGATTGAGTGAATCGTACGACTGAAGCTCAGTCACACGACTCACTCATGCGACTAGGCTCAGTCGCACGACTAACTTATGAGACAAGGCTCAGTCACACGACTGGAAGTTGCCCTAGTATAAATACAAGTTGAATCGGCCTCAGTCGCCCCATTCACCCAAATCGCCCTTTATTCGTACGATACGTCGACACTCTGTCAAAATTTCTTTCGATCCATTTCCACCATATATTTGCACATTCTAACGTTTGATATTGCTCATACAGGTAATATGAGTGGTTATACATCAAAATTTGGATTATAGACATCGTATGGACTGGACTTTTTGACCTAACAGTAACTTCAACTTAACTGGACAAATAAACCATCTAAAATGAACTATAAGATCAAATTAATGGTACAAGATGCTCAGTCGGCCTACTCTAAGAGTAATGAGCCTAATCTCAATGTTTAACATCAAGTTTTGCTCAAAACATGAATTTGAATGGACAAACAGTCGAATAGGCGACTGGAAACTCTTATGAATCTCAATCGTACGACTGAGATGAACGATTGACTCAATCGCACGACTGAACCATACATATGAGCTCAGTCGCACGACTGAGGTAAACATATGAGAAGTCATGCGACTAAGTCCAATCGCATGACCCAGTCATACGAATGAATTCAATCGCACGACTAGATCTCAGTCGTGTGTTTAGTCGCACGACTAAACCAAAGTTTAAAGTTCATTAACTTAAATTAGCTATCTTCAATATGTACTAACGTTTATTTGTTTTGTGTGAACAGATGGCTAGTAGGTGGTCTATGATCACTAAGCACAACATATGTACTCATCTAGACCTGACCTCCCGTAACGTGACGGACTTCACTGTGATCATTATCTTTCTACGATGCTCGAGGATATTCCGAGCGATCTCAGCTCAGTGTACACCCTATAGGTCGATACAGCAGTCATTTTGGGAAAATGTTGTGGTCGACAGGTCCAGGGAGCCTTATACTATTAGAATCTCTATCTTTGGACAAGACATCGAGCTATCTGAGAATGACATACGGACGGTACTGGAGTTTGGGGACGATGCAGGATGCCCAACTAGACTACATCCCCTTACTGTCCGAGGCTGTTTTGTGAGAGCAAAGTACTCGGGGGACATCAACTCAAGTATGCTTAACAAAAGCAACTGGTGCCCCCAATTCAAGTATGCTTCTACGGTGTATAGCCTCAAGGAAGGGCGGTTTTGATGAGCTATCAGACTAGATGCAGAATGCATTTGCTGCTCTGGTGCTGAACTTCCCGTTCAGCTTCTCTAGGATGATCTTCACCTATCTGGTGGAGAACATCGAGGCAAAAGGGAAAGAGAGGTTCTGTATGTACTCGAGGTTCATCCAGATGATTATAGACCAGAAGCTCCCTCAGGTGCCGAAAGCTCAAGAGGATGCTGTCATCCTGGAGATCATGGACGACACCACATGGGAAGGATGAAAGTATACCGGGGCAAGCAGGTCAAACCCCCGGTGAGGAGGTTGTTTGGGCACCTAGCCCGGGAGGACTACGTGGCGCCAGAAAGGCGTAAATGGTGCCACGATGATAGTGACTACGATGTGGAGCACATAGTTCTCCCTGTGATGATTCTGATGATGACGACGATGATGGTGGAGATACAGGTATTGAGACCACTACTGCTGATGTTACATGTCCTCCATCACCATAAGAGGGTTTAGAGAAGGCAGGATTCCATCAAGGTTTTTAGCCTGATGAGGAAGACAAGTCGGATGATGAGCCCCTGGTGCGAACGGTAGGAAGCCGTATCGTAGCCACGGAGAGGGGTATTAGGGCGGTTGGCAGACGCCCTGGAGAGTCTGGGGAGACTGTCACTGACCCATCTTACATCCCAGACTCTCCCAGTAGCCGAAGGGGAGCCTCCGGGTCCAGGGGGACTCGGAGGAAATGGATGGCTCAGCCTCATGGGCTGAAGCCCAAGCGAAGGAGGTTCACCCTACTCACTACCACCACATCCACCACCACTACCACCACTACACCACCCACAGCCACCACCACTACTACCACTCCTCCACCTATTACCATTACACCACCAACCACCTCTATACCACCCCCAATCTTCACTACCTCCACTACACCACCAACCACCTCTATACCACCCCCAGTCTTCACTACCTCCACTACACCACCAACCACCTCTATACCACCCCCAATCTTTACCACCACCACGAGCCACCAAGCCGGACCATCCCCTTTCCCCACAGGATCATCCCTTCCTCCTATTGGAGTGGAGGATCAGCTTGCAGCACTTAACATAATGGTGTTGAAGCTGTTAGCTGCAGATGAGGAGAAGGCAGCTCGACTTCGTCACCTTGAGGAGTAAAACACTTCTCAAGCTCAGCATATTGCTCAGCAAGCTGAGCAGATCTCCTAACTCCAAGAGCAAAACGTCCTGTCTACTTAGAAGATTGAGGAGTTGGAGTCAGCCAATAAGAAGATTTTGCTAAAGCTGAAGGGGTCGCAAGCTGAGCCACTGAAGATAGGGGAAGGAGAGGATGATGACGATGGTGATGATGATGAGGATGATGATGAAGGGGATGAAAGTGAAGATGATGAGGGGGAGGGTGATGACAGGGTCGAGGCAAGGATGGTGATGATGATGAAGGGGATGCCGCTGCATCTGCCTCTGCTCCTGGTCAAGAGCAAAGGACCAAGAGGAAACAGGACCAGGTAGCATCATCGTCCGCCCCGCCTACCTCCCCATCTGTCGAAGACCCTGCTATGATCAAAGGCAAAGTTCAAGATTAGATGTCTATTTATTATTAAACCTTGTTCTTGAAATCATGTATCATCTATTGGGTTAAATAAATGAAAAGTTAAACCCACATGTGTTATGTGCTTAATTTATACTAACTTGTATTGTGTTTCGTTATTTCTTTAACAGGTTCATCTACACAGGCTGACAAGCATGATGTAGTACCCCTTCGACAAATCGAGACACAATTCACAATGATTCTCGATTTGCAAAGGATAGTACATCGCTCTGTCAGCTACATGCCTGAAGAAGGAGAGATCATACATGATTTGACTGACGAACAGATTGCTGAGCTATTCAGTCTAAATCCAGATGAGCTGGTGAAGGATGCTCCAGAGGTCGACGTTGTCAGTGATGAGGAGCTACAGGACGTCGACGAGGTGGAGATAGAGGATGTAACTGCTGATCATTATCCCCAGTATACTAACACCGAGGGCGAAGTTCTACCGGATTTGGGAGAAACTTTTGACAGCAGTGCATTTGACAAAGTTGAAGAGTTGACAGCTGCAAAAGAAGCTACAACAGAAGATCATCAGGCACATGATGCTGATCTAGCATCCAAAAAGGCTGAGTGGGCAGCCTGCCTGGAGGAGATGAAGAAACAGCGCGTGCCTACAAAGTCAAACGCCTACACCAAGCTCTACAAGGTAAAGAAGCATCAGAAGGTGTCGGGCAAGATTATCAGCTGGGCGTACTTTGAAGACCTCAAAGTATATGCCATCAAAAGGGAGAAGGGAATAGAGTATTTCAGATTCCCACACGATCTGAAAACTCTCCCTGGATTTGAGCTAAACCGTCTAGCCAACTTGAGCCTCCTGTATGCTGTTCCCGGAAAGATATCGGGATGGTTTGAGAAGGCTCTGAAGAAGGAGTATCATACGAGGTGGGTCAATTTTAAACCTTAACAACCTAAAAGGTTGATTCATAAGATAGAGGTTGATCCCACCTTCGAAAGACCAAAGGTGGTCTTGAGATGGCACCCTCCGCGCACAATGTCGCGTATTCCACTGAGGGAGATGCCACAAGATTTTGCACCCCATTTTAAATGGTGGTATTATGACTGGCGCACTGGTGAGGCCATCATTGTTTTGGATAAAGAAGAGAAAGCAGAGACGATTAGGGTGTTCGGTGGCTAACCAACTTGTCTGCTTTAGATGTCTACATCTTGTACAAGTGGCCATTATTTTTGACACTCAGGATATCGTGCAAGCACTTCAGTTTCAATATGTTATACATCTATGCTTCGCACTTGATATTCATGCTGGGGTTTCACGAGAAGAAAGAATGAAGAGATATGAAGAGTTCAAGAAGGAAGTTAAAGTTTAGCTAGATCTAGGTCCAAGGGGGAGTTTGTTGATACACATGTCCCTAGTTCTAGTCTAGTGAGCGTCAATGTAATAGAATTTCATCTTGTAACACATATGTAAAGTTTTATCAATGAAATGAAAAACTCTTCTACAAATGTTTGTTGGTTGTTTAATGTCATATCTATTAATATTATTTATTGTTCCACGCATATATGAACATGTTATATAGGTTTACAGTTGTTAGACATAGTTCTGATTCATTAAAGGTTTAAGAATGTGTTTAACTAAGTAATCTGTTTCAGTCGCACGACTGGACCATGCGAATGGGCCAATCGCACAACTGAACCAGGTGATTGAATCAATCGCACGATTGAGTCATAAGACTGACTCAGTCGTACGAATGAATCAATTGTATGACTCAGTCGCACGAGTGAGCCAGTCGCTTGGCTCAGTCGTACGAATGAAAGCTGTAACCTATAAATACCACTTAATTCGTGGAAAAACAAGATACTTTGATAATTCACAACCCTAGCCGTCCCAGTTCGCACAGAGCGTCTCTTCCAAGTTCATAGAACGTTTCAGATCATTCCTACTTCATTCTTAATGTATTCTAATCGTTAGGTTTGATCCGGATAACGTTCTCCCTGATTGGATCGCCAATCAAATAGAATTCCGCGCTATTTGATTCGGTTTCACGTAGAATCAGTTAGTACTCCATCCGTACACTGTCCTAACAACTCCTATCTTAACGATGAAGTTTTATAGAAACAAAATATAGCAAAATGAAAAGCTTCATCAAAGTATAGAATTCACTCCTACTTTGATGAGGTCATTTCATTTGAGGAAAATACCATCCATAAAATTTTAAACGGGTGAAATTATAATCAAGGTATGGATTTCACGCCTATCTTGATGATTGAATTTTATAATAATAAGAAAACAATCGAGAATTGACCTTTGTCACCAAAGTATGGGATTCAATCATATTTCGGTGAGGTCATTTCATTCATGAAATAAGAGTTCCAAAGGAAATGATTGAAATCCATCCTCAAAACAAGGAAATCACGCCGATTCAGAGGATGGGATTTCATAAAACACACAATAGAAAAATTGAAAAAAACATCATCAAGATACGAAATTTACTCCTATTTTAAGGAGGTAAATTCCATTAGTAAAATACGAATTCATAAAATCAAAAAGAAGAAAATGATCATCAAGGTAAGGAATTCACTTCTGTCTTGACGATGAAATTTCATAAGAACAGTAATAGCGAATGGAAAGTCATCACCAAAGTAAGGGAGTCACCCCTATTTTGATGAGATAGAATCATTTAGGAGATACAAGTTTCCTTAGTCATAAGTTGAATTGCGGACTCTTGCATTACCTATGATGCAAAACGGTTAGAAGATTTTACAAAGCTCGACTTAGCAAACGAAGAGAATATCGGCTAGAAATTCAGAAACTTCAAATTACATCACTGTAACATTAACTCGAAAAGAAACTCATGCTTGCTAGGATTAAGGTTAAAGTTCAGGATAACAGAGTTAATTGTGTTAGGTTCTCAAATCTTGAATGGTTTAAGTCAGGAAAACAAGATCAATGACGAAAATGATTCAACACAACAATGAGATGTAAACGTTCGGTTCAAAATAAAAGGGAAATGAGTTGACTTCTCAAAGTGTTACGTCAACCACAACTCTACGGAAGACACACGTACCTATAAGCGAACACCTATCTCATGAGTTGCAGGTCAGATAAACGGATCCAACGGTCGAATCAGATTTATGTGTATACCTTGCCTAGACATGGTATCCCGAGATGTAGATATTCCACCTTTCGGCATTGTATTATTTCAGTTATGGGACACACTTTAAGGACATTTGCAAACCCTAAGTAATAATTTTAAGTTTTGCAAACCATTCGGTTTAGACGACCAATATCTTTGGATATATTAAGATCCATGTACACGTTGGTCAAGGTATAAGGATAGTTACATAAGGTGCACAACATATGACGATGTTTAAATGTAGGAATTTAGGAGTATAACGAGTTCAATATTAACAGGAACAATATGTAAGATAGGAATTAGAAGATATTAGAGTTTTGATGATAAACCAGTCCAAGGAATCAAGGGTTTTTGATATTTTAAATATGAACTTGGATGGTTCCATTTGGTGACGCGTTACCATTTGAAAACGTTGACATGTCAAGATAAATTGACCTATTTGCCTTAGAAACTTGTGTATGTTGACCATAGTTTATCACTCATCCCAGAAATCCCCAAGTAAGCATAACTGGTCTCGTAATGAGATTTATACGGTATGCTTGCCTTAGCCCGAAGGCCTTTTGCCAGGAAATCCAAAATACAGGTGTCTATGTGTCACACAAATTTCTTAGGTTCACGAAATCAAAACCTTGATGAGATTTTCATAGATTAGACATAGAGTCTAAGGAATTAAACCCACGATAATAAGTGTAACTCCACATGTCGTCGGGAATAAGTTTAGGAGGTTTTATTTGTCGAGGAGAATCAAAAATTCAAAGGTAAGTTTAGGGAGACAAGTAACCAAGTGTATTTAATTATAAGGCACACCTATCTAAGGGCATCAAGTTGCACAAAAGGCATCCCTAAATAGATAGCATCATGTGACATGCAACAATAAGTATACACACGATTATAAGGATTTTCTTATGAGGTTCATGCATAGCCTATAGTCTAGGTCACTATTTCTAATAACCTAAATCCCTATAGTTATGGGCTCTGATACCAATCTGTACACCCCAACCTTGACGACGGAAACATCGAGATGTGAGAGTTAAGATCGTTCACAGCCACATAACGCTATTATTAAATCCAAATATATTATCCATAAGTTTCAAAGGTAACATTACAAATATAAGTCTCAAACAAAGATAACATCATGATATAAAAGTTAAATGTGACAAGTTCATTCATTTATTTCTCTAGGTCCAACCCTAGATGTGATAAGCTTCAAAGTAGTAATCATGCTTGAGTATTTCTTGAAACATATTAAAAATAAAAGGTCAACAATAATGTTGGTGAGATTTCCATAGTTTTCAATACATAAGTATATAAAAGATGGCAATTCATGTTGTAAGTTAGAGAACAAAGTAACTAGGGATGTAAGACAGAATGCATAATCAAACCTTGACAAAGTTTTACAACTCTTAAATGTTTACAAGTATATACGATTAGCTAAGTGTACTTGGATCAACCAAGCAGACTTGTCTGGCCCATAGATCTATGACGTCGCCAGGCTAGCAATAGTTAATGATTGTACATATATTCGACATTACATGGTAGTTACAATGTTCAACTAACCACAACACACAAGTAAATTGCCATAGGTTTACAAGAATCAAACGTTTACAAGTGCAATGATTATAAAGTAACATGTTTCACCCCAAAGTGTGAAAATATAAAAAAGAGGTATAGAAATACTCACTTGATATAAGTTGATGTTAAAGGTAATATGAAGTAATGTAATTGGTGCTCCAACGATTTCTTTTACAAGATAGCTAAGCGTATATATTACAAGATTAAGTTTAATAACAAGATTAACGATTAAACGTGAACTAGGGTTTCAACTGGAATTTGGGGGTTTAAATAATTAAATAGTGAATCGTTTACGTTTTGGTGTAATAAAGATGGTATGAACCAATAAAAATTATAGTGAATGGTTCAATAATTGAATTAACATGATGTGTGAAAAGAAATAATTAATTTAATAATTAATTATTTAAAACTTGATAAAGGTGATAAATCGAATACTTATTAAATGACTTTAAAATTATTTAAAATCATTTTATAGAGTTTTGAACTTTTTAAATGATTTATTATAAAGATCTTATAATACAAAACTTTAAGAATAAAATATAATATGTTGTTTTATAAGTTAATTAAAAGTTTAAGAAGTAGATTTATTAACTATTTATGATATAACATAGTTAATTAAAACATTGAATAATTAATTATTTAAATAATCATTTAAATAATCATTTGTATAATTAATTATTTAAATAATCATTGAATAAGTAACTATTTAAATAATCATTGAACTATAATATATTTATCACATAAATGACTAAATAATATTTTTATAACGTTTTATTCTTTAACAAAATTAATTAAATCTAAGAATTATAAGTGTTAAAATCTTTAAAATTAAATTGATATTTTCTGAAATAATTTAGTTAACAAAATAATTTTTATTGTGATTTAACAATATAAAAAAGTTTTTTCAAATTATAAAAATGTTAATAAAACTAATTAAAACAAAATATGGTGGAGGCCCGGTTCGAACCCGGGACCTCATAGCCATAAACCATGCCACTTACCAGTTGGGCTATAGCCTGATCTGGTTAAAAGTTCGGCCTAAATGTTTTAAAAAACATCAATGATCAAATCCCCCAAATTACCAAGAACCCTAGATCGATTTGATTCCAATTGAACATCAATTCGTGCGATTTAATCCAATTAACATTAGGGCTTTGTTTTCCCATGTTAAACTGATTATAATGATATGTATAACTTACATGATTATGTTCGAATTGATGGTCTTAGGTTGCAGACGCGTCGTGACGGGTGGAAGTTGGTTTTTGGTGATTAAGTCGATCATAATCAAATTCGTTGAGTGTGTAGCATCCTTAGATAATATAGAGTAATAGCCCTTTATCAATTGCGATCTCAGTTGCCCAGAAGGTGGAGTTCGACAAATTTGCAGGTCCGAACGAAGTTGGTGATCGATCTCGATATGTCGAGATGTTTGAGTGGAAATTGATGATCCAGAGTGATTGAGAGGACTGATTAGGGCATTAGCCCTCTGTTATGTGGTATTGATTTAATCGGTTTCACTTTAAATGAGTTAAAGTTTTGAATTGATGTTTCGGTTTCGGGTGCACAACCTTAATCGACCGATTTAATTCAATTAAAGCTGAATTCAAGTTCAAAACTGATGTGCGTTTGTTATGGAGTTATTATTTGGATTGAAAATCGACTATTCTTGTGGTGCTATGGTCTCCGGAGACCCTCCGGACATGGTGGCCGGAACATGGGCCGAGGGGTGGGGAATGGTTTGGGTTATGTTTAGAAAAATTACACTTAGGTCCCTGTAGTATTGATTTGTCATTATTGTATGTCTAAACTTCTTTAAAATAAGGTTTCAATAATTACGTCTTTAACCCCATGTTTTATAAATCCATTTAATAACTTAAATTATTTATTTATATAAAAAAATTATAAATCTTGTTAGCTATTTATTATTTAATTTCTAAGATGATTAAAAAAGTATAATAATCTTTATATATTTATATATCTTTATAAATCTCATTTAAATTTTAAAGTCTAAATTTTCTTTTTATATTATAATTGAAATTCATAAATGATGTATAAAGCCTCATAAGTTTAACATTAAACTTTATAAACCCATACACTTTATAAGTTCTGTAGAAACTTTAGAATATAATTATTCTTTTTATATTATTCATAAAGAACAATTAAGACTATATATAAATTTATAACTCTTTACTTTATAAAGTATTATTATAAACTGTTTAGATGATTTAATAAATGGAAAACAAAAAAAAATTAAGATTAAACTACACTTCTAATTCATATGATTCATTAGAAAAATAAAATAAATTTGATAATGAAACTTTTCTTTGCATGGAAGCTCAAAATGGGTTCGGGTTTTGGGTTTATAAATTAAAATTAGACGGATGTTACATAATGTGTCAGAAAGAGTTTCATATGGTTTAGTATATAAAACATATCGATAGGTAGCTAGCCTATAAACAAGTTACTTAGTGTTTCAAACCGAAGCTGACTGTGTGTGTTTAGTGCCTTTCCACCACGTCTATCATAGACCGTGGCAATCGTTAGGTCAATTAAGCACCCGTTCGACCTCCAATCAAGCTAGCGCGACTAGCCCGGGCGGGGTTTGTCAAACCCAGTAGTACTACTCAGAATGACCTCGTTAATCCTATTACTAACGGTTTGATACTGTAAGGACTTTCAAATGTGTCTACACTAACATAACAGTCGATATCAATATTACTGTCAACCATAATAAAAATAGTGTTTGCATGTTTTCTCCCCCAAAAAGGAAAGAGTATAAAACGGGCCGTGAAAACTCACCTCGAGTGTAGAGCAACAAACAATTGAAATCACAAAAAGATTTGGTTTTCTGATTAACCTGAATGTACATTTAATATTCAATTAATATTAAATATAAAAAAATATGATCGTACGGTTTCACGTTTCACCACTCGGTTAGGGTGTCGGCTATCGGTTGTTTCCCATCACGTGTAACACACTCAAATGTCAATCACTTCAAATACATCAACTTGATTTTTACATACATGAATATTATATATACATTCAGTTCGTATCCTTATTATTATATGTATTCTACATCAACGTACACGCCCAAATGTATACACACAACCCATAACGATAACACAACAAACAACAAACGTAAGCAGTTATGATTCCAAAGATTCTGAATTTATTACATATACTCTAATTATTAATTATATACCAAACAATAATTTATTTAATAGATTTCACGTTCTCTCCACTCGACACGTAATCCTCGAAAATCATGCGAGCATTATAATGCCATAAATTAATTTATTCGTATTTTAATATTTGTCAACTCCCAACCAAAAAATCATTTCGTTAAATCAAATGAAGACACGTTTCATAAAACTTGTTTTTATTTAAATAATGTGTCATCAATCATTTTAAATTACCAAAACATAATCTTAATTGTTTGCAAAACAATATGCATTATAAAATGCCTGTAACACACATAACCACATATAATATCCATGCACACCAACATGAATTTACATGCAATTTAAATACGCATAGGAACACACACAAAGAACCCACCATACATGCTCACATACACACAAAATACACATCACACATGCAGCTAGACCCTTTTGCCAAACACACACATTCACATCCATAAGCATATATATATATATATATATATATATATATATATATATATATATATATATATATATATATATATATATATATATATATATATATACACACACCATACATCTCATACAATCCATGAACACATGTATATTATATGATATCTACAACAACACATATAAGTAATATATCAAATTATTTTCATACACATGCACCAAGACCAACATGCATATATACATACATACCAATAAACCACCCCAAACAAGTCCCTGCAACACACCCATTTGCTCCATATATACACCATCGACATACACAATCTGTTGAAAACACACACCTCTCATGATGTACACGCATAGGATCACATACATACGCAATCAGGGCCGGCCCAAGTATATTCCAAGTGAAGCGGTTCGCTTGGGGGCCCATCTTTAAAAGGCCCCCAAATTTTTTAGGGTTTGTGTGTTCCACACTCTACAACGTGCAGAGGAGAAGAAGAAAGCAACCCAAAATCGATCTGATCTTGAACCTAAACCGACCTATGGATTTTCAAAGTACAGTGGCGTGCAAAATCCATTACCGAAATTCACCTTCAAAAATCGATTCATCATTTACCAAATTATAACAGGTTAGTGACGAATGGGTTTTCAAAGTCGAAATGTAAACTTCTCATGATCTCATCTTTGAATATGGACTAGTAATTCATCAAATCGTTTTTTAGTGTATAGCGATTCACCAAGTTTCCATTTCAGAGTACATACTACAGAATCATTGCCGCTTCACCGTCGATTCACCTCCTTTTCATGAGCATCGAAACTCAGTATAATAGGTTTTGTGAGCAACTATTAAGGTATGGATTGATTTTATGATTTGATTTACAAGTTGTGAGAATTTTTAATCTCAAATGTGATTTATTTGAGTTTTGAATTACAATTTGTTGACTAGTGTTTAGGGCTATTCAATGATTTAAATTACATTATGCATTCTGTTGTTTAGTGACTTAGATGTTTAGGCTAAAGAGATTACCATGGAATCATTTATTTACAATTAGATTTATTATGCATTTAATTTGTTTAATGAATTATTTATTTTGTTTGAATTACAATCTGTTAACTATTGTTTGAGACATTAGCCTTTAGGTAACCATTGAATAAGTTGTTTGAATTACAATATGTTGTTTAGTGAATTTGCTGTTCAAGTTATCATTTAAAATTTAATCATAGATTTGAATTACTTATCCAATATGAATTATGAATTAGTAAATTTAAGTTCTTTCAACAACCTTGGATTACAATCTTGCTTAGAATATTGGATACTTTGATTATAGTTTATATTTTATAGGTATTAGTTTGTTAGTCGGATTATAGTTGTTACTTTTAGTTATTAGTTTATTAGTTGTTGCCATATCAAATCAAAATAAAAATACAAACTAAGTGCCTCGAAAAGGAAGAAAATAAAATTAGACGAGACATCATAGTTAACTCCACAAACTATAAACTTTCTGGGTAATTATTGTTGTTCCTAAGCCTGAATAAAGAAGAGGGTTTATAGCAATAACTGTTGAAAAAGACCCCTAAATTTACACTTCGCTTAGGGCCCCTAAAACAGTTGAGCCGGCCCTGTACGCAATATACACACATGCACACCGTGAACACACACCGCTACCTATGCGCACAAACCCGAACAACATACATCCACGCATAACATATAGATACACATACTGTATGCACCAACGTTCACGGCCACGCACAGAACACGCACACCGCACACACACAACCACCCTAACCAGCATGAACGAACGAACATAACCTTGTAACGAAACCCGATTCGGAAACGCACCGGAGTCGTCAAGTGATAGTAACTGAATGAAACTGAAATGAAACCGGACGTATTGCCATGATCAGCGAGAGGAAAGGTACCCAACCGCTTATGAGAGAGTGATGGAGTCCGTGAGTCATCGGCGTTCGAGGGTGAGGAAGAAGGGCTGCCGGGTCTCACGCACGGTGAAGCGGTCGATGCGGAACAAGCTGCCGGAGGTAGGACGTTGCGAACCGAGATTTGCCAGGAGGAGGAAGGTTGTTTGACAGGTCGTCGAGGAGGCTGTTGTTGAGAGAATAAGGGTGCAGTTAGGGTTTGTGCAAGGAGATGCCAAGAGGGGAGGGGGAATACGGGTATATGGTTTGTAAAATAAGTTATTTGCACAAAGCCCTTTATAGATTTCTCTTGTCACCATTTAAGGTTAATTAAGTTGATTAGTTTAGTTTTAAGTGAATATTATAATAGTAATAATTATGATAATAATAATGATAATAATAATAATAATAAGAAGAAGAATTATAGTCGTGAGTATCGATGAGCAGTTAGAAATTAGAAATGATGTAAACCTGAAAACGTGAGTTGTCACAGGTAACATGTAGAACCTGCACAAGAAAAACATTGGATGATAATGCCGTATATGGGAATAGTGGTTGCTCTAAAGTTTAGTAATATTCTTCATTTATTAAGCAATAATGGTTGTCAAATATTTTTTCCATTATGGGCTGATCCGAAAACTGTGATGCGTCATCATGTCATGTCGATTGTTCATGTCAGCAACAATAATTTCGTCCACGTTAAGTTAAAAGGAGATTATCTGTAACATCATGAAATTTTTAGTTAACTAAAAGTTAGCTTCGTTAAATTCTTGTAAGGACCAATTTTGTCAATTATAAACTTATGGGTTGCTTATGTTCATTTATAGTTTGAAAGTAATAGTTCATTTATTAAATTGAATATAATGATAGATAATAATAATAATATTAGTAATAATAATGATAATAATAATAAGTAATAATTATAATAATAATACAATTAATAGTAATAATAACAAAAATAATAATATTAATAATAACTATAATACTTATAACAATTTATAAAGTTGTTAAACTTAAAAACATTTAAAACTTAAAGTTTAATCAAGTCCAGGGGGTATTTATGACACATTGGAAACTTTAAATGGAAGTTTTAATCATAAAATTATAAAATGTAAACTGCAGGGACTAAAGATGTAACATTTAAAAAAAAACCAACCCACCCTTTCTCTCTCCCCGTGATTCCGGCAGCCGGTCCGGCCATCGCTGGCCGAGCTCCGACGAGGCTAAAAATCGGCTTTAAGCCGCGATTTCAACCCCAAAAGAAACCCAATCGATTCTTGATCACGTTCTCGGCATAATAATGAGAATTTAAACTTGTTTTAACTGAGGTTTCAAGACTAGAAACCGAAACCGAAGTACCCCAATGAAACACAAATTGATTCACCACTTAAAACTCGTTAATAATCAAATTAATCATACCACAACGATCAGCTAATCAATTACAAATCAATGATATGATTAATTTCATTTAAGACAAACCATTAAACCTCGAATTGTAATCGAAAGTTTTCGAGTTTAACCCGAACTCGTTGGACATGAATCGGTGTAAATCAAAGCTATAAAATAGAGGGGAAAGGTTGAAATTGTTCCCTTTCAACTCCCCGTAAACCACAATTCGAGATACACACACTCGAACAAACGAATTCAAAGATCTGTTCATCGAAGGTTAACCGAAGCAAAATCGAGACTAAAATCCATAATTCGGTCTTAATAAGGTGAGAATGATACATCATTCTAGTTGATTTCACATAGGGATCAAAAGCCTTAAGGCTAATTGGGTTGAATCATTCGATTTGATCTTCAATTTTAGGATTTAACAAACTAGGGTTCATGTGATTTGGGTGGGGTTTGCATTTGGTGTTTTTAAGAATTGGGAACCAAGATAAACCACGGCCATGGCCTTGGTTTACTGGTTACCCACTCACCTTCTCATAAAGGAGGTCCCGAGTTCGAACCCGGGAAGCCTCACATATTTTTAGGCCTTTTAGGCCTTCAAATTAAATATTAAAATTTCTAAAATTATAAAAGATCATTTTATAAACTTTGTTTATTGTAACACCCGGAAAATTTACCTATCGAGTCAAGTGATAGTGATGGGCTCGGATGAAAACAATTTAATAAATATAAAATGGTTGTGGGTATTACACCGAGTTAACTCTCCGGGTCACGAGTTTAACGAGTTTGGGGTCCCGGGAACGCCTGGCATATAAATAGATGGATCAGCTGAGCAACTCTCATTTTCACTCAAACGCCCATTCTAGAGAGAGAAAGTGTAGAGAGAGAAAGTGCCGGATTGAAGCTCGGGTGGTCAAGAATCAAAGGCTGGTGTTTGTGGACTCCTAAACTACAAGAATCAAGGTAAGAAACGTATCTAAATTGCTACATTTGGGGAAAAACCCGAGTGGGGGTTTTTGAGGTTTTAAAGTGGCAAAAATCGCCCAAAACACACGTTTTAGGGTAAGAAAACGTGTAATGAGCTTAGATATAGCTTCCTGGATGATAATCCAAGGGTTTGGGTGGAAAGGATTGGATTTTTGGGCTAAAACGAGCTGATTCGTAAATTTCAGCTCGTTCTGCGAGTTTAAGGTCTCGACCAGCGAAACTGTAAGTTCGTCCAGCGAAACTGGAAGGATTTACAGCGAAGTTGCAGTTTCGCTGCAGCGAAACTACATATTCGCCTGAGCGAAACTATAGTTTCGCTGATGACTATGCCAATGCCCAAGTTGACCTTAGATAATGCGAAACTAGGGAATTCCAACGAAAGTTGGGCGCTCGAGGTAGCGAATCTGTCCAACGAAACTGGTAGAAATGCTGCCCGGCGAAACTAGCAGCGAAACTGCTGGCGAATTTACGGGCGAAACTACCTGCGAACTTAGTAGCGAAATTAGGCAGAAGTTAACTCTTTTGAGTGTTAACTTATCTGCAGGCAGTGTAGTGTGACCCGCGACTTTAAGACTTGATTGAGAAGTTGCTTGTCAAGCACAGTTGAGTTCTAGGACCCCTTATTTACTGATTTCAAATGATTGTGGGGCTGGAACACATATAAACTTGTTTATTGGCGTATGTATGTATGACCCATTTGGGTATAATGTTGTGTTATACGTCTAAGATTTACTTGTGGACTTGATATGTGAAATAAGGTCCTAGTATGAGTCCCCACGGTCTTGGAGGGACAGTTAGTGCTACCGCACTCGAGATGACGCGTAGTAAGTCCCGGTTTCGGGAAGGATACGGAAGTAAGTCCTTACATGGAAATTATGTAAGTACCTAGTGATGATTGATGATGTAGGCTACGTATGATGATATGTATGATGACGTATGTAGGATGATATGTATGATGACGTATGTATGATGTGTATGATGATATGTAAGATGACGTATGTATGATGCTATGTATGATGATGGATGTATGATGTGTGTGTTCCTTATAGTAACGTGTGAATATCTTTTTATGGCTTTACGTATTAATGAACGAACGAATGAAGTATCATGTGACGTAAAGTGAAAGATAATGAAAGGGGAACACGATGACGAATGCATGTATTAATTAATGAACGACTGATTAAAAGACGATGAATACATGCATTAACGAACGGATTAACGAAAGATGACTTGCAAACATTGGATAAGTTTAACGGGTCCTTCTTAGTGATTGACCATATGTATGGTATCCCTACCGCTTACCTCTAGTACCGTGGCATACGTTTTGCTGTTCATTTAATGACTTCGGCCCGGTAGCTAATAACATTCGGGGTATAGCAGATGGTAGTGATACAAAAGATATCCAATGTGCAAGAAAAGATGTATCGGGGTCCTTGTCATTCGACCACAGTAATCATGGCTGCGTGCCATGAAGTGGGTAAAGCCTGACAGGACCTAAACGAGAAGTGAAAGATAACGATGTATGACGAACGAATGAATGAACGAATGAGATAATAAAGATATTATCTATATGTATGTACGATGTATGATCACGTGTAAAGAATGAACGGTTTTAATATGAACAAAGTATGTTTATTATAAAACTAGAACTCACTCAGCAATGCTGACTTTTTATGTGTTTCCAGTTGGCAGGTAGCGTTGCTGGGGATGGCACGAGGCGGCTACTTAGCTCTTTTGGGATGGCATTCTCCATTTGATAATGCTGCAACGTCATGCGTTGTGGGCCCATAACGCACACAACTCATCACGTTGCATGCCATTACGAGATTTCTTGAGGATTCCCATAAACGGGATTACTTAAGAAATCTCCTTTAATTTTGAATATGCTGCCACGCACTGGAAGTGCGTGTGCATAGCACATGTAACAAAATATGTTGCATGAGAGTGCCAAGAGTGTTCCTTAAGGGTTCCGATGTACGGAATTACTTATGGAATATTCTTTAGTATAAAAATATAATTTTTATATTTTTGAACTTAATATCTTCTATAGAGGTCGCTGTATGACCTTATGATTGCTGAGGATTTATATGAACGAGATTACTTACGTAATCAAAGGTTTCATATGCTCCAGCAGCAATCATAGCGAAGATAGGCAAAGCAGAGAAAGCTGCATTTTGTAATCATGTCAATGATGTAATGACTTTTATGAATGAGTGAGAATGTATATTTTATTAATTCCGCTGCGTTATTTTATGATTATATACATTATGTATGTTTTACGTGCGATGAACCACCAACCGTAAGGCGCCCTGGAGCGGGGCCTTACAAGTTGGTATCAGAGCAAAAGTTTAAGTAAAATGGGTAAATTTTCAAAATAAACCTAAAACTTAAACTGAGAAATGGGACAGAAAGGGGATGAATGCCATTTGAGTAGCTGCGTGCCATCAGGTATTTTCTTAAGGATAATCAAAGTTATGTGCGCGTGTAATGTGGTTTATGTGTGCTGTTAGATTTAGATACTGATGTAGTCAGTAAGGGTAATGCTTGGGGTGCGAAAAGTAGAGTAAGTGACTAATCACAACTGGCCACTGTAATTAGCAACTTAGTGTACTTAACATAAACTGAGCTATTTCCTTGAATGACCGTGTTGGTATTTGAACCTTTCAGTGTGAAATAGAAGATGGTCAGTGGTAGATCATCTAAAGCCCCACTTGGTGGAGGCAGTGGCGGAAGTGGTGCGGAACCACGAGCCACAAGAGGAAGGTCTAGGCGAGAGAAGAAGGTTCCTGAAGAACCTAATACTACTCCCTCGGGGGGAGTGGATGAGAGTGATGATTTGAGGGCCTCGGTGAAAGAGACAGTGGTCGAGGAGGTGCACCAAGTCATGCAGACGATCTTACCGTCTGTAGTGACCGAGGTGATAAAAGCTGTATGCGAAGATGAGAGGCGAGAGAGGAATCGAGCCTCAGGGAGGCGGCAGCAGCAACAAGGGCCGGAAACGGTTCTTTCTGATGATGAAGAGGAGGAGGAGGAGGAGGAGGCCGAGCGTGAGACAACACGGGGTTGTAACTACGGGGCATTTATGAGGTGCAAGCCCCCGACTTTTGATGGTTCCGGAACAGCTGCCGATGCTCACCAATGGGTGAGAGAGATGGAGGCGGTCCTCGATATCAGTGACTGCCAGGAGGATAAAAAGGTGAATTTGCTACCCATTCATTTACAGGGACGGCATTGTGCTGGTGGGACAATATTGTCCAGGCTGAGGGTAGCAGGGCCATTGGGAAAATGAAGTGGTCTGAGTTGAAGAGAATGGTGATCGAGGAGTTTAGTCCTCGTCGGGAGATGGACCGAGTTGAGAGAGAGTTTCTGCAGTTGGAGGCAGGGACGATGACCCACCAACAATACACTGCCAAGTTCAACGATATGGCGCGGTTGGTCCCAGAGCAGGTGACGCCGGTGTCTCGAAAGATCAACCGGTATATTCAGGGGTTGCCAGCCGAAATACGTTGGCATTTGATTTCCGCCCGACCAAGTACTTTCAGGTCGGCGGTGGATTTGGCGGGGAGGTTGTATGATGAGCGAGCTACGTTGGTGAAGGCTGAGGGTGGAAAGAAGGCAGGTGGAGAAAAGGGTTGGCAGGGAAAGAGGTTTGGTCGAGGTGATACCTCAACAAGTAACAAGAAGGCAAGGGTGGACGATCGCCGAGTGGTCGCGAAGGGAGCAGGGTTGAGGAAGTGTGGACAGTGTGGGAAAGAGCACTCGGGGGAGTGTAAGTGGGGATCCAACATCTGCTTCAAGTGTGGGAGGACTGGGCATATGGCCAAAGATTGCCGAATGGGCAAGTGTTTTAACTATGGGGAAAGTGGTCATATGAGCAGAGATTGCAAGAAGCCGAGGGCTGAGGGCTCAGGGGAGAAGAAGACGAGAGGAGAAGCACCGAGGGCAAAGGCTAGGGCGTTCACCATGACGCAGGAGGAGGCTAGAACGGACCCTGATGTTGTGTCCGGTACGTTCCTAATAGACCAAATTTTAGCCTCTATATTATTTGATTCGGGTGCTAGTAGGAGTTTTATTTCTACTACCTTCTGTGCTAAACTACCTGTTAGAAGTAAATGCCCTGATAAGTCCTTTGAAGTAGAAACCGCTATTGGTAAATCCACTAGGGTTACGGATGTGATAGAAGGCTGTGCCATAGAATTAGAGGGCCATAGGTTTGCTGCCAAGTTACATGTGATGCCTCTAGGAGGATTTGATGTAGTGTTAGGGATGGACTGGTTAGCAACCTACGAAGCGAATATCGTGTGCCGAAAGAAGATGATTAGACTGACAGCGACCGACGGAAGTCCGGTGACAATATATGGCGATCGAGTTACGACGATTCCGAAGGTGATCTCGATGGCGGTGCGGGAAAGTGTATGAGGCGCGGATGTAGCACCTACTTATGTTATGTAAAGAATGTAGAGACGCCAACACCACAGCTGTGCGATGTGCCAGTGGTGTGTGACTTTCCAGACGTGTTTCCCGAAGACTTATCGGGATTGCCACCTGACCGAGAGATCGAGTTCCAGATCGACCTGATACCGGGTGCCCAACCTGTCGCAAAAGCACCATATCGCTTGGCTCCGACGGAGATGAAAGAGTTGATGGAGCAGTTGCAGGAGCTGCTGGATAAGGGGTTTATCAGACCGAGTATCTCACCGTGGGGTGCTCCGGTCCTATTCGTAAAGAAGAAGGATGGTAGTATGAGGATGTGCATCGACTACCGCGAACTGAATAAGCTGACGGTGAAGAACAGATACCCCTTACCAAGGATCGATGACTTGTTTGATCAACTTCAGGGTGCCAGTTGGTTTTCAAGGATAGATCTTAGATCGGGGTACCATCAACTGAAGGTGAAGGAGCAGGATATCCCTAAAACAGCCTTTCGTACGCGCTATGGTCACTATGAGTTTCTTGTCATGTCTTTTGGGTTGACCAATGCGCCAGCTGCTTTTATGGATTTGATGAACCGAGTGTTCCGACCAATGTTAGATAAATCAGTGATTGTATTCATCGATGATATCCTGATTTATTCGAGAAGTGAAGAAGAGCATGACGGGCATATTCGGGAAGTATTGGAAACGTTGAGAAGGGAGAAATTGTACGCCAAGTTCTCCAAGTGCGCCTTTTGGTTACGCGAGGTGCAATTTCTGGGTCACGTAGTGAATGCAGAAGGAATAATGGTGGACCCAGCAAAGGTTGAGGCCGTGATGCAATGGAAGTCACCGAAGACGCCAACCGAGATTCGCAGCTTCTTGGGGCTGGCGGGTTACTATAGAAGATTTATTCAAGACTTCTCCAAGATAGCCTCACCTTTGACAAAATTGACTCGCAAGGATGTAAAGTTCGTGTGGGGTCGAGAACAGGAGGACGCTTTTGAGGAATTGAAGACGAGACTGACACAAGCTCCTATCTTGACATTGCCTGAGGGAAATGAAGACTTGGTGGTCTATTCGGATGCATCCTATTCTGGGCTTGGTTGCGTATTGATGCAACGCGGAAAGGTCATAGCCTATGCATCTCGACAACTGAAGACCCACGAAGTCAATTATCCCACGCACGACCTAGAACTAGCTGCGGTGGTTTTCGCGTTGAAGATTTGGCGGCACTATCTATACGGGACGAAGTGCACCTTCTTCACGGACCACAAGAGCTTGAAGTACTTCTTCGAGCAGAAGGACCTAAACATGAGGCAGAGGCGGTGGTTGGAGCTGATAAAAGATTATGATTGTGAAATTCATTACCACCCGGGTAAGGCCAACATGGTGGCTGATGCCCTTAGTCGAAAGGAAAGGCCCGAGCCGATTCGGGTAAAGGCTTATCAATTAATCATGACCTCTGATGTGATGACTCAAGTTAAGGAGTTCCAAGGCGAGGCTTTGAAAGAAGATCGTCTTAACTCCGAAAGGATGAGAGGTCTAGTTATGGAGTTGGGTGAGAACACTCTGGGTGTTAAGACCCAATTTGGGCGAATGTGGATTCCTCGATACGGGGATCTACGTGAAAAGATTTGGATGAGGCCCATAAGACTCGATACTCCATTCATCCCAGTGCTACCAAAATGTACCACAATATGAAGAAAGATTATTGGTGGCCGGGTATGAAACGTGACGTAGTGGAGTACGTGAGTAAATGCCTAACTTGCTTACAAGTAAAGGCAGAACACCAGAAACCTTACGGGAAGATCCAACCGTTGGATATACCCGAGTGGAAGTGGGAGCATATCACCATGGACTTCATCACGAAGTTACCACGTACCCCTAAAGGGTATGATGCTATATGGGTGATAGTTGACCGCTTGACAAAGAGTGCCCACTTCCTACCGATCCGCGAAACGTACTCATCTGAAAGATTGGCGGATCTGTTCATCAAGGAAATTGTAGCTCGTCATGGCGTACCGGTGTCTATTGTGTCTGACCGTGACACCCGGTTTACCTCCAAGTTTTGGAAGAGGTTTCATGATGCAATGGGGACGAGGCTACACATTAGCACGGCATATCACCCCCAGACAGACGGTCAGTCTGAGAGGACGATCCAAACACTCGAAGACATGCTTCGAGCGTGCGTGATCGATTTTGGAGGAAGTTGGGACGATCACCTGCCGTTAGCAGAATTCTCGTATAATAACAGTTATCATGCCAGCATTGGCATGCCGCCCTACGAGATGTTGTACGGTAGGAAATGTAGGACGCCCGTATGTTGGGGAGACATTGGGCAGAAGGAACTGGGTGGTGTCGAGATAGTTGAAGCAACGACTGAAAAGTTAGAAAAGATCAAAGCCTTCATGAAGGCGGCGAAAGACAGACAAAAGTCGTATGCTGACAAGAGGCGAAGACCGATAGAGTTCAAGGTCGGTGATCGGGTCATGTTGAAGGTCTCGCCTTGGAAAGGAATTATTAGGTTCCGAAAGCGGGGTAAACTGAGCCCGCGGTATATAGGCCCTTTCCGAGTTATCGCCCGTGTGGGAGAAGTGGCCTATAGGTTGGAACTGCCAGATGAGCTGAGTGGAATTCACCCGACCTTCCACGTATCTCATCTGAGGAAATGTTTGGCCGATGAAGATATGATTGTACTGCTGGAGGATATCGAAGTAGACGAACGGCTCAACTATGTGGAGCAACCAGTGGCGATCATCGATAGAAAAGAGAAACGGCTAAGAAACAAAGTGGTTCCTCTTGTGCGTGTACAATGGAAGCATAGGAAGGGAAACGAGTCTACATGGGAGACTGAAGAAGAGATGAGACAACATTACCCACATCTGTTCGAAGAATAACAGGTTTCGAGGACGAAACCTAAATAAGGGGGTGGACTTGTAACACCCGGAAAATTTACCTATCGAGTCAAGTGATAGTGATGGGCTCGGATGAAAACCATTTAATAAATATAAAATGGTTGCGGGTATTACACCGAGTTAACTCTCCGGGTCACGAGTTTAACGAGTTTGGGGTCCCGGGAACGCCTGGCATATAAATAGATGGATCAGCTGAGCAACTCTCATTTTCACTCAAACGCCCATTCTAGAGAGAAAAAGTGTAGAGAGAGAAAGTGCCGGATTGAAGCTCGGGTGGTCAAGAATCGAAGGCTGGTGTTTGTGGACTCCTAAACTACAAGAATCAAGGTAAGAAACGTATCTAAATTGCTACATTTGGTGAAAAACCCGAGTGGGGGTTTTTGAGGTTTTAAAGTGGCAAAAATCGCCCAAAACACACGTTTTAGGGTAAAAAAACGTGTAATGAGCTTAGATATAGCTTCCTGGATGATAATCCAAGGGTTTGGGTGGAAAGGATTGGATTTTTGTGCTAAAACGAGCTGATTCGTAAATTTCAGCTCGTTCTGCGAGTTTAAGGTCTCGACCAGCGAAACTGTAAGTTCGTCCAGCGAAACTGGAAGGATTTACAGCGAAGTTGCAGTTTCGCTGTAGCAAAACTACATATTCGCCTGAGCGAAACTATAGTTTCGCTGATAACTATGCCAATGCCCAAGTTGACCTTAGATAATGCGAAACTAGGGAATTCCAACGAAAGTTGGGCGCTCGAGGTAGCGAATCTGTCCAGCGAAACTGGCAGAAATGCTGCCCGGCGAAACTAGCAGCGAAACTGCTGATTTGCCCAGCGAAACTGCTGGCGAATTTACGGGCGAAACTACCTGCGAACTTAGTAGCGAAATTAGGCAGAAATTAACTCTTTTGAGTGTTAACTTATCTGCAGGAGTTGTAGTGTGACCCGCGACTTTAAGACTTGATTGAGAAGCTGCTTGTCAAGCACAGGTGAGTTCTAGGACCCCTCATTTACTGATTTCAAATGATTTTGGGGCTGGAACACATATAAACTTGTTTATTGGCGTATGTATGTATGACCCATTTGGGTATAATGTTGTGTTATATGTCTAAGATTTACTTGTGGACTCGATATGTGAAATAAGGTCCTAGTATGAGTCCCCACGGTCTTGGAGGGACAGTTAGTGCTACCGCACTCGAGATGACGCGTAGTAAGTCCCGGTTTCGGGAAGGATACGGAAGTAAGTCCTTACATGGAAATTATGTAAGTACCTAGTGATGATTGATGATGCAGGCTACGTATGATGATATGTATGATGACGTATGTAGGATGATATGTATGATGACGTATGTATGATGTGTATGATGATATGTAAGATGACGTATGTATGATGCTATGTATGATGATGTATGTATGATGTGTGTGTTCCTTATAGTAACGTGTGAATATCTTTTTATGGCTTTACGTATTAATGAACGAACGAATGAAGTATCATGTAACGTAAAGTGAAAGATAATGAAAGGGGAACACGATGACGAATGCATGTATTAATTAATGAACGAATGATTAAAAGACGATGAATACATGCATTAACGAACGGATTAACGAAAGATGACTTGCAAACATTGGATAAGTTTAACGGGTCCTTCTTAGTGATTGACCATATGTATGGTATCCCTACCGCTTACCTCTAGTACCGTGGCATACGTTTTGTTGTTCATTTAATGACTTCGGCCCGGTAGCTAATAACGTTCGGGGTATAGCAGATGGTAGTGATACAAAAGATATCCAATGTGCAAGAAAAGATGTAACGGGGTCCTTGTCATTCGACCACAGTAATCATGGCTGCGTGCCATGAAGTGGGTAAAGCCTGACAGGACCTAAACGAGAAGTGAAAGATAATGATGTATGACGAACGAACGAATGAACGAATGGGATAATAAAGATATTATCTATATGTATGTACGATGTATGATCACGTGTAAAGAATGAACGGTTTTAATATGAACAAAGTATGTTTATTATAAAACTAGAACTCACTCAGCAACGCTGACTTTTTATGTGTTTCCAGTTGGCAGGTAGCGTTGCTTGGGATGGCACGAGGCGGCTACTCAGCTCTTTTGGGATGGCATTCTCCATTTGATAATGCTGCAACGTTATGCGTTGTGGGCCCATAACGCACACAACTCATCACGTTGCATGCCATTACGAGATTTCTTGAGGATTCCCATAAACGGGATTACTTAAGAAATCTCCTTTAATTTTGAATATGCTGCCACGCACTGGAAGTGCGTGTGCATAGCACATGCAACAAAATATGTTGCATGAGAGTGTCAAGAGTGTTCCTTAAGGGTTCTGATGTACGGAATTACTTAAGGAATATTCTTTAGTATAAAAATATAATTTTTATATTTTTGAACTTAATATCTTCTATAGAGGTCGCTGTATAACCTTATGATTGCTGGGGATTTATATGAACGAGATTACTTACGTAATCAAAGGTTTCATATGCTCCAGCAGCAATCATAGCGAAGATAGGCAAAGCAGAGAAAGCTGCATTTTGTAGTCATGTCAATGATGTAATGACTTTTATGAATGAGTGAGAATATATATTTTATTAATTCCGCTGCGTTATTTTATGATTATATACATTATGTATGTTTTACGTGCGGGGCCTTACATTTATTTTAAAATCACTAGATTATTTTCTGTAATTTATTTATAAAAACATCCTTGTATTTTTATTCTAAAGTTAATATTAAAGTTAGTTTATTTTTATAGAAAAATAGACTTTAATTACTAGTTTAATTTACAACATTTCCTTTAAATTATTGTTTAAATCGTGTTAATTTTATTTAGTTATAAAACTTTGTTTAAACTTTGTAACTCTTATTGTAAATGTTGTTCTAAATTCATATTTGTTATATAAAATATAGACATATTGATCCCAAGAAAATATAATTGATTTTCATTTGTTAAAATATAACATTTGACAAAGCCCCAAAAATCCATTTAAAACCCTATTCCTAGTTATTTCGTTAAAACTTATTATTAGCTCAAACCTTTTAAATTTATATACTCTTAGGTACCTTGTGAGGGATTGCATTGGAACGTTTATTTATATTTCTTAATAATCATTATTCCTATACTTATTTGGGAGTATTTCTATACCGCTTTTGCATATTTTTACACTTTGGGGTGAAACATATTACCTTATAATTATTGCACTTGTAACTCGTTTGATTCTTGTAAACACTTGGCAATACACTCGTATGTTGTGGTTAGTTAATCTTAGTAATTACCATGTATTGACAATTATATGTGCAATCATTAACTATTGCTAGCCTGGCGATGTCATAGATCTATGGGCTTGACAAGCCTGTTTGGTTAATCTAAGTACACTTAGCTAATCGTATAATCTTGTAAACGTGAAATCTTGTAAACTATCAAGGTCTGATTGCTTCATCTGTCATACATCCCTAGTTACTGTGCTCACTAACTTATGACATGAATAGTCATCTTTTATATATTTATGTAAGAAAACTATGAAAATCTCACCAACATTATGTTGATCCTTTATTTTTAATAAGTTTCAGGAAACACCCAAGTTTGATGTCATCTTTGAAGTTTACTCACATCTAGCATTGGACCTAGATTAATAAATGAATTGTCTTGGATTATTTCATCTTATGTTATGTTTGTTTTCATGTTTGAGACTTATGTTTGTAATTTACATTTGAAACTTATGATTGTAATATTTGGATTAAATGATAGCGTTATGTGGTTGTGAACAATATTAACCCTCACATCTCGACGTTTTCGCCGTTAAGGTTGGGGTGTGACATTATCCTATGCCTACATTAAGTAATCTTTGGATTCTTAACCGAAATGTACGTGCTGCAGAATGGGAGTTATGTATAGGCTTCGTATCTCGGAATACAATGTAATAATAGATAATAATCGTGAAACCCCAGCTTATATAAATTTATTTTAATTCATAAATTGTAATATGCGAATTATATATTTAATACATTTGTATTATATTTTATTATTATATTTGTATCTTTTAAATATTCAAATATTAAAATAGTTTAAATTCAAAGGTTAAACTTGAAATAATTCAAAAATTCAAAATTTCAAAAATATAAAAATTTAAAAATTCAAAAATTTAAAAATTCAAAAATTAAAAATTGAATTAATTCAAAATTCAAAAATTCAAAATATATTATAAAAATTCAAAAAATAAATTAAAAGAATATTAAATGTAGCTATACGCCACGTATGGGTCCATATTTATTTATGCTATGTGGACATTCACATCAGATGTCCATTGTGTAGTTTGTCATTATCTCGAGACTTTAGTTTAAGCTGGAGACTATTACCCCTTTATTCACCGAGGGTATTTCTGAGATTGAGGAGACTCGATTGAGAGATTGATGGTCTCAGATTGTTGGAGGTCCGTTTCAGAGGACTAAGGGCAGGGTCACTGGCATTAGAGAACGTGGCAAGAGTCGGAAGTGGTGTACCATTCTTGACTTATTTTACTTCTATTGTTTGCTTACGAGGACCAGGTGCAACCTGGCTAGATGTTTAGCGGAATATTTGCTTCGTATTATCATCGCCAGCAGCGAGGAGCGGTGTTCGGCGGCGTGTACATCACGGTGATTGCCTGAGCTTTTGGTTATCTTCCTCGGTATCTTACTGACGTATCTCCCCCGATCGAGCCAGTTAGATTAGATCGCCGTACGTTATTCGGCATGCTTATATACACCAGTTTCCGGGTGGCATAGGATTCTCTCTTTGACCTGGGGAGATCTGGCAGCCGACACCTGTTCAGCAGCTTGGTGTTGACGATGCACAGTAGCAGCAGTAGAATATTCCACATGATCAGCCGTCACACGATGACCAGCCGCCACACGATGACCAGCCGCCACACGATGACCAGCCGCATGACCAGTCGCAAGCACATCAGCCACCACCTCAACCATAGGTCTCTCGACATATTTATAGAGATGTGAGGCTACCTGCACGATGGAGACATTTATGCAGGAGATTTCTACGAGTTTACGTGAATAGGGTCGTCGGCTCGATCGAGTTGAGGACTTTATTGATTGACATGTTCAACTTGAGATTGCGCGGGCCCGTACTGCTGGTATTGATCCTCTAGAGTTGCCACCGCCTCGACATTACCCAGATCATCATAGTTTTTTATATTATTAATTGTAACTTTTATTTTGTTATGTATTTAAAAAGTTTATTATTTATATTATCATTTTATGTTTGTCTTATATGTTTTATTGGTAAATTAAGATTGAAAATTGTCGGTTAATAAGTTATAAAACATAACTTATTCTCAAAATCTCAAGCTGAATGTGCAAATATAGCCGACACATCATAACCTATACGCAAAAAATTTTATAAAAAAATATATAAAAATAACACAAAAATATGAACACCATAACCTATACGCCGCGTATGAGTCCATACGCGGCGTATAGATTCATCATGCTTTTTAGCCAAGTCAAGAAAAAATAATTGGAACCTATATGTTGCGTATAGCGTTCATCCGACATGCGTCTGACATGAACATGTCAGGGAATGTTTTCATTCCCTATACTCCGCGTATGGGTCCATACTCTGCGTATAGGAAATTAAAACGTTCCCGGGTGTGGATTTAAAACCGAGGGGTGTGTAAATAACCGGACCCAAATAAAGAGGAGGGGACATACATTAAAAGGTTTTGCACAATAGTCGAGGAAGACATTAAAAGAAGCAACACAATAGTCTAGGAATAGAGATATATATGATAATATATACTACTTTTGTTTAATTAATGAGGATGATATTAAAAAGCCCAATAGTTAAAAAATGTTTGCCCTTTCTGACATGGCCCGAAAACATGACATAAACCTAACAAAAAATTCATGGATTTGGGTTTACTATAAATGGGTTCAAGTCAAACCTGTGAATCTGCTTAGCTAAACATGTTGGTTCGGGTTCAACCCAACGGGGTTTGCGGGTTGACTTGTTTAACCCAATTATTTATTTATTTTTTGTATATGTTCCGTGTCCCAAAGTAAATTTCTTATGTGTTTTATTTCAAAATTTAGAACTTAAAATAAAAATTAACATAAGATTTCATTACTAGGATATAATTGTTTAATATTAATTGGTATTTTTTTGTTGTAAAATAGTAATTTTAAAGTATAATATATGAAAAATATATATAAAATTAAAAATACGGGTCAATCGTTTCGTGTTTGTGTTAACCTGTAAATTTTCGTCTTGTGTAGTCGTGTTCGGGTTGACACTTTTGACATAATTTTCGGGTTCAAGGTGTGGTAAAATTTTCAGGTTTGGGTCTGATTGGACCCGATAACCCGAGAGCACGACCCATTTAGCACCCTTAGCCGCTTGCACTGATCTCTCATTCAGTTCTCCATTTGCATTCATTTCTTAATCTAAATCATGGTTGCCTACACCATTCTCAATTTCAATATATGGACTTTTGCTTCTCTATATAAATCTATATCGCCAACACCCTAACGTCACCGTCACCAACTTTTAGATCTTTCCACATCTCCATGCCTACAACCCTTTTGGTCCGACCTCCAACCACAATTTTTTTTAAAATGGTATGTTTTTTATAAAAAAAGTGTAAAACGGTAAGGAATCCGGGAAAAAGTGGAAAATGGTCATACCGCCATTGCTACAGGCGGTTCCTTCACTACCATTTTTTGGTGTCAGAAGCCGCGCCTGATAATGGCGGTTTATGGGTTTTCCGGCCATCTCCTCTGGCCAACGTCCTCTCGCCATTAGTGAACAGTGTTAAAAAATGTAAAGAAGGAACCGCCGATGGCAGGGGCGGTTCCTCTTTTGGTGAAGAAAGTAAAGAAGGAATCCTCTTTTGGGTGAAGTAAAGAAGGAACCATCGGTGACAGGGGCGGTTCCTCCTTTTGGTGGTGATTGGATGTATCATTAAAGAAGGAACCGCTCTCGGCAAGAGCGGCTCTTTTACCTGCAACTACTTACCCTAATCCAAAAATAATATATGTTAAAAACAAAATAGTAAAATATGTTAAAAACAAAATAATACGTTAAAAATAGCTTTTTTGCTAACTTAATTCTTAAATATTGATATATTTGTAAGTATTAAATATGTTAAATTTACTGATCCAAATAGAACAACGCAATGCTTATGCAATAAAGTTTAAGGTTTCTTAATCGGATTTACGGATAATGAGATTGTTTAGATTTTTAAATATTAAAACATATCCCTAAATTTATTAATACTCAAACACGAAATACATGTGCCATAAACTATTGAAACATGACACACAAGATGCAATACACAATACAAATCTAAGCATCGTGATAAAAAGGCGTCGCGTATCGAAAATAATATAATTTTTCTGCCATGGAACGTCGATACTTCAAAGTTGTCTCCTGAAAATCTAAGGGTATCTTTAGGTCTTTACCCATAACTAAGTGCTCTATTAGCATACAAGTGTGCACCCCTGAATTATGATGTACAAAACCTGTGTATCGAGTTTTATAGTCTTCTGTGAAGTCAAAGTTGATTAGTTTTTCCTCCCTCCCAGACTTCTCCCAGTAGCCAGTGTTCACCAATAACGCATAGAAATACACACTAAATTTTGTTAAACCAGGAAAAATAATGTTGTGGTATTCCTCATTGCTCCATTCTAGATAGCAGTATTGGTTTAACCACATAATATTTAGATCAAGTCCGATAAGTAACCATTTAGTTGAAGTTACTAATAAAGGCAGATAAACATAATCAACCTCCCATAACGGGGGGAAATTCCTGTTTTTCCTACTTGCAATTTCGTATGCAAACATATCCGTTAGCTGTATTAAAAGTTGATTGTATGTAAGGCCCCGTTCTCGGGCACCTCACAGTTGGTCATTCATTGCACATAAAACATATTAATATACATTTCATAAAATAGACAGCGAAATTACGTTAGCAAAAGCCATTCTCTATTATTAATAAATATCGTTGATAAGAAATACAATGAGGTTTAAGATACAAAAGATTGTTTAATTGCATTACAAAACAACAATATCTTAACATAAGAATGGATGTCAGTCTTTTCCCGCCGAGTAGCTTCACCCTCGTGCCATCCTCAGCAACAATTACCTGCCAACTGAAAATGCTCTTTTTGTAAAAATACATCTCTTAGTCTTGTACGTTAGCACGCATTAACTATACAGTAAGGTAATGCTTTCTTTATTTACTGTATGCCTTGTTCATTTCGTACTCTTTTAACTTTATCTTTCACTATCTATGTCGACCAATGGGTAATACCCTAAACTATATGCGTGGGGAAAACAGATGTTGGGCCTCTTGTCTCTCAATGGGCTCTGATTACTATACACAAGGCTGGCCCAGTCACCGAGGGTATGCTGTAAAGGTCTGCCAATCTCAATAGACTGGCCTTGTGTGCATACTTTAGGGTAGCTAACCCGCATCACAGCTGAGCTAACGACAACATGGTCGTGCACCTCCTATATGCTTGCAAGACTTGTTAACATTTTAATTAAGTTCCATTTCTCTTTATCATTACTCTTTCACTTTGTTAAAGATAATACTTGCATTTATGATCATAGGCACACCACATAAGTCACACTATAATAATCACTATGACCATAGGAACAACCTATAATAATGCAAATATACTAGCAATTAAAAACCCTAAGCCAACCTTAGGTCAAACTCTAATGATTCTGTTTTACTCAAAATTTCAGAAAATATTCTAAATGTCCTAGGTGCATAAGCACTATCCGGGCGCATGAGGCCTGTTTAGGCGCATGGGCACTATTTGGAAGTTTCATCACTTAGACGTTTGGGCCATCTCAGACGCATGAACACTATTTGGACGTTTGGTCCATACTTAGGCGTATGAGTCTAAATCTTAGACGCATGGGCTACTCATGTTCAGACGCATGGGCTTACACTTAGAATTTTTAAGACATTTTCTAGACGGTTGGGGCACTGTTTGGGAGGTTGGGCCCTGTTTAGACGTTTTGGCTTACTTAGAACTTTTCTAAGGCAAATTTTAGATGGTTGGGGGTACTGTTTGGGCGGTTGGGCAACCTGTTAAGTGTTTCTATATTATTTCCAATCCCAAACATCATATTAGCCTAGTCCAAGTTAAATCCTACTGTTCTAAGCACACTAACACATAAAAATCATAAAATCTCAACATACATGCATGGTCACATACGGGTGTTCATATAACTTCTATAAAAATGATTTTTACATATATTTCTAGCCCCAAAGAATGTTTAAACATGTAAAATTACAGGGTCTAGAACTCACCTTTGCTGCTTTTGAGTTTAAACCCTTCTCTTGAGCTTTTCAGACGTTTCTAGCACCCAAAACCCACTAAAAACACACACACCGAGCACACAAACACATGTAAGCATAAAATCAAGGCTAAGTCTAGCCAAGAACAACTTAATTACACGTATTCTTACCTTAAACTAGGCTTCTTCTTGTTCCTATTCACAGTCCGAGAGCTTCTTCTCTTTCTCTCTCTAAAACCCGATTGCAAAAGGTGATGTGAAGTTGTGTATGGGCGGCCATGCTCTTTTGTACAAAATATAATATATTACTTTGTTCTTTGACACATTTAACCCCTCCACTTGGGTTAATTTGCATTTCCTTCTTTTTATTCTTCTTTTACATCTTTTAAAATGTCCGGGTGTTACAAGTCCACCCCCCTTATATAGGTTTCGTCCTCGAAACCTGTTATTCCTAAAACAGATGAGGGTAATGCTGCCTCATCTCCTCTTCAGTCTCCCACGTAGAATCGAAACCTTTTCGGTCCTCCACTGCACTCGTACTAGTGGAACTACTTTATTCCGCGACCTCTTCTCCTTACGATCAATGATCACCACTGGCCGCTCTACATAGTTGAGCCGTTCATCCACCTCGATATCCTCCAGTGGTACAACCATGTCTTCATCGGCTAAGCACTTTCTCAGATGAGATACATGGAATGTGGTATGAATTCCACTTAACTCATCTGGCAATTCAAGTCGATAGGTGTAAGGATTCCTAGAAGTCTGATGCAGCCAAAACACTCTTGTAACTATCTATTGAAGTCAACAACTGAAGACATCAGCTGAAGAGAATAGCTGAAAGTAACAACTGAAGACAAAGTCTGAAGATAGTTTTCAGTAGTTTTCACAAAAACTGAAGAAGTACTCTTCAGTAGTTGTGATGATTCTCTTTCAGTAGTTATCACAACAGCTGAAGAAGTATTCTTCAGTTGTTGTGATAGTCTTCTTTCAGTAGTTTCATGTAATGATCAAGTCTTCCTGCATGCTGCACAGAACATGAAGTAGTATTGCTATGAAAGTTTTACACACCACTTCAGAAACATTCCAAGTGTAAAATCTTTCGAAGCCAAGACCAATATCTTTTGAAGCCAGAAATGAAGTCTTCCTTAGCTTCAAGACAAAGTCTTCCGAAGCCAAGAAATCAAGACAGGTTCATCCGAAGACTTTTATCATACATGCTTTTATCTGATGTACTTTTTCTGAAAAGCTGAACCACTTTGCTGCTGCCCACTCTGGTTGGTCACCAACTTATATGAGTTGGTGAAAAGGTCCATGCTTTAGGAAAACTGTACATTGAGGTCTTGGGTCAAAGCTTTCTACTTTATGTACTTTTATCCTTTTTGTAATACATTAGGATGTGAGCTATGGCATGTCATAGTCACTAGCCAAAAGGCAAATCTGCCTTTTGACTCTACATGGATTGTGTTGTCTAGTTCATGTATCCAGTTGGCCTTCAAAGTATGGCCGTCTGTAGGTTGTAGTATATAGTATCTAAAGTCTTGTAATGTATGTATGCTGAATACTTATAACTTTGAATTTGAGAAGCAATATACAACATCCTTGAAAACCAACACTTGTGTTGTTATCTTGTTCTTTCTTTCTGAGTTTACTTGTGTGTTCTTAGCATCATACTAACCGGTTCCCCATTTGATCTGTTAAGTGTTCTAATACACTCTCCTCATTGTGTTGTTGTGTTGTAAGTGCTAACCCCTTCACCCGGTCCTGCATTTGGTATCAGAGCTTCCAGGCTCTTGATATAAGATCTCACCATCTTAAGATCCCTCACACACACAAAATACTTAACAACTCAAATGGCAGCTCTTTCTAAAGCTGATATGGAAACTGGTACTATGACCAAGTCCCCACTGATCACTCTTGAAGATTTTGACACATGGTGCACAAGAATGGAAGGCTTCATTAAGTGTTAAGATTCAAGGATGTGGGACTCAGTTATCAATGTTCCCTTCATACCAAGCACTACTTCTGCTATTGGTAATCGTATCATACCTAAAGATGTAGATGATTACTCAGAAGAAGACAGGAAGAGAATAGAGCTTGATCAAAGGGCCATGACTTGTCTTCAAACTGCTCTTCCAAACTCCATCTACAGAGGCTTCAAGAAGTGCAAGACAGCTAAAGATATATGGGAAGCACTAAAGCTCATGTATGAAGGATCGAAGGAAACTAAAGAGAACAAGAAGAATCTCTTGAAGCAGCAGTTTGAAAACTTCACCTTTAAGGCTGGTGAGACACTGACTCAACAATACTTCAGGTATGTTGAGATAGTGGACACTCTAGTGGATATTAGAGTAACTCTTGAGAATAGGGACATAGTAAGGAAGTTCATGTCTTCTCTTCCTAAACTATGGACACATTATTGTGTTGTGATCAAGAGAACTTTGGATCTTAAACCTCTTACTCTTACAGAGTTGTATGGTATCCTGAGTGCATTCCAGATGGAGATGAACATGCAAAATTCCTCTGGTAACTCCAATAACCAACTGAGTTCAGCTCTTCATGTGAATGAAAGGGAATGCATTGAACCACAATATCAGTTGTTATGCTACCCTGACAACTCACAAAAGGGGCCTTTCATCACTCTTCGAGAGACACCAAGAGAAAGCTACACTCAAGGAAGTCCCTTCCAAGAGACAAGTTCTTCTCATGCCTTTGTCTCAGCTGATGAAACCTCTGGCAACCTTCTCTTCACACTTAAAGACTTGGACTGTATCCATCCAGATGATCTGGAGTATATGGAGATAGTTTAGCAAATAGCTCTTCTCACTCACAAGGCCAAGAAGTTCTATAAAAGGACTGGGAGAAGATTTCTAAGCAATACATCCAGTGGAAAGTTTGGTCTGGACAAAAGCAAGGTAAAGTGCTACAACTATAACCAGATGGGGCACTTTGCAAGAGAGTGTAAAGCACCAAGAACAAATGGTGGCCAGACACAAACCAGACCAAACTACACTAAGAAAGCTCACCTGAATGAAAACCCAAAGCAACAGGTTGCAGTTGCTGTTGAAGAGGGAGGCTTTGACTAGAGCTTTCAGATAGAAGATGCATCTCCAAACCAAGCTCTCATGGCAGATCATGATGAAACCAAGGTATTGGAAAATCTCTGCTCTTCTGAATGCATTGCTAAAGCTAATAGATACAGGTCATATAACTTAGAGCTGAGATCTGACCTTGAGTCCCTAAACATCTTGAAAGCTGATTTTAAATGAGCTGAAAATGACTATAAATTTAAAATAGAAGATTTAGAGAAAACTATTTTAACTCTTAAAAATGAGCTAACAAACTACAGGACTCAGATCAAAGATCTCATAGCTAAGTTAACTGAATGCCAAGCTGAGCTTGTGATCAGCAAAGCTAAGGCAGAAAATTGTGTTCTTGAAGAAGATACCTTCAAGAACATAATATCCTCATCCTTGCATGCAAAAGTGTATTATCAGAACAAGCAGGGACTGGGATCTAGTGAGATAGCTCCTCCACACACCATCTTGTCTATAAGATCTCCTAGGTGTGGAACTTGTGAAGATGAGCTTCCCCTCATAGATCCTTTGACTAAAAAGGATAAAGAGGAAATGGTGAAAAATGACTTTGGTTTGAGTGAAGAAAAGCATTCTGAGAAGGGTCACCATTCCTCTGAGGAGAGTAAAACTGTTGGGATGACCAAGTTAAGAAGAAAGAACTTGATCAGGAAAGCCAAAAGAAAATCAAGGAAGGCTCAAGAGATCAAGGCTACTTTTGACTCTAAGGAGAAACAAGTTTTCATCTCTGCAGGGTTTGAAGTAGTTAAGACTGATGACATGAGTTCTGATTCATGTGCAACTCATCTTAGCAACAAGAAGAAGACTGATCTGTTGTGTGTTACTGCTACACAACCTGGACCATCAAACTCCAAGAACAGTTCTCAACCCAAAAGAACTGTCTCAGCTCCTGCAAAGGTGAAGATGGAGAAGGGATGTGACCAAAGTCAGTGCTCTTCCATGAAAAAGACTCTTGGAAAGAAGAATCTGAAATGTGTCATGTGTGAGAGTACTTCTCATTTGGCTAAGGATTGTCCATACAATCCTAAGGGTACTCTTCACATGATAAACAAATAGACTTCCAAGAATTCCAAGATGAAGAAGAAGGCAAGTGGAAAACTGCCTTCGGAAGAAAATTTGGTCTTGGAAGAAAGGAATGCTTATGAAGTACTGAAGCTTGCTGCAGTAAAGGCAAGATCTTCCGAAGGACCAGTCATCAAAACTTCTGAAGTCTTAAAAGCTTCTGAAGTATTGAAGGTCAAGTCTAAACTTTCAAAGGTAGTGTGGAAGTCAAAGAAAGGCCAAAAGACTGAAGGTTCTTCATCAACAATAGCTCAAGATCCTCAAAGCACAACCATTGGATCTATTACTGTTGCATTGTCTTCAATTGTTTTAAATGAGCCCAAGACCAATGAGGCTTGGGTTTCCAAATGTAACTAGCTATCTCTTTGTGCAGGAACATCTACAGACAAACAAAAATATGTGGATCATTGAAAGTGGTTGTTCCAGGCACATGACAGGCAATAGGTCACTACTCCAGAAGTTTGAAAGAATTGACGGAGGACCAGTTGCTTTTGGAGGAGATGCAGGTGGTTACATTACTATAAGGGGCAAGGTCACAAATGGTAAGCTCAGCATTGACAAGGTAAACTTTGTCAAGGACCTTGGATACAATCTTTTAAGTGTATCTCAATTTTGTGATCAGAGTCATAACATGCTGTTTACTGAGCATGAGTGCATTGTTCTCAAGCCCGGGGTGATCATTCCTCATGAGCACATCCTACTCAGAGCCCCCAGGAAAGGGAACATGTACAAAAGAATGTGCTTTCTATCTAAAGCTAATAGTGATGAATCTTTCCTTTGGCATAAAAGAATGTGCCATGTAAACTTTAAGAACATGAATAAATTGATTAAGAATGATTTGGTGACTGGAATACCAAAAGGAGAGTTTACAAGTAATGATCATTGTGTTTCATGCCTGAAAGGGAAGCAACACAAGGTATCTCACAAGCCTAAGGAAAGAAATTCCATCACTACACCCCTACACTTGTTACATATGGATCTCTTTGGCCCACCACTGTAATGAGTTTAGGAAGGACCTCTTACTGTTTGGTGATCACAGATGACTTTACAAGATTCATATGGGTATTCTTCCTTAGAACTAAGGATGAGACCCCTGAGACTCTGAAGAATTTTATCTTAAATATTGAGAATCAATGTGATCACAAGGTCAAAACCATAAGATGTGATCAAGGAACTGAGTTCAAGAATCAAATACTTGATACATTTTGTGATGAAAAGGGTATTACAAGACAAGATAGTGCTCCCAGGACTCCTCAGCAAAATGGTGTTCCTGAGAGGAGAAATAGGACACTAATTGAAGCTGCAAGAACTATGTTTTCTGAATCTAAACTACCCATCACCTTCTGGGCAGAGGCAGTCAACACTGCCTGCTATGTGCAAAACAGAGTTTTAGTAGTTAAGACACATGGTAAGACTCCTTATGAACTTTGCCACAAGAGGAAACCTTTTATTGGTTTTCTCAGGTATTTTGGATGTCCTTGCACCATCTTTAATACCAAAGATCATATAGCCAAGTTTGCTGAGAAATCAGATGATGGACACTTCATTGGATACTCTTCTCAAGCTAAAGCTTATAGAGTATATAATCTCAGAACTAGAGTAGTTGAGGAGTCAGCCAATGTGACTTTCAATGAACACACTCCCACTGTGAAAGGTTCTAGTCCGGATTGGCTGTTTGATCTTGATTTAGTTACCAACTGTTTTAACAAATCTTGTGAGCATGTTTCAGGATCCACAGATATATTACCAACAGGTGATCCTAATCCAAGAATTGAGCTAAGAAGATCTTCAAGCAACATATCTCCAGTTCCAATTTGGATCTGTCTAAACAACTTGCTGTGATTCCTCAACTAAGGATCCACAAGTCTCACCCCTCTACAAACATCATTGGAGATGTTGGTACTGGTGTAAGAACAAGAGGACAGTCTCATAATGCCAATATCTGTCTTCACTCTTGTTTCTTATCCCAAATAGAGCCAAAGAAGATTGATGAAGCTCTAAAGGATGGAAGTTGGATTGAAGCTATGCAAGAGGAGTTGCTTCAATTCAAGAGACAAAAGGTTTGGAATCTATGTCCTCTTCCTCATGGGAAGACTACCATAGGTACAAAATGGGTTTTCAGGAATAAGAAGGATGATAGAGGACTTGTCATCAAGAACAAGGCTAGACTAGTTGTTCAAGGTTATACTCAAGAAGAAGGGATTGACTATACTGATGTCTTTGCTCCTGTAGCAAGACTTGAAGCTAGGATATTCCTAGCTTTTGCTGCATCCAAGAACTTCAAGGTCTATCAACTTGATGTCAAGTGTGCTTTTCTTTATGGAGTGATTGATGAAGAGGTGTATGTCAAACAACAACCTGGTTTTGCAGATCCTGATCATCCTGATTATGTCTGCAAGCTTGACAAAGCTCTCTATGGGTTACATCAGGCACCAAGAAAGTGGTATGAGACTCTATCTCAGTATCTCTGTCAACATGGGTTCAAAAGAGGTACCATTGATGGAACTCTCTTCATCAAAAGAACAAGAAATGATATAATGCTAGTTCAAGTATATGTAGATGATATCATCTTTGGGTCAACTAATCCAAAGCTTTGCAAAGACTTTGAGAAGCTGATGAAGGATAGATTTGAAATGAGTGCCATGGGGGAACTCAATTTCTTTCTAGGGATTCAAGTGAAGCAACTTGACAATGGTATCTTCATAAATCAGTCAAAGTATGTGCAAGACATACTTAAAGGGTTTAACATGACTGAATGTAAGGTTGCTAAGACACCCATAGCTAGAAACCACTCCCTTGGACCTGATCTTGAGGGGGAGTGTGTTGATGAACATCTCTACAGGGCTATGATTGGGACTCTTATGTATCTTACAGCTAGCAGGCCAGATATTATGTTTGCCACTTGAATCTGTGCAAGATATTAGGCCAACCCCAAGATGTCACAGGCCAACCCCAAGATGTCACACCTAATCACTGTCAAAAGAATTTTAAGATACCTTAAGGGAGCCCCATCTCTTGGCCTTTGGTATCCTAAAAATTCTGACTTCAATCTGTATGCATATACAGATAGTGATTATGGTGGATGCAATATGACTGCAAAGTCTACATCAGGGGGATGTCAATTTCTTGGTGGAAGGATAGTCTTTTGGCAATGCAAGAAACAATCCTGTGTATCTGCATCAACTGCTGAGGCTGAATACATTGCTGCTGCAAGCTGCTGTGCTCAAGTGCTTTGGATTCAAAATCAGATGCTAGACTATAGATTCAACTTCAAAGAGACTCCTATTCACATAGACAACAACAGTACTATCTCAATCATAGAAAATCCAGTGCAGCACTCAAGAACTAAGCACATCAACATCAGGTATCATCTGATTAGAGATAATTTTGAAAAGGGATTAATCAAACTAATCAAAGTTCATACAGATGAACAATATGCTGATCTGTTCACAAAATCTTTTTATGAACAGAGATTTAAATATCTTATATCAGCTATTGGGATGATCAACTTTGAGTAGCTTTTCTTAAAAACTTAATCATATTATTTCTAAAACTATGTGTGTTCTATATTGTCTATTCTATCACTTTAATAAGCCCCAGATTCTCTTTGGAAGAAGATTCTTTTAGGATATTCTTTAGATTTTTTAGAATTTTACACTTTTTATCCTTTGGAAGATGTCTTATTTTTCAGAAGATTTAAAGCAAAATTCTTCAAAATCTTTGAAATATTTTTGGAGGCAAAATTTGCCTTCGGAAGCTTTCTAGTCAAAACATCCAAAGTAAAATAACCTTCGGAAGTTTTTTGGTCAAAACTTTCAAAGTTAAATTATCTTCGGAAGACTTTTCAGATTTCCAAGAAAACTACCTTTTTGGGCAAAAAGCAAACTACTTTTCAGAGGTGGGACCAACACAATGGATTTCAAAGTTTATCCTTTTTAATTAACTTTGTCTTAAATCCAAATTCATACAAATATCCAACGGTTACACCTCTTTCCTCTACCTACTCTAAAATTCACCCATACCTCAAACCTAATCTCTCTGAAAACACTTTTGTTCTTCACCCTTCTTCATCCTTAAGCTTTTCAAAAATAGCCAACATTCCAAACAGAAAAAACCCAAATTTCTCCATGCAACTCCATAGGCAGCACAATCAAGTTGCCTTGTTGCACTCTGAGAAAGATGATAGTTTCTCAGAGGTTTGCCGTTTTCTTGCTCTATCCAACTACTACACCTCACTCACCATTGATCCTATTCTTCATGAGGATCACCTTCTTGACTTTTAGAGGACATGTTAAGAGGTTATTATGGATGGGGAGAAGGCACTGTTTGCCACAGTGTAGGGGAGGACAGTCTTTATCACTCCAGCCATCATCAACACCCATCTTTAGCTAGATGATAAAGAAGGTGAACTGTCTTTCCCAAAGGAAGCTGTCAAGTATTCCTTTGAGGAGATGGGCTATGAGGGAGATTTCTCTGTAAAGACCTTCAGGAAAGGGAAGGTCTCATCCCAATGGAAATACCTACTCCATGTAGTGATTCACAGCTTATCCAACAAGCATAGTGGGTGGGACCAGATTCCTGAGGATCTCTCCTTTATAGTTCATGGAATGGTACAAGGGGTCAAGTTCAGGTACTCATAATTTGTTTACACAAACTTTCTTGCTAACTTGGACTCCTTAGAATACTATATGTTTCCTAGATATGTTCAACACATTCTCAACTGTGAACTTGGATCACAGTTGAGGGAAACAAATACTATTCTTAAATTGGGACAGATGAAGCCAGGCTCTTTAAGATTATGAAGAAGCCAACTGTAGGCTTCTCAGGGGTGGAAACAGCCCTGGTCCCCAAAATGTTAGAGCTCATTGCTTAAGGTGACAACCTAGCAACACAAGCTAGTGTTGAACCCACACCTTCTACATCTCAACCACCAAAACAGCCTCAAATCATCCTTACCTACCAAAGAAAATCCAAACGAACCCCTGCTCAAGCTATTGAGTCTGTGCAGGTCCCCATATACTCACCCATACAGGAAGAAGTGGATACTAGAGCTCCCACTTCTCCTAAGGAGCAAACCCCTCCCATTGCTGAGGTGGGTCCTTTTGAACATGTTCAGGGGATCCATATGGAAGAGGCTCTCACTTTTGCAAGTGATTATATCATTAAGACCTCAACCATGGCAACTCAGCCCATTGACACTTCATCTGAGGCTGTCAATGAGCAGAGGAAATCCAGTAGCCAAGAACCCCATGCTGGTGATGAGAGTGAGGACTTAGGTCAAATTCTCTCATCCCCCCATGATTCTTCTGATGAAGATGAGGGGAATCTGAGATTAAAGATACAAAAACTGTCAAATATATGCACTTACTTAGTCTCAAAGGTTAGTCATCTTGAATTTCAAATGACTACCTTACAAAATAGGGTCAATGATCAGCAACTTGAGATATCTTATCTTAAGGGAAAACTAGCTGAGAGACCTTTAAGAAGAGCTCAACCAGGAACACAAGAACCTGCGGATGTGGTTGACCTAACTCCTAGCTCACCTATACAAGAAGGTGATGCTACCAAAAAGGGGGAGAAAGTCACTACAATCACAGAACCTGGGAGTTCTTCAAGGAGTATAGACATTGAGGACTCACCATCCTCTCTTGTAACTGTACCTACTCAGCAACCTCCTCAAGTTCACATTGATGTGAACATCCTAGACTGCTTGTTTCAAAGTCTCTTTGGGGAGGGTGTATCAAGGCAAGAAGCTGAAGAAGATAGACCAAGGCAATCAGGTAATGTCATTGGTCAATTGGATGTTGAGGCAGACCCTAAGATTAGCTTCAAAGGGAAAACCTTGACTGAAGGCCCAGTGATAGAGCCTGAAAGTCCTGTCTTACAGTCAACTGATACACCTGCTGGTGAAGGTGTATCACAGTCTCTCTCTGGCCAGAGCTTGGATGCTACACCAAGCAATGAAGGCCAAAGCTCTCTCCACGCTGTGTCACAAAGGTCTGTGGGTGACAAGGGGAAAAGGGTTCTAACCCCTGAGGAGATTGAGGAGGAGGAAAGAGAGAGAAAGAGGAAGCTAAGGGGAGTAAGTTCCACCGGGTCTTCAAGCTTCATACAAGCTGCAATCAGGGCTGCCCACAGAACCTCAGGTAGATAAAGAAACAGATAAACAAAGAATGATAGACTACCTGAGTGCCACAGGCTTCTACCAGGCAGAAGCACTTCTTCCTTTGTCCTTTAAGTACATTGAGTTTGAATATCTCAAACAACTTGAACTTCAAGTACTCAAAGAGCAGAAGTTAACAAAGAAGAAAATAAGGGAAGAAGCTGCTAAGTCAAGAGCTCTCATTCAGAAGAACTTGAAAAAGTCTGATGATAGACAAAGAATGATGAGCTTCTTGAAGCTGTATGGATTCTCTGGAAGGAGACTTGGCCCTATGTCTCTATCTACTATGGATGAGCATATCAGGGTGATCAAGCAGAAGATCAAGAGTGGAGAGCTTGCTGACTTGCACACTCCTCCAAGTCAAGCTCTACCTCAAGTAGAGGTTAAGTTTGAACAATAAGCGACAACTTAAACTAAACCTCCAGCTTCATCTTCTGATCCACAGCAGGGTCAAAGGCCAGCCTCTTCTACTATTGACCAACAGCAAGGTCAAAGGCCGGCCTCAACATCTGACCCACAATAGGGTCAAACTCCCTCTCCTTCTGAATCTGTGAGGGAGGAACATCTAACTGAGGAAGACACAACTAATCTACAAGGTGATGCAGGCCAGTCTTCTCAGTTAAAGACTGCAAAGAGGAAGAAGAGGATGGCTTCCAAATCTGATGCAAAGAAGAAGAAGAAGTCAAAATCAACCTCCTCTGATCCTCAGGATGAATCAGAACATCCTAAGGAAGTGCAAGAAGAGAAAGCCAAATCATCTCCAATTCAAATGGCTCCTCTTGCATCAGGAAGACCCATCTTATCCTGGACTTACTCAACTAATCCAGAGAGATGGCATGTAGTCAGAGATCAAGGTGAAGTAAATGTCTATTCTTGGGAAGACGTTTTTAATTTACCTCTGCATGATCTTTTTGACATGAGAAGATACTTCACAAGTCTGAGTGACCCTGATCCTCTAATGAAGAAAGGAATGGTCATGATCATGTTAAGGACTATGAACTGCTGAATATCTTTAAGTGTTTTGGTAGCATCAGCCTAGGGGGAGTTTGTAAGGACTCCTAGAAGTCTGATGCAGCCAAAACACTCTTGTAACTGTCTACTGAAGTCAACAGCTGAAGACATCAGTTGAAGACAACAGTTGAAGGTAGCAGTTGAAGATAACAACTGAAGACATCAGGTGAAGACAACAGCTGAAGGTAACAGCTGAAGACAACAACTGAAGTCATCAGCTGAAGACAACAGTTGAAGGTAACAGCTGAAGACAACAGCTGAAGGTAACAGCTAGAGACAACAGCTGAAAGTAACAACTGAAGACAAAGTCTAAAGACAAAGTCTGAAGACAGTTTTCAGTAGTTGTCACAACAACTGAAGAAGTACTCTTCAGTAGTTGTGATGATTCTCTTTCAGTAGTTATCACAACAGCTAAAGAAGTATTCTTCAATAGTTGTGATAGTCTTCTTTTAGTAGTTTCATGTAATGATCAAGTCTTCCTGCATGCTGCACAGAACATGAAGTAGTATTGCTACGAAAGTTTTACACACCACTTCAGAAACATTCCAAGTAAAAAATCTTTTGATGCCAAGACCAATATCTTCTGAAGCCAGAAATGAAGTCTTCCTTAGCTTAAAGACAAAGTCTTCCGAAGCCAAGAAATCAAGACAGATTCTTCCGAAGACTTTTATCATACATGCTTTTATCTCATGTACTTTTTCTGAAAAGCTGAACCACTTTGCCGTTGTCCACTCTGGTTGGTCACCAACTTATATGATTTGGTGAAAAGGTCCATGCTTTAGGAAAACTGTACATTGAGGTCTTGGGTCAAACCTTTCTACTTTATGTACTTTTATCCTTTTTGTAATACATTAGGATGTGAGCTATGGCATGTCATAGTCACTAGCCAAAAGGCAAATCTGCATTTTGACTCTACATGGATTGTGTTGTCTAGTTCATGTATCCAGCTGGACTTCAAAGTATGGCCGTCTGTATGTTGTAGTATATAGTATCTCAAAGTCTTGTAATGTATGTATGCTGAATACTTGTAACTTTGAATTTGAGAAGCAATATACAACATCCTTGAAAACCAACCACTTGTGTTGTTATCTTGTTCTTTCTTTCTTAGTTTACTTTTGTGTTCTTAGCATCATACTAACCAGTTCCCCATTTGATCTGTTAAGTGTTCTAATACACTCTCCTCATTGTGTTGTTGTGTTGTAAGTGCTAACCCCTTCACCCGGTCCTGCAATAAGCCACTCTCCTATTCGTGCGACGATTGGGAAATCCCTATATATCTCGGTCTTAGCTTACATCGCTTCCTGAATCGAATGATTCCTTTCCAAGGTGAGACCTTCAACATCACTCGGTCACCAACCTTGAATTCTATTGGTCTACGCCATTTGTCCGCATATGACTTTTGTCTATCTTTCGCCGCCTTCATGAAGGCTTTAATCTTTTCTAACTTCTTCGTCGTAGCCTCGATCACCTCAACACCTCCCAACTCTTTCTACCTAATGTCTCCTCAACACACGGGCGTCCTACATCTTCTACCGTATAGCATCTCATATAGCGGCATGCCAATACTAGCATGATAACTATTATTATATGAGAACTCTGCTAACGGTAAGTGATCATCCCAACTTCCTCCAAAATCTATCACACATGCCCGAAGCATGTCCTTGAGCATCTGAATCGTCCTCTCAGACTGACCGTCTGTCTGAGGATGATAAGCAGTACTAATGTGTAGCCTCGCCCCATCGCGTCGTGGAATCTTTTCTAAAACTTCAATGTGAATCGGGTGTCACGATCCGACACGATTGACACCGGCACACCATGACGAGCTACAATCTCTTTAATGAATAGATCCGCCAGTCTCTCGGATGAATACATCTCAGGGATTGGCAGGAAGTGAGCACTCTTGGTTAGACGTTCAACAATCACCCAGATGGCATCGTACCCCTCGTTGTGCGGGGTAACTTCGTAATGAAGTCCATAGTGATGTGCTCCCACTTCCACTCGGGTATATCCAACGGTTGGATCTTCCCGTAGGGCTTCTAATGCTCTGCCTTCACTTGCAAACAAGTAAGGTACTTACTCACATACTCCACCACGTCACGTTTCATACCCGACCACCAGTAGTCTTTCTTTATGTCTTGATACATCTTGGTGGTACCGAGATGAATGGAGTATCGAGTTTTGTGAGCTTCATCCATGATTCGCCCTCGCAGAACTCCATAATAAGGGATCCACATTCGTCCAAAGCGGGTCCTAACCCCGTGGGTGTTTTCTTCCAATTCCGTGACTAGGCCTCTCATTCGTTTAGAGTTGAGTCGGTCTTCTTTCAACGCCTCATTCTTAAATCCTTTCACTTGAGTCATCCCGTCCGAGGTCATCACTAACCGGTACGCCTTCACCTGAATCGGCCCGAGTCCCTCTTTTCAGCTCAGGGCATCGGCCACCACGTTGGCCTTGCCCGGATGGTAGTGGATCTCACAATCATAATCTTTGATGAGCTTTAACCATCTCCTTTGTCTCATGTTAAGATCCTTTTGCTCGAAGAAGTACTTCAAGCTCTTGTGGTTGGTGAAGATGGTGCACTTCGTCCCGTATAGGTAGTGCCACCAAATCTTCAATGCAAAAACCACAACTGCTAACTCCAAATCATGTGTAGGGTAGTTGACTTCGTGGATCTTCAGCTGTCGGGATGCGTAGGCTATCACCCTTCCACGTTGCATCAACATGCAACCTAGCCCAGAATAAGAAGCATCCGAATATACTACTAAGTCTTCACTACCTTCATGTAATGTCAAGACAAGAGTTTGGGTTAATCTCGTCTTCAACTCCTCAAAAGCACACTCCTGTTCTCGACCCCACTCAAACTTCACATCCTTGCGAGTCAATTTGGTCAAAGATGAGGCTATCTTGGAGAAGTCTTGAATGAACCTTCTATAGTTTCCCGCCAAACCCAAGAAACTACGGATCTCGGATGGCGTCTTTGGAGAATTCCATTGCATCACCGCCTTAACCTTTGTCGGGTCCACCATGATTCCTTCAGCATTAACAACATGACCCAAAAACTGAACCTCGCGCAACCAAAAAGCACACTTGGAGAATTTGGCATACAACTTCTCTCTCCTAAGTATCTCCAATACCTCACATATGTGGCCGGCATGTTCTTCCTCACTCTTAGAATAAATCAGGATATCATCAATAAATATTATCACTGATTTATCTAACATTGGCCGACACACTCGGTTCATCAAGTCCATAAATGTAGCTGGTGCGTTAGTTAGTCCAAAAGACATAACAAGAAACTCGTAGTGTCCACAACGCGTACGAAAAGTTGTCTTAGGAATGTCCTGCTCCTTCACCTTCAATTGATGGTAGCTAGATCGAAGATCTATCCTCGAGAAGCAACTGGCACCTTGGAGCTGATCAAACAAGTCATCAATCCTCGGTAATGGATACCGATTTTTCACCGTCAACTTGTTCAGCTCTCGGTAGTCGATGCACATCCGCATACTACCATCCTTTTTCTTTACAAACAATACCGGAGAACCCTATGGAGAGATACTCGATCGAATGAATCCTTTATCCATTAACTCCTGCAATTGTTCCATGAGTTCCTTCATCTCAGTTGGAGCTAATCGATACAGTGCTTTGGCTTCAGGATGAGCACCGGGTATCAAGTCAATTTGTAACTCAATTTCGCGATCCGGTGGCACGCCGGGTAGGTCTTTCGGGAATACGTCCGAAAAGTCACACACCACTGGTACATCGGACAGTTGTAGTGTTGACGTGTCCACATCCTTCACGTAGGCCAGATAGGCACTACATCCATGTCTCATGCACTTTCCCGCCACGACCATCGAAATCACTTTCGGGATCTTAGTAACGCGATCTCCATAAATCATCACCAAACTTCCATCGGGTGCAACTATTCAAATCATTTCTTACGACAGACGATGTTTGCTTCATAGGTTGCTAACAAGTTCATGCCTAGTACTACATCAAATCCACCTAGGGGCATCACATGTAACTTAGCAGCAAACCTATGACCTTCTAGTTCTATGGCACAGTCCTCTATCATATCAGTAATTCTAGTGGACTTACCAATAGCAGTTTCTACATCAAATGGATCATTAATACTTCTACTACTAGCAGACAACTTAGCACAAAAAGTAGTAGAAATAAAACTCCTACTAGCACCAGAATCAAATAATACATAGGCCCAAGTTTGATTTACTAGAAACATACCTGACACAACATCGGGATCCACTCTAGCCTCCTCCCGGGTCATGGTGTAAGCTCTAGCACTCGCCCTCTGTCCTCCTTCTTCCGGCTTCTTCTTCGCTCAAGAGCTCTCCGCTCTCGGCTTCTTGCAGTCTTGGTCACGTGGCCCTCCTCGCCACAGTTATAACACTTCAGCACTCAACAATCTCTAGCGATGTGGCCCGGCTTGCCACACCTGAAGCATACATTCAATCCCAACCTACACTCGTCGGTATGCTTCCTTCCACATTTACCACACTTCTTCAACCCTGAGCTTGACGACACCCTACGGTCGTCCACCTTCATCCTCTTGTTGTTTGGGGTGAAACCACCACGCCCAAACCTCTTCCCATTCCATCTTTTATCATCACCACCCATCTTCTTCACCTCTACCACTGCCTCTTCCGTTCATCGTACAACCTGCCCGCCAAGTCCACCACCGATCGAAAGGTGCCTGGCTGAGCAGCGAGCAGATGCCTGCGAATATCAGTCGGTAGTCCCTGGATGTGCCTCTTGATCTTCTATGACACCGGCGTCACCTGATCCGGTACTAGCCTCGCCATTTCGTTAAATTAGTGGTGTACTACTGGGGGTCATGGTTCCCGCCTCAATTTTTAGGAACTCCCTCTCGATCCTGCCGAGCTCCCTATGGAGATAGAATTCCTCGATCACTAGCTGCTTCAGCTCCTTTCATCGTATCTTCCCGATGGCTCTTGCACCCTCAGCTTGGAAAATGTTGTCCCACCAACACAACGCCGAGTCAACAAAGGAGTAAGTTGCGAACTTTACCTTCTGGTTTTCGTGACACTCACTGATTTCCAACACCGCCTTTATCTCCCTTACCCAACGGTGAGCGGCAGCAGCATTGCCATTGCTATCAAAGGTCGGGGGCTTGCACCTTTGGGATGCCCCATATCTGCATCCCTTGGTCGTCACCCCTACTAAGTCATCCTCCTCTTTGTCGGACAGCGCGGTCTCAGGCTCTGGTTGTTCCTCCTCCCCTTTGCTCCCCTTGCCCGTTGATCCCTTCCTATTCTCCTTCTCCTTTCTTTCCTCGCTCCTCACAGCCCTGATGACTTTAGTCACCACAGACGGTAAAACTGTCTGCATGACCTGGTGCACTTCATCAGCAATCGCCTCCCTAGCTGAGGCGTTCAGGCTGGCATTTTCATTCTCCTCACTTCGACCATGAACCTCAGGGTTCTCATGAGTCGTCTCAGGAGCCTTAGCACTACTCCTAGTCACACGTGGCCAACCTCTGCCTTTAGAAGCCTTGGAAGATTTTTGTCCAGCCATTTCCTAAACGCTATAAGATTCAAATACTAACACAGTCATTCAAGGGAACAACTCAGTTTATGTCAAGTATAGTAAGTCCCTAATGACAGTGGCCAGTTGTGATTAGCCACTTACTTTACACTTCACACCCCAAGCATTTCCTATCCTAACTATATCAGTATCTAAATCTACTAAGAACACATAAGTCAAATAGCACACACATATAATACCGGTTAACATTTATAAAAGACATACCTGACGGCACGTAGCTACTCGGGCTGACATCCCTCTATTTGTCCTATTTTCAGTTTAAGTTTAGGTTTTTAAAATATTTTACCCAATTCACTTAAACTATGGCTTGATACCAACTTGTAAGGCCCCGTTCCCGGGCACCTCATAGTTGGTCATTCATTGCACATAAAACATATTAATATACATTTCATAATATAGACAGCGGAATTACGTTAGCAAAAGACATTCTCTATTATTAAAAAATATTGTTGTTAAGCAATACAATGAGGTTTACGTTACAAAAGATTGTTTAATTGCATTACAAAACCATAATATCTTAACATAAGAATGGATGTCAGTCTTTTCCCGCCGAGTAGCTTCACCCTCGTGTCACCCTCAGCAACAATTATCTTCCAACTGAAAATATATAAAAGTCAGCGTTGCTGAGTGAGTTCTAGTTTTAAAAGTATTAAAATACCTTGTGTAATGTATTTATATGAAAATACTCTTTTTGTAAAAATACATCTATTACTCTTGTACGTGAGCACGCATTAACTATACAGCAAGATAATGCTTTCTTTATTTACTGTATGCCTTGTTCATTTTGTACTCTTTTAACTTTATCTTTCACTATCTATGTGGACAAATGAGCAATACCCTAAACTATACGCGCGGGGGAAACTGTTGCTGGGCCTCTGGTCTCTCTGATTACTGTACACAAGGTTGGCCCAGTCACCTAGGGTATGCTACAAAGGTCCGCCAATCTCAATTGACTGGCCCTATGTGCATCCTTTGGGGTAACTAACCAACATCATAGTTGATCTAACGACAATATGGTCGTGCACCTCCTATATGCGTGCAAGACTTGTTAACATTTTAATTAAGTTCCATTTCTCTTTATTATTACTCTTTCACTTTGTTAAAGATAATAATTGCATTTATTATCGTAGGCACACCACATAAGTCACACAATAATAATCACTACGACCATAGGAACAACTTATAATAATGCAAATATAATAGCAATTAAAAACCCTAAGTCAACCTTGGGTCAAACCCTAATGATTTTGTTTTACTTAAAATTTCAGAAAATATTCTAAGTATCCTAGGCGCATGAGCACTATGCGGGCGCATGAGGCCTGTTTAGGCTCATGGGAACTATTTGGACGTTTCATCACTTAGACGTTTGGGCCATCTCAGACGCATGGACACTATTTGGACATTTGGTCCATACTTAGGCGTCTGAGTCTAAATCTTAGACGCATGGGCTACTGTTCAGACGCATGGGCTACTGTTCAGACGCATGGGCTTACACTTAGAATTTCTAAGGCATTTTCTAGACGGTTGGGGCACTGTTTGGGCGGTTGGGCCCTGTTTAGACGTTTGGGCTTACTTAGAACTTTTCTAAGGCAAATTTTAGACGGTTGGGGGTACTGTTTGGGCGGTTGGGCAACCTGTGAAGTGTTTCTATATTATTTCCAATCCCAAACATCATATTAGCCTAGTCCAAGTTAAATCCTACTATTCTAAGCATACACTAACACATAAAAATCATAAAATCTCAACATACATGCATGGTCACATACGGGTGTTCATATAACTTTTATAAAAATGATTTTTACATACATTTCTAGCCCAAAGAATGTTTAAACATGTAAAACTATGGGGTCTAGAACTCACCTTTGCTGCTTTTGAGTTTAAACCCTTCTCTTGAGCTTTTCAGACGTTTCTAGCACCCAAAACCTACTAAAAACACAGACACCGAGCACACAAACACATGTAAGCATACAATCAAGGCTAAGTCCAGCCAAGAACAACTTAATTACATGAATTCTTACCTTAAACTAGGCTTCTTCTTGTTCCTCTTTAAAGTCCGAGAGCTTCTGCTCTTTCTCTGTCTAAAACCCAATTGCAAAAGGTGATGTGAAGTTGTGTATGGGCGGCCATGCTCTTTTGTACAAAATATAATATATTACTTTGTTCTTTGACACATTTGTAAGGCCCCGATCCCGGAAACCCTACAGTCGGTCTTTCATCGCATATATTTGAATAAAACAATGCAGCGGAAACATTCGAGATAACTTTTCTTTTATTATAAGTACTTTTGCCATTTAATACAACGTACGTCATTTACAAAACATCTATTGTTGCATTACCTCACAAAAGCACTGTTACAAAAGATTTCATCTTTTGTATGTACAAAATGGTCATAAACAGTGACCTCTAATATAAGAACATAAAAATTCTTCATCATAAAGAATATTCCTTAAGTACTCCCGTACATCGGAAGTCTTAAGGAACTCTTGACACTCTCATGCAACATACTTTGTTGCATGTATTACGCACCCCCACTTCCAGTGCGGGTAACATTATCAAAAGGAGAATGCCATCCCAAAAGAGCTGAGTAGCCGCCTCGTACCATCCTCAGCAACACTACCTGCGAACTGGAAACACATAAAAAGTCAGCGTTGCTGAGTGAGTTCTAGTTTTATAAGTAGTATATAAAAATACCCTTTTTCTGTATTATACTATACTGTACTGTATATGCGAGCACGCATCAACTGTGTGAACAAATAATGTTCTTTCTCTGTACTATATGCCTTGTCTGTAACTTTATCTTTATGTTTCACTTTCTATGTGGACCAGTGGGCGATACCCCAACTATGTGCGCGAGGGGAGAATGGATGTCGGGCCATCTATATGCTCCGAAGAGCCAACTGTGTTTCCCCCGAAAGGGCTATGTGTATTCCCCCGAAGGGTTCAACGGTTCCCCCGAAAGGGCTATGTGTATCCCCCCGAAGGGTTCAACGGTTCCCCCGAAAGGGCTATGTGTATCCCCCCGAAGGGTTCAACGGTTCCCCCGAAAGGGCTATGCGTACTATGTACAAGGCCGACCCGAACATCCGGGGCACGTCCAAAGGTCCTGCCAATCTCAATTGATTGACCCTGTGTGCGTCAGTGGGTAGCTAGCCCGCCACACAGTTGAGCTAACGACACATAGTCGTGTAACTCCTATATGCTTGCAAGACTTGTTACTTTCATTACTGTTCCTTTCTCTTTCTTTATTACTCTTTCTCTGTGCTTTACATAATACTTTCATTTCATATATTAAAGATATCATGTATACTATGGGGGATAAGCATGCATCAAATCAAGACACATTAATATTTACAATTCATCAGTGTCCACCATCTATCATGGCAACATCATAACTAGCATGCATACATTACACATACACTTCTTTATCCAATCACATCAGCCCTATTCGGGCGACTTAACATACCCTAGTCGCATGGTTTCCATGCGACTGAGTCATACGATTGGACTTCTATGCGACTGAATCCTCAGTCGGGCGTCTGTATTACTATGCGAATGGGTCTATGCGACTGAATCCTCAGTCGGGCGTCTGTATTACTATGCGAATGGGTCTATGCGACTGAATCCTCAGTCGGGCGTCTGTATTACTATGCGAATGGGTCTATGCGACTGAATCCTCAGTCGGGCGTCTGTATTACTATGCGAATGGGTCTATGCGACTGAATCCTCAGTCGGGCGTCTGTATTACTATGCGAATGGGTCTATGCGACTGAATCTACTCTGCGATTGGGCTTATGCGACCGAAACCCTCGATCGCATATCCTATCGTGCGACTGAGACACAATCGTGCGATTGAACCTTAATCGGGCGATTGGACAACAACTGACACTCATTCGGCCGAATGGCCCTTCAGTCGCATAACCCTAACTGGGCAGCGACTGGAGTTCTTCAAGAACAGTAGTCGCGAACCTAAGTGCTCAGACCCACCTTAAACCCGTTTTTAACCCAAATTGACCCTCCCAAAGCTCAGGGATTCATACAAGGACATCATACAAGCATGTGCAAGTCCTATGTCACACTATAATCACATTATCTAAGATTTCATCAAATGGGTCAACTATACACTTTTACAAAACTAGGGTTTATATGTGATCCAGCCCCAAAATCAGTTAAAAACATGTAAATGAGGGGTCCTAGAACTCACATTACAGGTAGAAGTAGATGAACTTCGACTTGGGCTACTTTCTCGACGGATTCGGAGCTCGGACAGCACTTTCCCCCTTTTCTTCTTGGTTCTCGGTCGCCCTCTGCTCTCTTCCCGACTGAAAATGTGAAGTGTTGGGGAGGAGAATGAAGTTGCTCCCCTTTTATACCCACAGCTCAGTCGCACCTGGTCCAGGGGCGACTGGACCTTCAGTCGCATCAACGCTATGCGATTGGACCCCAATCGCACGTGTTCCATTCGGCTCATACTTCATTCGGGCGGTTGGGCTTCAATCGTGCGGTTGAGCTCCAATCGGCCGAATAGCCATGCGGTTGAACTTCAATCGCATAAATCACAGGCGACTGAAGCTTAGTCGCATCACATGCTGAGAAGTAAACTTCCAGGTGTTACAAGTCCACCCCCCTTATTTTAGGTTTCGTCCCCGAAACCTGTTACTCTTCGAACAATCGTGGGTAATGCTGCCTCATTTCTTCTTCAGTCTCCCACGTTGACTCGGATCCCTTCCTGTGCCGCCACTGTACACGCACAAGGGGAACCACTTTATTTCTTAACCTCTTCTCTTTGCGATCTATGATCGCCACTGGTTGCTCTACATAATTGAGCTTTTCGTCTACTTCGATATCATCCAGTGGAACGACCATGTCTTCGTCCGCCAAACACTTCCTCAGATGAGACACGTGGAAGGTCGGGTGAATTCCACTTAGTTCGTCTGGCAGATCCAACCTATAAGCCACCTCCCCCACTCGAGCAACAATTCGGAAAGGGCCTATATATCGTGGACTCAGCTTACCCCGCTTTCGGAATCGAATGATCCCTTTCCAAGGTGAGACCTTCAACATAACCCGGTCTCCCACTTGGAACTCAATTGGTCGGCGTCGCTTGTCGGCATACGACTTCTGTCGGTCTTTGGCTGCCTTCATATACGCTTTAATTCTTTCGAGCTTTTCAGTCGTAGCCTCTACCACTTCGACGCTTCCCAATTCTTTCTGGCCAATTTCACCCCAACAGACGGGGGTCCTGCATCTTCTACCGTATAACATCTCGTAGGGCGGCATGCCAATACTAGCGTGATAACTATTGTTGTACGAGAACTCAGCTAACGGTAGATGGTCATCCCAACTTCCCCCGAAGTCGATAACACACGCTCGGAGCATGTCCTCTAGAGTCTGAATGGTCCTTTCCGACTGACCATCAGTTTGAGGATGATAAGCCGTGCTGATATGCAGCCTCGTCCCCATAGCATCGTGGAATTTCTTCCAGAATTTGGATGTAAACCGGGTGTCGCGGTCAGATACAATCGACACCGGTACACCATGACGAGTCACGATCTCTTTGATGAAAAGATCGGCCAACCTTTCGGACGAATATGTTTCACGCATCGGTAAGAAGTGAGCACTCTTCGTCAATCGATCCACAATCACCCAGATCGTATCATACCCTTTCGGGGTACGTGGCAACTTTGTGATAAAATCCATGGTGATGTGCTCCCACTTCCATTCCGGTATGTCCAACGGCTGAATCTTTCCATACGGCTTCTGGTGCTCCGCCTTTACTTGCAAACACGTGAGGCATTTACTCACATACTCCACCACATCACGTTTCATACCCGGCCACCAATAATCTTTCTTCATGTCTTGGTACATCTTGGTGGCGCCGGGATGAATGGAGTATCGAGACTTATGAGCTTCATCCATAATCTTCATTCGTAGATCCCCGAGACGAGGAATCCACATACGCCCAAACCGGGTTTTAACGCCCGTCGTGTTTTCTACTAGCTCCGCTACCAGTCCTCTCATTCGTTCAGAGTTAAGATGTTCATCTTTCAATGCTTCATCCTGGAACTCTCTGACTTGTTTCATCATGTCTGAGGTCATGATTAGTTGGTACGCTTTCACCCGAATCGGCTCGGGCCTCTCTTTTCGGCTAAGGGCATCAGCCACCACGTTAGCTTTGCCCGGATGGTAATGGATCTCACAATCATAGTCCTTTATAAGTTCCAACCATCGCCGTTGCCTCATATTCAGATCCTTTTGCTCGAAGAAGTACTTCAAGCTTTTGTGGTCCGTGAAGATGGTGCACTTCGTCCCATACAAGTAGTGCCGCCAGATCTTCAACGCGAAAACCACCGCTGCGAGCTCCAAGTCATGAGTAGGGTAATTAACCTCATGAACTTTCAGCTGTCGGGATGCATAGGCTATCACCTTTCCTCTCTGCATTAATACACACCCCAACCCCGAGTAGGAGGCATCAGAATAAACCACCAAATCTTCACTCCCTTCGGGTAATGCCAATACTGGAGCTTGGGTCAATCTCGTCTTCAGTTCTTCAAACGCCTTCTCCTGAGCTTGACCCCACACAAATTTCACATCCTTCCGGGTCAACTTCGTCAGTGGAGAAGCAATTTTGGAAAAGTCTTGGATGAACCTTCGATAGTAGCCCGCCAAGCCCAAGAAACTACGGATCTCGGACGGCGTCTTCGGAGACTTCCATTGCATCACTGCTTCCACTTTCGCCGGATCGACCGTAATCCCATCCGGATTTACCACGTGACCCAAGAATTGAACTTCACGCAACCAGAACGCGCACTTGGAGAATTTAGCATACAACTTCTCCCTTCTCAACGTCTCCAGAACTTCGCGAATGTGACCGGCATGCTCAGTCTCACTCTTTGAATAAATCAGGATATCATCAATGAATACAATCACTGATTTATCCAACATCGGCCGGCACACCCTATTCATCAGGTCCATAAAAGCAGCTGGCGCGTTGGTCAAACCAAATGACATAACGAGGAACTCATAATGACCGTAACGCGTACGAAAAGCTGTTTTAGGGATATCCTGCTCCTTCACCTTCAGTTGACGGTAGCCTGATCGAAGATCTATACGTGAAAACCAACTAGCACCCTGAAGTTGATCAAACAAGTCGTCGATCCTCGGCAAGGGGTATCTGTTCTTTACTGTCAGCTTATTCAACTCGCGGTAGTCGATGCACATCCTCATACTACCGTCCTTTTTCTTTACAAACAGGACCGAAGCACCCCAAGGTGAGATACTCGGTCGAATAAATCCCTTATCCAACAGCTCTTGTAACTGTTCCATCAACTCTTTCATCTCTGTCGGGGCCAATCGGTATGGTGCTTTGGCAACAGGTTGGGCGCCTGGTACTAAATCAATCTGGAACTCGATCTCTCTGTCAGGTGGCAATCCCGATAAGTCTTCCGGGAACACGTCTGGGAACTCACACACAACCGGAACATCAGACAGTTGTGGTGCTGGCTTCTCTACATCTTTCACATAACATAAATAGGCGTTACATCCACGTCTCATACATTTCCCCGCCACTGCCATTGAGATCACTTTCGGAATCGTAGTAACCCGATCCCCATAAACTGTCACTGGACTGCCGTCAGGCGCTGTCAAACTGATCATCTTCTTGCGACACACAATGTTCGCCTCGAAATCCGCCAACCAATCCATTCCAAGCACCAAATCGAAACCACCTAACGTCATCACAAAGGGTTTAACTGGGAATTTGTGACCCTCCAGTTCCACATCGCAACCCTCAATTACCTCACAAATCCTGGTGGTTTTACCTATAGCAGTCTCTACATCAAACGGTACATCCACACGTCTACTACTAACGGGCAATTTGGCACAGAAAGCAGCAGAAATAAAACTCCTACTGGCACCCGAATCAAATAATACAGAGGCTAAAGTTTGGTTCACCAGAAACGTACCGGACACTACATCAGGGTCCGTCCTCGCCTCTTCCTGCGTCATCGTGAATGCTCTGGCGCTCGCTTTCGACCCTTCACCCCCTGTCTTCTTCACGCCCGAACCCTCAGATCTCGGCTTCTTGCAGTCTTTATTCATATGACCACTTTCCCCACAGTTAAAGCATCTCATTCCTTTACATTCTTTGGCCATATGACCGGGCTTTCCACACTTGAAACATACATTCAGCCCCCATCTGCACTCACCACCGTGCTCTCGCCCACACTTCCCACACTTTCTCGACCCTGCACTTGTCACGAACACACGACGATCATCAACCCGTGCCTTCTTACTACTTGTCGAAGTATCACCCCGACCAAACCTCTTTCCCTGCCACTTCCTCTCATCACTTCCCTTCTTACTGCCCTCAGATTTCACCATCGCAGCCCGTTCATCGTACAACCTCCCAGCTAAATCCACCGCCGACCTGAAAGTACTTGGTCGGGCGGAAATCAAGTGCCAACGAATTTCGGCTGGCAACCCCTGAATATACCGGTTAATCTTGCGAGACACCGGCGTCACTTGCTCTGGCACCAACCGTGCCATGTCGTTGAACTTGGTCGTGTATTGTTGGTGGGTCATCGTTCCCGCTTCCAATTGCAGGAACTCTCTCTCGACTCTGTCCATCTCTCGACGAGGACTAAAGTCCTCGATCACCATCCTCTTCAACTCAGACCACTTCATTTTTCCAATGGCCCTGCTACCCTCGGCCTGGACAATATTGTCCCACCAGCACAATGCCGTCCCCGTAAACGAGTGGGTAGCAAACTTTACCTTCTTATCCTCCTGGCAGTCACTGATGTCAAGGACCGCCTCCATCTCTCTCACCCATTGGTGAGCATCAGCAGCCGTACCCGAACCATCAAAAGTCGGAGGCTTGCACCTCATAAATTTCCCGTAGTCATAACCCCGGGCGTTCCCCCTAACCTGTTCTTCCTCCTCTTCCTCTTCGTCATCGGACAATACCGTTTCTGCCTCTGTCTGTTGCTGTCTACCGAAGGACCGTCTCCTCCCTCGTCTATCCTCCTCTCGTACTGCCTTTATCGCTTCGGTCATTACAGTCGGTAAGATCGTCTACATAACCTGGTGCACTTCCTCAATCACTGCCTCTTTTACCGAGGCTCTCAACTTGGCGCTTTCGTCCGTCTCTTCCTGGTGAGGAACCTCGTTCTCCTCACGAACTACTTTCTCTTTCCTAAGTCTTCCTCGTGTGATACGCGGCTCATCACCACGTTCACCATCACGGGAAACATCAGATGATCTATCACCGACCATCTTCTATCACACTGAAAGATTAAAACACCAACACGGTCATTCAAGGAAATAGCTCAGTTTATGTTAAGTACAGTAAGTCCCTAATTACAGTGGCCAGTTGTGATTAGCCACTTACTCTACTCTTCGTACCCCGAGCATCACCTATCCTGACTACATTAGTATCTCAGTCTAACAGTACACATCATCCACATAACAAGCGCACATAATACCAGTTAATCTTTAAGAAAAATACCTGATGGCACGCGACTACTCAGATGGCATTCTCATTCTCCCTGTCCCATTCTCAGTTTAAGTTTAGGTTTATTATGAAAATTTACCCATTTTACTTAAACTTTTGCTCTGATACCAACTTGTAAGGCCCCGATCCCGGGAACCCTACAGTCGGTCTTTCATCGCATATATTTGAATAAAACAATGCAGCGGAAACATTCGAGATAACTTTTCTTTTTATTATAAGTACTTTTGCCATTTAATACAACGTACGTCATTTACAAAACATCTATTGTTGCATTACCTCACAAAAGCACTGTTACAAAAGATTTCATCTTTTGTATGTACAAAATGGTCATAAACAGTGACCTCTAATATAAGAACATAAAAATTCTTCATCATAAAGAATATTCCTTAAGTACTCCCGTACATCGGAAGTCTTAAGGAACTCTTGACACTCTCATGCAACATACTTTGTTGCATGTATTACGCACCCCCACTTCCAGTGCGGGTAACATTATCAAAAGGAGAATGCCATCCCAAAAGAGCTGAGTAGCCGCCTCGTACCATCCTCAGCAACACTACCTGCGAACTGGAAACACATAAAAAGTCAGCGTTGCTGAGTGAGTTCTAGTTTTATAAGTAGTATATAAAAATACCCTTTTTCTGTATTATACTATACTGTACTGTATATGCGAGCACGCATCAATTGTGTGAACAAATAATGTTCTTTCTCTGTACTATATGCCTTGTCTGTAACTTTATCTTTATGTTTCACTTTCTATGTGGACCAGTGGGCGACCCCAACTATGTGCGCTGGATGTCGGGCCATATCTCCAAAGAGCCAAGGTTCCCCCGAACTATGTTATTCCCCCGAAAGGGCTATGTGTATCCCCCCGAAGGGTTCAACGGTTCCCCCGAAAGGGCTATGTGTATCCCCCCGCGTACTATGTACAAGGCCGACCCGAACATCCGGGGCACGTCCAAAGGTCCTGCCAATCTCAATTGATTGACCCTGTGTGCGTCAGTGGGTAGCTAGCCCGCCACACAGTTGAGCTAACGACACATAGTCGTGTAACTCCTATATGCTTGCAAGACTTGTTACTTTCATTACTGTTCCTTTCTCTTTCTTTATTACTCTTTCTCTGTGCTTTACATAATACTTTCATTTCATATATTAAAGATATCATGTATACTATGGGGGATAAGCATGCATCAAATCAAGACACATTAATATTTACAATTCATCAGTGTCCACCATCTATCATGGCAACATCATAACTAGCATGCATACATTACACATACACTTCTTTATCCAATCACATCAGCCCTATTCGGGCGACTTAACATACCCTAGTCGCATGGTTTCCATGCGACTGAGTCATACGATTGGACTTCTATGCGACTGAATCCTCAGTCGGGCGTCTGTATTACTATGCGAATGGGTCTATGCGACTGAATCCTCAGTCGGGCGTCTGTATTACTATGCGAATGGGTCTATGCGACTGAATCCTCAGTCGGGCGTCTGTATTACTATGCGAATGGGTCTATGCGACTGAATCCTCAGTCGGGCGTCTGTATTACTATGCGAATGGGTCTATGCGACTGAATCCTCAGTCGGGCGTCTGTATTACTATGCGAATGGGTCTATGCGACTGAATCTACTCTGCGATTGGGCTTATGCGACCGAAACCCTCGATCGCATATCCTATCGTGCGACTGAGACACAATCGTGCGATTGAACCTTAATCGGGCGATTGGACAACAACTGACACTCATTCGGCCGAATGGCCCTTCAGTCGCATAACCCTAACTGGGCAGCGACTGGAGTTCTTCAAGAACAGTAGTCGCGAACCTAAGTGCTCAGACCCACCTTAAACCCGTTTTTAACCCAAATTGACCCTCCCAAAGCTCAGGGATTCATACAAGGACATCATACAAGCATGTGCAAGTCCTATGTCACACTATAATCACATTATCTAAGATTTCATCAAATGGGTCAACTATACACTTTTACAAAACTAGGGTTTATATGTGATCCAGCCCCAAAATCAGTTAAAAACATGTAAATGAGGGGTCCTAGAACTCACATTACAGGTAGAAGTAGATGAACTTCGACTTGGGCTACTTTCTCGACGGATTCGGAGCTCGGACAGCACTTTCCCCCTTTTCTTCTTGGTTCTCGGTCGCCCTCTGCTCTCTTCCCGACTGAAAATGTGAAGTGTTGGGGAGGAGAATGAAGTTGCTCCCCTTTTATACCCACAGCTCAGTCGCACCTGGTCCAGGGGCGACTGGACCTTCAGTCGCATCAACGCTATGCGATTGGACCCCAATCGCACGTGTTCCATTCGGCTCATACTTCATTCGGGCGGTTGGGCTTCAATCGTGCGGTTGAGCTCCAATCGGCCGAATAGCCATGCGGTTGAACTTCAATCGCATAAATCACAGGCGACTGAAGCTTAGTCGCATCACATGCTGAGAAGTAAACTTCCGGGTGTTACAACATTTAACCCCTCCACTTGGGTTAATTTGCATTTCCTTCTTTTTATTTTTCTTTTACATCTTTTAAAATATCCGAGTGTTACATTGTAAAACCGGGGTATTAATATAGTCCAACGCATATTTAAAGGGTTGTTTTGGAGAAGTTGTTTACGCCTCCAAAGCATTAGTCTACGAATCCAACCTTCGATATGCTGCATGTAAATACACGATATTTTGTATACTGTAAAATGTAAAATTTTAAAAATAAATAAATACGAAATCTTACCAATGATGATTAAGAACCGTTAGAAGAGTACCCCAGAATTGTTTATCAAGTGGAACAAAATAGTCAAATAAACTTAAATAACATACTTCAGCATCTCCGTGTTTATAAAACTGGATAATGTTTTCAGACAAGTTTTCCGACTCCTCACATGGAGACACCCATCTAGGTATTTTTGGAAAGTTAGTCTCTGTGTTATTCGGTTGTTTTTCTTGGACGGATGAAGGGGAATCCCCGGTATCGTTTGGGTGTTTCTTTGGTAGGCGAAGGTGTCTCCAAGGTTGTGATATCCAATTTGATGTTCTTTGAACTGGTTGAGAGTTGTATTGTTGTTCACCATCGTTTGTGTTTTCATTGTGGTTTTCCATTGTAGCAAAGAGAGAGAATTATTGAAGAGAAGAGTGATAAGCATATGAACATTGAAAATAAACTTATGTATTTATAGTGTGAAGATGGAGAGATGTAATTTAAAATTATTATACTAAGTAAGATTGAAAGATACTTTTAGATATAAAATATTATTACACAACACAAAGTGATAGGTGTAAACAAAGTAGACTACATGAAAAATATTAAGACTGATTAACGTTGTAGGTGGGGACACCTATTAACCATGTGACCTGGTTCCCTACATACAAAACACCTATGGGTCATTCTTTCTTTGGATAATTGACATCCATCTCATTACGTATTCTTCTTGCACTTCACCAGCCTCTTACAATAGTAATCCTTGAGGGGTCTCCAACAAGTATCCAACCAGCATGTTCCCACTACTGGATATAAGGCACGGGCCGAAAGTGGTTGTTGTACCACGCACGATACGTATCAGAATGGAATCTAGGATCAACGATTTTTTTAGGATCTTCATGGATCCAATGGCAAACCGTAATGGCAAGGCTATAAGGGAAACGAAATATTTTCCATTTACCACATGAACACATGCGCTTCTAGAATTCTACTATGTAAGGGATACCGCCAGATTCTTCTGTTTAAAACATAGTTTCCACCATATACCTTCGTTCTTGTACATCATATGTGTAGACCATGTGTGCTTGGGCTCTCGGTTCACGCTGGTTGAACAATCTCCACATCCGATCGGTTAAATCCGTAGAGCAATTATACGCGTTTTGATAGTTTTTGGCGTATTGTTCTACGTCTCTCTTGAAAGTATATTCAACTAGAACCTTAATCGGAAGCATCCTGGCATGTAAGGCCCCGAAAAGTCAAACGAGTCATAAAGGATTAGGGGCTTATTAATGGGTATTTAATAGAAAAAGGGTTATGGGCTAATCTGGGTTTATGGACAAGAGCTTGAGTAATTAAGGCCTATAATCAGCCCTTAACCTACCCAAGGCAGCCACCATCTTCTTCATTTCAACCCTAACTCTAAAAATCCGTAGAGAGAGAAAGTAGAGAGAGAAAGTACAAGAAACTCAAGTTTTGGAGCTTCTAAGGTCAAGGGATTGAAGATCTGGGTGTTTGGGCAACAAATCTCAAGAAAGGAGCAACAAAACAGGGTAAGAATCGACCCCTAAACCCTTCTATAGATCAAACCCGGATTCTAGGGTTTTGGGTTTTGAAAAGTTGCAAAGAATCGCATAAAGGTCACATTTTTACGTATGAAAACATGTAAAAAGCTTAGATTTAGCCTCATGGATGATAAACTAAGAGGTTGGACGTAAAAAGTTGTGATTTTGGGTTAAAAACGGACTGGTTCGTGATTTTTATGCGATCTGCGAAACTGTATATGCATCCAGCGAATTTGCATAATCATCCAGCGAAACTAAGAGCATTTCCAGCGAAATAACAGTTTCGCTGGGGAGAAACTACAGTTTCGTTCGGGCGAAACTGTGGACCCACAGACATTGCGAAACTAGGAAATTCCAACGAAAGTTGGGCGCTTAAGACAGTGAATCTGTCTAGCGAAACTGGCAGAAGTGCTGCCCAGCGAAACTGGCAGCAAAACTGGCAGCGAAACTGGCAGCGAAACTGGCAGCGAAACTGGCAGCGAAACTGCCAGCGAAACTGTGGGCGAAATTATGAAAAAATGATGTTTTTGTGTATTAACTTTCGTGCAGCCAGAGCATTCGGACCATAGCTTAAGTAACTTAGGATTTAAGCTATTTGCTAAGTTCAGGTGAGTTCTAGACCCCCTTATTTAAATGTTTTTCCATGTTTTTGGGGCTATTATGCATAGTAAACATAAGGTTTTCAAGGTAAGAATTTCAAGGTGTTTTAACAAGAAAATACATTTTTCTAAAGTAAAATGTGACATTTAAATAGCTCAAAATAATTTTCGGGCGCGCTGACAGCCCGGCCCCAGCCAGGGGCGTTGCCCCTTGGACCCCACTAGGGTCTGCTGCCCCTAGGACCCCGCTGTCAGGGGCTGCCGCCCCCGAACTCCCGCTGTCCCGCGGAGGGTCGGTTATGTGTTATGATGACTAGTACTTGGTATGTTGTGTACTTAATAAGCTAAGTATTATATATATATTAAGTGAAAGATAATACTAATGAGAAGTGGAACTTAACGAATGTTACCCCCCGGGCCCATTTGATGATGAAAAGTCTTGCAAGCACTATGATAGACTTCACTTATATGAGTCTGATGTATGATGATGGATCCGTATTCATGAGCGGGCTATGTGCCTAGCAGTGTGGATCAACTGTCGGGGGAAGCTACCATGAAGATGTGTACCGACGGGGATCGATCAACCGTCGGGGGTAACGACCATGGATAACGTGTACCGACGGGGATTGACATTCGTTGTCAATCAACATGGAGATCTTGCTTTATGCAATCTCGCTTATGATGAAGTGAAAACATAATGAAAGAATGAAAGATAATGAACGTGTTTAATATGATGCAAGTAATGTTTTGAAGTATGATGTATGCGTGTTCATTATATGGAGGATAAAAGCTTATATTTTCTTATTTATATAAAACTAGAACTCACTCAGCGTAGCTGACTTTTTATGCATAATAGTGGACAGGTAAGCGCTGATGCTGAGGATGGCACCACGAAGCTACTTGGGGAGATATGAATGGCATTCCTGTTTATGAAGTTTTCTTTGTAATTTAAGAACAAGTGACATGTTTTGTTTACAATTAAAGGACAGATGCATGAGTACGATATGGTTTTAAGTTTTAAATGAATGTTTAATTATTTTCCGCTATAATGTTTTGTTATTAAACTGATTTTATGCTATGAGTTGCCAACTGTGAGGTTTCCCGGGAACGGGGCTTTACAAGTTGGTATCAGAGCCAAAGTTTAAGTGAAATGGATAATTTTTTTCAAAATAAACCTTAACTTAAACTGAAAATGGGACGGAAAGGGACGAAATGCCAATCTGAGTAGCTACGAGCCATCAGGTAAAATATTTCAAGTAAACTGGCAATATGTGCGTGTGCTATTTGTTTTATATACGTGTAGATTTGAATACTGACATATGTTAGGATAGTGATTGCTTGGGACAGGAGGGTAAGGTAAGTAGTTAATCACACTTGTCCACTGTAATTAAGGACTTACCATACTTGTAATGATCTAAGCAATTAACTTGAATGACCAATTCGGTGTTTAAATCTTATAGGAATTAGATATGGCGGGTAGGAAAACTGGGAAGGCTACACGTGGACGTCCTCGAGGTGGTCGTACTACTAGACCACGCGTCACCCGGAGCAAAGCTAAGGCTCCCGAGACTGTTCACGAGGAGTCAGACCTCCATAGTCAACCAGAGGGTGAGGGATCAGCCACCCTCAAATCCACTATGAAGGAAGCTATTGCCGATGAAGTCTACAATGTCATGCAAGATGTCTTACCCTCGATGGTGAATGAGGTGCTCAAAGCAGTTAAGGATGGAGAGAAAGCTGATAAGAAGGAGAAGGAAAATGAGAAGAATTCTGGAAGGTCCACTGGGAGGACGGAGGAATCTGAAGAGAAGCCATCAAACCCTAAGGTGGTAATCCATGATGACGACAGTGAGGAGGAGGCTGAGAGAGAGACGACTAGGGGGTGCAACTATGGGGCATTTCAGAGGTACAAGCCCCAAACCTTTGACGGTAATGGTAATGCTACTGCCGCTCATCGTTGGATCTAAGAGATGGAAGCGGTATTGGAAATTAGTGAATGCCGTGCAGATCAGAAAGTTAAGTTTGCCACTCATTCTTTCGTCGACACATCGCTGTGCTGGTGGGACAATATTGTCCAGGCTGAAGGAAAGCGATCGATAGCCAAACTGAGGTGGTCTAAGTTGAAGGAGTTGGTGCTGGAAGAGTATTGTCCCCATCGGGAATTAGACAAGGTTGAGAAGGAGTTCTTGTATTTGGAGGCTGGGAATATGACTCATCAAGAGTATACCTCCAAGTTCAATGAACTTGCAAGACTTGTGCCAGACATGGTAACACCTGCATCCAAGAAGATCAAAAGATACATGCAGGGTTTGCCCGTGGACATCAGGAGACACATGATTGCGGCTAGACCAGGCACGTTTAGGTCTGTGGTGGATTTAGCTGGAAGGTTGTACGATGAGAGAGACCCAATACCTGTGCAGAAGAAGGTGGAGAAGTGGAGTGGAAACAAGAATGGAAATGGAAAGAGGTTCGGAGGCGATAACTTTAGGGGTGGAGAGAAGAGGATGAGAGCTGAGGATCAATCAGGTAGGCAGGGAAATACAGGTGAAGGGGGTGCGCGTAGAAAATGTGGAAAACGCCATTTTGGGGAGTGTAGAGTTGGGACTGGAAAGTGTTTTAAATGTGGGGGCGAGGGTCACTATGTTAGAGAGTGCAAGGCGGTGAAGTGCTACCAGTGTGGCGAGATAGGGCATGCGGAGAAGGACTGCAAGAAAGGAAAATCAGGATGACCAGGAACGGTTAAAGCTGGAGACAAAGGGAAGGGTGACGGTTTAAAGGCAAAGGCGAGGGCGTTCAACATAACTCGTGAGGAGGCCAGGGCAGATCCAGAAGTAGTTTCAGGTATGTTTCTGGTGGATCACGAATATGCTTCGGTGCTCTTTGATTCCGGTGCAAGTAGGAGTTTTGTGTCTACTCCTTTTGTCGTTTATTGCATGATAAGAGTAGGAAGATAGACAAGCCTTTTTATGTAGAAACAGCCATTGGTAAGTCCACTAAGATAACTGAAGTGATTGAGGATTGCCTGATTGAGTTAGAAGATGGTAAGTTCCCTGCTAGGTTGCATGTTACGGCCTTAGGAGGTTTCGATGTGGTGTTAGGCATGGATTGGTTAGCTAGCTATGAAGCCAATATTGTATGTAGCAAGAAAATGATTCGTCTAACAGCGCCCGATGGTAGTTCTGTTACGGTTCGTGGGGATAAGGTGTGCTGCGTGCCGAAGGTCGCGTCGATGATCACAGCTGAAAAGTACATGAGACGTGGGTGTAGCGCTTACTTGGCCTACGTAAAAGATGTGGACGCGCCAGAGCCACAATTATCAGACGTGCCGGTAGTACGCGAGTTTCCTGACGTCTTTCCTGGAGACCTGACTGGTGTGCCGCCTGACCGTGAAATCGAATTTCAAATTGATTTGCTACCGGGAGCGCAGCCCGTCGCTAAGGCACCATATCGATTGGCTCCTTCAGAGATGGTGGAATTGAGGGACCAGTTAAAAGATTTATTGGATAAGGGCTTCATCCGGCCGAGTATCTCACCATGGGGTGCTCCAGTTTTATTCGTCAAGAAGAAAGATGGTAGCATGCGGATGTGCATTGACTATCGCGAGCTCAATAAGCTGACCGTAAAGAATCGATACCCGCTACCAAGGATTGACGACTTGTTCGATCAACTTCAGGGTGCCAGCTGGTTTTCAAGGATAGACCTGCGGTCTGGTTACCACCAACTGAAGGTGAAAGAACAAGATATTCCTAAAACGGCATTCCGGACGCGTTATGGACATTGCGAATTTCTCATCATGTCCTTTGGTTTAACTAACGCGCCAGCTGCTTTTATGGACCTTATGAATCGGGTATGTCGGCCTATGTTGGATAGATCAGTAATAGTGTTCATCGATGACATTTTGATCTATTCAAAGAGTGAAGAAGAACATGCCGATCATATTCGAGAAGTATTAGAGACACTCAGAAGCGAGAAGTTATATGCTAAGTTCTCCAAATATGCATTTTGGCTTCGAGAAGTACAGTTTCTGGGTCATGTGCTTAATCCCAAGGGGATCAGGGTGGATCCTGCGAAGGTTGAAGCGGTAATGCAATGGGAATCTCCAAAGACGCCAACCGAGATTCGCAGTTTCTTAGGTCTGGCAGGTTACTATAGGAGGTTTATCCAGGATTTCTCTAAGATAGCTTCTCCTTTGACTAAGCTGACTCGGAAGGACGTGAAGTATGAATGGGGTCCTGATCAGGAGAACACCTTCCTAGAACTAAAAATGAGGTTAACGCAAGCCCCTGTCCTGACGCTACCTGAGGGGAACGAGGACCTGGTAGTCTACTCGGATGCCTCATATGCAGGATTGGGTTGCGTGTTGATGCAACGAGGGAAGGTGATAGCCTATGCTTATAGACAACTAAAAGCCCACGAGGCCAATTATCCTACACATGATTTGTAGTTGGCAGCGGTGGTGTTTGCATTGAAGATTTTGAGGCACTACCTGTATGGGGTGAAGTGCACCATCTTCACTGATCACAAAAGGAACTCAACATGAGGCAGAGATGTGGTTGGAACTGATCAAGGACTATGACTGCGAAATTCACTATCACCCAGGCAAGGCTAATGTGGTTGCTGACGCCCTTAGCCGAAAAGGACGACCCGAACCAATTCGGGTGAGGGCTTGCCAGATAATCATGACGCCTGATGTTATGAAACAAGTGAGGGCATTTCAGGATGAAGCATTAAGAGAAGACAGAGTCAACTCTGAAAGAATGAAAGGGCAGGTTTCAGATTTGGGGGAAAACACCCTGGGTGTTAGAACCCGATCTGGGCGGGTGTGGATCCCTCTCTATGGGGATTTGAGAGGGAAGATCATGTATGAGGCTCACAAAACCCGCTATTCCATTTATCCTGGTGCCATGAAAATGTACCAAGATTTGAAGAAAGATTACTGGTGGCCAGGAATGAAGCGAGATGTGGCTAAGTACGTAAGCAAGTGCTTGACTTGTCTGCAAGTGAAGGCAGAGCACCAAAAGCCATATGAAAAGATCCAGCCTTTGGATATCCCCGAATGGAAATGGGAACACATCACAATGGACTTCATCATGAAGCTACCTCGCACGGCGAGTGGAAGCAACGCGATCTGGGTGATTGTTGACCGTCTAACAAAGAGCGCCCATTTCCTACCAATTCGTGAGACGTATTCCTCTGAGAGATTGGCAGAGCTATTTATCAAGGAGTTCGTGGCTCGCCACGGCGTGCCAGTGTCTATCGTTTCGGATAGGGACACGCGATTTACGTCCAAGTTCTGGAAGAGGTTTCACGACTCAATGGGGACTAGACTGCATATTAGTATGGCTTACCACCCCCAAACGGATGGTCAGTCGGAAAGAACGATTCAAACGTTAGAAGACATGCTGCTAGCATGTGCAATCGATTTTGGAGGAAGTTGGGATGAGCACTTATCGTTGGCGGATTTCTCATATAATAATAGTTACCATGCCAGCATTGGTATGCCCCCTTACGAAATGTTATATGGTAGGAAGTGCAGAACGCCCGTGTGTTGGGGTGACATCGGGAAAAAGGAATTGGGAAGACTCAAAGTGATTGAGGTCACAACTGAGAAGTTAGATAAAATTAAGGCATTCATGAAAGCAGCAAAGGACCGCCAGAAGTCTTATGCTGATAAGAGGCGTAGGCTGATAGAGTTTGAGGTTGGTGACAAGGTTCTGCTCAAGGTATCGCCTTAGAAAGGGATCATCAGGTTTCGAAAAAGGGGGAAGTTAAGCCCAAGATTTATAGGGCCACTCCGTATTATCGCAAGGGTAGTGGAAGTGGCCTACAGGCTAGAATTACCTGATGAGTCAAGTGGAATTCATCCCACGTTCCATGTATCTCATCTTAGGAAATGTCTAGCAGACGATGATGCATTTGTACCATTAGAGGACATTAAAGTCGACGAGCGACTGAACTATGTAGAGCAGCCGGTGGCCATCCTGGATTTGAAGGAGAAGCGCTTACGTAATAAAGTAGTTCCACTTGTACGAGTACAGTGGAGACACCGAAAAGGATCAGAATCTACGTGGGAGGCCGAGGAGGAGATGAGGAAATTTTATCCTCAATTGTTTGATGACTGACAGGTTTCAAGAACGAAACCTAAATAAGCGGGGGAGACTTGTAACACCCCGAAAAGTCAAAACGAGTCATAAAGGATTAGGGGCTTATTAATGGGTATTTAATAGAAAAAGGAAAAAGGGTTATGGGCTAATTTGGGTTTATGGACAAGAGCTTGAGTAATTGAGGCCCATAATCAGCCCTTAACCTACCCAAGGCAGCCACCATCTTCTTCATTTCAACCCTAGCTCCAAAAATCCATAGAGAGAGAAAGTAGAGAGAGAAAGTGCAAGAAACTCAAGTTTTGGAGCTTCTAAGGTCAAGGGATTGAAGATCTGGGTGTTTGGGCAACAAATCTCAAGAAAGGAGCAACAAAACAAGGTAAGAATCGACCCCTAAACCCTTCTGTAGATCAAACCCGGATTCTAGGGTTTTGGGTTTTGAAAAGTTGAAAAGAATCACATAAAGGTCACATTTTTACGTATGAAAACATGTATAAAGCTTAGATTTAGCCTCATGGATGATAAACTAAGAGGTTGGACGTAAAAAGTTGTGATTTTGGGTTAAAAACGGTCTGGTTCGTGATTTTTATGCGATCTGCGAAACTGTATATGCATCCAGCGAATTTGCATAATCATCCAGCGAAACTAAGAGCATTTCCAGCGAAATTACAGTTTCGCTGGGGAGAAACTACAGTTTCGTTCGGGCGAAACTGTGGACCCATAGACATTGCGAAACTAGGAAATTCCAACGAAAGTTGGGCGCTTAAGACAGCGAATCTGTCTAGCGAAACTGGCAGAAGTGCTGCCCAGCGAAATTGGCAGCGAAACTGGCAGCGAAACTGGCAGCGAAACTGTCAGCGAAACTGTGGGCGAAATTATGAAAAAATGATGTTTTTGTGTATTAACTTTCGTGCAGCCAGAGCATTCGGACCATAGCTTAAGTAACTTAGGATTTAAGCTATTTGTAAGTTCAGGTGAGTTCTAGACCCCCTTATTTAAACGTTTTTCCATGTTTTTGGGGCTATTATGCATAGTAAACATAAGGTTTTCAAGGTAAGGATTTCAAGGTGTTTTAACAAGAAAATACATTTTTCTAAAGTAAAATGTGACATTTAAATAGCTTAAAATAATTTTCGGGCGTGCTGACAGCCCGGCCCCAGCCAGGGGCGTTGCCCCTTGGACGCAACTAGGGGCTGCTGCCCCTAGGACCCCGCTATCAGGGGCTGCCGCCCCCGAACCCCCGCTGTCCCGCGGAGGGTCGGTTACGTGTTATGATGACTAGTACTTGGTATGTTTTGTACTTAATAAGCTAAGTATTATATATATATTAAGTGAAAGATAATATTAATAAGAAGTGGAACTTAACGAATGTTACCCCCGGGCCCGTTTGATGATGAAAAGTCTTGCAAGCACTATGATAGACTTCACTTATGTGAGTCTGATGTATGATGATGGATCCATATTCATGAGCGGGCTATGTGCCTAGCAGTGTGGATCAACTGTCGGGGGAAGCTACCATGAAGATGTGTACCGACGGGGATCAATCAACCGTCGGGGGTAGCGACCATGGATAACGTGTACCGACGGGGATTGACATTCGTTGTCAATCAACATGGAGATCTTGCTTTACGCAATCTCGCTTACGATGAAGTGAAAACATAATGAAAGAATGAAAGATAATGAACGTGTTTAATATGATGCAAGTAATGTTTTGAAGTATGATGTATGCGTGTTCATTATATGGAGGATAAAAGCTTATATTTTCTTATTTATATAAAACTAGAACGAACTCAGCGTAGCTGACTTTTTATGCATAATAGTGGGCAGGTAAGCGCTGATGCTGAGGATGGCACCACGAAGCTACTTGGGGAGATATGAATGGCATTCCTGTTTATGAAGTTTTCTTTGTAATTTAAGAACAAGTGACATGTTTTGTTTACAATTAACGGACAGATGCATGAGTACGATATGGTTTTAAGTTTTAAATGAATGTTTAATTATTTTCCGCTGTAATGTTTTGTTATTAAACTGATTTTATGCTATGAGTTGCCAACTGTGAGGTTTCCCAGGAACGGGGCCTTACATGGCACCACGTAACACGTTGTTCATACTCTTAGATATGTTTGTGGTTAGGTTACCCCATATGTGATTACCCCTATCATAAAGCAATGTCCACTTGTTTTTTAGAATGGCCTTTAGGTACTTCCATGCTTCGACATTTGCTGCTTTCAACTCAGCCATACACCGTTCGTACTTCCTCTCTTGCGTTGTGCTTCCAATGTCCCAACATAGCTTCTTCAAACTCAGATGTTTAAATGTTTGTGCGAAGTTGCTTCTAATATGTCTTAGACAAAATCGATGAGAGGCGTGTGGCTTCTTCGAGGAATCTTGTTTTTTCCATGGCATGTAGGATCCCCCCATATTGATCAGATATAACACACAACCTATGCTCTATGGGATCTTGTATATTCTCCTGAAATTGTTGAAGGAACCACTTCCAGCTTTCATTGGTCTCGTCGTCCACCAAGGTGTATGCCACCTGTAATATCATGTTGTTTGCGTTTCTTTGAAACAACAATCAATATTTTACCCCTGTAGGACCCCTTTAGATGAGTTGCATCTATAGAGATTACAGGAATGCAATACTTGAATGGCTCAATACTTGGAAGGAAGGCCCAAAAGACATACTTAAATACTTCACAATCCGCTGGCCCGTTAGGGTGATGGAATTTATCTTCCCAGCTACCGTATATATTCTCGATGGCCTTTCTTCTGGAGTCCCATGCCTTTCCATATGATATCTCAACATGCAACTTTTCTTTTATTAGAGCTTGAATCTGTTTAACTGGAAATGATACATCTGCAACAATTTGTTGGTAGATATGTGACACAACAACTTTAGATCTAAGTGATCGGTTGTTTTTACATGAAAACAGTGGTGAAGCAGCTATGTGAAGGAGTCCATTGCATGACTCTATACAAGTTACAATCCTTACACTTTCTTGCTAACATAGGCCAACGACACAAGGGCGTGTCATTGTTTGGATGCTTAGCCGTATAACATTTGGCTTACAGAACATGTGGTCTGGTAGTTGACATATAAATCTCCTGTTTTGTGCCACGTTCGATAATCGAACAACATAGTCAGCTTGTGTTTTGTCTGTGAAATACATATTTAAACATATTTCATTTTCATTCTTGTCCCAGATGCACGTCTCACCATCATCAAAATTGTCAAGAGGCATGTAATCCCCATCCATTTCACTAGTTTCAACATTCAAATCAGGGAATCTGGTAAGTCCTTGACTCTGTTGTTCAGGTAATGGGGGGATTGTTGCACTTCTTCTGAGTCATAGTTTGAAGGGGAATTCTCACTTTCTTCAGTTTCTTCATGATAATCACCTTGATTTAAAATAAAATTAAGATTAATTTAATATTAGATAAAATCATTAGCATAAAAAGGAACTTAAAAACATATGATACTTACCTACATCGTCACCTGAGACATTATCTTTATTGTTTAGTTGTGGTTGTTCATTTTGGGGATTCGGTTGATTAACTTGGAATGTGGTTTCTTGGGTTAATGAAAAACCATGCAACAGATCCATTAACCACCATATTGGAATATTGGCGATCCTTTTATATGGATTTGACATATAAAATTGCTAAGAGTTGAAGCTAAGTGATATATCAAGTTCATATCACTCTCACTTCTAACAAATGCATTATGTGAAGAACCACTATATTCAAAATATAGTATGAGCTCGACAGTATAAAATTGCTTGTCAACTTGAGCATAATTACGTATTTGTTCAACAAAAGTTGTATAAGTCATTGGATATTGAACAAAAAATGAACATGTTTGAGCTGATTCATCACATGTAAGAATGCCTCTATCATATGATACTTCACCGCCACAATATAATTTTACTATAAGCGGAACAAATGAGGATGATAAAGCCATTTAGATGGTGAATGGTGTTAGAAGTAATGGGTAGAAATATTGATGAGGGAGGATGATGAAGCCATTTAGATTTATATATATGTGGAGTGATAGTTAAAGTAAAATATATATTGTTTAATAAAAATATATAAATAAATAAATAAATATATTGTTTAATAAAAATATATAAAGAAATGCATTATTGATGCAAACAATTTAAAGCATCTCAATCTTTCATATTAATATTTACCAACTATCCAACCACCAATTATTGATGCAAACAATTTAAAGTACCTCAATACAAACAACTTATCATCAATTTTTCATGCAATGCAGACAACTTACCATCAATGTTTCATGCAATGCTGACAACTTATTTTGTTTTTTTATTCATTATTATTTTTATTCAAATATAATCTTAAATAATCTATTTAATCATCTTCACAATCTCATTTCACCACTTCACTTCACAACTTCATCTTCCCTAATTCTCAAATACACCAATTTCAATTTCAACCTTCTTCTTCTTCTTCAAAAATGAATTTGAACTTGAACCCGGGTCCAATCAATGACTCCGTTTTGTATCTTGGAGATGCGCATAGTTCTAGAAAATTATTTCTAGATCCAACTACAGGGCTCAAGGCCAACCTCATAATTAAACGCGGTGATGGCACCTTTTGGACTATACTTAATGAGGGGAGACTCCACCTAACCCCAAATGTTCTACAATACATTAGCCTTGCAGGGTTTGGGGGTTCTTATCTTGCGGGTATCACAAAATTGATCTTGCCTTGATCGAGGCTCTAGTCGAGAGGTGGCGTCCAGAGACAAACACCTGTCACCTACCTTTTGGAGAGGGAACAATCACGTTGCAAGACGTCAACATTCTATGGGGCTTACCCATTGAGGGTGATACGGCAACGGGCGTCAATAATTATTACTCAATGCAAGATCGTGTTGGTATTTGTTATAATTATTTAGGTTTTGTAGCAAATGATAATCATTTTAAAGGGTATGGGATTAAGGTAAGTAATATTTTAGAACATATTAAAAATAACCCTTTACATGATAATGCGGATGAAGTGGATTGTATAAAACATGCACGTTGTTTTATTCTCATAATGTTAGGAACCTCAATATTTGCTGATAAAAATAACGCACATGTTTCTTTACATCTTATAACTAATTTAATAGTTTTATCTGTTTGTGCTGGACAAAGTTGGAGTAGTGCGGCGCTAGCCTCGTTGTATAGAAATTTAGCTAAGGCAACCTCTCCAGAGGTAAAAACAGTAACATGCCCAATGTACCTTTTACAAGTATAGGCTTACACTAGGATTCTACCGCTTGCACCAAGATTGGTAGACACTAATATTGATTTTCAAAGGCCGTACGGTGCCAGATATTTATTTTTCATATATGAATATTTATATATTGAGTAAAAATAATTCCGTTACACTTTTAATAATATATTTTATTTTTTTAGGTGGCAAAATCATATGAGTAACGTAGAAACTCCAGCGCAAGTACTTAGATCTGACCGTAGTACTTTGCAAGTGCTACAGGAGAGGGAGGTATTTTTTTATATTTGAAGTATATATATATATCTTTCGTATTAATATTTAAGTGTCAACTAAATTTTTAAATGTTTTTGACAGTTTGACTGGAAACCGTACGATGACTGTTGAATTATCCTACCATATTTCTGCACTTCAGGACACCGGAGTTGTATGTCACAGTGTTATATGATCTTTTGGGATGTTGTCGAACATCACCCGGTTGAAAGGGTCATGAGACAATTTGGGGTTGTTTAAACCATCCTCATCCCTTTCATGTATCACGTGACACGCTTCAATCTTTACGTGATATTTCTCATTCCGTTCGAATGCAGATAGACTGGCTTGATTACCATCAAAACTATATTCAACTTTGGAACAACAGAGAGGAATATGTTTTAAATGAACAATGCACCGACACGCCTACGGTTGACTGTAGGTACACTGAATGATTCAATAGGCATAATGTTCGATACGTGAGAGATCCGAGACACTCTCAAAATGTCATGCCCACTGGATTTCAGGATTATGGGGGAAGAACTCAACTCTTGGTTTGTACAACTACACCATAAAAATATATAGATAATATATATATTATCTATAAATAACTTAAACTTGTTCGATTTTGTAGGTGGATGGCTTAAGCCATATCAGTCAAGAAACAATCAGATTTAGGGGTATGAGAACTGAAAATTATACCTAAAATCTAGAGTCGGTCAAACACATGGTGGTACATCTAATGGGAATGGTTAATGAAAACATTGGCCTACATTATCCGTCATATCTACAACATGGTACGGTCAGCTTCGAAACTGCTAACACGGTGCCACAATGTGCACCGCGAAGGGAGAGTAGACGTGGTCAAAGGGGAACCCACCACCACCATTAACAACAACAACGGGGGGAATTTAATTTTGATATGGGAGGTTATAATTTTGAAGAAGGGACCTCAAACTTCCAAGGGGGTACTTCAAATTTTAGGGAGGGTCCGTCCCAAACCCGACGTACAGGCCCACATTTGAAAATTTTAAAAGAGGGGGTCCGTTGCAAAGTGATAACCACTCACCTGTTAATTCATTTACAGATTTACAAACACTTTTTAAGTACACGCCCCCAGGGAACATGATTGGTGGGATATCCTCAAATCAAACTCAACCGTTCAACAATTATGAATATACCACGGTTCCTGAACAAGTACGACCACAATACCATAATTTTTCATCGGTTCACTTAGACTTGTGCCTCCAGGTGAGTCAGATCATGAGTTAATACCCACCTCATACTCAACCCGAGGAAACGGAAGAGGATACAGTTCCCCCAAACCAACCAGCAAAGAGACGTCGACAACCACTAAGAGATAAAAGAAGACCTTCATGTGGAACGTAACATCATTATTAGTTGTTGTGTATTTTATTAAAATAGTTGTATTTTTAGTTATCAAAAGAGGAACCGCTCCTCAGTATGGCGGTTCCCAACGTTAGTTGTTGTGTATTTTATTAAAATGTTGTGTATTTTATTAAAATATTATGTATTTTATTATAATGTTGTGTATTTTATTAAAATTTTATGTATTTTATTAAACCTAAATACTCGTTAGGTCAAAAGTCGCGAGCATATTATTGGAGCAGGGAGCAGTCATGCGCAGGGAGCGGTGAGCAGTCATGCGCAGGGAACGGTGAGCAGTCATGTCTTGCAACAGTCATGTAGGGAGTAGTCATGTCAGCAAAGTCACGGGAGTATAGGTCAAAAAAGGAACCGCCATTGTCAGGGGCGGTTCCTTCACACTACATTACAAGAAAAATATGTTTGACATAAAGTTGACTTAAAGTAAGAACCGTCACTGACACCGGTAGTTCCTTCACATTACATTACAAGACAAATGTCCAAATATATTTAGACATAAATTTGACATAAAGTTGACATAAAGTAGGAACCGCCACTGACACCGGCGGTTCCTTCTTTACCCATTTTTAACAGCTTTTTTAACATCGTTAATGAACTAGTAACTTGGCCGAAGGAGTTTGGCCGGAGAAAATAGAATCGCGCCTGACAATGGCTGTGTCTGACAAATAATGATTGGGGAGAAATTTTTTGTGAAGGAACCACCATTGGTAATGGCGGTACGACCACTTTCCATTTTTTCTCAAATTCCTTACCGTTTTCCATATTTGTTTTAAAAGATACCATTTTAAAAAATATTCCTCCAACCACACCACCACCATGGATAATCACTATCAGAAACAATATACTCATCGTATTGATGCTATCAAATAGGGTTGTTTTGCCGTCGGAAAGACATCGTTCGTCTTCATAGGCCTCATTGTCACACACCACCAGGCACCAAGTTTGAAGTCATTTCACTTCATCATAACCTCTGTCATCTCCCTTTTTAGGCCATACTTTTAAGAACTAAGGTTTTAAGATTTAGATTTTTTTTTCAAATCCAGGATCTCGTATGGGGAAGAAGCACGTGGGAGAGGAAGCGGATGGGTGTAGGGGATGGGTTACCTAGAATTGAGAAACAAGTATGACGATAGATTTAGTGAAGTGGAGAAAGTAGGGGAAACAGGACGGCTATTGTTATGACTAATAATAAAATGAAATTGGATAGAAGAATTCTATTGATTACTTTGAAGAAGTAGGGGATGGGAAAAACAGAATTACACAGAAGGAAGATGAGAAGAAGAAAATGATCAGAGATCTAACAGAATTTGCCTACCTCATGATCACATAATAATTACATTAAATAGAAGGTGCCACTAATTCTGTTATGGTTGTGCTGACATGGCTCCCATGATGTGATCCTCAAATCTCTTAGGTTGCACTTTTACCCTTTCACTCCTTCTTGTTTGATGTGGTTCCATAATTGGTACCTTATTTGCAATCTGTTTGTTTATTGGGCTCATAACAATACCCACCCCATTAGCATTCACCTTGTCCTCAAGGTTAAGGTCGGGAAATTGATGGCGAAGCTGGACAGTATCCTCCCAAGTAGCCTCGTCTTTGGTGAGACCTTCCCATTGAATAAGACATTGATGAACTTGTTGACCACCTTTAGAAACCATGCGAGTCTGCAGCACCATTTGTGGTTGGAGAATCAAAGTGGAAGTAGAGTCAACCAAATGTAGTGGAGTGATTTGGGTACTTGGTTTGCCAATGCACTTCCGGAGTAGGGAAACATGAAATACCGGGTGGATCTTAGCGGTGGTCGGCAAGTCAAGTTCATAAGCAACCTCACCGAAGCAGCTCCTTCCAGAACTTAGTCATGAAGCGAGCATCGCGATCTGTGACTATGGAAAGCGGAATACCGTGCAAACGAAAAATCTCGGTGACAAAGGCAGTTGCTACCGTTTGGTTAGTAAAAGTAGATGGTAAAGTAATAAAGTGTCCATACTTTGAAAGTCTATCCACCACCACCATGATAACAATTTTCCCCTGTGAAACTGGCAAACATGTGATAAAATCCATGGCAATATCCTCAAAAACTGCATTAGGAATAGGAAGTGGCTGAAGTAAGCCACTGGGAGATAAAAAGGAAGGCTTAGTTTGTTAACATACTTGGCATTGAGCAATAAATTTTTTAACATCAGCCTTCATCTGCTTCCAATAAAAGGTGGCTATATAATCCTTGATAAGTATGAGTGACGCCGGAGTGGCCACCCATTGCGGAAGAATGAAATTCGAACAATAATTTGTGGCGGAGGGCTGAATCGTTGGGTACCAACAACCGTCCTTTACATAGCAATAACCCCTCTTTCACCGAGTAATCAGAAAAATGATCCGGGTCACCAAGAAAACGTTGAAGCAAAGCTGTCAATTTGGGATCAACATGGGCAGCCGCGGCAAGTTCATGTAATAAATCCGGAACCAGTGCTGAAATGGCCATTAGGTGACCAAAAGGAAATCGGGAAAGGGTGTCGGCAGCATTGTTTTGTTTCCCGGGGCGGTAAACAATATCAAAATCAAAGCCCAAAAGTTTACCAAGCCATTTTGTTGTTCCGGAGTTTGTATGACCTGATCTTGAAGGCGCTTCAAAGATTGTTGGTCAGTGATTATTGTAAACTTGTGGCCCAATAAATATTGACGCCATTTAGCAATTGCTTGTGTGATAGCATACATTTCCCGATGATATGTCGAAGCCTGTTGCATGCGGGGGCAAAGCTTTTTACTAAAATAAGCCAAAGGGTGTTTTTCTTGGGACAAGACGGCACCGATCCCGGATCCGGAAGCATCAGTTTCAATGGTAAACGGTTTAGAAAAATCGGGAAGACGAAGAACAGGTGTGGAACTAAGGAGGGTCTTGAGGTGGGTAAAAGCTTGTAAGGTGTGTTCGTTCCAACAAAATGCATCTTTGCGTAATAAATCGGTAAGGGGTCCGGCCACGGAAGCATAATTCTTGATGAAGCGACGGTAATAACCGGCAAGGCCCAAAAAACTACGAACATGTTTGACATTTTGGGGAATAGGCCAATGTTGTATAGTACTAATCTTGTCGGGATCGGCGGCCACACCGGTAGAAGAAATAACATGGCCTAAGTAAGCCACTTGAGTTTGCCCAAAAATGCATTTGGATAGTTTTGCTACCAAACTGTTATCCAACAGAAGTTGTAAAGTAAGAGCAATGTGGTGAAGGTAAGCATCCCAAGTCTTGCTGTAAATCAAAATGTCATCGAAAAAACCAAGATAAAGCGCCTTAAAAATGGTCAAAAAACGTCATTCATAAGCCGTTGAAAGGTGGAAGGGGCGTTGGTAAGCCCAAATGGCATCACCAAAAACTCATAATGTCCGTCATGAGTGCGAAAGGCCGTTTTCAGAGCATCCCCATTAGCAAGTCGGATTTGATGATACCCGGCCAATAAATCCAGCTTAGAGAAAAAATGTGCTCCATGTAACTCGTCAAACAACTCATCAATAGACGGAATAGGGAAACAATCCTTGACTGTGATAGAGTTTAAAGCACGGTAATCAACACAAAACCACCATGTTCCGTCCTTTTTACGAACCAATAAAACCGGAGAAGAAAAAGCACTAGTACTAGGGCGAATAATACCCTGCTGAAGCATCTCATTGACTAACCGCTCAATTTCTTGTTTCTGAAAATGTGGGTATCGGTAAGGACGAACCGATACGGGTTGACTATCTGGAAGTAATTCAATATGGTGGTCTTGGGATCGAGTAGGAGGTAATCCTTTTGGTGCAGTAAATACAGTTGCAAACTGACCCAAAAGAGCCTCTAAATTTGGTGGATAAACTGTTGTATAAGTGTCAGATGGAACAATAGTCAAATGAAACAGTTGACCAATGCCATCACTGTGTAGTAGATGTTGAAACCCATGAAATTGAATGGCCTGAGCACTAGGAAGATCTCCTTTCCAAATAATTTGTTGCCCGTTAAGAGAAAACTCGAATGTCGATTTGGAATAGTCCGTGATAACCGGTCCAAGTGTGGACAACCATGAAACACCCAATACCATATCCCAACCTTGTAATGGTAATACATAGAAATCCACAACAAGGGAATGACCCTGAATAACCAATTCCACAGCTCGAGCTAAGCCCGAACAGGGCAACCGTTCACCACTCCCAACCAAGACAGAAAATGGTTCAATCGATTCAATAACAAAATTCAAGAAGGTAGCAATTCTGGTCTGCACAAAACAATGGGTACTTCCCCCATCTAATAAAACTTGAACCGATTTACCCTGAACCAAACCCGTAAATCTTAAGGTGGTGGAAGAACACCCCCAGGACAAAGCATTATAAGAAATGGATGATTGAGTTTTAACTTCCTCCATTTGTAATTTGTCAGCCAAAATAGAATCCATACCTTCCGTCGACGGCGAGTCTAGAGAACCGCCGGGATCCGGAGAATCCTCATCAAAGAATAGAAATTGTGGAGTAGATTTGCACTTATGATCCCATGTATATTTTTCATCACATCGATAGCAAAGCCCTTGTGCACGTTTTTGAGCAATTTCGGTGGGTGTGAACCGTCGAAAACCCACCTTTGGAGCCGTCGTTGTAGAAGCAGAAAGTTTGGTCTGGAATGAAGGTAAAGGCAGAGTGTTCAAAGTAGCAGGTTTAGGAGTGGGTAATAAGGGCTTAGAGGAGCCCAAGGTGACCCGGCCCAATCCACGTTCAAACTGGATCCTAGTCCCATGTAGCTGGGCTTTGTCCATAGCATCTTCCACTGTGGTGGGCTGATGACAAATCACTGCCTGTTTGATGTCGGAGCGTAAGCCGGAGATCCAACAACTAATGAGGAACTCCACCGGCAAGGGCATCGTCCGGTTAGAAATTGCCTTAAACCGGGAATGATAGTCAGCTACTGTCGTCGTTTGAACCAATTTTGCGAGTAACCCTTCAAGTGCTTCGACATCGGAGGAAGAACGAAAGCATTTGGCTAGGGCGCCGGTGAACGTATCCCAGGTTGATATTTGATTATGGCGGTGAAGCCAATCAAACCAATCATCGGACGAATCGTCCAAATAGAATGAAGAAATCGTTAACCTATCAGCCTCGGAAATATTGTAGAAGGTAAAGTAGCGATTGGCCTGAGCAATCCATCGCTCCGGATTCTCGCCGTTGAAGCGGGCCAAATAAACCGGCGCAGGTTTATGGCGACCAAGGATGCCGGAACCCTCACCGACTCCACCCCCATCTGATTTAACACCGGTGGTTTTCTTCCTGAAGCTTACATCGGAACGTTTGATCAGTTCGTTGACGGAAGATTGAAGGGCGGTGATTGCTTGAACAACTCCATCCATCTCCTGGCGCATAACCATTTGTTCTTCCTTAACATCTTTGAGTGAATCCTCCATAACCCGAGCTCGTGTACCGTCCGCCATCGATGCGGAAGGTCAATGAAAGCACCAATTGTTATGACTAATAATAAAATGAAATTGGATAGAAGAATTCTATTGATTACTTTGAAGAAATAGGGGATGGGAAAAACAGAATTACACAGAAGGAAGATGAGAAGAAGAAAATGATCAGAGATCTAACAGAATTTGCCTACCTCATGATCACATAATAATTACATTAAATAGAAGGTGCCACTAATTCTGTTATGGTTGTGCTGACGTGGCTCCGTGATCCTCAAATCTCTTAGGTTGCACTTTTAACCTTTCACTCCTTCTTGTTTGATGTGGTTCCATAATTGGTACCTCATTTGCAATCTGTTTGTTTATTGGGCTCATAACAGCTATGGTGATTTGTTATAGATGATAGGTGAGCGAGTGGCGATGTTAGTTCGATTGCGGGTCTCACAAGGGAAAGAGATGAAGCAATCAGAATGTTTGAAGATATAGATCCATTATGGTGGGGTTGAAGGAAATGATATGATGGTGCATGGGAAGGAGGATGACCAGTGTCAGTCGCTAGTTGGAGAAGCAAAAGAGAGCAGGGATGACCGTTAATATTTGTTGTTAGTCTCAATGGTTGGTCGAAAAAGGAAAAGTCAAATTAAGTAACATACAAAAAAATCAACCAATCAGTGATTTTTATAGTTCACAAAGCTCGTAAATGTAACAGGTATATAATTTTGATTAACGTTTCTAACCCAAAATCAACACCATATAAAGCAACATAGAAATTTATCTTAAAGATACCGACTATGAACTACATTCGCACGTCTCAATATGTTAACAACTTTACAATATTTAATTGAAATATATAATGAATTAAATGGGTCATGTTTACAGTGGATTAAACCTGAAACAAACTTAAAAATTTTATATGAATTCGAGCTTCATGTTAGACACATGAATTTGAATATGACATTGTAGATGCATGTTTTGACTTGTTTTGAACTTGTATAAACCACATGTGAATTCCCAACACCTCTTTGTGTGGTTATATCTATTGTAAATGGATTTGCCCCTCTTTCCTAATCACTTGTGTTGCGCCTTAGTGACTTATATCTATTATACGATTTTTGCATTTGTATATAATAAATGCCATATATATATATATATATATATATATATATATATATATATATATATATATATATATATATATATATATATATATATATTATATGTGTGTATGTATGTGTATATATATATGTATATATTGGATGTCAATATTGAACCACAAATATACTGTGAATTACTAAGAACAACATAAGCTGTGCATATAGCATTTTAATAAAATTACCAAAACTAAAAGAAGATGGTTTATTTTCATCATCCTCTTACTTATTTAATTTTATCAACTCTTTCCTATTTTTTAAAAACTATAACATATGCATATGTTCCATATAATATGGGTAAATGTATAATGTGAGTTCATATATGTACAGATATCATACGCTTTAAATATATATCTAAAAAATATTGAAATTACAAGTATTTTACTCAATTTATATCATGAATAGCACATTGAAGAAAGCACCCAGACATGTGTGTGTGGGAATGCCACAAGGTCGTGTGGCACTTAGAAAATTTATATAAAAGCTACACAACCCACACGACTTTGTAACTCATGTCACCCGACCATGTTCGGACTTATATAGATCGGGTTTTCAACCAAAATCAACCCTATTTCCAAAAGAATTTTACTTCCTCTCAATACCCTAGCCTTCCTCAACCCTGTACCCTAGCCTTCCTCAACCCTGTAGGCAACTTTGGATTGTTTCAAGATTCTTTGGAAGATTTAAAGGCCAATATCAAAGATCTCATATGTTTAACGAGGATCTAACATCACCCAACCCATATGTACTCCGTTTGGTTTGATTTTGTCTAAATCTATTATGAGTTCTTTCATATTTTTTACTTTGTGTGTTTTTTTTGTAAGCCTCATGGGCAAAACATATATTATTACTTGGATTAGGTAAATTTTATCATGTCTATCACTTGTACATGCCTCGTGATGTTGTTTTTATTAATCTAATGATAAAACTTGATTATTCTTCAATGGTTATGTATGTTTGTTCTTTTGGATATTAAATGCCCGAGCATCGAAAATAGTAACGTTACTATTAAGGTACGATTCAAAGAGTTACACATTGAACAATAACAAAGTTATAACATGTAATTGTGTCATGTTATGCTTCATGAACTACGTTAGAGATTGATTTAAAAAAAAAGTAAATTGGATTTTAAGAGTCCAAACTATTACTCATTAGCTAATAATAATCCATACTATTTATTTGGCCGATAATAATCTCAACTATCATTGTTATTACCAACAACACTCGTGTAATATCCGCTATTTTCAAGTTATAAACCCGAACCCGAACTAAATCGAACTTTCATACGATATGAAATTCTTTATTTAACTTATTTTATTTATATTAATTTATTATATAGATTAGACGTGTAGTTTAAACAATATCGTGAATTGATTTATTCAATTTATCATTTAAAAAACTTATAATAACTTGTTGATTTATAAATAATTCTTTTTTATAAAATTATAAAGTTTATTAATCATGTTACAAAAAATAACTAAATGGAAAAGACTTTATCAAAACTTATAAAGTTATAAAATGAATTTTAATAAACTTATAAAGTTTTATTAGTAATTATGAATTTTAATAAATAATCAAATTATAAAGTTTAAAAGTTTTATAAAAGTTATAAACATTAACAAATAGATAATTTGATTGATTATTTTGATTTTATAAAGTCTATAAAGATTTTATAAAAAAATAAGTTGTTAAAACTAGAGTCTTCATAAATTTAAAATTTAAATTGTAATTATTATTTTATTATTTAATTCTATATTTATTTTAAATTCTAATCATAACCCCCTTTTAAAAGACTTATAACTCACCATTAACACCATTCATAACCTCCTCCAAACTTCAACTATAAAATCAAGGTTTATGCCTCACTTTTCATTTGCTCATTCTCTAAAAATCTCTCTAACAAAACTTTCTTCCATTCTTTGGTTTTGATCGAATTCAAGAATTTTCTTTTACAAGTAATCTCAATAAGTTTCTAAGACTAAGGTAATCTTATAATGATTTATATTAAGAATTTCTATATTCTTTTAATCATCCTAACATCAAATTGTTCTCATGTTCTTACCTTTATTCTTTCTTCTACCAAATCTCTTTTTTATCATTATCATTTGATCATTAACCTTCTAATATTCACTAATATCATAACAATCACTAAAATTCTTAAATCAATTTAACAACACACTAATGTAAACAAAGAATCCCATTTGCATATGGACGGCTATGCCGCCGCATTCGGTTATTCCACAAGATTATTTCCCTAAGTGATGGCTATGTTGAAGTCTTGGAATATTTTTTATATAACTCAAATGAAGTCTAATATATCATATATCAATATAATAAATTTGTTCTAACCCGTTTCATGCTTTAACGATTTTAAAGGTGCACATAAGTGCCTTACTACAATTCTGGCAGAATATAATCTGACTTCAACCGACCATAATTTAATCATAAAAAACTAAATTTGAGCAAACTCAGACTCAAATATTAAGTTCATTGAATTACCTTTTCAAAGAAAGTTTATATGTCTTCAAATTCAATCGGACGACTCAACAATAGCCTTCACAATATAAGTGCGCATTTCAGCACCTTCTGTCTTGTGCTACTTGTTTGACCTACTTATGGATCTTTTTATAAAAATTTTTCTGAATGAAGGTTGTCCGGGAGACATCGAACTAGTCAAATGTAAATTTTCATAATTTTATGTAACCGTTTGCTATTTTAAAAACCTGTTCAAACACATACCAAACATTCTGTCCAGAATCTAAAATTGATGCAATAATCGTTTATCAATCTACCTTTCGCTTATTGGCATTCCTAAGCTTCCTAACTTCTTGTAATGAATTCCAACCTCAAGTTATTGTTTTTTTTCATTTAGGACATCACCTTCGACTCTTGACATGTGACATCTGTCACTATCAGGTCCGTTAATTGACTTAAAAATTCGTTAACTCTCCTCGTACATTTATTATCCTACGTAATTAATTTGTTTCCGAACTGAAACTTGTCGTACCTGCTTTGCGTGTCAATCCTAATATTATAATAATATTAAATTAGGTAAATAATACATAAATAATAACTAATAAAACTAATCATGTTTAGTATAATTAACATTATTATTATTACTATTATCATTTATATTATTATTAACATTAGAATTATTATTATTATTATAACTAATAGTTTAGTGTTTAAATTGTAATTTTAATAAACTTGAGGGAATAATTAATCTAAAGTGAAGGGTCCTAAGTGTAAATATGTATATTATATATATTTTTTAATTTGGTCAACCCTAAAAACCGTGTCTTCTCCGCCGTGAAACGCCAAACCTTTCTCCTCCGATTTGCGCCACCATCTTTGCCACCGTTGATTGCCCTCGGTCGTCAACGTCTCGCCGTTTAGCCTCTCCGCAGGTAATACTTTGTTTCGCTCCGTTTCGTGGCGTTCGGTTCGGTATTCGTTTCGGTTGACTCGTATGTATGTACATATATATATTCCCGTGTGTGCTTATATATATTATGTAGGTGTGCGTGCGTGTCTTGATGTATGTGTGTGGTGTATATACCGATTGTATATATATGTATATGAGTGTGTATGTACCGATATATGTATATATATATGTATGCTTGAATGTGTGTATTCGGATGCGTATAAGCGAGTATATATGTCTATATCTATGCGATGCCGGTTTATTGTAATCTTGTATGTGTGCATGTGACGGTGTGTGTATAGTGTGTGTATGGCTGCGAAAGTGTGTATACGTATGCATATATGGGCATGGGGCTGGTTTGGATTGTTAGGTGCGTGTGTGTGTTGATTGTGTGTGCGTGAGGTGTGTGTTAGAGAGTACATATGTGTGTGTATGCATATGAGCATGTGTGTGTATGTGTATTACCGTGTGTGTACATATATATATGGTAGTGTGTATATATAGTGTGCGTGTGTGGGTTGTGTGTCTGTGCAGTGTGTGTGTGTGTGTGTGTGTTTAGGTGTGCGTGTGTGTGTTTTGTGTGTGTTGGGTGTATGCAGTGTGTGTGTTATGTGTGTATGAATCGGTATGTATGTATGTTTTTTATATATATGATTGAGTGTGTGAGATGATGTATGTATGTACGTATAATGCAGGTGTGTGTACATTGATATTGTAGGCGTGTGTTTGCAGCTACGTATATGTATATATATAGATATGGGAGTGTTGGATGATGATACGCACGAATATACGTATAAATGTGTGTTATTATGTGTGAATGCATATATGGTATATATAAGAGTATGATGTGTGTGCTCAAGTACATGTATATATATAATGTGTTTATGTGATTGTGTGTGTTGTTATTATTATTATTATTATTATTATTATTATTATTATTATTATTATTATTATTGTTATTATTATTATTTTACTAATACAGTATGTTGAGTTGTATGAATTGTATATATTATGTGTGTGAGCCGCACCTTGAACCCGAATCGACCCGAACCGAACCAAAAACCGACCGAATGATCCTTTCTCTGTAGACCCGTCTTAAGATTTTATTATAATTATATATATAGGTGGTCGATTGTCGTTGCTCTCGTCTGTTGAAGCCCTTTGTCCATTTTACTCGTATTTGTTCAAGGCGAGTTTCGCGGCCCCGTTTTATTATAATTATTTACAAACATCAAGGGGGAAAAGTATGCTCAACCCTTTTTATGCTGTAAACTTGTTGTATTTACTGTTTTGTAAGTATTTATCTAGTACATGCATGAGTTGTCTTTGTGGTTATGTATTCACAACTATTTAACTCCGGTGTTGGAGCCGATGGACAGATGTTGATAGTACTATTGGGCTGACACCCCCACCCTTGTTTGTTAGTATACTAGTTGGGACTGACAGTGGCCAGGAACGGGCCCTAGGGTGAATATGTTCCAACAAATTCTTTGTGTACGTCATAGGTTTAGTTGTGATGCTCATGTGATATTACTTGCTTATAACTGTATGTACTCATGTCCTACCAAACTTTTACACAACATCAAGTTTTTGTTTACTATTTAAACCTGCGAACTCACCAACAATATGTTGACCTTTTGAGCATATCTTTTCAGGTAACAATTAATGAGGATTGCTAGGGATGCTGCCTTAGCGATGACCTTAGGCTTACATCATTTAACTTTGGATGTCTTCGATAATTGCATTTGACATTTACTTGTTATGCATATTTTGATTACTTGCTCCCGGTTTGTGGGACTTATACTTATTTTGGTTTGTATGTCTATGTTGTCGTGGAATTGACTAACTACGACACAAGTTTCCATTGTGTCGGGTGACGTCATGACACGTTGTCTTTCATTAATTATTGCATCTCTATTAATTAACAATGTGTTATGACGATCCCGTCCGTTACATCCTCGTGTTTCCGCTATAAGCGGGGGTGTGACAGATTGGTATCAGAGCCAGGTTATAGAGAATTAGGTGTATCACTCGACGTAGACTATAACCTAGGAACCTCCATGTAGAATGCATACTAGGGTTTTGTGTGCATCCGATGTTACATGTATGTTGCTTCTATTCTACATATCTATTCTTTATCTTTTGATTTGCTTCATCTGAGGAAAAGTACATTTTCCTTATAGGATGTCTTCAGCTGGACCCTCCGCTCCCACAGTGCCCCGTGTTCACTTGTCCGACTCCGAGTCGGAACCAAAAGAGGTCCTCTCGGACCATATGCTGCCCATGTCATCTGACACAGAGTCCGACCCTGAAGAGGCGGAGATAGAGTCATCTGAAGAGGAAGAGACAAGTGATCATGTTGTTTTAGGTTTGCCTGCCACTCGTGCTGCACCTGTGCTGCACCTCTTAGTCCTGCAGCACCTGAAGTCCCAGCTGCACCTAGTGCACCTGCTGTCCCTGCTGCACCAGATGTCCCTGCCGCTCCGCTTGCCCCCGTGATACCTGCTGGGCCAGCTGTTGCAAGGTACGCCCCTGTGGCGGGACCTAGGGTGCCCGGCTACCCCAGAGGACCTTACTACGAGAACGGCGTAGGACGGGTGTTACTAAGAACAGCTAGGAAAAGGGTGTTGTCAGCCACCCGCATCAGGTTTCGGGTGCCAGCAGATGGGGCTAGCTTGTGGGGCGACCATCCTGACCTGCCCCCAAGTCCTTCTAGCTCATCTGACAGTGACGACGGGCAGGACTGATGATGCATGATCATTGGTGAAGGCCTGAGGATTTAAGAGCTTTACTTTAGTTTTTTTTTCGTATTTCGTTCCACACATTGTTAGACTTTGGGTTTTCGCACGCTTTTGAGATGTTTCTTTTATCGATTATGACTTTGAGATATTATGATTTATGAGAATGAGACTTTATATTATTATGATGTTTTGGGTTGTAATGTTATGCCATGGAAAATGCGTTTGTGATGTTATGCTTTATGAAATTGACTGAGTTGTGATGCTATTTGATAAATGTTGAGACTCATATATTGTTTATATTGATTAGAAAGATGTCGCCCAGAAGGATTACACGCAGTGTTAGTCGTGGAGGTGCTGCCCCAAGAGGCAGAGGTAGGGGAAGAGGTGCAGGAGGTAGGGGTGAAGCACCTATAGGAGGAAACGATGGTGGGCAAGGTGGTAATAATCAGGGAGCTGGAAACCCTGACATAGCCGCCATAATTGCTCAACAACTGGCAACACTCATCCCGACCATAGTGGCACAGGTGAGTGATAATATCATGAACCATAATAATGGGGGTGGTAATGAGGACAATGAGCATAATGATGGGAATAATGGTCATGGGGAAAACAACGAAGACGGACATGGAGACGGGGGAGGAAATAACAATGGGGAAGGAGGAGGAATGGGAAACGGGAACGGCAATGGTAATATGAATGGGAATGGCATTGGAGGAAGGATTGGCTGTACTTATAAGGAGTTCATAGCTTGTAAGCCAAAGGAGTTTGATGGAAAAGGTGGAGCCATTGCTTTAACCCATTGGATTGAGAAGATGGAATCTATGATGGACGTCACAACTATGCTAAAAACCAGAAAGTGAAGTATGCTACGTGTTCATTGGTGGGGAAGGCGTTAACATGGTGGAATACCCAGGTACAGGCTCGAGGTAGGGAGGCAGCAATAGCCATGACCTGGGCGGATTTCAAAGCTTTGGCAACTGAAGAATATTGTCCAATGAACGAAATGCAGAAGTTAGAACACGAGTTCTGGAACCATTCGATGGTAGGGTCAGGTCATGCTGCTTACACAGACCGGTTTCATGAGTTGGCAAGGCTGGTGCCACACCTGGTGTCACCTGAGTCAAAGCGGATTGAGCGTTACATTTGGGGTCTAGTACCTCAAATACGTGGTTTGGTGACTGCTGCGGCACCTCCAACAATACAGAGTGCAATTTTAAAGGCTGGCACTCTAACTGATAAGATGGTAAGAACTGGGGCCTTAGGGAAAGGTAGTGAGAAAAGAAGAGATGTGGGGGAATCGAGCCGGCAGCCAGGGGGAAGATTTGATAAAAAGGTGAAGGTGACTAGAAGTTTTGTGGCAGTGAATCAAGGGCGAAAGGACTATGTTGGGCCACATCCAAAGTGTGGGAAATGCAATTATCATCATCCTGCTGCGGCAACGTGTCGAGTTTGTGCGAATTGTAGGCGCCCGGGGCATCTTGCAAAGGACTGTAGAGTGGCACCCAACTTAGTTGCACCAATGAATGCAATCAATCCAACTGGAAACATTAGAGTTTGCTACGAGTGTGGGAGCCCCGACCATTATCGGAACGTGTGCCCCAGGCTGAATCGGGCACCGGGTCAACAAGGGAATAGCCAAAATCAGGTGATGGTAATCACTGGTAATCAAGGGCAAGGTAATTTGTGATCGATACAAACGACGCGCGCCAGGACCCGAACGTTGTTACGGGTACGTATCTCCTCAATAATCATTTTGCATCCGTATTGTTTGATACCGGGGCAGACAATAGTTTTGTGTCCTCTGAATTTGCACCTCTGCTTGGTTTGAACCCTAGTTGTTTAGAGATTAGCTTTTCGGTAGAAATGGCAAATGGTAAGTTTGTAAGAGCTGGTGAGATAATTAGAGGGTGCATGATTACATTAGAGGACGATACCTTTGACATAGATTTAATGCCATTTGAGTTGGGAAGCTTTGACGTGGAAGTGGGAATGGATTGGTTGTCGAAGTGTGGGGCTGAAATTGTTTGTCGGGAGAAAGTGGTGCGAATCCCTATGCCCGATGGCGATGTGCTAAAGATTCAAGGAGAACGACCAGGTCGGAGTCTAAAGACTATCTCTTGCATGAAAGCTCGTCGTTGCTTGCAGAAACGATGCTATGCGTTTTTGGCACACGTGGTGGAGAAGAAGGCTGAGGGAGGGAAGCTGGAAGACATTCCGGTGGTGCGAGACTTTCCGGAGGTATTCCCTGACGATTTGTCCGGTTTACCCCCTCCTCGACAAGTAGAATTCTGTATAGATCTGGTTCTTGGAGCAACACCTGTAGCAAAGACGCCGTATCGGTTAGCACCATCAGAAATGCAGGAATTATCGAGTCAGTTACAGGAATTGTTGGATAAGGGTTTTATACGACCGAGCCACTCGCCATGGGGAGCACCGATACTATTCGTCAAGAAGAAGGATGGGACGTTTCGAATGTGTATAGACTACCGCGAGTTAAACAAATTGACTGTGAAAAATCGGTATCCACTTCCCAGAATCGACGACCTATTTGACCAGTTACAGGGAGCTTCGTACTTCTCCAAGATTGACCTCCGGTCGGGTTATCATCAGTTACGGGTTCACGAGGAAGATATACCAAAGACAGCGTTTAGAACCCGATATGGACACTACGAATTCTTAGTCATGCCGTTTGGGCTGACTAACGCTCCAGCAGTGTTCATGGATCTGATACCGGGTGTACAAAACCTATCTGGATAAGTTTGTAATCGTGTTCATAGATGACATTCTCATCTATTCTAGATCGAAGGAAGACCATGAGCAGCACCTTCGAGCAATTCTTAAGTTATTAATGGAAGAAAAGCTTTACGCCAAGTTTTCAAAGTGTGAATTTTGGTTGCGGGAAGTGAAGTTCTTAGGACACGTTGTTAATGAAAAGGGAATCCATGTTGATCCTGGAAAGATCGAAGCAGTTAAGAAGTGGGACACTCCTAAGACGCCTTCGGAGATACGACAATTTTTAGGGTTGGCTGGGTACTATCGACGATTCATTGCCAATTTCTCAAAGATCGCCCAGTCGCTGACAATGTTAACACAGAAGGGTAAGAAGTTTGATTGGGGACATAAGCAAGAAGAGGCATTCCAGACGTTAAAGGAAAGATTATGTAATGCACCTATATTGACTCTTCCTGATGGATCAAATGACTTTGTGGTGTTCTGCGATGTTCACGCCAAGGCCTAGGTTGTGTGCTCATGCAGAAAGATAACGTGATCGCTTACGCCTCACGTCAACTTAAGGTTCACCAAAAGAATTACACGACGCACGACCTGGAGTTAGGCGCGGTAGTGTTTGCACTGAAGATATGGAGGCATTATCTGTATGGGACCAAGTACGTTATCTACACTGACCATAAAGTCTTCAACACATCTTTGACCAAAAGGAACTTAATATGCATCAAAGGCGATGGGTGGAACTTTTAAGTGATTATGATTGTGAGATTCGATATCATCCGGGGAAGGAAATGTAGTAGCGGATGCCTTGAGTAGGAAGGAACGTGTTAAACCCCTACGTGCTCGAGCGTTGGGAATGACCATTCAATCGAATCTAAAAACACAAATACTGATAGCACAAGACGAGGCACTAAAGGAGGAGAATGTCGCAAGTGAGGAATTTCGAGGGTTAGACAAACAGGTGAACCGTAAGGAGGATGGCGTACGGTACTTTGTGGATCGAATATGGGTACCGAAATGGGGAGACGTACGAGCAATAGTTCTGAACGAGGCACACAAGTCGAGGTACTCCGTCCATCCTGGTGCGGACAAAATGTAGCACGATCTCAAGGAATTGTATTGGTGGCCAGGTATGAAGAGAGATATTGCTAAGTATGTGGGTAAATGCCTGACCTGCTCTAAGGTTAAGGCTGAACATCAGAAACCGTCTGGATTACCACAACAACCAGAAATTCCCAAGTGGAAATGGGAAAATATAGCAATGGACTTCATCACCAAATTGTCGAGGACCAGTAGTGGTCACGATTCGATTTGGGTCATTGTGGATCGAATGACAAAGTCCGCTCACTTCTTACCTATTCATGAAGACTATAAAATGGAGAAGCTAGTGAGGTTGTACGTGAATGAAATTGTGGCTAGGCATGGAGCGCCTGTGTCAATCATATCAGATCGGGACAGTAGATTTACCTCATGGTTTTGCCAGACTCTACAGAAGGCAATGGGTACACGATTGGACTTAAGTACTACCTATCACCCACAAATAGATGGTCAAAGTGAGCGAACGATACAAACTCTAGAAGACATGCTTAGGGCGTGTGTAATTGATTTTGGTGGGAGTTGGGATACACACTTACCATTGATGGAATTCTCTTATAACAATAGTTATCATACGAGCATTGGGTGTGCTCCGTTTGAGGCATTGTATGGGAGGAAGTGTAGGTCTCCGGTGTGCTGGGCAGAAGTAGGTGAAAGCCAATTGATAGGTCCGGAGATTATTCAGGAAACGATGGATAAGATATTTCAAATCAAGGATAGGCTTAAGGCGGCTCGAGATCGTCAGAAAAGCTACGCCGATAACCGTCGCAAACCCTTAGAGTTTAACGTTGGTGATCGTGTCTTATTGAAGGTTTCTCCGTGGAAGTGAGCTGTAAGGTTTGGAAAGAAAGGGAAACTAGCCCTAAGGTATGTTGGACCGTTCGAGATCACAGAAAGAATTGGTCCTGTAGCGTATCGGTTAAAGTTACCTCAAGAACTCAGCAGCGTGCATGACACATTCCATGTGTCAAACCTTAAGAAATGTCTAGCCGATGGATCCCTTCATGTGCCGATTGAGGACATCAAAATTGACGAGAAACTCCACTTTGTGGAAGAACCCCTAGACATAATGGATCGAGAAGTGAAACAGTTAAAGCGCAGCAAGATCCCAATTGTCAAAGTAAGATGGAACTCCAAGCGAGGGCCTGAGTTTACGTGGGAACGGGAAGACCGGATGAAATGCAAATATCCGCATTTGTTCGTGGATAGAACTTCAGGATCTAACTCCAGCTGAAATTCGGGACGAAATTCTCTCAACTGGGGGATACTGTGACATCCGTCACTATCAGGTCCGTTAATTGACTTAAAAATTCGTTAACTCTTCTCGTACATTTATTATCCTACGTAATTAATTTGTTTCCAAACTGAAACTTGTCGTACCTGCTTTGCGTGTCAACCCTAATATTATAATAATATTAAATTAGGTAAATAATACATAAATAATAACTAATAAAACTAATCATGTTTAGTATAATTAATATTATTATTATTACTATTATCATTTATATTATTATTAACATTAAAATTATTATTATTATTATAATTAATAGTTTAGGGTTTAAATTGTCATTTTAATAAACTTGAGGGAATAATTAATCTAAAGTGAAGGGTCCTAAGTGTAAATATGTATATTATATATTTTTCTTTAATTTGGTCAACCCTAAAAACCGTGTCTTCTCTGCCGTGAAACGCCAAACCTTTCGCCTCCGCTGTGCGCCACCGTCTTTGCCACTGTTGATTGCCCTCGGTCATCAAAATCTCACCGTTTAGCCTCTCCGCAGGTAATTGATCGTAACACACTTTGTTTCGCTCCGTTTCGTGGCGTTCGGTTCGGTATTCGTTTCGGTTGACTCGTATGTATGTACATATATATATTCCCTTGTGTGCTTATATATATTATGTAGGTGTGCGTGCGTGTCTTGATGTATGTGTGTGGTGTATATACCGATTGTATATATATATGTATATGAGTGTGTATGTACCGATATATGTATATATATGTATGCTTGAATATGTGTATTCGGATGCGTATAAGCGAGTATATATGTCTATATGTATGCGATGCCGGTGTATTATAATCGTGTATGTGTGCGTGTGACGGTGTGTGTATTGTGTGCGTATGGCTGAGACAGTGTGTATACGTATGCATATATGGGCATGGGGCTGGTTCGGATTGTCCGGTGCGTGTGCGTGTTGATTGTGTGTGCGTGAGGTGTGTGTTAGAGAGTACATATGTGTGTGTGCGCGTATGAGCATGTGTGTGTATATGTATTACCGTGTGTATATATATATGGTAGTATGTATATATAGTGTGTGTGTGTGGGTTGTGTGTCTGTGCAGTGTGTGTGTGTGTGTTTAGGTGTGCGTGTGTATGTTTTGTGTGTGTCGGGTGTATGCAGTGTGTGTGTTATGTGTGTATGAATCGATATGTATGTATGGTTTTTATATATATGATTGAGTGTGTGAGATGATGTATGTATGTACGTATAATGCAGGTGTGTGTACATTGATATTGTAGGCGTGTGTTTGTAGCTACGTGTATGTATATATAGATATGGGAGTGTTGGATGATGATACACACGAATATACGTATAAATGTGTGTTATTGTGTGTGAATGCATATATGGTATATATAAGAGTGTGATGTGTGTGCTCAAGTGCATGTATATATATAATGTGTTATGTGATTGTGTGTGTTGTTGTTATTATTATTATTATTATTATTATTTATTATTATTATCATCATCATCATCATCATCATCATCATCATCATCATCATCATCATCATCATCATCATCATCATCATCATCATCATCATTATTATTATTATTATTTTACTAATACAGTATGTTGAGTTGTATGAATTGTATATATTATGTGTGTGAGCCGCACCTTGAACCCGAATCGACCCGAATCGAACCAAAAACCGACCGAACGATCCTTTCTCTGTAGACCCGTCTTAAGATTTTATTATAATTATATATATATGTGGTCGATTGTCGTTGCTCTCGTCTGTTGAAGCCCTTTGTCCATTTGACTCGTATTTGTTCAAGGTGAGTTTCGCGGCCTCATTTTATTATAATTATTTACAAACATCAAGGGGGAAAAGTATGCTCAACCCTTTTTATGCTGCGAACTTATTCAATCTTTGAGACTGTTGTGTTTACTGTTTTGTAAGTATTTATCTAGTACATGCATGATTTGTCTTTGTGGTTCTGTATTCACAACTATTTAACTCCGGTGTTGGAGCTGACGGACAGATGTTGATAGTACTATTGGGCTGACACCCCTTGTTTGTTAGTATACTAGTTGGGACTAACAGTGGCCAGGAACGGGCCCTAGGGTGAATATGTTCCGACAAATTCTTTGTGTACGTCATAGGTTTAGTTGTGATGCTCATGTGATATTACTTGCTTATAACTATATGCACTCATGTCCTACCAAACTTTTACATGGCATCAAGTTTTTGTTTACTATTTAAACCTGTGAACTCACCAACAATATGTTGACCTTTTGAGCATATCTTTCAGGTAACAATTAATGAGGATTGCTAGGGATGCTGCCTTAGCGATGACCTTAGGCTTACATCATTTAAACTTTGGATGTCTTCGACAATTGCATTTGACATTTACTTGTTATGCATATTTTGATTACTTGCTCCCGGTTTGTGGGACTTAGTTTGTATGACTATGTTGTCGTGGAATTGACTAACTACGACACAAGTTTCCATTGTGTCGGGTGACGTCATGACACGTTATCTTTCATTAATTATTGCATCTCTATTAATTAACAATGTGTTATGACGATCCCGTCCGTTACATCCTCGTGTTTCCGCTATAAGCGGGGGTGTGACATGACATCCAAGCTTTCTTATGTACTCTACAACCGTCACTATACTTGTGAGTTTTCAATATGAGTTCTCCATGCCCCTTTTTACTTTATTTCACACCTTTTGGGGTGAAACATGTTAACTTTATAAACTTACACTTGTAAACATCTTGATACTTGTAAATGCACATGCAATTCATCTTTACCTTTTTGTCATGGTTATTTGTGTTATTGTAAGTCTTATATGAGATACATATTTTGTTTACAATCATTAACTATTGCTAGCCTGGCGACTTCTTAGATCTTTGGGCCTGACAAGCCTATTTGGTGCTAAAGTCGATGTATTGCCGACTCCTGATGACGTATGCTTTTTCATCATGGGAACCAAGTACACTTAGTCAATCTTATATACTTGTAATCAAGTCGATGTTTGGTTGTAACTGTATGTATTCTATAAGCTTGCTAACTCGTAACCATGGACATGAATTGCTACTTGTAACCCTTTTTTTCGTATATATATATATATATATATATATATATATATATATGCGTGTGTTTAAACCATGGGAACTCACCAACTTTATAGTTGACCCTTTTATTTTTAACATGTTTCAGGTTTACTACTTGAAGATCTTCTTGTGCTCATATAGGACTTGGACCTAGATTAATTGAAAATCTTATGTTATTAGTTGTATTTTGATTGTTTTTGTAATGACTTATTTGTCTTGTAATGTTCAATGAAAAATAATATTTAATATTATTACAACATATTTAGTTCCATATGCTATGAGCAATCGTCTTTCATTCGTCCGCTCCGATGATTCCGCCGTCGGTCGGGGTGTGACAACTCGCAATAGTATAGTTATCATACATTCAAGCTCAATTTGTGCTTATTTTAGGCTTGATTAAGGTTGTATGTTTTTCATTTCATTCATATTCATTATTGTAAACGAAATTGAGTTGAAATCAAGCATAAATTTTAATAATTATGTTACTAAGATTGTTGTTGATACTAAAAATGAAAATTGGAATTGTTAGCGATCAAATCAAAAGTATCAATTATTATCGGCCAATGAGTAATAATTTGGATTTTTAAAATCTAATTTGCCTTAAAAATAATAAATAAAGGTATTGAAACATTTTAATGATTAATTAATTAAACATTTTAATGATTTATAAGGAGTTGAAGCGTCATCTAATTTAAATGTTAATTGTTAAAGGTTTTTAAGTGTTAACAAACCAGGGACCTAAAACAAAAATATATGGGTTTAATATGTAAAATTAATTTAAATAATCACCATCCCATATTGTCATCGACCTCCTCAAGCACCCCCTAGGTTTTTCTCACACCCTCAAATTTCATGACAATATATCATATAAACGCATAATCAACATCCAATTCAACACAATTGATAGTTTAGACATGTGTTTGTACCATTTAAGGTTTCATGAACATAGTTGAATCAAAATTCATATAAATAACTAAAACTTATTTGAAAACTTATAATACTGGATCACTAGTGCTCTCTAGATGAAAGAAACGTTGAATTCCACAATATATTTCAAAGACAAGATCAAACAAGGTTGTGGTAGGTGTGTGGTGTCCAAAACATGAGAAAGGGATGGGGATGGAGGTGTGGCCGAAAGGGTATGCGAAGGCTAGGGTTAGCAGTTTTATTATTTTTTAATGCACCCCTCCAACTTTTATAAAATATTTTTCAGGTGATCTACGAGGGAGAATTTTAAAGAAACGATGAAAGAAAGAACAAGTAGCATCATTTTGTAGAATTTTAAAATGCACAATTAAGAGGAGATCAAAAGATATAAAAGATTCCCAAATTGTAAGAATTGGTCCCATGAAGGAAGATAAATGAAGAAACAAATCGATTCCCAATACGAATATATAGAGCTAATCCGACAGGGTGCTATTAGGCACCAAGTCGAACGACCCTTACGAAACAACAGTTACGTATATCTTTGGGTTAATGAAGAGGTGGAGTTTCTGAAAATGTAATATGGTCTTGAAAAATCTGACCATTTAACGAGTCCTCGAGTTAGTATCTACCTTCTAGTTGGAAGTATTGTATAGGGGCCCTTTTTAATGCTTTCCTTTATGTTTATGCCAATTAAATAATCCAAGCCCACATCATCTATATTAATATATTATTTAGCCACTTTTTCCTAAATATTCCATACCTTAACCCGAGGAAATTTACAACCCATCAAATACCAAATAATTTATGATATAAATTTCCTAAGTAGATGGAGATTTTATCCCTTATCAAGCTTTTGATTTCACATGTATTCATACTTGGCAATTAAGTGTTTTAATCATACTTCATTTTATGATAATTCCATATATAGTCAATTGTGTGTGTACCTTGTAAGGAGTGTAAATTTTACATGTGAGTTGTGTTTATAAACCAGATCCATTACTTGAACAGGTATCATTACACATGCACGTAATTATTTATATTTAAGTAGATTAAGTTTGCTTGCATTCTTGTCAAAATACATATTTATTTTTTGATTTTTTGGTTATTGGTGTTGTGGCTATTTTAAGTAAATATGCTTGAGCACAAGCCAAGTTCAAGCGTGAGAAAGTTTGATATGCTCCAAATTATTCATATAATTTATATCATTGCAGATAAATATTTTCAAAACTCCTAACAAAAATGATGATTTGATACTTAATTCTCTTAATTTGTGTTTTCAGGTTTGAAAGAGATCAAGGTAGATCAAATGAGCTAAAAGAAGAAGAAAATTAAAGAAAGCAAGATGATTTGATACTTAATTCTCTTAAATTGACTATGGATGCACACCCCCGGCCCTACCTTAACACACCTTTGATAATTTAGCACACCCTCATGTTTGTCAGATTAGAGGAAATGAAAGTATTGTTCCCTGATGGGGAGGCATGAGTCGTGCCCCATGAGGCATAGAGGCATGCCCCATAAAGCACAAGGTTATGGTCAATTTTTGGTGTTTTCTTTTAGAATCCATCGTTTGGATGTCCTAGGAAGGCTTGGTAGGTCTATACAATACTTAGAAGAGGCTTGGGATTGATTACATCACCCATATTGAATTCTCGGTTTGATTGTTCTAGTTTATACATTAACTTAATTACTATCTTCTACATTTATTGTAATGTTTAGCTCATTATGAGCTAAACTCTTTTTATCATCCTAATTTGATGAAACTTTATGTAACTTGTGATTAACTAATGGTGTGATAATTATTATGTTAATGCTATGGTAATCTTCTAACAATCTTTTGATAGGTAGCATTTATATTTGAATGGAAAGTTATAAACTTATGGTTTGTAATTATGAATGTCAAACACTATTGAAAAACATATGAACTAACTTTTATTCGTGAAACCGCTTTTTATAATAAACTCACAGCTAATGGACTAGGAATAGTTATTTGAAATCATATCGCCTTAAGTTTCTAATCATTTTCGGGTTCCTTTTAACTTTATCAGAAAAAATTACAGTAATTATTATGGTTTTCTAAAATTAATGGTACCTTAAAAAAAGAACATTATAAACTCTCTTTCATAAAATTATGTTTTCATAAATCATAAATTAAAATGGTGTGTAATTATTACCTACTTCACTATTGGCACGATGGTTGTCTTGTAAGTTACTTATTGCAGGTTCCCTGGTCACTACAGAGCCGGTTTACGGTTACTCCATGCTGACTCACATTTAAAACCATTAAAATTGTTACCTTAAGCAATATCTTTTAACCAAACCATACAATTAAACAAAGTTACCAAAGTTGATCTAAATTAGATGACATTTATCTTTCATTAAAAAATCAACAACTATCTCTATCATTTATTTAATTTGACTTGTTTTTTTTAAATTTAAAAATTGGTTACCTTAAAACAAACTCATCAATTCTCTAAATCCAAACCAATCGGATAGTCAATTATAACATGTAAGGCCCCGTGACCGGGCACCTCACAGTTGTTCATTCATTGCACCTAAAACATATTAATATACATTTCATTAAATAAACAACAGAATTACGTTAGCAAAAGCCATTCTCTATTATTAAAAGATACTGTTGTTAAACAATACAACAATGTTCAAGTTATAAAAGATTGTTTAATTGTATTACAAAACAACAATATCATAACATAGGAATGGATGTCAGTCTTTCCCTGCCGAATAGCTTCACTGTAACACCTACGAAATTTTCATATTATTTTTTCAATAAATAATCATAGTTATGTTTCAAGCGTGACTTCATGATTAAGTTTTAGATAAATACTTAATTGCTAAGCCTTCAGATGCAACTTAATAGTTAAGTTATGGATAAAACTTAACAATTAAGTATTGAATAAAACTTAGTGCCTAAGTTTAGATAAATAATAAAATAAAACTTAACGGCTAAGTTTTGAATAAAGCTTAATAGCTAAGTCTTGAATAAAATATAAAACTTAATAGCTAAGTCTTAATAAAATATAAAACTTAATTGGTAAGTTTTGAATATAATATAAAACTTAATGACTAAGGTTTGAATAAAATATAAAACTTAATAAGTAAGAAATACTTAATGAGTAAGAAATATACATATATAAATAGATGTTTCTAGCTTCAATTCATTTCATAATCCTTTTCCCTACTTTCACACACGAAACTCTCTACTACCTTTTAAAAACCATAAAGATAACCCGAGATTAGGAAGCCGGTGTATATGCTCTAAACAACAAGTATAGAAGTTTTGAATTAATCAAGGTGTTAGAAGCTCGTGACTTAATCCTTAAGTTACTTCGAGGTTCAGAAACAAAAGCTTATCAAGTTTAGAGGCTCTGTTCAACTTACCAGGTGAATACGTTTAATACTTTCAAAACATTCAAATGATTTTATTTTGTGAAAATGGCATTAGTACGTTAACCATGTTAATGCATAGAGGTATTCTGCTAAAACATTTAGACCAGAAGTATATGAACGTTTGATCAAATTATATCCTGGGGATGGGTGAAAATCCCATACTGGGGCTGGTTCAGACTCAGTGCAGATCCGGAGAGTCCCGTAGTAAGACTGTCTGAGCACCAATACCAGTATATATGGAGGGGGACTTCCAGTTGAAATAGACTGCTAAATGTGTGGTTTACCGTTAATTTATGATTAACTGTTTATCGTTATTCATGCCGAAATATTTTTGTGTCAAATTAAATGTATTCACCAGCTTTTCGCTGATGTATTATTTTCAAACCTTTTCAGGTAAACATGATTAAATATGTTTAGTCAGGTGTTAGTGCTGGATGGACTATGAATCCTAGGCATGGAAACCCTGTGATGAACATATTAGCAAGAATAGTGCTGCAGGACTAAAGTTTCCTTGGCATAGACCTTGTGGCAAGTTTTGAATATCGGTCGGTAGACAGAAAATTTTGTAATCATTGCGTTGAACAATGTTATGTAAAATTATGGGTATTTAATTCCCAATAAATATATGAAAGTTTGTTTTTTATACATCATCAGAATATTTTCTTTTATGAAATAAATTGTGAAATTTTTTTCCGTTGCGTAAACATCTTTCAAAACAAACAAATAAAAAGTGAACAATGTTGCGTACCAATCGGTCGCACTCCCGGGGTGCCGTGAGGCTGGGGTGTGACAGGTTGGTATCAGAGCCACAGGTTTTAGCGAATTAGATACTTGTCTTAGTATCTAGGCTTTAACCAATATTAGAAATATTGTCTACTAAGAAAAAGTAGCTAGATGCCTTGTTATATTAATATACAGGATATCGGAAAAAGTATTATACTGACATAATAAATGAACATTATTTCTCGTATACGATGGAGATACTTATCGAAGTATCCAATAATGCTATTTACGAAAATTTCGAATCTTAGTATTAAGATACTCCCTCTTATTCTTGTTGTAGAATGTCAAACAATAATGATAGTAGACCCGCGGTGTATACAAGAGGGAACCGTAAGATAGTTAACAAAGATGAAGATCGTGCGACCCAGAAAGCTGAAATACAAAGAATGATCGCCAAGGGAATTAAAGACGCGATTCCTACCATAATCGTGGCATTAAAAGAAAAAGAACCTCCGAGTCAAACTAACGAAGTTTCAAGATCTAGAAAGAAAGATGATGATCGTCATAGCTCAAGTGGAGAAAATTTCGAAGATGAAATGCCTATGAAAAGGAAGAAACAGGATGGATGTTCATATCGAACATTTCAAGCGTGTAAACCTACTGAGTTTTCAGGCAACGAAGGTGCAATTGCAGCCATCCGGTGGCTAGAAAAGATCGAAGCAGTCTTAGCCATTAGCAAGTGTGCTAATGAGGACATGGTTCTGTTTGCCTCACATTCTTTCAAAGATGAGGCATTGGAATGGTGGAACTCTATTATTCAATCAAAGGGACGAGATAAGACTTATGCAATGACTTGGGATGAATTTCATGCATTGGTAACTCGAAAGTTCTGCCCAATGAACGAAAAGGAGAAAATCACTAATGAATTTTTGAATCTTCGAATGGTTGGTTCAGATAACAAGGGGTATAATACCAAATTCTTTGCATATGCCCGACTCGTGCCACATCTTGTGACACCCGAATGCAACATGATCAGTCACTATATTTGGGGACTGGTCAATGAAATTCGTGATATGGTGAAGGCCATCATGCCACAGACAATAGTGGTAGAGTTAGCTGGACTTTTGACAGATGGAATGGTTAGAACCCATGAAGGGAATAAGAAGAAAGAGGTGGCCCATAAACCAAATATAGAGATCAAGAAACTTGATAAAGGGCAAGGAAAGAAAGAAGATTCATACTCTCTCCTCAGATGCAAAACGTGCGGGAAGAGACACACGGGAAGATGCAGATCCACTCTATTCTGTAACTATTGCAAGACTTCAGGACATACTTCTGAGGCTTGCTACAGGAAAAGGGTGATAACTTGTTTTAACTGCAATGAACAAGGGCACTACAAGTCTGAATGCCCAAGGCCTAATAAAGAAGGTGGTGCTGGAGGATCTGGAACCAAGACAGATCCTGGTGTGAAGAAGACAACACGAGCATTTGTGATGAATACTCGTGAGGCTGCTGACTTGCCGAACGTCATTACCGGTACACATCTTATCAATAATGTCTATGCTAGAATTTTATTTGATTCCGGTGCAAACCAAAGCTTCATAGACTATAAGTTCTGTAGTTTGTTAAATGAACCTCTAGTAAGGTTAGACAAATCCTATGAAGTTGAAACCGCAAACGGAGATCTAGTTAAAATCTCAGAATCCTTAGATAACGGTAGGATTACTCTTTCTAATCATGTCATCACTGTGAAACTTTTGCCTATGATATTAGCGGGATTTGACGTGGTACTTGGTATGGACTGGTTGGCCTCAAACCAAGCACATATCATTTGTAATCAAAAAGCTTATTAAACTCTATGCGCCTACTGGAGAAGAGATTATTGTCAAAGGTGACAAACCAAAAAATCATGTTGGAATAATCTCAATGTTAAAAGCAACCAAATGCTTAAGGAAAGGATGTTTGGCATATCTGATCACTGTATCAGATGACAAAACGAAGAAAAGGATTGAAGACGTGCCAGTTGTAGCCGAATTTACCGACGTCTTTCCAGATGAATTGCCGGGGATCCCACCTGATCGAGAAGTTGAATTTAGAATTGATCTTGCACCGGGTACATCACCAATAGCTAAAGCCCCATACAGATTAGCTCCAACTGAAATGAAAGAATTAAAGCAACAGTTAGATGAACTGTTAGAGAAGGGATTTATCCGACCGAGTTCTTCGCCTTGGGGAGCTCCAATTCTATTTGTTAAGAAGAAGGATGGATCAATGTGTATGTGTACTGATTATCTTGAGCTGAACAAGGTAACCATCAGAAATCGGTATCCACTTCCTCGAATCGATGATCTATTTGATCAACTTCAGGGAGCGTGTTACTTTTCTAAAATTGATCTAAGATTAGGTTATCACCAGCTCAAAGTTCAAGAAGAAGATATTCCTAAAACTGCATTCCGAACTAGATACAGACATTATGATTTCACAGTTATGCCCTTTGGACTCACTAATGCCCCTGCAGCTTTTATGGACATGATGAATCGAATTTGTAAACCCTATTTAGATAAGTTCATAATCGTGTTCATAGATGATATTCTTATCTATTCCAAAACTCGAGATGAACACGCGAACCATCGTAAAATACTACTTGAGGTACTCAGAAATGAGAGATTGTACGCTAAATTCTTGAAATGTGAATTTTGGCTTACAGAAGAACAATTTCTTGGCCATGTCATTAACGCTAAAGGCATTCAAGTAGATCCTTCCAAGATTGAGGCTATTTCTAAATGGGAAATCCCTGCATCCCCATCTGAAGTTCGTAGTTTCCTTGGATTGGCTGGATACTACCGTCGATTCATTCAAAACTTTTCTCGAATCGCTGCCCCTCTTACATCTTTGACTCGAAAATCCGCAAAATACAAATGGGGACCAAAACAGATGAAGCATTCAAGACCCTTAAAGAAAAGTTAACAAATGCACCCATCCTGACTTTGCTAGATGGTATTGAAGATTTTGTCATTTATTGTGATGCGTCACACATTGGTCTTGGATGTGTGTGTTAATGCAAAGAAATAAAGGTATCGCTTATGCATTACATCAACTAAAAACACACGAGAAGAATTATACGACTCACGATTTGGAGTTGGGTGCCATAATCTTTGCGCTAAAGATATGGAGACACTATCTTTATGGAGTCAAATTTACTATTTACACTGACCATAAGAGTCTAAAATATATCTTTGGTCAGAAGGAACTAAACATGAGACAGAGGAGATGGATGGAAATCCTAAGCGATTACGATTGTGAAATCTGTTATCATGAAGGTAAAGCCAATGTTGTGGCTGATGCCTTGAGTAGAAAAGAAAGAGAAAAGCCAAAAAGGGTTCGTGCCTTAAGGCTTGATCTTCAAATTTATTTACTTAGTCAATTGAAGAATGCTCAGAAAATAGTGTTAGAAGATATAGAAAAAGAAGAAGGAATGAAGGGAATGCTTGATCAATTGGTCAAAGGAGACGATGAACTAATCAGATTAAATAAGAGACTCTGGGTGCCAATTGCTTATAACTTGAGAGAAAGAATACTTGAAGAATCTCATAAGTCTAGATATACAATGCACCCAGGGAGAGATAAAATGTATAAAAATCTGAAAACTAACTACTGGTGGATAGGTATGAAAAAGAGCATTGCACTATATGTTGCAAAATGTCTTACATGCTCTCAAGTTAAGGCAGAACACCAGAAACCTTTGGGTTTACTGCAACAACTTGAACTACCTGTCTAGAAATGGGAAATGATAACCATGGATTTTATTACTAAACTTCCTCGAACAAGTCCGGGGAATGATACTATCTGGGTTATCATTGATCGACTAACTAAGTCCGCCCATTTCATTCCTATGAAAGAAACATTTAACATGGATAAGTTAGCACAATTGTATGTCAATGAAATAGTGACTTTACATGGTGTGCCAGTATCCATTGTGTCAGATAGAGACAGTCGTTTTACGTCTCGGTTCTGGCAAAGCTTTCAGAAAGCGTTAGGAACTTTATTAAACCTAAGTCACTGCTTATCATCCGCAAACGGATGGGCAAAGTGAAAGAACGATCCAAACGCTAGAAGATATGCTTCGAGCATGTGTGATAGACTTTGGAGGCAGTTGGGATAATCATCTACCTCTAATGGAATTCTCCAATAACAATAGCTATCACTCAAGCATCCAGGCAGCGCCATTTGAAGCCTTATACGGAAAAAAATGTAGAACACCTGTGTGTTGGTCTGAAGTTAGAGAGAATCAAGTGTCTGGACCTAAAATAGTCCAAGAGACAATTGATAAAGTACTACAGATCAGAGAAAGATTGAAGACAACTCGCGATCGTCAGAAGAGTTATGCCGACAAAAGACGTAAGCCACTAGAATTTAACGTCGATGACAAGGTGTTACTAAAGGTATCACCATGGAAAGGTATTGTACGATTCGTAAAGAAGGGAAAGTTAAGTCCTTGATTTGTTAGACCCTTTAAAATCTTAAAATGAATCGGACCAGTAGCCTATCAACTAGAATTGCCAAATAAAATGAATGGAGTACACGATGTATTTCATGTGTCCAACTTACGAAAATATTTGGCTGATGAATCGCTAGCAATGCCATTACAAGATGTAAAGGTTAACGAAAAGTTGAAATTTATCGAACAACCTATTCAAATCGAAGCCCATCAAGAAAAACATCTAAAAAGAAGGAAGCTAGTATTGGTAAAGGTAAAATGGAACTCAAGACGAGGACCCGAATATACATGGGAATTAGATTCGGAAATGAAAAAGAAATATCCACACTTATTCCAATAAATCTCGAGGACCAGATTTAAATAAAGGTGGGGAGGATGTAGCACCTACGAAATTTTCATATTATTTTTTTCAATAAATAATCATAGTTATGTTTCAAGCGTGACTTCATGATTAAGTTTTAGATAAATACTTAATTGCTAAGCCTACGGATGCAACTTAATAGTTAAGTTATGGATAAAACTTAACAATTAAGTATTGAATAAAACTTAGTGCCTATGTTTAGATAAAGAATAGAATAGAACTTAACGGCTAAGTTTTGGATGAAGCTTAATAGCTAAGTCTTGAATGTAAAACTTAATAGCTAAGTCTTGAATAAAATATAAAACTTAATTGCTAAGTTTTGAATATAATATAAAACTTAATTACTAAGGTTTGAATAAAATATAAAACTTAATAAGTAAGAAATACTTAATGAGTAAGAAATATCCATATATAAACAGATGTTTCTAGCTTCATTTCATTTCACAATCCTTTTCCCTACTTTCACACACGAAACTCTCTACTGCCTTTTAAACACCATAAAGATAACCCAAGATTAGGAAGCCGGTGTATATGCTCTAAACAACAAGTATAGAAGTTTTGAATTAATCAAGGTGTTAGAAGCTCGTGACATAATCCTTAAGTTACTTCGAGGTTTAGAAACAAAAGCTTATCAAGTTTAGAGGCTCTGTTCAACTTACCAGGTGAATACGTTTAATACTTTCAAAACATTCAAATGATTTTATTTTGCGAAAATGGCATTAGTACGTCAACCATGTTAATGCATAGAGGTATTCTGCTAAAACATTTAGACCAGAAGTATATGTATGTTTGATCATATTATATCCTAGGGATGGGTGAAAATCCCATACAGGGCTGGTTCAGACTCAGTGCAGATCCGGAGAGTCCCGTAGTAACACTGCATGAGCAAATATGTGGTTTACCGTTAATTTATGATTAATTGTTTATCGTTATTCATGCCGAAATATTTTTATGTCATATTAAATATATTCACCAGCTTTTCGCTGATGTATTATTTTCAAACCTTTTCAGGTAAACATGATTAAATATGTTTAGTCAAGTGTTAGTGCTGGATGGACTATGAATCCTAGGCATGGAAATCCTGTGATGAACATATTAGCAAGAATAGTGCTGGAAGAACTAAAGTTTCCTAGGCATAGACCTTGTGGCAAGTTTTGAATATCTATCAGTATACAGAAAATTTTGTAATCATTGCGTTGAACAATGTTATGTAAAATTATGAGTATTTAATTCCCAAGAAATATATGAAAGTTCGTTTTTTTATAAATCATCAGAATATTTTATTTTATGAAATAAATTGTGAAATGTTTTTCCGCTGCGTAAACATCTTTCAATACAAACAAATAAAAAGTGAACAATGTCACGTACCAATCGGTCGCACTCCTGGAGTGCCCTGAGGCCGGGGTGTGACATTCACCCTCGTGCCATCCTCAGCAACGATTATCTGCCAACTGAAAATGTATAAAAGTCAGCGTTACCGAGTGAGTTCTAGTTTTAAAAGTATTAAATTACCTTGTGTAATGTATATATATATATATATATATATATATATATATATACATATGAAAGCACTTTTTTTAGAAAAACCGTTTCTCTTACTCTTGTACGTGAGCAAGCATTAACTATACAACAAGGTAATACTTTCTTTCTTCACTGTGTGCATTTGGTCAATTCGTACTTGTAACATCTCGTATTTTTCGTTAATTAAAATTTAACTTCGTTATATTCTTATAAGGATCTTTCTATCATTTAATACTTTGAGGGCACGTTTATACTTGTTTCTATGTTAACTTAAAAGCTAATAAATTAATTTATTAAATAATAACAATAACAATGGTAATTACAACTTTTATTTATTAATATGAAACTTAACATTTAGTTATAATAATAAAAACAATAATAATAATATGAACAAGGAAAATAATTAATACAAAAAATAATAATATTAATGATAATAATAATAATAATAATAAGCTTGATTAGTGCTTAATTTTGTAATAGATGAAAACAAATAAGTTATATATAAGTTAAAAACTTGTAAATAATAAGTTTTGTACATAAAATATTAACATTTAAACTGAAGGGACTAAAGTGTAATTTATTTATAAACAAAAACCTAAACTTTGGGCACCAATTAACCCATTTGAAACCACAGGGACCAAAGCTGTAATTTTTAAAAACCCAAGTTCTTCTCCCCCCCCCAAGTCCCGTTTTCCGGCCAGGAGTCCGGCAGCCCTCCGGCGGCCCTCCGGCCACCCCAAAACTACCCAATAACTCGTCTTAAACACGAATAAAAGGTACCAACCGGTTAGCCAACGTGTTTCAAACTCAATTATACTCATTAATTGGGATTAAACAACTGTTAGGAACTCAAACAAGTCGAGTAACCGTCGGCTTCATCAAACGAGCCGTTCGAGCATTAAAATGTAATTATAACCTAATTAAACGCACATACACAATCATCAAACTATCCCCAAGCGACTAACGATCTCAATTGCACCTGAAACAAATCCAATCATCAACCTCCATTGTCATCTTCTTCGCAAACCTGAACCCATTCGAAGTCCTCATTCCGAGCACTCTTAACTTCAATTAATAGTGGGTTTCCATTGTAACACCCGGAAATTTGACTTTTTGGAGTGTCATACGACTAGAGGCTCAGTCGCATCAAACTCATGCGACTGGAGGTCCAATCGCATGGTGATCGGGCGACCGAAGGTCCAGACGCCTGGGTTCGGGCGACTGGACTGTGACTTTAAGGGAGGGGGCAGCCATCTCCCCTCCCCACACTTGAAAAACACGATCAGAAAGAAAAAAAGAGAGAAAGAGAGGAGAAAGAAGAGAAAACGAGAGGAAAGTGGTGATTCGGGCTCGAAACTCGTCGAGTAACTAGTCCAAACGAAGCTCTTCATCTTCTCCTTGTTTGTGTGAGTTCTAGGACCCCTCCTTTATTTTTTTCAAATGATTTTGGGGCTGGAAAGCATATAAACCCGTTTTTGAAATGTGTATGTTTAACCCATTTGGGTGAATCGTGTGTAGTGTGTTTAAAGTACGATTTTGGAATTGTATGTGCTTGTATGAGGTCATAGTATGATTCCCTAAGGTTTAGGAGGGCTAATTTGGACTTAAAATGAGTTTGGAAGAGTTTGAAGGCCGTAGGTCGCGGTTGCAGTTCGGGATGAACTCCAGTCGCTGCCCAGTTAGGGCTAGGCGACTGAAGGGCCAATCGGCCGACTGAGGGACGATTGAGACTCAGTCGCACGACTGAGGTTCACTCGCACGACTGGAAGCCCAGTCGCATAGGTGCTCAGTCGCCTAGTGCCCAATCGCACGACTGAGAGTCCAGTCGCATAGATGCTCATTCGCAGTAGTCCCATTCGCATGAAGTCCAATCGCCTAGTATTCATTCGCACGATAGGAAGCCCATTCGTATGATTGGAAGTTCATCCACATGGATGCTCATCCGCATTGGTCCAATCGCATTATGTTCAGTCGCATGGAGGCCAAGCGACTGAATGGTGCCCAATCGCCCAAATAGTGCTGTTGTGTACGAGAAGAGACGTAGTTTAGTTACTGATCTTCGGGAAAAGAGTAAGGGTAAGTAGTGATGTGATAGCTCCCGTAGGCACCTGTGTGATAGCTGTCACGGCGTAGAAGTTACGTTGGGCATGAAGATGATAGTATCGCATGTATATGCATAATGTATGTATGTTAAGTATGATGTAGCCTTATATGATGGTAATGACTTGTAAATGTCGATATTCCTTGCTTCGATCCGTGTTTATCTTTCTGTGACCTTACGTGTTATGATTAATGACTGAAACGAAAGTAATAAGTAACGTAAAGTGAAAGATAATGAAAGAGGAACAAAATGAATGAATGCATGCATTAACGAACGAATGAACGTAAGAAAGGCTTGCAAGTAAATGTATGGAGGTGCACACCCCTGGCAGGTGTTAGCTCAACGGTGTGCGGGTTAGCTACCCCGAAGGATGCATATTGGGGTCAGTCTTTGTGATTGACCATATGTATGGGATCCTTGCCGCTTACCCTAGGTGACTGGATCAGCATGAGTGCACAACGTTCGTGATTGATCATCACAGGTCCAGCACCAGCAGTAATGCATGATGTTTAGGGTATAGTGCATGGCATTGATCTAGAATGAATGAAGGAACACTTGAACGAATGTATGTAACTAATATATGAAGGAATGTAAAATACGTACAAATGAAAGAACGTGAATGTAACGATGAACGGTACACAAACGAAGGCAAATGAACGAATGAAGAAGATAAAATAATATTATCTATGTGTATGTATGTTGTATGACCGCATGTATGTAAAGAACGATTTTTAACGAAAGAAAAGTATGTTATTTATAAAACTAGAACTCACTCAGCAACGCTGACTTTTTATGTGTTTCCAGTTGGCAGGTAGTGTTGCTGAGGATGGCACGAGGCGGCTACTCAGCTCTTTTGGGATGGCATTCCTTTGTACATAATAATGCAACACATTATGTTGCATGCAAGTGTTTGTTAAGGATTCAAATAAATGGGATTACTTAAGGAATCCCTTTGGTTTCATATGCTTCCGTAGCAAACATTGTATCGTTATGTAACGCAAAAATATTTATTTTGTGGTTAATCAACGATGTATTATTTTGCAAAAGCTTTTATGATGAAATGAGAATGTCCTTTTTATCAATTCCGCTGCTTTATTTTATTTAGTAAATATAAACTATATGTTTTATGTGCTATAAATGACCAACTGTGCGGTGCCCGGGAACGGGGCCTTACAAGTTGGTATCAGAGCCAAGGTTTAAGTGAAACGGGTAAATTTTCAAAATAAACCTAAACTTAAACTGAGAATGGGACGGAAAGGGAAGGAATGCCAATCTGAGTAGCTACGTGCCTTCAGGTATTTTCTTAAAGTTAACCAGTGTAATGTGCGCATGTTATGTGGTCTATGTGTTACTGTTAGATTTAGATACTAATGTAGTCAGGACAGGTAATGCCCGGGGTACGAAGAGTGAAGTATGTGGCTAATCACAACTGGCCACTGTAATTAGGGACTTACTATACTTGACATAAACTGAGCTATTCCCTTGAATGACCGTGTTGGTGTTTGAATCTTTTAGTGTGTGATAGAGGATGGCTGGAGGTAGATCTTCCAAAGCTTCACGGGGTGGAGGTGGTGGCGGACGTGGTGCTAAATCATGGGCCACAAGAGGAAGACCTAGGGTAGAGAAAGTGGTTCATGAAGAACACGAGACCCCTTATCAGGAGGGTGTGGACGAGAGCGCCAATCTGAGAGCCTCGGTAAAAGAGGCAGTGGTTGAAGAGGTGCATCAGGTCATGCAGACGATCTTACCATCTGTGGTGACCGAGGTGATAAAGGCTGTTCGGGAAGGAGAAAGAAAAGAGAGGAATATGTCCTCAGGAAGATGGGAGCAACGAGAGCCGGACACGGTTCTTTCTGATGATGAAGAGGAAGAGGAGGATGAGCCTGTGCATGAGTCGGCACGAGGCTGTAATTACGGGGCATTTATGAGATGCAAGCCCCCTACTTTTGACGGTAATGGCACCGCTGCTGCTCACCAGTGGGTGAGAGAAATGAAGGCTGTTCTTGATATCAGCGAGTGCCAGGAAGACAAAAAGGTGAAGTTTGCTACCCACTCTTTCACGGGTTTGGCTCAATGCTGGTGGGACAACATAGTCCAAGCCGAGGGTAGTAGGGCCATTGGAAGAATGAAGTGGTCCGAGCTGAAAAGATTGGTGATCGAGGAGTTCAGTCCTCGTCGAGAAATGGATAAAGTTGAGAGAGAGTTCCTGCAGTTGGAGGCGGGGACGATGACCCACCAACAGTACACCACCAAATTTAACGAGATGGCGAGACTGATGCCGGATCAGGTGACGCCGGTGTCTCGAAAGATTAACCGGTGCATTCAGGGGCTGCCAGCTGACATCCGTTGGCACCTAATTTCTGCTCGACCGAGCACCTTTAGGTCGGCAGTGGATTTGCAGGGAGACTGTATGATGAAAAGACTGTCGTGAGGGCGACAGAGGGCAGTAAGAAGAGTGGTGGTGATCGAGATTGGAAGGGGAAGAGGTTGGGTGGAGGTGAAACTTCGACGAGTAACAGGAAGGCCCGGGTGGATGACCGTCGTGTAGCCACACCGGGTACGGGACTGAAGAGGTGTGGTAAGTGTGGGAAGGAGCATAGCGGGGAGTGCAGACTGGGGTTGAACGTCTGTTTCAAGTGTGGGAAGCCCGATCATATGTCTAGAGAGTGTGGGAGCATGAGGTGCTTCAACTGTGGGGAAAGTGGTCATATGAGTAAAGACTGTAAGAAGCCGAGGGCTGGGGGTTCCGGTGTGAAGAAGACGGGGAATGAAGGATCGAGGGCAAGCTCCAGGGCATTTTCGATGACGCCGGAGGAGGCTAGGACGAACCCTGATGTTGTGCCCAGTACGTTTCTGGTGAACCAAACTTTAGCCTCGGTATTATTTGATTCGGGTGCCAGTAGGAGTTTTATTTCTGCTGCTTTCCGTGCCAAACTGCCTGTTAGTAGTATACGCGTTGACGTACCGTATGATGTAGAAACTGCGATAGGTAAGTCTACTAGGATTTCCGAGGTGATAGAGGGTTGTGATGTGGAGTTAGAAGGCCACAAATTTCCGGTTAGACCATTCGCGATGACCTTGGGTGGTTTTGATTTGGTGCTTGGGATGGATTGGTTGGCGGACTTCGAGGCGAACATAGTGTGTCGAAAGAAGATGATTCGTCTGATAGCGCCTGACGGGAGTCCGGTAACTGTTCATGGGGATCGGGTCACAGTGATTTCGAAGGTGATCTCAATGGCGGTGGCGGGAAAGTGTATGAGGCGTGGATGTAGCACCTATTTATGTTATGTGAAGGACGTAGAAAAGCCAACACCACAACTGTCCGATGTTCCGGTTGTGTGTGACTTTCCGGATGTGTTTCCCGAAGACTTATCGGGAGTGCCGCCTGACCGAGAGATCGAGTTCCAGATTGATTTGATACCAGGAGCTCAACTTGTTGCCAAAACACCGTATCGATTGGCTCCGACGAAAATGAAAGAGTTGATGGAGCAGTTACAAGAGCTGCTAGATAAGGGGTTCATTAGACCGAGTATCTCACCTTGGGGTGCTCCGGTCCTATTTGTAAAGAAGAAAAACGGTACTATGAGGATGTGCATCGACTACCGTGAGCTGAACAAGTTGACGGTGAAGAACCGATACCCCTTGCCAAGAATCGATGATTTGTTTGATCAACTTCAGGGTGCCAGTTGGTTTTCAAGGATAGATCTTCGATCGGGCTACCATCAACTAAAGGTGAGAGAGCAGGATATCCCTAAAACAGCTTTTCGCACGCGCTACGGTCACTACGAGTTTCTTGTCATGTCTTTTGGTTTGACCAATGCGCCAGCTGCTTTTATGGACCTGATGAACCGGGTGTGTCGGTCGATGTTGGATAAATCAGTGATTGTGTTCATTGATGATATCTTGATTTATTCGAAGAGCGAGACTGAGCATGCAGGTCACATTCGAGAGGTTCTGGAGACGTTGAGAAGGGAGAAGTTGTATGCTAAATTCTCCAAATGCGCATTCTGGTTGCGTGAAGTTCAGTTTTTGGGTCACGTGGTGAATCCGGAGGGGATTATGGTTGATCCGGTAAAGGTGGAAGCGGTGATGCAATGGAAGTCTCCAAAGACGCCATCCGAAATCCGAAGTTTCTTAGGTTTGGCGGGCTATTATAGAAGATTCATTCAAGACTTCTCAAAGATCGCTTCTCCATTAACCAAGTTGACCTGCTTGCAAGCCTTTCTTACGTTCATTCGTTCGTTAATGCATGCATTCATTCATTTTATTCCTCTTTCATTATCTTTCACTTTACGTTACTTATTACTTTCGTTTCAGTCATTAATCATAACACGTAAAGTCACGGAAAGATAAACACGAATCGAAGCAAGGAATATCGACATTTACAAGTCATCAGTCATTACCATCATATAAGGCTACATCATACTTAACATACATACATTATGCATATACATGCGATACTATAATTTTCATGCCCAACGTAACTTCTATGCCTTAACAGCTATCACACAGGTGCCTACGGGAGCTATCACATCACTACTTACCCTTACTCTTTTCCTAAAGATCAGTAACTAAACTACGTCTCTTCTCGTACACAACAGCCCCATTTGGGCGATTGGGCACCATTCAGTCGCATGGCCTTCATGCGACTGAACATAGTGCGATTGGACCAATGCGGATGAGCATCCATGCGGATGAACTTCCAATCGTGCGAATGGGCTTCCTATCATGCTAATGAATACTAGGCGATTGGACTTCATGCGAATGGGACTACTGCGAATGAGCATCTATGCGACTGGACTCTCAGTCGTGCGATTGGGCACTAGGAGACTGAGCACCTATGCGACTGGGCTTCCAGTCTTGTGAGTGAACCTCAGTCGTACGACTGAGTCTTAGTCCTCCCTCGGTCGGCCGATTGGCCCATCAGTAGCCTAGCCCTAACTGGGCAGCGACTGGAGTTCATCCCGAACTGCAGCCACGACCTATGGCCTTCAAACTCTTCCAAACTCATTTCAAGCCCAAATTTGCCCTCCTAAACCTTAGGGAATCATACTATGATCTCATACAAGCACATACAAGTCCAAAATCGTACTTTAAACACACTACACACGATTCACCCAAATGGGTTAAACATACACATTTCAAAAACGGGTATATATGCTTTCCAGCCCCAAAATCGTTTGAAAACACATAAAGGAGGGGTCCTAGAACTCACACAAACAAGGAGAAGATAAAGAGCTTCCTTTGGACTAGTTACTCGACGAGTTTCGAGCCCGAATCACCACTTTCCTCTCTTTTTCTCTTCTTTCTCCTCTCTTTCTCTCTTCTTTTCATCTGGCCGTGTTTTGCAAGTATGGGAAGGGGAGATGGCTGCCCCCTCCCTTAAAGTCACAGTCCAGTCGCCTGAACCCAGGCGTCTGGACCTTCGGTCACCCGATCACCATGCGATTGGACCTCCAGTCGCATGAGTTCCATGCAACTGAGCCTCCAGTCGTATGACACTCCAAAAAGTTAAATTTCCGGGTGCTACATCCATCCACCAAGTCCCTAGGAAGCTTTCTGTGCAATGAATTTGGGTTTCATCAACGTTTGACACGTGAACCGATTCTTGCATAGCCGCGACATGTTCTACGTGGTGTTCACCTTCAATTCAAACGCAATAAGGTAATTAAATACATGTATCCGTTCATTTAAACGTGGGGAACAGAAGCCCTATGTTTATTACTGTAATCATCATCGAATTCAAGTTTAATTTGAATCAAATTGAACCTATGGTTTATATGAAATTGGGGTTATTTTGTGCTTGTGTTTAAAAGATTTTAAAAACAAAGTGAAACCAAGGCCACGACCCTGGTTCACTGGTTAAGCATCCACTTACTCACCTTGAGGTCCCATGTTCGAATCCGGGCACCTCCTATATTTTTTTAAAAGGCTTTTTAAGCCTAATTTTAATTATAGAAAAATTTTAACAGACATAAAAATGATTTTACAAACTTCTAATATTTTTAAAATCATCTAAATATTTTCTGTAAATTTATTTTGTAAAATCTTTTAATATTTTATTATAAAATTTATTTACCAATGTTATAACTAAATATAGTTATTTATATAAAAAAATGATTTATAAACTTGTTAGATTTTTAAGACACCATATTATTTTCTGTAAATTTATTTAATAAAATATTTTAATACTTTTTATTAAATGATTTAGATAAATAATATATTTAGTTTATTTTCTTATAAAATGGATTTTAAATAGTGGTTTAAATCACTAAATTATTTGTTCAGCAATATACATTTATAAATGACGATTACTATTTTAACTTATAACCAAATTTTATTACAAATAGTTTTTCCTTGTATTTCTATATACAAAAAATGTACACTTAGTATATTTCACTTGCTTTTTATTAAAACACATAAATGATAAGTAAGAAATAAAAGGTTCCATAAAGCTAGATCGAACATCAGGTGGAAACATAAAAGCATGAGAGAAAAAATCGATTTAAAAATTTAGATGTTCCAGGCTTGGAACTAGGGTCACCCTAAAGTGACAACGGCCTCTTTTGAGTTCAAGATTCACGCTTAGCTTGACTGGCTGGAACACTATCATCGATAAATCAGATAATGGTGTTCACCCTTCAAGTTATTACATGTTTCTTGTCAATTGAAGTCTTAAAACTCTTGGTAAGTTTGAGATCAAGAAATGGGAATAGTCACCAGGGTGTGGTCATCACTCCTAGCTTGGTGGTGTATTTCCCAAAGTATGGCTCTTAACTACTAAGCGAGAGTTTGATCCTAACTCATTGTTAAGGATCCACAAGAATAAAACGAGGTAACTTACCATTAAGGTATGGATAATCACTCCTATCTTAACAGTGAAGTTTTATAAAAACAATATATAGCAAAATGAAAAGCTTCATCAAAGTATAGAATTCACTCCTTACTTTGATGAGGTCATTTCATTTGAGGAAAATACCATCCATAACATTTTAAACAGGTGAAATTATCATCAAGGTATGGATTTCACGCCTATCTTGATGATTTAATTTCATGATAACAAGAAAACAATCGAGAACTGACATTTGTCACCCAAAGTACGGGTGTTGTCATTTCATTCGTCAAATATGAGTTCCAAAGGAGAATGATTGAAATCTGTCCTCAGAAAGGAAATCACCTCAATTCAGAGAACGAGATTTCACATACGAACTCATATGAACAAGAAGGAGATATGGTCATCAAGGTAAGAGATTCACTTCTATCTTGATGATGAAATCTCATAAGAACAACAATAGCGAATGGGAAGTCATCACCAAAGTAAGGGAGTCACCCCGGTTTTGATGAGATAGATTTATGTAGGAGATACGACTGTCTTTAGTCATAAGTTGACTTATAGATTCTTGCATTGCCTACTGTGCAAACGGTTAAAAGATTTTACAAAGCTCGACTTAGCATACGAAGAGAATATCGGCTAGAATTTCAACAACCTCAAATTACATCGATGTAACATTAACAAGAATAGAAAATCGGGAATGCTAGGATTAAGGTTAAAGTTCAGGATAACAGAGTCAATCGTGATAGGTTCTCAAATCAGAAAAACAAAGTCAACGACGAAAATGATTCATTACAACAATGAGGTGTAAACATTCGGTTTGAAATAAAAGGGAAATGCATTGACTTCTCAAAGTGTTACGTCAACCACAACTTTACTGAAGACACACGTACCTATAAGTGTACACCCATTGCATGAGTTCCCGATCAGATAAACGGATTCAACGGACGAATCGGATTAATGTGTATACCTTGCCTAGACAAGGTATCCCAGGATGCAGGTATTCCACCTTTCGGCATTGCATGATTTCAGTTATGGAACACACTTTAAGGACATTTGAGAACCCTAAGTAACAATTTTAAGTTTTGAAAACCATTCGCTTTAGACGACCAATATCTTTGGATATATTAAGATCCATATACACGTTGGTCCAGGTATAAAGATAACTACATAAGGCGCACAATGTATAACAATGTTTAATCGTAGGAATTGAGTAGCATAATGAGTTGAATATTAACGAGAACATTCTATAAGATGGGAATGAGAAGATATTAGAGTTTTGGTGATAAACCAGTTCAAGAAATCAAGGATTTTTTATGCTTTAAATATAAACCAGATGGTTCCATTTGGTAACGCATTATCATTTGGAATCGCTGACACGTCAAGGTAAATTGACCCATTTGCCTTAAAAACTTGTGTATGTTGACCACAGTTTATCACTCATCCCAGAAATCCCCAGGTAAGCATAACTGGTCTCGCAATGAGATTTATACGATATGCTTGCCTTAGCCCGAAGGCCTTTTGCCAGGAAATCCAGAATACAGGTGTCTATGTGTCACACAAATTTCTTAGGTTCATGAAATCAAAACCTTGATGAGATTTTCATAGATTAGACATAGAGTCTAAGAAATTAAACCCACGATAATAAGTGTAGATTCCACATGTCATCGAGATTAAGTTTACGAAGTTTCATTTATCGGGGAGAATCAAAGAGTCAAGGATAAGTTTAGAGGAGACAGATACACCTATCACTGTCCGTTAGTAAACCTATCAATTTATCCTTAATACGTTTCGTGTGTCTTTCATCATAAGTCTCCTGTTCGTTTAAGTTTCATTCTTAATTTCGGGACGAAATTCTTAAAAGTTGGGGAGACTGTAACATCTCGTATTTTTCGTTAATTAAAAGTTAACTTCGTTATGTTCTTATAAGGACCTTTCTATCATTTAATACTTTGAGGGCTCGTTTATACTTGTTTCTATGTTAACTTAAAAGTTAATAAATTAATTTATTAAATAATAACAATAACAATGGTAATTACAACTTTTATTTATTAATATGAAACTTAACATTAAGTTATAATAATAAAAATAATAATAATAATATGAACAAGGAAAATAATTAATAAAAATAATAATAATAATGATAATAATAATAATAAGCTTGTTAGTGCTTAATTTTGTAATAGATGAAAACAAATAAGCTATATATAAGTTAAAAACTTGTAAATAATAAGTTTTGTACATAAAATATTAACATTTAAACTGAAGGGACTAAAGTGTAATTTATTTAAAAACAAAAACCTAAACTTTGGGCACCAATTAACCCATTTGAAACCATAGGGACCAAAGCTGTAATTTTTGAAAACCCAAGTTCTTTCCCCCCTAGTCCCGTTTTCCGGCCAGGAGTCCGGTAGCCCTTCGGCGGCCCTCCGGCCACCCCAAAACTACCCAATAACTCATCTTGAACACGAATAAAAGGTACCAACCGGTTCGCCAACGTGTTTCGAACTCAATTATACTCATTAATGGGATTAAACAACTGTTAAGAACTCGAACAAGTCGAGTAACCGTCGGCTTCATCAAACAAGCCGTTCGAGCATTAAAATGTAATTATAACCTAATTAAACGCACCTACACAATCATCTAACTATCCCCAAGCAACTAATGATCTCAATTGCACCTGAAACAAATCCAATCATCAACCTCCATTGCCATCTTCTTTGTCACACCCCAACCTTGATGGCGGAAACGTCGAGGTGTGAGGGCTAAGATCGTTCACAGCCACATAACGCTATTAATAACCCAAATATATATTAATCATAAGTGCCAATTGTATCATTACAAACATAAGTCTCAATAAGTAAATAACATAACACGATTTGTAACAATCCAATTTATTTCGTTTAGTTAGCTAGGTCCATTCCTAGATGTGAATGCACTTCAAGATATCAATCAAACTTGAGCGTTTCCTGAAACATGTTAAAAATAAAAGGTCAATAAGAATGTTGGTGAGATTTCCATAGTTTGTAATACATAAGTATATCAAAGATGGCAATTCATGTTGTAAATTAGAGAACAAAGTAAACTAGGGATGTAAGACAGAAATGCACAATCAAACCTCGACAAAGTTTTACAAGTCTCAAATGTTTAAAGTATATAGGATTAGCTAAGTGTACTTGGATCAACCAAGCAGGCTTGTCTGGTCCATAGATCTATGACTTCGCTAGGCTAGCAATAGTTAATGGTTGTACATATATTCGACATTACATGGTAGTCACAAAGTTCAACTAACCACAACATACAAGTAAATTTCCATAGGTTTACAAGAATCAAACGTGTTTACAAGTGCAAAGTTTATAATGTAACATGTTTCACCCCAAAAGTGTGAAAATATAAAAAAGGGGTATAGAAATACTCACTTGACAAATAAATATAAGAATGATGATTAATAAGGATTATAACAGGTGTCGTTCCAACGTAAACCGCCACAAGGCCCCTATATATATTTACAAGATTTAAGTTAAATTATAAGTTTAATGAATTAACGAGAACTAAGGTTTTAAGTGGATTTTGGGGCTTGTCAAATAGTTACCTTCAACAATTGGAAATCATTCATGTTTTCTTAATATATATATATATATATATATATATATATATATATATATATATGTAAGATTTGATCTGCCCAAGATACATATTAAATTGATGTGGCTAATGTGATATGATCCAAGTCGGGTCATACCCAATAACAGGCTAGACAAACACCAGCAATATTTATTTATTGATTTGATCAGTTAAATAAATAACAACACCAAAGGGTTTAGGAAATTGTTTTCTAAAATAGATGCACTTAATAAATTAATAAATAAGATGGTTTATTTATTAACTGAGAGATTACTTTATAATTGTTACTTAATGGTTAATTAACATTTATAAAGTGTAACAATTACATGGCATGTAAGATGTTACAAATTAATTAACTAAGGTGTTAATTAATCATATGGTAGTGCTAGTTGGGTGTACAAGATAATATGTAAATGTTACATATTCTATTTTGTAGTTCTAATAAGACAAATTGCATTAATAAAACAAAAGGCAAGCCACCCATTGGTGGCAGCATTTGCTCGGCCCAAGGGCTGCCTTAGAGGCCAGCCATTTGCTTTTATTAATGCCTTTTGTTACCCACAAGAAACATACATGCAAACTATCATCTCTCTCTAAAAGTCTTGAGTGCAAAAAGCTTTCTCATCTCCCTCTCTTGCTCTCGAAACAATCTAGAAAAGAAGGCAGATTTTTCAGCTTTGAAAGGTGGTTTTAAAGCTGGAAATTGGTGTTGAAGATCCTAGCATCAAAGGGTGTTTTCGTTGGAAGCTTGGGGTATCATCCCTTGAGGTTTTCTTGGTTGAAAACTCAGCCACAAAATCATCTTTCTCGGCTCACAACTTTGGGTTTTAGGAAGCTACAAAGGTTGTATAACTTCAACTATCTTATGTTCTTATATTATATGCATTTGTATAAAGATCCATGGTTTGGGGTTCTTTATTAAATGGGTTTAATAACCATCTTATTAACATGTTTTAAAACATAAAATCCGCTGCATTTTCATATAAACAAGGTTATATGAGCTTTGATAAACATGTTAAATCCCCTTCAATGGCATCAAGAGCCACTTATACGAATGCATACATATATTATACATACTAGTTCACGGTTTTTTGGTGCTTGACACCACAAATCCGAGAATTAGAAGGCTGTTTTTTGGTCACCCCTTTTGTTTTTAAAGATGTTACTTTATGCATGTAAGGATCTTTAAAAATATAAATCATTAGATGATTGTTTGTTAGGACTAAACCCATTTGTTCTTGGTTTATGTTGGCCAAGAAAATGGGTTAAAAAGGGGCTGCCAAAATCGTGACATTAGGATATGTTTGAATATGTTGTTTTTGATTATGCATAACAAAGCCTAGACCATTTGGATTGAATGATTGGTTGTCATGTTATATTCATTTGGGCATGTAATAATTTAATTTTTGTTTCAAGTCTTGTTTTGTAATCTATTCATTCATATGGTTTGTAATCAATAGATTAGGAGTTTATCTTTACTAGAAAAATGTATTAGGATACATATTTTGTAAGGATGCTCAAGATCAAGACTTGAAGAAAAGATGGACAAAGAGGATGCTTGAAGATGTGGATTCAAGTGGGAGTTCTTTTTGTCAACCATGTGTCATGTTCTTAACCCTTAGGACAAGACCATTTGACACACTTGTTTTGGCTAAACAAGTGTGCTCAACTTAGTATGCTTTGTTATGCATATGTGAATTGTTTGGTTATGCTTGGTTGAATGCTTATGATGTTGTTTGTTTTGAATATTTGGATGTGATTAACAAACCATCAATTAAAACAAGCTATAACAAGAAATTGGTTCTCAAATCATTAAGCAAAATAGAATGGTTCTATAAAAGGAGTTAATGGTTTGCAAAATAAAATGGGTTTTATTTAAAAGAACCAATAGGGTACCATATGGTTGAATGCATACAATCATATGGTACATAGACTTTTCTAAACAAGAATTATGAAATTGTAAATCCCTTTTGAAAACAAGTTAAACACCATCCTTTTACACAACACTTAGGTTGCTTGTAAACTCTTAGTGGGATAAAGGTCATCTAACCACTTTGAGGGAACTTGTAACTTAAGGAGAGAATACCATGTTTGTGGGATAAAGGTCACCTAACCACTTATGTAGTAAACTCACACGTGTGTGTAAGTAGGACGACTTGATTTGTAAAATACATTGAATGGATCACCTAAAATATGTTTTACAAAAGGTGTTGATGGGATAAACATGCCGTTATAAACATAAGATGTTCAAACGATCCCATACCACTAGAAGTTGCAATAGGTTGCAATTGTCATTTATGACTACCTTGTTTATTTAAATAATGGGATAAAGGTCACCTAATCAATATTTAAATATAACGTTGGATTCTAAAATTTTATTTATTAATGGTCTATGAGACATAAAGGGTATTGATAAATGAAATATAATTATATCAACGATTACTAATGGAACTTTGTAAAATCTTGTAGATGGCCGACAACAACAACGCTAATAACGATGTACCAAACCAAAACAACCAATCCCTAAGGGCGATCCTTCAAAGAGATCGTCTAACACCTAACAATTTCATGGATTGGTACCGCAACTTGAGAATCGTTCTCAAGCAAGAAAAGCGGGCCTACATCCTTAATGATCCCATCCCCGATGAACCCAACAAGGAGGATGTGGAAGCCTATAATGATTGGGTTAGATACGTGGAAGACTCCATCCAAGTCTCTTGCCTGATATTAGCAAGTATGACACCCGAACTCCAAAAGGAGTATGAGCTCCATGGAGCTTATGACATGATCACTCAGTTGCGGGAAACGTTCCAGCAACAAGCTAGAGTGGAGCGCTACGAAACGGTTCAAGCGCTTAATGCATGTCGGATGGAGGAATCCCAATCAGTTTCATCTTATGTTCTTAAGATGAAAAGCCACATCGACCGCCTTCAAAGGCTAAACTGTCCTGTCTCAAAAGAGTTGGCCACGGATTTGATCCTTAACGGCCTAACTAAAAAGTTTGAGACATTCGTCATGAACTACAACATGAACAGATGGGACAAGAGCATAAATGAACTTCATTCAATGCTCAAAACAGCCGAGGCGGGAATGGGTAAAAGGGCTTTACCCGTTCTCACCATTAATGAAGGTGGGAGAAGGAGAAGGTCTCTACCCCCTCCTAAGGCAACTGTTGCCAAAGGAAAGGGGCACGTTGGGGGAAAGGGGAAGATGGTTGTTAAGGCGCAACCTCCGAAGCCCAAGGAGAAGAAGTAAAAGGTTGCTGTCAACGACCCATGCTTCAAATGTGGTGAGATAGGGCATTGGATGAGATATTGTCCAGTCTATCTCAAAGAGTTGAGAGAAAAGAGGGATGCGGGGAAAACCTCAGGTATAATTTACATGATACATGTTGAGCTAAATATTATTTCTTCTTACACATGGGTATTAGATACCGGATGTGGAACTCATATTTGCAATTTGTTGTAGGGGTTCAAAAGAAATGAGCATTATGCAAAAGGGGAAATAAGTCTCTTCATGGGCAATGGTGCAAAGGTTCACGTGGAAGCCCAAGGAGACTACATTTTGAAGCTTCCAAGTGGTTTGGAAGTTATTTTAAATAATGTATTATATGCTCCTAGTTTGACTAGGAACATAATTTCTGTTTCCCGTTTAAGACAATATGATTATGATTTCAAGTTTGTTGACAATGATATTCATGTTTCTTTAAATCATGTATTTTATTTTAAAGCTATACCTTGTAATGGTATTTATGAATTGGTTCATGAAAACGCAACATATGATAGCTCAATATACCAAGCAACCACCAAAAGACTCAAATTAGATTTGAGTGATACCTACCTTTGGCATTGTAGTCTTGGTCATATAAACAAGAAACGTATACAATCACTACAAAAGAATGGTCTTTTAAAAACAAATGAATGTGATTCATTTGATGTATGTGAATCTTGTTTACAAGGAAAAATGACTAAGGCACCCTTTAGAGGAACTATCGAAAGGGCAAAAGATTTATTAGGTATCATACATTCGGATGTATGTGGTCCTTTTAAGCCAATGACTAGGAATGGTGAAAGATACTTCATTACCTTCACCGACGATTATAGTCGCTATGGGTATGTGTACTTATTGAGACACAAAGATGAAGCTTTTGAAATGTTCAAAATCTTCAAGAATGAAGTAGAAAATCAACTCAACAAGTCAATTAAAATTCTCCGCACTGATAGAGGTGGTGAATACCTAAGTGATGTTTTTCAAGATCATCTTAGGAGTTGTGCGATTGTCTCACAACTCATTCCACCTGGAACACCACAACATAATGGTGTGTCTGAGAGGAGAAATCGAACCTTATTGGATATGGTTCGATCTATGATGGCTAGAAGCACATTGCCTCTATCATTTTGGGGTTTCGCTTTGCTCTCCGCGGCCCGTATTCTGAATATGGCCCCAACCAAAAAGGTGGAAAAGACACCTTTTGAGATATGGCATGGAAGAGTTCCATCTCTATCATACTTAAGGGTCTGGGGTTGTGAGGCTTATGTTAAGACTCCCACCCCAAACAAATTAGATGTCCGATCCACCAAGTGTATCTTTGTTGGATATCCTAGAGATTCTATGGGATATTATTTCTATGATCCACTGGAACAAAAGGTGTTTGTTGCCAGAAAGGGTGAGTTCTTAGAAACAAAGTTCCTTATGGAAGGAACTAGCAGTAGAACAGTGGATCTTGAGGAGGATCAAGATTCACAGCCCGATGCACGTTTGGTTGAAACTAGCACTCAACATGAGGATGTTGAGGATGATCAAGCGGTTGATCAATACACACAAAACGTTCGCAGAAGTGGTAGAATTAGTAATCCACCTGAAAGATACGGGTTTTTCATGGATGGATGCTATGTGGTAGATTCAGATGAACCGACCACATATCATGATGCAGTGTTCAATTTGGATTGTGACAAATGGCTTGAAGCCATGAACTTTGAGATGCAATCCATGTATGACAATCAAGTTTGGGAACTTGTTGTACCACCTCTTAATTCCAAAGTAGTTGGAAGTAAGTGGGTTTTCAAGAAGAAAACCGATATGCATGGAAACTTGGATACTTACAAAGCTAGACTTGTAGCAAAGGGTTTCACTCAAACTCAAGGGGTTGACTATGATGAAACATTCTCACCTGTTGCGATGCTAAAGTCTTAAGGATATTGTTTGCCATAGCTGCTCATTATGACTATGAGATTTGGCAAATGGATGTCAAAACCGCTTTCCTAAATGGATATCTTGAGGAAGATGTCTATATGGTTCAGCCTGAAGGTTTTGTCGATCCAAAACATCCTGATAAAGTATGCAAGTTAAAGAAATCAATCTATGGATTGAAACAAGCATCGAGAAGCTGGAATCACCATTTTGATGAGGAGGTAAAGAAATTTGGCTTCATCAAAAACGCTGATGAGGCTTGTGTGTACAAGAAGGCTAGTGGGAGCATAATAACCTTCCTAGTATTGTATGTTGATGACATACTACTATTTTGAAATGACATCCCAACCTTGGAAGGTGTAAAAACCTGGCTTGGAAGTTGTTTTTCCATCAAGGATTTTGGTAAAGCTCCCTATATTCTGGGAATAAAGATCTATAGGGATAGATCAAGGCGGCTGATTGGTTTGAATCAAAGTGCATACATTGATAAAATCTTGAAAAGGTTCAAGATAGAAAACTCTAAGAAAGGTAGTGTACCTATTCAAAGAGGGACAATATTGAGTACAACTCAATATCCAAGCTCAAAGGAGGAGCAAAATAGAATGAAGGCAATCCCATATGCATCTGCTATAGGATCCATCATGTATGCAATGATATGCACTAGACCGGACGTGTCATGCGCTTTAAGCATGACAAGTAGATACCAGCAAAATCCTGGTGATAGTCATTGGATGGCTGTCAAGAACATTCTGAAGTACCTAAGGAGGACTAAGGACATGTTCTTGATCTACGGATCTGATGAAGAGGAACTCGTTGTAAAAGGTTACACGGATGCGAGTTTCCAAACCGATCGAGATGATTCACGATCTCAATCGGGGTACATCTTTATTTTGAATAGGGAGCTGTTTCTTGGAAAAGCTCAAAGCAAGAAGTCGTAGCGTTGTCCACTACAGAATCAGAATATGTCGCCGCTTCAATGGCAGCACAGGAAGCTGCATGGCTGAAGAAATTCATAGCCGATCTAGGGGTAGTCCCTTCCATTCAGGATCCTCTGGAGATCTTTTATGACAACGAGGGTGCGATTGCTCAAATCAAGGAACCTCGTGCTCATCAAAAGACTCGGCACATTGAACGGAGATTCAACTACATAAGGGATGAAGTTGAAAAAGGAAAGATATGTATTCGCAAAGTCCACACTGATTAAAACATAGCGGATCCACTCACAAAGCTCCTTGAAAAGGCAAAGCATGAAGGTCATGCTTGTGCCATGGGACTTAGATATTCTAGTAACTGGGTCTGATGTTGTATTTTGTATTTGGATATTGGAACTTATGTTATCTGACTTAATTATATGGTTATAATTTTCATTTGTTCTTCTATTTTAGCATGTTTAAATCCGTGAATAAATAAGTTATTCTAAACGTCCGTAGTCGATCATACTTGTGGGAACAACTATGAATGTAAGACTATAATGAACTTGGATTGGTTGATATTCATAAGGTATGAATATAAAGCAAGAGGTTGCTACCAAGGTTCATTGATATCTATGGGATATGGATATTGGACCGACCCGCTCTCAATTATTTCTGCATGGAATCCTTGTGACTAGTCATAAGAGATATTGAGTAAAGGCGAATATCATTGTATCCTCAGACCTGAGATACATATTGGGTCTTGATATTCACCAAGTATTGTACTTTGACTTAGTACTTTGCTGTTCTGAAAATAGCAGTACATAAGGCTGAGTTCAGGTATGATATGAGGTGATTGTGAGAGACGTATGTAGTCAAGATGGAATTTGTTCCTCTTATTCGTTGAGAGTTAGATGTCTAAGGCCTGTTAAAGTTAAATCATCAGAGAATGACAATTCTGTGTCTCTTGGATTTAACATGACATCTATAACAAAAGGATGGATGATTGATTCACCTAAATCATATTCAAGTAAGGTACTTGAAAGAGATGATGTTATTGAATGGCACTTAGTCATATACATTAGTGGTAGCAAACCGTTGCTAGGTGTCATTTGCTGCTTGCATCAATCTTCTATGAATCTTGTGCAAGTGGGAGATTGTAAGATTTGATCTGCCCAAGATACATATTAAATTGATGTGGCTAATGTGATATGATCCAAGTCGGGTCATACCCAATAACAGGCTAGACAAACACCAGCAATATTTATTTATTGATTTGATCAGTTAAATAAATAACAACACCAAAGGGTTTAGGAAATTGTTTTCTAAAATAGATGCACTTAATAAATTAATAAATAAGATGGGTTTATTTATTAACTGAGAGATTACTTTATAATTGTTACTTAATGGTTAATTAACATTTATAAAGTGTAACAATTACATGGCATGTAAGATGTTACAAATTAATTAACTAAGGTGTTAATTAATCATATGGTAGTGCTAGTTGGGTGTACAAGATAATATGTAAATGTTACATATTCTATTTTATAGTTCTAATAAGACAAATTGCATTAATAAAACAAAAGGCAAGCCACCCATTGGTGGCAGCATTTGCTCGGCCCAAGGGCTGCCTTAGAGGCCAGCCATTTGCTTTTATTAATGCCTTTTGTTACCCACAAGAAACATACATGCAAACTATCATCTCTCTCTAAAAGTCTTGAGTGCAAAAAGCTTTCTCATCTCCCTCTCTTGCTCTCGAAAAAATCCAGAAAAGAAGGCAGATTTTTCAGCTTTGAAAGGTGGTTTTAAAGCTGGAAATTGGTGTTGAAGATCCTAGCATCAAAGGGTGTTTTTGTTGGAAGCTTGGGGTATCATCCCTTGAGGTTTTCTTGGTTGAAAACTCAGCCACAAAGTCATCTTTCTTAGCTCACAACTTTGGGTTTTAGGAAGCTACAAAGGTTGTATAACTTCAACTATCTTATGTTCTTATATTATATGCATTTGTATAAAGATCCATGGTTTGGGGTTCCTTACTAAATGGGTTTAATAACCATCTTATTAACATGTTTTAAAACATAAAATCAGCTGCGTTTTCATATAAACAAGGTTATACGAGCTTTGATAAACATGTTAAATCCCCTTCATATATTTATGTTTTATACCACGATGTGAAAAGATCATTTGTAATAACTTGGAAAGTATATAGAATAAGGTTTTATAACTAAAAGAAATAAGTACAATTTAAACAATATTACTTGAAGCGAACGTTTGGACTAATAATAGTTTTTTAATCATTATTTATAATCCATTTTTACAAGAAATTATTCAAGAACAATTTTTGTAAAAATGTTTTATTAATAAAATATATTTATGTAAACTTAGGAAATTTACAGAAAATATTTGGCGGCTTTTAAATATATTTGAAGTTTATAGAAATAATTTTTATATATATTAAAAATTTTCTATAATTTTATTAAGACTGAAAAACTTTTAAAAATATATATGAGGGTGCCCGGGTTCGAAACCGGGACCTCAAGGTGGACAAGCAAGTGGGGAACCAGTGAACCAAGGCATACAGCCGTGGTATCACTTGGTTCCAAGTGATTTTAAACACCTTTAACCCATTTCCCCCAAATCCCCATGAACCCTAATTCACTTTGATCCAAATTGAAGTTCAATTCGGTTTTGTAAGCATCTGCAATCATGGGGCTTTCATTCCCCATGTAAAGACAAGTGATTAGGTATGTTCAATTACCCGATTTGGATTGAAACGAGGTCAAGAATTGACGAGAACAAGCCGCTACCAATGTATGTTTGATTTGGGGAAATGTTGATGATAATCAAATTAATTTTGTAGGAAGCTTCAAGGAGTAATTACGAATCAAAGCCCCCAACTAATTGCAAGTTTTGAAGCACGAATGGTGGTGTTCGAACAGTTGCAGGTCACGACGGGAGTGAGTGGTCGAATTCGATGATTATGTTTGTTTCAGTTGGATTTGTGAGTTGTAATCGTTTAGAAACATTTAGATGATTGTGTAGGTGCGTTTAATTTGGTTATTATTGAGTATTAGTGCTTGAACGGCTAGGGAGTTTAATGGTGATCGGTTACCTACTCGATCTGACTGATAATGGGGGTTTTAATTCGATTAAATGATGTATTTAAGTTCGATTTAGGTTATAGTAAGGTTGGGGATCGGTTTTTGGTCATGAATCGGTCGATTTACCCACTTTTGAAACTCACCGGAGTTAGCCGGAGGTGGCCGGAGCACCCACCGGAATTGCGGGAAAAAGGGGGGTTTGGGTTTCGAAATTTAGACCAATGGTCCTTGTGGTTTACATTTTGTTATTTCATGTTAATAACTTTCTTTTGAAGTTTCAAGTTTAATAAGTTTTACAAATTATTATTATTAATTTTTGTTAATATTGTTATTACTAGTATGATTATTATTGTTATGCTCCTTTTAATAGTTAAAATATTACTTTCAAATTAAATATCAAAAGGAAACAACCATAAATAACCCTCATAGTTACATTAATGACAACAATGGCCCTTGCAAGATTATAACAAACCTAACTTCTAATTAACCAAAATTACAAGATGTTACATTCTTCGCAAACCTGAACCCATTCGAAGTCCTCATTCTGAGCACTCTTAACTTCAATTAACAGAGGGTTTCCATCCACCAAGTCCCTAGGAAGCTTTTTGTGCAATGAATTTGGGTTTCATCAACGTTTGACACGTGAACCGATTCTTGCATAGCCGCGACATGTTCTACGTGGTGTTCACCTTCAATTCGAACGTAATCAGGTAATTAAATACATGTATCCGTTCATTTAAACATGGGGAACAAAAGCCCTATGTTTATTACTATAATCATCATCGAATTCGAGTTTAATTTGAATCAAATTGAACCTAGGGTTTATATGAAATTGGGGTTATTTTGTGCTTGTGTTTAAAAGATTTAAAAATAAAGTGAAACCAAGGCCACGGCCCTGGTTCACTAGTTAAGCATCCACTTACTCACCTTGAGGTCCCGTGTTCGAATCCAGGCACCTCCTATATTTTTTTAAAAGGCTTTTTAAGCCTAATTTTAATTATAGAAAAATTTTAACAGACATAAAAATGATTTTACAAACTTCTAAAATTTTTAAAATCATCTAAATATTTTCTGTAAATTTATTTTGTAAGATCTTTTAATATTTTATTATAAAATTTATTTACTAATGTTATAAATAAATATAGTTATTTATATAAAAAAATGATTTATAAACTTGTTAGATTTTTAAGACACCATTTTATTTTCTGTAAATTTATTTAATAAAATATTTTAATACTTTTTATTAAATGATTTAGATAAATAATATATTTAGTTTATTTTCTTATAAAATGGATTTTAAATAGTGGCTTAAATCACTAAATTATTTGTTCAGCAATATACATTTATAAATGACGATTACTATTTTAACTTATAACCAAATTTTATTACAAATAGTTTTTCCTTGTATTTCTATATACAAAAAATGTACACTTAGTATATTTTACTTGCTTTTTATTAAAACAAATAAATGATAAATTTTGTGATAAAATATTTAACGTACTTACAAAAATCCCCAAATTTCACCTAAAACCCTAGTTCGTGTTAGAACATTAAACTTACTAATAAAACGTTAACCTTGTGAATGTATTTATATATTTAGGTGTCTTGTGACGATTCACATTGGAAAGGCGCTTATTAATATTCTTATTTAGTCGTAATATTTATACTTATTGATCATGTGAGTTTCCTTGCCCCTTTTTATATTATTTCACACTATTTTGGGGTGAAACATGTTACCTTATCAACTTACACTTGTAAACGTTTAAACTTGTAAAGCACTTGCAATTCTGTAACACCCGAAAGTTTGACTTTTGGTAGGTTGTGCGACTGAGCCTCAGTCGCCTGGGATTTATGCGACTGGAGGTTCAACCGCATGCTATTCGTCCGATTGAAGCTCAACCGTACGATTGGAGTTCAACCGCCCGAATGAAGGACGAACCGCATGGAACACATGCGACTGGGGTCCAATCGCATGGTGTTCATGCGACTGAAGGTCCAGTCGCCCCTGGACCAGACGCGACTGAGCTGTGGGTATAAAAGAGAAGCAGCTCTCATTCTCCTCCCAACACTTAGAAATTTCAGTCGGGAAGAGCAGAGAGTGAACGAGAGCAGAGAAAGAAAAGAGGGAAAGTGCTGACCGAGCTCCGAATTTGTCGAGAAGCTAACCGAATCGAAGCTCATCAACTCCTACCTGTTAATGTGAGTTCTAGAGCCCCTCATTTACATGTTTCCTAACGATTTTGGGGCTGGAAACACATAGAAACCCTATTTTTGAAATAGTGTAAATTTGACCCATTTGGGTAAATCTTGAGTAATGTGTTTATAGTAAGAATTGGGACTTGTATATGCTTGTATGATATCCTAGTATGAATCCCTGAGACTTGGGAGGGTCAATTTGGGCTGAAAATGGGTTTATGATGAGTTTGGGTGTGTTGGTTCGCGACTGCTGTTCATGAAGAACTCCAGTCGCTGCCCAGTTACGGTTATGCGACTGAAGGGCCATTCGGTCGAATGAGGATTAGTTGATGTCCAATCGCACGATTGAGGCTCAGACGCACGATTGAGCCTCAGTCGCACGATAGGCTATGCGATTAGGGGTTTCGGTCGCATAGGTCCAATCGCAGGGTAGTTCAGTCGTACGGTTAAGAGTTAGTCGCATATAGCCCAGTCGTATAGTGTCTATTCGTGCGGAAGGAAGTCCAGTCGCACGATTGTATGCCCATTCGCATGACAGCCCAATCGCACGGTCCAGTCGCATGGAGGACATGCGACTGGGATAGGTTCAGTCGCCCGGACAGGGCTGATGTGAACGTATAGAGAAGTGTATGTGTGATGTATGTATGTTATGTATGATGTGGCCATGATAGATGGTGAATATTGATGATTTGTAAATACTTATGTTCCTTATGTAAATGTATGTTATCTTTTAATAACTTTACGTGAATGAATGAAAGAATGAAACGAATGTATTAAGAACGTAAAGTGAAAGATAATGAAAGAAGGAACATGATGAATGAATGCATGCATTAACGAATGAATGAATGAATGTAAGTAAGGCTTGCAAGCAAATGAAAGGAGGTGCACACCCTTGGCAGGTGTTAGCTCAATGGTGTGCGGGTTAGCTACCCCGAAGGATGCACATCGGGGTCAGTCTTTGTGATTGACCAGAAGTATGTATGGGATCCTTGCCGCTTACCCTATGTGACTGGATCAGCATTAGTGCACAACGTTCGTGATTGATCATCACAGGTCCAGCACCCGTATTTGTGCACAACGTTCGGGGTATAGCATATGGCATTGATCCAGAAGTAAAGTGAAAAGATAAGTGGTGCATATACCTACCCCAGGTGACTGGATCAGCATGTGTGCACAACGTTCGTGGTTGTTACCACAGGTCCAGCACCAGCAGTATGTATGATGAAAGGGGGTATTGTACATGTCACCGAATGTAATGAACGTTCGAACGAAAGTAATGAATGTATGAATGAATGTAATGAATGTTTGAACATATGAAATGAATGTATGAATGAAAGTAAAGAACGTACGACAGTATGTAAAGTATGTAAGTATGAAAGTGAACGAGAATGAATAATGGTACACGAATAAAAGTAAGTAATGAATGATGAAGATAATAATAATATTATCTACGTGTATATATGATGTGTGAGCACATGTATGTAAGAACGGTTATAAAGAATGAAAGTATGTTTTATTATAAAACTAGAACTCACTCAGCAACGCTGACTTTTTATGTGTTTCCAGTTGGCAAGTAGTGTTGCTGAGGATGGCACGAGGCGACTACTCAGCTCTTTTGGGATGGCATTCACCTTTTGATTATGCTGCCACATCATGTGTTGTGGGCCCGTAATGCACGCAACACATCATGTTGCATGCAAGTGTGAGATTTCTTAAGAATTCCGAATAAACGGGATTACTTAAGGAATCTCCTCTAAGATAAAGAAGATATTTTTGAACTTAATATCTTCTTTATGAAGAAAAATATATTTTCTTTTATTTATTTTCTTTCTATAGAGGTCGCTGTATGACCCTATGGTTGCTGAGGATTCATATAAACGAGATTACTTACGTAATCAAAGGTTTCATATGCTTCAGCAGCAATCATAGTAAAGCTAGGCAATGTAAAGAAAGCTTGTATTTTGTAATCAAGACAATAATGTAAAAGCTTTTATGATGGAATGAGAATGACTTTTATTAATTCCGCTACGTTGTTCCATTATGTTTATAATAAATGTATGTTTTATGTGTGATCACGACCAACTGTGAGGTGCCCGGTGAGCGGGGCCTTACAAGTTGGTATCAGAGCAAAAGTTTAAGTAAAACGGGTAAATTTTCACAATAAACCTAAACTTAAACTGAGAATGGGACAGGGAGATGAGAATGCCATCTGAGTAGTTGCGTGCCATCAGGTATTTTTCTTAAAGATTAACTGGAATTATGTGCGCATGTTATGTGAATTATGTGTACTGTTAGACTTAGATACTAATGTAGTCAGGACAGGTAATGCTCGGGGTACAAAGAGTAGAGTAAGTGGCTAATCACAACTGGCCACTGTAATTAGGGACTTACTATACTTGACATAAACTGAGCTATTTCCTTAGAATGACCGTTTTGGTGTTTGAATCTTTCAGTGTGATAGAAGATGGTCGGTGGTAGATCATCTAAAGCTTCCCGTGGTGGTGGACGTGGTGCTGAACCGCGTGTCACGCGAGGAAGACCTAGGACAGAGAAAGTAGTTCATGAGGAAAACGAGAATCCTCATCAGGAGGAGGCAGACGAAAGCGCAAATTTGAGAGCCTCGGTAAAAGAGGCAGTGGTTGAGGAAGTACATCAGGTCATGCAGACGATCTTACCGTCTGTAGTGACCGAAGTGATAAAGGCAGTATGTGAAGATGAGAGACGAGGGAGGAATCGGTCCTCAGGTAGACAGCAACAGACAGAAGCAGAAACAGTATTATCCGATGATGAAGATGAAGAGGAAGAAGAGCAGGTACGGGAGACAGCCCGGGGTTGTAACTATGGGGCATTTATTAGGTGCAAGCCCCCGACTTTTGATGGTTCTGGTACGGCTGCGGATGCTCACCAATGGGTGAGAGAGATGGAGGCGGTCCTCGATATCAGTGACTGCCAAGAGGATAAAAAGGTGAAGTTTGCTACCCACTCTTTTACAGGGACGGCATTGTGCTGGTGGGACAATATTGTCCAGGCCGAGGGTAGCAGGGCCATTGGAAGGATGAGGTGGTCTGAGCTGAAGAGAATGGTGATCGAGGAGTTTAGTCCTCGTCGAGAGATGGATAGAGTTAAGAGAGAGTTCCTGCAGTTGGAGGCGAGAACGATGACCCACCAACAATACACAACCAAGTTTAACGACATGGCACGGTTGGTGCCAGAGCAAGTGACGCCGGTGTCTCGCAAGATTAACCGGTATATTCAGGGGTTGCCAGCCGAAATTCGTTGGCATTTGATTTCCGCTCGACCGAGTACTTTCAGGTCGGCGGTGGATTTAGCTGGGAGGTTGTACGATGAACGAGCTGCACTGGTGAAAGCTGAGGGTAGTAAGAAGGGAAGTGATGATAGGAAGTGGCAGGGAAAGAGGTTGGGTCGAGGTGATACTTCGACAAGCAGCAAGAAGGCACGGGTTGATGATCGCCGTGTGGTCACGTCAAGTATAGGGTCGAGAAAGTGTGGGAAGTGTGGGAGAGAGCACGGTGGCGAGTGCAGATGGGGGCTGAATGTCTGTTTCAAGTGTGGAAAGCCCGGTCATATGGCGAAAGAATGTAAGGGCTTGAAGTGTTTTAACTGTGGGGAAAGTGGTCATATGAATAAAGATTGCAAGAAGCCGAGATCTGAGGGTTCCGGCGTGAAGAAGGCAGTGGGTGAAAGGTCGAGAGCAAGCGCCAGAGCTTTCACGATGACGCAGGAAGAGGCTAGGACAGACCCTGATGTAGTGTCCGGTATGTTTCTGGTGAACCAAACTTTAGCCTCTGTATTATTTGATTCGGGTGCCAGTAGGAGTTTTAGTTCTGCTGCTTTTTGTGCCCAATTGCCCGTTAGTAGTAGGCGTGTGTGTCACACCCTCAAAATCCGCTAACGGGATTTTACCGTCAGGCATGTGACACACCAGGATCTTAGATAGCATTAGTTACACCAAACACAGTAGTTACAAAACATCACATTAAACCATTAGTTGTTTAAATCAAACATGAGTGTTTCAAACTTGCGGAAGCGTTTCGAAATATAGAAATCAACAGTGAATCATTTCAACATGCGTTTCAACCATAAGGATCAATAGCGTTTCACAAATTAAACCAGTTGTGTTGTGATGTATGCCATGCATGCATCCTAGCTGAGTTCTTAATCTTGTGCGTTTCTGTGACCTGAGAAAACATGCTAAAATGTGTCAACATAAAGTTGGTGAGTCCACAGGTTTTAATCAATAAGAAATGTACCAGAAAGCGTTTCATATGTTTCATCAACCAGAACTGTGTCCGAAAAGCGTTTCACATGGTCTAGTATATAAAGCATATCGATAGGTCGCGAGCCTATAAACAAGTTAGTTAGTGTTTCAAACCGAAGCTGACTGTGTGTGTTTAGTGCCTTTCCACCACGTCTTAACCGACCGTGGCAATCGTTACAGGTCAATTTAGCACCCGTTCGACCTCCAATCAAGCTAGCGCGACTAGCCCGGGCGGGGTTTGTCAGACCCAGTAGTACTACTCAAAATTACCTCGCTAATCGCGTTACTAACGGTTTGATACTGTAAGGACTTTCAAATGCGTTTCGCACTAGCATAACACGCGATATCAATAATACTAGCAACCATGACAAAAATAGTGTTTGCATGTTTCCTCCCCCAAAAAGAAAAGAAAGTAAAAAGGGGCCGTGGAACTCACCTCGAGTGTAGAGCAACAAGTAATTGTAAACACAAAGGATCGGGTTTCCAATTAACCTGTGTTTCATTCAGTATATATATATATAATTAATATTAATTATTAATTATAAGTATAATAATTGTACAGTTTCGCGTCTCACAAATCGGTTCGGTGTTGATTATATATATTTGTTACAATATTTAAGTTTAATAATACGATTAACGTTAAATCGAGGTTTAGGGTTTCATTTGATATTTGGGGGTTTTAATACCTAATTTAAATAAAATGATAATATTCGTATTTGTAAATAATTTGTGTAATTTATTAAATATAATTCCTTCATTTAACATAATAAATCCATAATTAAAGTATATAATCTCTATTAATAACTTGATGATTATTATTTAAGGTCCATTTTTATAAAAATGATCATTTATAACATTTGTATTATTTATTAAAATATAAATAATTAAGGTTTTTAAAGAAATAAATTTCCAGAAAATAATTTAATAACTTTCAGAATAGATAAAGTTTATAAAAATTATCTTTATAATTTTCAGGAATTTTTCTGGATTTTTAAAAGGTGTAAAAGGCTTTAAAAAAAATAGGTGTGGGAGGCCGGGTTCGAACCCGCGACCTCTTGTCCATACTCCCATGCACAAACCAGTAAACCAAGGCTCACGGCCGCGGTTATTCTGGTTTTTAATTTCTTTTAACCCATTCAATTCCCTTTCCCCCAAATCATAGAACCCTAATTCGATCTTGAATCAAATTGACAATCAATTCGAGTTTGTTAACATCTAGAATCATAGGGCTTTTACTCCCTATGTTAAATCGAGTCTTGAAAGGTATTCAATTACCTGTATATGTTCGAATTGAAGATAAACCCGACGAAGAAGAAGACGCGACAGGGGATAAATGGTTCGAGGTGAAATCGTGGATGATAATCAAATTAATTGCACAGTGAGTTTCCCCACACGATTATGATCAATAGCCCTCTATCAATTGCAACAAATGTTGCTCCGAACAGGTCATTCGATTGAGTTGCAGGTCCGAAAGTAAATGGTAATCGAATGTGAGGTTTCTGTATGTTTTAGATTGAATTGGGAGGTGTATTCGATTAGGAACAGGTCGATGACTATTTATACTCGATTATTTGTATTAATTTAGTGTCATAATGCTCGATTTCGTGGGTGGGTCGGCCGAAAGCAAAATGGTCGGGTTTAGTGGACCATTATCGAAACTTTTTCCCGATTAGTGCGTGTATTATTGATTAACTCTGTCCCACGAGCATTTTGATATATTGTGGGGTTCGAATGGACCGGTTTTGAGGTCGCTTGGTGTTCGCCGGAGCCGCGCCGGAGCTTCGCCGGCCGGCGACCGGAAAAGCGGGGGGGTCGAGGGTTGGGTTTGAGAAATTACAGAAATGGTCCCTGTGGTTTGAAATGTTTATATTTTATGCTTTAAGTTTTTAAAACCAAGTTTTAAAAATTACAGAAATTCCCCCTGGACTTATAAATCCAATTTTTTATAAATTCTTATAAATTATTAATAATAATATTTTCGTTATTATTATTATTATCATTATTAACATTATTTTTAATAATAATATTATTATTATTATTATCATTGTTTTTATTATTATTAATATTATTCAATAATAATAAATAAAAAAAATATAAATACTAATTTGTAAAATCACCTAATTATTATAAAAAAATTCCGGGTTGTCACATCATCCCCCTGTTAGAGGAATTTTCGTCCCGAAAATTAAGATGTACTGACCGCATCCTTGAACAGGTTAGGATACTTGCGCATCATTTCGTCCTCTCGTTCCCAAGTGTACTCAGGACCACGCCGGGAGTTCCACCAAACTTTGACAATAGGGATACGACTGTGTTTGAGTGTCTTGACCTCTCGGTCAATAATTTTCATAATTTTACTGTTCTTACTTTCTAGCTATAGCCATTTCCTAATTTTGATTGCTTCTAACTTGTCCTTGGGTCCTAATCGACCTAGGGCACACTTATGGTAATGGTCGGAACTCCAACCTTCTTAATGTCCCTGTTTAACGCATGTTAGCTTAATTGTATTAACCAACATAGCTAGGTTTACAACATTAGCATTCTTGTCTACCTTACCACTAGATTGCTTGTTCAACCCTCCGACTTCTTTCTACTACTCATTAGATTTTCCCAGTGTCCTTCTTAATTCTATTTGGTCTAATGTCATAAGGTATGACATCAGCTTTGTCAATTCATGGAGTTTGTCGGTATAAAGAGCACGACCTAACCCTACTATTGCATGGTTTTAGAATTACAATTCTAACTTTTTCATTCCTTAAATAATAGTACTCAATCACCAAATCTTTGAACTCACCTCAATAACCCTATATATAAGCATTACCGTATACTAAGAATGTGCTTAAACCGGTTACACGACATCCTAATTTTCCTTAGCATCATCCCAAAGAATATGTACAATAAGTTTCATCACTCTTCTATATTTCCTGTAGTTCACTTCCATTCTAAGTATTCAATCAGTTCCTCAGTTACCGAAATACTAAGTGGACGTATGTATCTTAAAATGATTGGAAATACCATGAAGGCTCTAAGTAGGACAGGACTTAAGTAATAGCAAGTGTCAGTAATGTTTTGTTACCCTTAACAAGGTCTTACTAGAATTATGATCCTAGCACCCTAGGGTATAGAATAGAAACTTGTAATACTCATGATCGTTATCTCATGGTAAGATTAACCAGACTTCTTATGACAGAAAATTTCGGCTTGGTTTTTAGATAACCAATCCATGCCAACGACTACATCAAAACTACCAAGTGTGACAGGCATCAGATCTATTCCTAACTTATGTCCAGATAATCCGAGTTTACATCCCTTAATGATGTGAGTTGCCTCAATTAGTTTCCTATCAGTTAATTCTACCGTGTAACTAGGTTCCATATCAACTAAGGTTACGTCTAGGAGTTTAATAAACTTGTTGGAAACAAAACTCTTATCGGCACCGATATCAAACAGTATAGAAGCAAAACGACCATTCAGAGGAAACGTACCAGTAACCACATCCTGATCATCCCTTGCCTCACCAGAACCAATCACAAAAACTCGACCTTTGGCACCATTTCCATTGGTGTTGTTTCCATCATTGCCCTTGTTGCCATTCCTCAGTTGTGGGCAATCCTTCCTGTAGTGGCCCTCCTTACCACACTCATAACAGCCCCTAGTCGCTCCGCCCTGGCGTTGTTGTTGAGGTTGTTACCTAGCCATTAGATCACCCCTTCAATCCCTAGCAATATGACCCGTCTTGCCACATCTTTGGCAACGAAAACGATCACACTGACCATAATGATGGAAGTTGCACTTGTTACACTTTGGGTTTTTGCCAACGTAGTTGCTCGATCCCTGACCATTGTTGTTGTTTTGATTGTTGTTTATGAAGCTTCTAGATGAATCAAACTTTCTGATTGGTTATTGATCGGAGCTTGAAGACTTACTGTTGTTACCATCCCATTTCCTTTTGTGTTCGAATGGTCCAGAGGTGGCACCACGTTTAGGTAGGATACCATGTGCCACTGCCTGATCGGTGAGCTTGTGAGCCAGTCGAATAGCCTGCTGAATTGTGGCAGGATCAGCAGCTATAACACTAGCTTGGATTTGAGGAGCTAGGCCATCAATGTACTTTTCAATCCGTTTGTAGGCCGGGGTCACCATTTGGGGACATAGAGTAGCCAACTCGTGTGAACGAGTCGTGTACTCCTCAATTTCAGAGCCAGTCATTTTGAGATTCCAAAACTCTGCTTCTAGCTTCCGGACCTCGTTTCTGGGGCAATATTCTTCTTTCATCAGTGTTTTGAAATCATCCCAAGGCATACCGTTAGCAGCATCAAGTCCTAAAGTTTGAACCTGTGAATTCCACCATGTCAAAGCTGGTCCTTCCAGTGTGCCGGAGGCGTACTTGACACGACTTCCAACAGGACAGTTGCACATGGCGAACACTGATTCGAGCTTCTCTAGCCAGCGAAGTAGTGTGACAGCACCTTCAGAACCGCTGAAAGAGTGAGGCTTACAGTCCATAAACATCTTGTAGGTACAGGCTGTTGGGCCTCCTTGATTCAGATTCTGGTTGTTCTGGTTCTGGTTGCGGATCTGTTCATAGGTTGTGAGCGCATTAGTAACACGCTCATTAATGATGGCATCCAACTCATCTTGAGTCAGGTTGATGTTTCCGTGTCCCCTCGGGCGTCCAGGTCTCCTTCCAGACATGATTCTTCAATTCACAATGTACGACAGTCACTATCGAATGATAACTATTAATAACATTAATTGTTTCATACTAGTAGGAATAGAGGATTTGTTTGCATATCGATAGTGAGGCTTCATGAGAACCGAGACAAGTACGATAGAGTTAAGGAAGTAATGTGTGTTGTTCTCCTTGTTTGTCATCGTGTGTGTTTGAAAAGAGTTTCGCGTTCCCAAGTGGTATTGGTGGATTCGGGTTGTCGTTGCTTCAACTCCGAGAGTGAAGAATCATGTGTAGCTGTTGGAAGTGAGTGAGCGGAACTCCCCACCCCTCTTATTAGTCGAGGATGATACATGTGACCTAGATATTTGTGTATATTGACCATAGTTTATCACTCATCCCAGAAATCCCCAGGTAAGCATACCAGGTCTCGCAATGAGATATATGCGACATGCTTGCCTTAGCCCGAGGGCCTTTTGCCAGGAAATCCAGAATACAGGTGTCTATATGTCACACAAATTTCTTTGGTTCATGGAATAATACTTTAGAGAGAAATTAAAGGCACGAGTTATCAGTTTCTTTTCCTCAGGTATCTATGTGTCACAGAAATATGTTAAAGCAACAGTTCTCAGGCATCTAAAGTTAATAAGCTTAGTAATCTATGTGTGTGTAACTAATGCAAATCCAGCTATAGTCTAAAATGCAATGCAAATGAGATGCAAAGTCCATTTTAGTTCGCTATAACTAATGCTCTGATACCAATCTGTCACACCCTCAAAATCCGCTAACGGGATTTTACCGTCAGGCGTGTGACACACCAGGATCTTAGATAGCATTAGTTACACCAAACATAGTAGTTACAAAACATCACATTAAACCATTAGTTGTTTAAATCAAACATGAGTGTTTCAAACTTGCGGAAGCGTTTCGAAATATAGAAATCAACAGTGAATCGTTTCAACATGCGTTTCAACCATAAGGATCAATAGTGTTTAACAAATTAAACCAGTTGTGTTGTGATGTATGCCATGCATGCATCCTAGCTGAGTTCTTAATCTTGTGCGTTTCTGTGACCTGAGAAAACATGCTAAAATGTGTCAACATAAAGTTGGTGAGTCCACAGGTTTTAATCAACAAGAAATGTACCAGAAAGCGTTTCATATGTTTCATCAACCAGAACTGTGTCCGAAAAGCGTTTCACATGGTCTAGTATATAAAGCATATCGATAGGTCGCGAGCCTATAAACAAGTTAGTTAGTGTTTCAAACCGAAGCTGACTGTGTGTGTTTAGTGCCTTTCCACCACGTCTTAACCGACCGTGGCAATCGTTACAGGTCAATTTAGCACCCGTTCGACCTCCAATCAAGCTAGCGCGACTAGCCCGGGCGGGGTTTGTCAGACCCAGTAGTACTACTCAAAATTTCCTCGCTAATCGCGTTACTAACGGTTTGATACTGTAAGGACTTTCAAATGCGTTTCGCACTAGCATAACACGCGATATCAATAATACTGGCAACCATGACAAAAATAGTGCTTGCATGTTTCCTCCCCCAAAAAGAAAAGAAAGTAAAAAGGGGCCGTGGAACTCACCTCGAGTGTAGAGCAACAAGTAATTGTAAACACAAAGGATCGGGTTTCCAATTAACCTGTGTTTCATTCAGTATATATATATATATAATTAATATTAATTATTAATTATAAGTATAATAACTGTACAGTTTCGCGTCTCACAAATCGGTTCGGTGTTGATTATATATATTTGTTACAATATTTAAGTTTAATAATACGATTAACGTTAAATCGAGGTTTAGGGTTTCATTTGATATTTGGGGGTTTTAATACCTAATTTAAATAAAATGATAATATTCGTATTTGTAAATAATTTGTGTAATTTATTAAATATAATTCCTTCATTTAACATAATAAATCCATAATTAAAGTATATAATCTCTATTAATAACTTGATGATTATTATTTAAGGTCCATTTTTATAAAAATGATCATTTATCACATTTGTATTATTTATTAAAATATAAATAATTAAGGTTTTTAAAGAAATAAATTTCCAGAAAATAATTTAATAACTTTCAGAATAGACAAAGTTTATAAAAATTATCTTTATAATTTTCAGGAATTTTTCTGGATTTTTAAAAGGTGTAAAAGGCTTTAAAAAAAATAGGTGTTGGAGGCCGGGTTCGAACCCGCGACCTCTTGTCCATACTCCCATGCACAAACCAGTAAACCAAGGCTCACGGCCGCGGTTATTCTGGTTTTTAATTTCTTTTAACCCATTCAATTCCCATTCCCCCAAATCATAGAACCCTAATTCGATCTTGAATCAAATTGACAATCAATTCGAGTTTGTTAACATCTAGAATCATAGGGCTTTTACTCCCTATGTTAAATCGAGTCTTGAAAGGTATTCAATTACCTGTATATGTTCGAATTGAAGATAACCCGACGAAGAAGAAGCCGCGACAGGGATAAATGGTTCGAGGTGAAATCGTGGATGATACTTAAATTAATTGCACAGTGAGTTTCCCCACACGATTATGATCAATAGCCCTCTATCAATTGCAACAAATGTTGCTCCGAACAGGTCATTCGATTGAGTTGCAGGTCCGAAAGAAAATGGTAATCGAATGTGAGGTTTCTGTATGTTTTAGATTGAATTGAGAGGTGTATTCGATTAGGAACAGGTCGATGACTATTTATACTCGATTATTTGTATTAATTTAGTGTCATAATGCTCGATTTCGTGGGTGGGTCGGCCGAAAGCAAAATGGTCGGGTTTAGTGGACCATTATCGAAACTTTTCCCCGATTAGTGCGTGTATTATTGATCAACTCTGTCCCACGAGCATTTTGATATATTGTGGGGTTCGAATGGACCGGTTTTGAGGTCGTTTGGTGTTCGCCGGAGCCGCGCCGGAGCTTCGCCGGCCGGCGACCGGAAAAGCGGGGGGGTCGAGGGTTGGGTTTGAGAAATTACAGAAATGGTCCCTGTGGTTTGAAATGTTTATATTTTATGCTTTAAGTTTTTAAAACCAAGTTTTAAAAATTACAGAAATTCCCCCTGGACTTATAAATCCAATTTTTAATAAATTCTTATAAATTATTAATAATAATATTTCATTATTATTATTATTATTAACATTATTTTTAATAATAATATTATTATTATTATCATTGTTTTTATTATTAATAATATTATTCAATAATAATAAATAAAAAAATATAAATACTAATTTGTAAAATCACCTAATTATTATAAAAAATTCCGGGTTGTCACATCATCCCCCTGTTAGAGGAATTTTCGTCCTGAAAATTAAGATGTACTGACCGCATCCTTGAACAGGTTAGGATACTTGCGCATCATTTCGTCCTCTCGTTCCCAAGTGTACTCAGGACCACGCCGGGAGTTCCACCGAACTTTGACAATAGGGATACGACTGTGTTTGAGTGTCTTGACCTCTCGGTCAATAATTTCCATAATTTTACTGTTCTTACTTTCTAGCTATAGCCATTTCCTAATTTTGATTGCTTCTAACTTGTCCTTGGGTCCTAATCGACCTAGGGCACACTTATGGTAATGGTCGGAACTCCAACCTTCTTAATGTCCCTGTTTAACGCATGTTAGCTTAATCGTATTAACCAACATAGCTAGGTTTAATACATTAGCATTCTTGTCTACCTTACCACTAGATTGCTTGTTCAACCCTCCAACTTCTTTCTACTACTCACTAGATTTTCCCAGTGTCCTTCTTAATTCTATTTGGTCTAATGTCATAAGGTATGACATCAGCTTTGTCAATTCATGGAGTTTGTCGGTATAAAGAGCACGACCTAACCCTACTATTGCATGGTTTTAGAATTACAATTCTAACTTTTTCATTCCTTAAATAATAGTACTCAATCACCAAAGCTTTGAACTCACCTCAATAATCCTATATATAAGCATTACCGTATACTAAGAATGTGCTTAAACCGGTTACACGACATCCTAATTTTCCTTAGCATCATCCCAAAGAATATGTACAATGAGTTTCATCACTCTTCTATATTTCCTGTAGTTCACTTCCATTCTAAGTATTCAATCAGTTCCTCAGTTACCGAAATACTAAGTGGACGTATGTATCTTAAAATGATTGGAAATACCATGAAGGCTCTAAGTAGGACAGGACTTAAGTAATAGCAAGTGTCAGTAATGTTTTGTTACCCTTAACAAGGTCTTACTAGAATTATGATCCTAGCACCCTAGGGTATAGAATAGAAACTTGTAATACTCATGATCGTTATCTCATGGTAAGATTAACCAGACTTCTTATGACTGAAAATTTCGGCTTGGTTTTTAGATAACCAATCCATGCCAACGACTACATCAAAACTACCAAGTGTGACAGGCATCAGATCTATTCCTAACTTATGTCCAGATAATCCGAGTTTACATCCCTTAATGATGTGAGTTGCCTCAATTAGTTTCCTATCAGTTAATTCTACCGTGTAACTAGGTTCCATATCAACTAAGGTTACGTCTAGGAGTTTAATAAACTTGTTGGAAACAAAACTCTTATCGGCACCGATATCAAACAGTATAGAAGCAAAACGACCATTCAGAGGAAACGTACCAGTAACCACCAGGATTTCCGAGGTAATTGAGGGTTGCGATGTAGAACTGGAGGGTCACAAATTCCCAGTTAAACCATTTGCGATGACGTTAGGCGGTTTCGATTTGGTGCTTGGGATGGATTGGTTGGCAGATTTCTAGGCGAACATTGTGTGTCGCAAGAAGATGATCAGTTTGACAGCGCCCGACGGTAGTCCAGTGACAGTTTATGGCGATCGGGTTACTATGATTCCGAAGGTGATCTCGATGGCAGTGGCGGGGAAATGTATGAGGCGTGGATGTAACGCCTTTTTATGTTATGTAAAGGATGTAGAAAAGCTAACACCACAACTATCTGATGTTCCGGTTGTGTGTGAGTTCCCAGACGTGTTCCCGGAAGACTTATCGGGATTACCGCCTGACAGAGAGATCGAGTTCCAGATTGATCTGATACCAGGCGCCCAACCTGTTGCCAAAGCACCATACCGATTGGCCCCGACAGAGATGAAAGAGTTGATGGAGCAGTTACAAGAGCTGCTGGATAAGGGGTTTATTCGACCGAGTATCTCACCTTGGGGTGCTCCGGTCCTGTTTGTAAAGAAGAAGGACGGTAGTATGAGGATGTGCATCGACTACCGCGAGCTGAATAAGTTGACGGTAAAGAACAGATACCCCTTGCCGAGGATCGACGACTTGTTTGATCAACTTCAGGGTGCTAGTTGGTTTTCACGTATAGATCTTCGATCAGGCTACCATCAACTGAAGGTGAAGGAGCAGGATATCCCTAAAACAGCTTTTCGTACGCGCTACGGTCACTACGAGTTCCTCGTCATGTCTTTTGGTTTGACCAACGCGCCAGCTGCTTTTATGGACCTGATGAACAGGGTGTGCCGGCCGATGTTGGATAAATCAGTGATTGTATTCATTGATGACATCTTGATTTATTCAAAGAGCGAGACTGAACATGCTGGCCACATTCGCGAAGTTCTGGAGACGTTGAGAAGGGAGAAGTTGTATGCTAAATTCTCCAAGTGCGCATTCTGGTTGCGTGAAGTTCAATTCTTGGGTCACGTGGTAAATCCGGACGGGATTATGGTCGATCCGGCGAAAGTGGAAGCAGTGATGCAATGGAAGCCTCCAAAGACGCCATCCGAGATCCGCAGTTTCTTGGGTTTGGCGGGCTACTACCGAAGGTTTATCCAAGACTTTTCCAAGATTGCTTCTCCACTGACCAAGTTGACCCGAAAGGATGTGAAGTTTGTATGGGGTCAAGCTCAAGAGAAGGCGTTTGAAGAACTGAAGACGAGATTGACCCAAGCTTCAGTATTGGCGTTACCCGAGGGGAGTGAAGAGTTAGTGGTTTATTCTGATGCCTCCTACTCGGGGTTGGGGTGTGTATTAATGCAAAGGGGAAAGGTGATAGCCTATGCATTCCAACAGCTGAAAGTTCATGAGGTTAATTACCCTACTCATGACTTGGAGCTAGCAGCTGTGATTTTCGCGTTGAAGATTTGGCGGCACTATTTATACGGGACGAAGTGCACCATCTTCACGGACCACAAGAGCTTGAAGTACTTCTTCGAGCAGAAGGATCTGAATATGAGGCAGAGACGGTGGTTGGAGCTAATAAAAGACTACGATTGTGAAATCCATTACCACCCGGGCAAAGCCAACGTGGTGGCTGATGCCCTTAGCCGAAAGGAGAGGCCCGAGCCAATTCGGGTGAAGGCGTACCAGCTAATCATGACCTCTGACGTGATGAAACAAATCAGAGAGTTCCAGGATGAAGCACTGAAAGAGGATCATCTAAACTCTGAACGAATGAGAGGTCTGGTCGCAGAACTGGGTGAAAACATGTGTGGTGTCAAGACTCGATTTGGGCGAGTGTGGATTCCTCGATTCGGGGATCTACGTATGAAGATCATGGATGAAGCCCACAAGACTTGATACTCCATTCATCCCGGTGCTACCAAGATGTACCAAGACATGAAGAAAGATTATTGGTGGCCGGGTATGAAACGTGATGTGGTGGAGTATGTGAGTAAATGCCTCAAGTGTTTGCAAGTAAAGGCAGAGCACCAGAAGCCGTATGGAAAGATTCAACCGTTGGACATACCGGAATGGAAGTGGGAGCACATCACCATGGATTTTTATCACAAAGCTGCCACATACCCCGAAAGGGTATGATACGATCTGGGTGATTGTGGATCGATTGACGAAGAGTGCTCACTTCTTACCGATGCGAGAGACATATTCGTCCGAAAGGTTGGCCGATCTTTTCATCAAAGAGATTGTGACTCGTCATGGTGTATCGGTGTCGATTGTGTCTGATCGCGACACCCGGTTTACATCCAAATTTTGGAAGAAATTCCACGACGCTATGGGGACGAGGTTGCATATTAGCACGGCTTATCACCCTCAAACTGATGGTCAGTCGGAAAGGACCATTCAGACTTTGGAGGACATGCTCCGAGCATGTGTTATTGACTTCGAGGGAAGTTGGGATGACCACCTACCGTTAGTTGAATTCTCGTACAACAACAGTTATCATGCCAGTATCGGCATGCCACCCTATGAGACGCTATATGGTAGGAGATGCAGGACACCCGTTTGTTGGGGTGAAATTGGTCAGAAAGAATTGGGAAGCGTCGAGGTGGTCGAGGCTACGACTGAAAAGCTCGAAAGAATTAAAGCTTATATGAAGACGGCCAAAGACCGACAGAAATCGTATGCCGACAAACGACGCAGGCCAATTGAGTTCCAGGTGGGAGACCGGGTTATGTTGAAGGTCTCACCATGGAAGGGGATCATCCGATTCCGGAAGCGGGGTAAGTTGAGTCCGCGGTATATAGGCCCTTTCCGAATCATTGCTCGGGTAGGGGAGGTGGCCTATAAGTTGGATCTACCAGATGAACTAAGTGGAATCCACCCGACTTTCCACGTGTCTCATCTGAGGAAATGTTTGGCGGACGAAAACATGGTCGTTCCACTGGGGGACATCGAGGTAGACGAACGGCTCAACTATGTAGAGCAACCAGTGGCGATCATCGGTCGCAAAGAGAAGAGGTTAAGGAATAAAGTGGTTCCCCTTGTGCGTGTACAGTGGCGGCACAGGAAGGGATCCAAGTCAACGTGGGAAACTGAAGAAGAAATGAGGCAGCATTACACACGATTGTTCGAAGAATAACAGGTTTCGGGGACAAAACCTAAAATAAGGGGGGTGGACTTGTAACACTCGAAAGTTTGACTTTTGGTAGGTTATGCGACTGAGCCTCAGTCGCCTGGGATTTATGCGACTGGAGGTTCAACCGCATGCTATTCGGCCGATTGAAGCTCAACCGTACGATTGGAGTTCAACCGCCCGAATGAAGGACGAACCGCATGGAACACATGCGACTGGGGTCCAATCGCATGGTGTTCATGCGACTGAAGGTCCAGTCGCCCCTGGACCAGACGCGACTGAGTTGTGGGTATAAAAGAGGAGCAGCTCTCATTCTCCTCCCAACACTTAGAAATTTCAGTCGGGAAGAGCAGAGAGTGAACGAGATCAGAGAAAGAAAAGAGGGAAAGTGCTGACCGAGCTCCGAATTTGTCGAGAAGCTAATCGAATCGAAGCTCATCAACTCCTACCTGTTAATGTGAGTTCTAGAGCCCCTCATTTACATGTTTTCTAACGATTTTGGGGCTGGAAACACATAGAAACCCTATTTTTGAAATAGTGTAAATTTGACCCATTTGGGTAAATCTTGAGTAATGTGTTTATAGTAAGAATTAGGACTTGTATATGCTTGTATGATATCCTAGTATGAATCCCTGAGACTTGGGAGGGTCAATTTGGGCTGAAAATGGGTTTATGATGAGTTTGGGTGCGTTGGTTCGCGACTGCTGTTCATGAAGAACTCCAGTCGCTGCCCAGTTAGGGTTATGCGACTGAAGAGCCATTCGGTCGAATGAGGATTAGTTGATGTCCAATCGCACGATTGAGGCTCAGACGCACGATTGAGCCTCAGTCGCACGATAGGCTATGCGATTGGGGTTTCGGTCGCATAGGTCCAATCACAGGGTAGTTCAGTCGTACGGTTAAGAGTTAGTCGCATATAGCCCAGTCGTATAGTGTCTATTAGTGCGGAAGGAAGTCCAGTCGCACGATTGTATGCCCATTCGCATGACAGCCCAATCGCACGGTCCAGTCGCATGGAGGACATGCGACTGGGATAGGTTCAGTCGCCCGGACAGGGCTGATGTGAACGTATAAAGAAGTGTATGTGTGATGTATGTATGTTATGTATGATGTGGCCATGATAGATGGTGAATATTGATGATTTGTAAATACTTATGTTCCTTATGTAAATGTATGTTATCTTTTAATAACTTTACGTGAATGAATGAAAGAATGAAACGAATGTATTAAGAACGTAAAGTGAAAGATAATGAAAGAAGGAACATGATGAATGAATGCATGCATTAACGAATGAATGAATGAATGTAAGTAAGGCTTGCAAGCAAATGAAAGGAGGTGCACACCCCTGGCAGGTGTTAGCTCAACGGTGTGCGGGTTAGCTACCCCGAAGGATGCACATCGGGGTCAGTCTTTGTGATTGACCAGAAGTATGTATGGGATCCTTGCCGCTTACCCTAGGTGACTGGATCAGCATTAGTGCACAACGTTCGTGATTGATCATCACAGGTCCAGCACCCGCATTTGTGCACAATGTTCGGGGTATAGCATATGGAATTGATCCAAAAGTAAAGTGAAAAGATAAGTGGTGCATGTACCTACCCCAGGTGACTGGATCAAAATGTGTGCACAACGTTCGTGGTTGTTACCACAGGTCCAGCACCAGCAGCATGTATGATGAAAGGGGGTATTGTACATGTCACCGAATGTAATGAACGTTCGAACGAAAGTAATGAATGTATGAATGAATGTAATGAATGTTCGAATGTATGAATGAAAGTAAAGAACGTACGACAGTATGTAAAGTATGTAAGTATGAAAGTGAACGAGAATGAAGAATGGTACACGAATGAAAGTAAGTAATGAATGATGAAGATAATAATAATATTATCTACGTGTACGTATGATGTGTGAGCACATGTATGTAAGAACGGTTATAAAGATTGAAAGTATGTTTTATTATAAAACTAGAACTCACTCAGCAACGCTGACTTTTTATGTGTTTCCAGTTGGCAGGTAGTGTTGCTGAGGATGGCACGAGGCGACTACTCAGCTCTTTTGGGATGGCATTCACCTTTTGATTATGCTGCCACATCATGTGTTGTGGGCCCGTAATGCATGCAACACATCATGTTGCATGCAAGTGTGAGATTTCTTAAGAATTCCGAATAAACGGGATTACTTCAGGAATATCCTCTAAGATAAAGAAGATATTTTTGAACTTAATATCTTCTTTATGAAGAAAAATATATTTTCTTTTATTTATTTTCTTTCTATAGAGGTCGTTGTATGACCCTATGGTTGCTGAGGATTCATATAAACGAGATTACTTACGTAATCAAAGGTTTCATATGCTTCAGCAGCAATCATAGTAAAGCTAGGCAATGTAAAGAAAGCTTGTATTTTGTAATCAAGACAATAATGTAAAAGCTTTTATGATGGAATGAGAATGACGTTTATTAATTCCGATGCGTTGTTCCATTATGTTTATGATAAATGTATGTTTTATGTGTGATGACGACCAACTGTGAGGTGCCCGGTGAGCGGGGCCTTACAAATTCATACTTTTATTTGTCATGGTTATTTGTATTATTGTAAGTCTTGTATGAGATACTTATTTTGTTTACAATCATTAACTATTGCTAGCCTGCCGACGTCTTAGATCTTTGTGCCTGACAAGCCTATTTGGTGCTAAAGCCGATGTATTGCCGACTCCTGATGACGTATGCTTGTTCATCATGGGAACCAAGTACACTTACCTAATCATATAAACTTATAATCTAGTCGAGGTTTGATTGTACTATATGTGTTTTATAAACTTGCTAACTCATAACCTATGACATGAATTGCTACTTGAAATCCATGGTATATTATGTATGTGAAACCCTTGGAAACTCACCAACTTTATAGTTGACCCGTTATTTTAACATGTTTCAGGAAATGCCCATGTTTAAAGTCATCATTTGAAGCTTGCAATAAACTAGGATTTAAACCTATCTAAATGAATAAAACGATTATGTTGTGTCTTGTATTGTTTGGAACTATTTCATGTTTGAGACTTATGAATGTATTTCATTTGAAACTTATGATAATATTATTTTCATTTAAAGATAGCGTTATGTGGTTGTGAACAATCTTAACCCTCACATCTCGACGATTCCGCCGTCAAGGTTGGGGTGTGACAGTACTCTTTTTGCTTTATCTTTCACTGTCTATGTGGACTAATGAGCAATACCCTAAACTATATGCGCGGGGAAACTGGTGTTGGGCCTCTTGTCTCTCAATGGGCTATGATCTCTATACATAAGGTTGACCCAGTCACCTAGGGTATGCTGCAAAGGTCCGCCAATCTCAATTGATTGACCCTGTGTGCATCCTTTAGGGTAGCTAACCCGCATCACAGTTGAGCTAATAACAACATGGTCGTGCACCTCCTATCTGCTTGCAAGACTTTTTAATATTTTAATTAAGTTCCACTTTTCTTTATCATTACTCTTTCACTTTGTTAAGGATAATACTTGCATTTATGATCATAGTCACACCACATAAGTCACACAATAATAATCACTATGACCATAGGAACAACTGATAATAATGCAAATATATTAGCGATTAAAAACCCTAAGTCAAACATGGGTCAAACTCTAATGATTCTATTTTAGTCAAAATTTCAGAAAATATTCTAAGTGTCCTAGGCGCATGAGCACTATTCAGGCACATGAGGCCTATTTAGGCGCATGGGCACTATTTGGGTGTTTCATCACTTAGGTGTTTGGGCCATCTCAGACGCATGGGCACTATTTGGATGTTTGTTCCATACTTAGGCGTCTGAGTCTAAATCTTAGACGCATGGGCTACTGTTAAGGCGCAGGAGATTACAATTAGAAATTCTAAGGTATTTTCCAGACGGTTGGGGCACTGTTTGGGCGTTTGGTCCCTGTTTGGGCGTTTGACCTGTCTTAAAAACTTTCTAAGGCAATTTTAGGCAGTTGGGCTACTGTTTAGGCTTTTGGGCAACCTGTTTAGCATATTTCTATATTATTTCCAGTCCCAAGCATCATATCATCCTAATCTATGTTTATTAACACTTGTCTTACATGCTTATCACTTAAACAACCATAAATCATCACTATACATGCACAATTACATACAGTTACACATATAGAAACTATAAAAATCATTTTTAATACATTTTCAGCCCAAAAAGAGTTAAAACAAGTAAAATACGGGGTCTAGAACTCACCTCTGTCACTCTCAAGTCTCAAACTCCAAGTCTTGAACTTTCCAAAGAATTCAAACACCTAGTTGGATCTAAAACATACAATCCCGAACATACAAACACATAAAGCATGTAACCAAGGCTAATTCTGGCCAAGAACGACTTAGAAAAACACTAAATCTTACCTTAAACTCGGTATCTTCAAGAATCCGAGAGCTTTCTGCTCTTTCTCTCTCTACAATTCGACAGAAAGGTGAAAAGTAGCATGGCATGGGCGGCCATGTTACTTTTGTATAAAATTATATAATATTTTATACTTTGGACATTTTTAACCCCTCAACTTGGGTTAAATGGCATTTGCCACTTTTATACTTTCTTTTTACAACTTCTTAAAATATCCGGGTGTTACATAACAATTGTGAGTAGACTCTACTTGTGTTCACGGATTGATATTCAGTTCTTACCATTCTTATATTACCCTACAATAGGTGAACTTGTTTTTTGTGAGTGTAGTTTTGTATAAGTGAAAACCTATAAAACTGAATTTGTGTGAAAACTTCTATAAAAAATATATGTATACCATTCGCACGCATCAGTATATGTTTGGTTCCTAACCAAAAATCAAGTGCAACTAGGAGTATATACAATAACGCATAAGCCTGATGTGGATTACTATATCAACATGCACGTAACGTAGCCCCAAACATAAACATCAACTTTTTCTCTCCTAATCATTGGCTTTGCAATCAATTGGACATTCATTACTTATCTTAATGTAAGGCCCCGTCCCCGGGACGCTTACAGCTGGTCATCATCGCACTTAAAACACATCATTATAAAATCTTTACAAAAATCATGCAGCGGAAACTGTGAAATAACTTTTCATTTTACTATAAATGCTTTTGCAAGTTAATACAACGTTAATCAATTACAAAAATATATATTGTTGCATTACATCAAAAAAACATTATACAAAGGAATGCCATCCAAAAGAGCTAAGTAGCCACCTCGTGCCATCCTCAGCAACCTTACCTGCCAACTGGAAACACATAAAAAGTCAGAGTTGCTAAGTGAGTTCTAGTTTTATAATAAAACATACTTTACTTTCATTAAAACCGTTTCTTTACTTTTATGCTGTCATACATCATATGTACACATAGATAATATCATTATTAACTTCATCATTCGTTATCTTTGTTTCTATATAGATCTTGTCACACTTTACCCTCTTCACGGCACGTAGCCATGATTACGGAGGTCAAGTGGAAAGGATCCCGTTCCCTACTTTATCATTATACTCTTTCGTTCATTACTTTCATTCGTTCATTCTTTAACTTTCATTCTTTCATTGTACGTCGTTAACTTTCTTACTCTTTCATCTTTACTTCTTTTCTTTACTTCACCCATAAACCTTACCTTTCTGTATCGTGGTACTGGACCTAGGCCTATCATAGACCTTCTATAACGGTGCATCGCACCTCCTGGCCACATCACCTAAGGTAGAGTTTAGGGGTACCATTGCCACATGCATTATCCTTCTGTATCGTAGTACTGGGCCTAGGTCTATTATAGACCTTCTATATCGGCGCACCTCACCCTCCTGGCCACAGTACCTAGGATATGCAGCGATGGTTCTATACAATGGTTAATCCCAGTGTCAGGATTTTACCCTCTTCGTAGCACACAGCCACGATTACTGAGATCACAAGACAAGGATTCCATTTCGAGTCTGTTGTAACAACAAGGTCGCTCACCTCCTTTATTTATTTGCAAGTCTTTCTTACTATCATTCTTTATTAATGCATGCATTCATTCATCACGTTCCTCTTTCATTATCTTTCACTTTACGTTACATAATACTTTCGTTTCATTCATTAACATAACACGTAAAGCCACGGGAAAGATAAACATACATCATAATAAGGTACATAACTATACACTACAGCATTACTATACAGGGCATCACTATACATACATAACATACAACATGCATAATCATGCAACATCATCATTATCATGCCCTATATAACTTCTATGATCCCCACGGTCATCTTACATGTACCTACGGGAACTTCCACGTCAAAACTTACGTCTGCACTTCCCCCGACGGTCAGTACTTTAACTATGTCCTTTCTCGGGTACAATAGCCCTATTTGGGCGTATAGGCACCCTTCAGTCGCATGGCCTCCATCCGACACCATGCGATTGGACCTATGCAGATGAACACCTATGCGAATGAACACCCAATCGTGCGAATGGACTCTCAATCGTGCGAATGCACACTATGCAAATGGACCTCATGCGATTGGACCTCATGCGAATGAGCACCTATGCGACTGGGCTCTCAGTCGCATGACTCCCCATGCGATTGGACCCCAGTCGTGCGACTGAACCTCAATCGTGTGACTGAAGAAATGAGATAGCATTACCCGTGTTTGTTCGAGGAATGACCGGTTTTGGGGACGAAACCTATATAAGGGGGGTGGACTTGTAACACCCGGATATTTTCTTTGAAGCCGACGAAAGAAGAAAAAGAAATAAAGTCCAAAGTCGGGGACCAGACTTGCTAAAACGGGAGGAAGTTTGTAAAATGGGGGATTAAGAGGGGGAAGGCAGCCATATCCTCCCCACTCTTGTGAGAAATCAGCCAAAAGAAGAGAAAGAAGAGAGAAAGGGAGAAAAAGTGAGAAAAGGGTTGATTCGGGTTGATTCGGGCTTGGAAATCGTCGCGTAGCGAGCCAAAACGAAGCTCTTCTTCTTCTTCTTGTTTGTGTGAGTTCTAGGACCCCTCTTTTAATGGTTTTCAATTGATTTGGGGTTGGAACACATAGTAAACCCGTTTTTGTATGTGTGTGTTTGACCCATTTGGGTGTGTTTGTGTGTGATGCGTTTGGAGTATGTTTCCGAGCTTGTGTGTGTTTGAATGGTGTTATAGTATGCATTCCTAAGGTTTAGGATGGTTGATTTGGGCTTAGAATGGGTTTGGATGAGCTTGGAGGTCGAAAATGGCAGATAGGGTTCGGGATGACTTCATTCTGCACCAGTTAGGGCTGGGCGACCGGCTGGAGGCCATACGGCCGACTGGAGGGCGATTGGGGTCCAGTCGCACGACTGGGGGTCCAGTCGCACGACTGGGGGTCCAGTCGCACGACTGGGGGTCCAGTCGCACGACTGGGGGTCCAGTCGCACGACTGGGGGTCCAGTCGCACGACTGGGGGTCCAGTCGCACGACTGGGGGTCCAGTCGCACGACTGGGGGTCCAGTCGCACGACTGGGGGTCCAGTCGCACGACTGGGGGTCCAGTCGCACGACTGGGGGTCCAGTCGCATGGGGAGTCATGCGACTGAGAGCCCAGTCGCATAGGTGCTCATTCGCATGAGGTCCAATCGCATGAGGTCCATTCGCATAGTGTTCATTCGCACGATTGAGAGTTCATTCACATGAGTTAAAGTCCATTCGCACGATTGGGTGTTCATTCATATAGGTGTTCATCCGGTGTTCAGTCGCATGAAGGCCATGCGACTGAAGGGTGCCCATTCGCCCAAATAGGGTTGTTGTACCCGAGGACGAACATAGTTAAAGTATTGATTTTCAGGGGAAAGTGCAGATGTAAGTTTGACGTGGAAGTTCCCGTAGGTACACGTAAGTTGACCGTGGGGATCCTAGAAGTAATGTTGGGCATGATAATGATGAGGTTGCATGTTTATGCATGATGTATGTTATGTATGTATGAATGTATGAGATGCCCTGTATAGTAATGCTATAGTGTATATTGATGTTCCTTATTATGATGTATGTTTATCTTTCCCGTGAATTTACGTGTTGTGTTAAAGAATGAAACTAAAGTATTATGTAACGTAAAGTGAAAGATAATGAAAGAGGAACATGATGAAAGAATGCATGCATTAATAAAGAATAAGAGTAAGAAAGACTTGCAAGCAAATACAGGAGGTGAGCGACCTTGTTGTTGCAGCAGACTCGAAATGGAATCCTTGTCTTGTGACCTCAGTAATTGTGGCTGTGTGCTACGAAAAGGGTAAAATCCTGACACTGGGATTATCCATTGTATAGAACCATCGCTGCATATCCTAGGTATTGTGGCTAGGAGGGTGCGGTGCGCCGATATAGAAGGTCTATAATAGGCCTAGGCCCAGTACCACGATACAGAAGGATAATGCAAGTGTCAATGGTACACCTAAACTCTACCTTAGGTGCTGTGGCCAGGAGGTGCGATGCACCGTTATAGAAGGTCTATGATAGGCCTAGGTCCAGTACCACGATACAGAAAGGTAAAGTTTATGGGTGAAGTAAAGAAAAGAAGTAAGATGAAAGAGTGAGAAATATAAGGATGTACAAAGAATGAATGAAAGTTAAAGAATGAACGAATGAAAGTAATGAACGGAAGAGTATAATGATATAGTATGAAATGGGATCCTTGTCACTCGACCTCCATAATCATGGTTGCGTGTTGTAAAGAGGGTAAAGTGTGACAAGATCTATATAGAAACAAAAATAATGAATGATGAAGATAATAATGATATTATCTATGTGTACGTATGATGTGTGATAGCATAAAAGTGAAGAAATGGTTTTAACGAAAGTAAAGTATGTTTTATTATAAAACTAGAACTCACTCAGCAACGCTGATTTTTTATGTGTTTCCAGTTGGCAGGTATGGTTGCTGAGGATGGCACGAGGCGGCTACCCAGCTCTTTTGGGATGGCATTCTTTTGTTTAATGTTTTTGTTTTGTAATGCAAACAAACGATACTTTGTAATGACTGTTGTATTACATTGCAAAAGTATTTATAGTAAAAATGAAAAGTTATTTCACAGTTTCCGCTGCATTATCTTTGTAAATATTATATAATGATGTGTTTTATGTGCGATGATGACCAGCTGTAAGCGTCCCGGGATCGGGGCCTTACAAGTTGGTATCAGAGCCAAAGTTTAAGTGAAACGGGAAAATTTCCAAAATAAAACTTAACTTAAACTGAGAATGGGACGGAAAGGGAATGGATGCCAATCTGAGTAGCTGCGTGCCATCAGGTATTTTCTTTAATCTTAACCAGTATTATGTGCGCATGTTATGTGATTTATGTGTTGCTGGTAGATTTAGATACTTATGTAGTCAGGACAGGTAATGCTCGGAGTACGGAGAGTACAGTAAGTGGCTAATCACAACTGGCCACTGTAATTAGGGACTTACTATACTTGACATAAATTGAGCTATTCCCTTGAATGACCGTGTTGGTGTTTGAATCTTTTAGTGTGTGATAGAGGATGGCCGGTGGTAGATCATCCAAAGCCTCACGTGGTGGACTTGGTGTTGCATTGCGGCCCAAAAGTGGCAGACCTAGAGTTGAGAAGGTGGTTCCTGAGGGACCCGAGACCCCTCATCCGGAGGGTGGTGATGAGAGTGCAAATTTGAGGGCCTCGGTGAAAGAGGCGGTGGTTGAAGAAGTGCATCAGGTCATGCAGACAATTTTACCGTCTGTGGTGACCGAAGTGATTAAGGCGGTACGGGAAGGAGAAAGGAAAGAGAGGAGCCGGTACTCGGGAGGACAGGAGCAAACGGAGACTGAAACAATTCCCTCCGATAATGAGGAGGAAGAGGAGGAGCCTGTGCAGGAGTCAGCACGAGGCTATAACTACGGGGCATTTTAAAGGTGTAAGCCCCCTACTTTTGATGGAAACGGTACTGCTGCTGCTCACCGATGGGTGAGGGAAATGGAAGCTGTTCTGAATATCAGCGAGTGCCGGGAGGATCAAAAGGTGAAGTTTGCTGCCCATTCTTTTGTGGACTCGGCTCTGTGCTGGTGGGACAATATATTCCAAGCCGAGGGTAGCAGGGCTATTGGGAGGATGAGATGGTCGAAGTTGAAGAAGTTAGTTATTGAGGAGTTCTGTCCTCACCGGGAGATGGATAAGGTTGAGAGGGAGTTCCTACAGCTGGAGGCGGGAACCATGACACACTAACAGTACACCACAAAGTTCAACGAGATGGCACGTCTGGTGCCGGATCAGGTGATGCCTCTGTCATGAAAGATTAAGAGGTACATTCAGGGTTTGCCAGCGGATGTTCGCAGGCATATGATAGCTGCCCGACCGAGCACGTTTAGGTCGGCGGTGGACTTGGCGGGAAGACTGTATGATGAAAGGGCTGTAGTGGTGGTGACTGAAGGTAGTCGGAAGGGTGGTGGTGATAAGAACTAGAATGGGAAGAGGTTTGGTAGGGGTAATACCTCGACGAGTAATAAGAACGCACGGGTGGATGACCGCCGTGTGGTCACATCGGGTGCGGGTACGAAAAAGTGCGGTAAGTGTGGGAGAGAGCATAGTGGGGAATATAGACTGGGGTTGAACGTGTGCTTCAGATGTGGGAAACCGGGGCATATAGCTAAGGACTGTCGTGGGATCCGACGCTATAACTATGGCGTGGAGGGCCATGTAACTAAGGATTGTAAGAAGCCAAGGGTTGAAAGTTCCGGGGTGAAGAGGACGGGGAGTGAAGGACCGAGGGCGAGCGCCAGGGCATTCACTATGACACAAGAGGAGGCTAGGACGGACCCTGATGTTGTGTCCGGTACGTTTCTGGTGAACCAAACTTTAGCTTCTGTGTTGTTTGATTCGGGTGCCAGTAGAAGTTTTATTTCTACTGCTTTATATGCTAAACTGCCTGTTAATAGTAAATGTCTTGAGGCGCCATTTGATGTAGAAACTGTCATAGGTAAGTCTACCAGGATTTCAGAGATGATTGAGGGTTGTGATGTGGAATTAGAGGGTCATAAATTTCCGGTTAGACCATTTATGATGACCTTAGGTGGTTTCGACTTGGTTCTTGGAATGGATTTGTTGGTGGACTTCGAGGCGAATATAGTGTGTCGAAAGAAGATGATTCGTTTGATAGCGCCTGACGGGAGTTCGGTAACTGTTTATGGGGATCGGGTCACGACGATTCCGAAAGTGATCTCAATGGCGGTGGCGGGAAAGTATATGAGGCATGGATGTAGCGCCTACGTGTGTTATGTAAAGGATGTGGAAACGCCTACACCACAACTATCAGATGTTCCGGTTGTGTGTGACTTTCCAGATGTGTTTCCAGAAGACTTATCATGGGTGACACCTGACTGAGAGATCGAGTTTTAGATTGATCTGATATCGGGTGCCCAACCTGTTGCCAAGGTACCATATCGTTTGGCTCCGACTGAGATGAAAGAGTTGATGGAGCAGTTGTAAGAGCTACTTGATAAGGGGTTCATTAGACCGAGTATCTCTCCTTGGGGTGCACCGATCTTATTTGTAAAGAAAAAGGATGGTAGTATGAGGATGTGTATAGACTACCGCGAGCTGAATAAGTTGGCAGTGAAGAATCGGTACCCGTTACCAAGGATAGATGATTTGTTCGATCAGCTTCAAGGTGCCAGTTGGTTTTCAAGGATAGATCTTCGATCTGGCTACCATCAGCTAAAGGTGAAAGAGCAGGATATTCCTAAAATAGCTTTTCGCACGCGCTACGGTCACTACGAGTTTCTTGTCATGTCTTTTGGTTTGACCAATGCGCCAGCTGCTTTTATGGATCTGATGTACCGAGTGTGTCGGCCAATGTTGGATAAATAAGTGATTGTGTTTATTGATGATATCCTGATTTATTCAAAGAGCGAGATAGAGCACGCCAGTCACATTCGAGAGGTGTTGGAGACGTTAAGAAGGGAGAAGTTGTATGCCAAGTTCTCTAAGTGCGCGTTCTGGTTGCGCGAAGTCCAATTCTTGGGTCACGTGGTGAAGCCGGAGGCTATTATGGTGGATCCGGCATAGGTGGAAGCGGTGATGAAATGGAAGTCTCCAAAGACGCCATCCGAGATTCGCAGTTTCTTGGGTTTGGAGGGCTACTACAGAAGATTCATCCAAGACTTTTCCAAGATCGCTTCTCCACTAACCAAGTTGACCCGTAAGGATGGAAAGTTTGTATGGGGTCAAGCTCAAGAGAAGGCGTTCGAGGAATTGAAAACGAGATTGACCCAAGCTCCTGTTTTGTCATTACCCGATGGAAGTGAAGATCTGGTGGTTTATTCTGATGCTTCCTACTTGGGGTTGGGGTGTGTGTTAATGCAAAGGGGAAAAGTTATAGCCTACGTATCCCGACAGTTGAAAGTTCATGAGGTTAACTATCCTACTATGACTTGGAGCTAGCAGCCGTGGTCTTTACACTAAAAATTTGGAGGCACTATCTCTACGGGACGAAGTGCACCATTTTCACTGACCACAAGAGCTTGAAGTACTTCTTCGAGCATAAGGACTTGAACATAAGACAGAGGAGATGGTTGGATCTCATAAAAGATTATGATTGTGAGATCCATTATCATCCGGATAAAGCCAACATGGTGGTGGATGCCCTTAGCCGAAAGGAAAGACCCGAGTCGATTCGGGTGAAAGCGTACCAGTTGATTATGACCTCTGATGTGATGAAGCAGGTCAAGGAGTTTCAAGCTAAGGTGTTGAAGGAAGATCATCTTAACTCTGAAATAATGAGAGGTCTGGTTGCAGAGTTGGGTGAAAACACATTTGGTGTTATTTGGACGAATGTGAATTCCTCGTCTTGGGGATCTACGAGTGAAGATTTTGGATGAAGCTCACAAGACTCGATACTCTATTCATCCCGGTACTACAAAGATGTACCAAGACATGAAGAAAGATTATTGGTGGCCGGGTATGAAGCGTGACGTGGTGGAGTATGTGAGTAAGTGCCTTACTTGCTTGCAAGTGAAGGCCGAGCATCAAAAGCCGTATGGGAAGATCCAACCTTTGGATATACCGGAATGTAAGTGGGAGCACATCACCATGGATTTTATTACGAAGCTGCACGTACTCCGAAAAGGTATGATGCTATATGGGTGATTGTTGACCGCTTGATGAAGAGTGCTCACTTCCTACCGATGCGCGAGACATATTCATTCGAGAGGTTGGCGGATCTTTTCATTAAGGAGATTGTGACTCGTCATGGTGTGCCAGTGTCTATTGTATCTGATCGTGACACCTGGTTTACATCCAAATTCTGGAAGAAATTCCATGATGCGATGGGACGAGGTTACACATTAGCACGGCTTATCATCCCTAGACTGATGGTCAGTCAGAAAGGACCATTCAGACATTAGAGGACATGCTTCGAGCATGTGTGATTGATTTTGGGGGAAGTTGGGATGACCACTTACCGTTAGCTGAATTCTCATACAATAACAGCTATCATGCCAACATTGTTATGCCACCTTATGAGATGCTATACGGTAGGAGATGCACACCCGTATGTTGGGGTGATATTGGTCATAAAGAGTTAGGGAGCGTTGACGTGAGGTCGAAGTCTCAATCAAATTTAAAACCAAATACTACTAATTAGCTAGCGGTAAGTGGGTTATCAAACACAGGGAGTTTGTGAAATATGTGTTTATCTTATAATCATGTAAATAAACTACAATTGCCTTAAAATGCAAAAATTCAATATCAAGAATTGGATTGTTTTGGTTTAAGAACTAATAGTAACTAAATAGATTGCAAATCAAAACATACTTTTGTAACAGATTAAGAACAAGTGACCACCCTAGATTTCAGGTTTTAATCCACACTTATGTTTATGCTTACTAGAAAGAACCACATAGACATGGTTCGTGCTTGAATAGTCGTTTTTGATGAAAGAGAACTAAGTACTCGGATTGTAAAATGCGAGGTTGTTACTCGATGATCAATTGACAATTATCCAACCTTAATCCCTCCCATGATATCTCGATTTCCCATGGCACTAAGAACGTATGGTTTGGGTTAACATCAAACAACAATCAACAACTTACAAACAAATATCCAAACATCATAATAACTCAAACAAACATTCAAAGTTATCATTCTAGAAATTCAAGCACAAACATAGTGTTTCAAAAGCAAACCTTACATCTAGGATGATCACCACAAGTTTAGCCAAGCATGACTTGAATCTTCATCCTCACACAATGGTTCATGTTCAAAGGAATTGACAACCCAAATCAATTGTTTTGCAATCTTTTTAAACCAACAAGAACAGCCAAGATCCTACTCTTTCTGCCCCAAAAGTCGTCAGATCCAGATAATATGGAAAAAGGCACCACTCAAACCATTTTAATATGTTTATTGCACTTTTTCCGTCACTTCTACCGTAACTTACGGTAGCCACCGTAAGTTACGGTAGCCACAAAAGTGCTACGGTGGTTTTCTTCTGTGTTACGGTGGGAGATTCAGGATTTCAGAGCCACCATAACTTACGGTGGCTACCATAAGTTACGGTGGAGCCACCATAACTTACAGTGGCTACCATAAGTTACGGTGGAGCCCTGAATGTTTTGTTTCTTCTCTTCTTCTTTCTACGCATGTCCACTCCGTTCCATGCTAAGCAGCGTTTTATCCATTTTAGCTCCCAAACATACCTGAAACATAAGCAACTGTAGTTATCTAATTCAAGATAATTACACGATTAAATGAGAGATAAATTCGTCTTTTAACATTATGAAGGGTGTCCTATGGACCACCCATCACATCCCCACACTTAACCGTTGCTTGTCATAAGTGACGCATCATGACAAACTCAAACTCTTGACAACAAACAACACTGCAAACAACAAGCAATAATCACGCCTACAACTCCCGTTTAGCCCCGAGTACACTCTCACCACTACTCACACAACCACCCCTCACTATAATCATTCCTCTCAGTTAAATTTAAGTTCTAGCAAAATGAGCTAGTGTACACTCAAGCATATGAGGATCAAACAACCATAAGCTCGCACGACCATCGAGCCTCCACCAATTATTAAACACACATACGGGTTAAGAGGTCTTCCACGGTTGTAATGGAGCTAGGCTCAAGGTGAGGAATGGGAAATATTTCGTAGTGACTTAATGATCCAACCCGATTTCACTTATTTTTGCACGCCCATTTCAACTTATTCAATTCTCCTCTTTTTTTGAGTACTTTTTTTAATCGTTGTCATCCTTCAACGACCACGCTTATTCATTCGACCTCTCTCTTTTTTTTCTTCTTTTTCTTTCACCTTTTTTATATATTTTTTTTCATTTTTTTTCTTGTCACCTGGGTTGTATCATAAGGGTTACATTTAGGAATGAGGGCTAAGGGTTAGAAATGATAGGCCTTAAGCTCAAAGTGACTACTAATGAACCAAACCCCGCCCCTCTCACACCAGGCTCATATATATAATGCATGAGGCCCCAACCCCCCAAATTTCCACACTCACACTCATCCAGACGAGGCCACCCTAGTTGCCTCTATTGTCCCCATATATGTGTTCATTATGGTCTTGGGACGTATCGATCATGTGAGTTCTAGAGTCTCACCACACAAATGCTACCCTCAAATTATCAAATGATTCAAACGTGTGGCCAAACCTCCCCATGGGAAGTGTATGGGTGTCGGTCAATTGTGTGAGTCAACCTAAATGTACCTGGGGAAAACACTTCCTCCAACCCTTGTTTGCTTGTGTTTTCTCATCAAATAACCCTTTTTTTTTTTGAAAAAGCTAAAAAAATAACACAAATGCTAAAAATTAAAAATTCCCCTCATCCCCACACTTGGGATACATTGTCCCCGATGTATGGTTTTGAAAGGAACAAAATAAACAAAACAAAGACTCAAAAAGTTGAAAATATTTTTTTGTTTTTATGACACTAACACCTCCTTAATTCAACCCGACACATAAACATATCATAAGCTCCACCCTACCACCCAACCGAACTACTCAACAGAAAACAAGAAACAAACTGTACAAGAGAAGATGCAACCTGAATAGCTTGACTTATGGTGGCCTTGTGGGATGTTTCAACTCTTACTGGGAAACTAGACACCTTCCCGCATCCCTACACTTGTGAAACAAGTGTGCTGCATCCAGTCTTCTTCCCTTCACTATCCATCTCAGTTTCTTCAACCGTCTTCTCCACCTTCTTTTTCTTCGCTCTTCTCTTTCTCTTTCTCTTCTTTTCTTTAGCTGCAACCTCTTTCACTTCCTTTAACATGTCAACAGCAAAACATGCTTCCTTGATGGAAGGGTTAGTAACAATAGAAAACATATTTAAGTTCAAAACCTTCTCACCAAAATTCATGTTCACCATTCCTAGCTCACAATCTAGGACTGCCTGTGCAGTAGCTAGAAACGGCCTACCCAAGATGACTGAATGTGGTGCATTCTTAATAGAAGAAGTGTAATCCAGTACCAGAAAATCCACTGGGCAGTAGCAATCTCTCACCTTTACAATAATATCTGTTAGCATACCCCTGGGCCTAATAGGTGTTTGGTTAGCCAACATTATTAGGGTATCAATATATTTCAATGGACCAAAATCAAATTTGTCATATAAATGCCCAGGGAGGATGCTAACACATGCTCCTAGATCTAAAAGTGCCCGGTCAATTTTAAGGTATCCTATATGAATTGGAATCAAGGGCACTCCTGGATCTGGGAGTTCTAGGGGTAATTTATCTAACAAAGGAACACTTACCTGAGATGTGAATTCCAAAGCATTAATCTGTACTTGTTTTGAGCTCTTGGAACTAGATTGGTGATTAGGATTCACCACAGTATCACTTGGCAACCCTCCTTTGTTCTTCTTTAAGTTTGCTACTTCTGTTGCGAGTTGGCCCATTTGGATGCTCAAAGATTGAATGGCCTTGTCATGAATTTCATCTTTTTGGGCCCGAGCATCATCCAACTGATTTCTCTTTTGCATCTCCTGTTGCATCATCATAAGAATATCCATAACTTCATTCACGCTTGAAGTAACATGACCAGATGAACCACCTTGCTCATTACCCGATTGCTGGGATTGCCTTTGAAAACCTTGATTGTTCCCACCCCAGTAATTGCCTTGACTATTGAATTGTTGGCGAGGCACATAGTTACCTTGGGTGTTTCCTTGAAAATTGGGGTTGGATTGATTGGCCGGATTCCCATAACTGAAGTTGGGATGATTTCTCAAACCGGGATGGTAGGTATTTGAATTCATGTTGTAATTTCTTCCACCAAACCCCTGACCTTGAATAGCATTCACTTCCCCACTTGTTCAAAAGTTACCATGCAAGAATCCACAGTATGCCCCAACTCATTGCAATTTGTACAAACATTGTAAACTTGATTTGTAGCTTGTACATTACCATCATCCACCGCATGAACTGGAGCTCTTGTAATGACCGGCCGTGCTCGTCTTGCTGATTGAGCCTTCCTCTTTGATGTAACCGCCATTTGTTCCAAAAATGCCCAATCGTCTTGTTCATAATTTGTACCAAATGTACCATTTGTGATAGAAATTAAATCCCGGGCATCTTCAGAATGGAGCCCCTCGTGAAAAGCGTTCAACAACTCCCATAACAAAATTCCATGATGAGGAAAATTCTTGATCATCAAGTTAAACCGCTCAAAAGCCTCATGAAACAATTCACCTTGTTGTTGTTAGAAGCCTCTCAAGCTTCTCCTATCATCATTAGTCTTTTGGGCTGTGAAAAACTCTTCTAAAAACCTTTGTTGCATCTCAGCCCATGTGTAAATTGAACCAGATGGCAAAGTATAGAACCACCTCTTTGCCTTATCCTCCAATGAAAACTGAAACAACACCAACTTGACATCATCCGCAGAAAATCCTTGACCACCAATTGTGTTACAAATTGAGTCGTAAGCTTCCAAATGAAAATAGGGTTCTTTCGTTGCTAACCCTTTGTATTTTGGAAAACTTTGAAGTGAGTTTGTTCGGACTTCAAACGTTCTCCCTTGATTGTTTTGAGGAATGACCACTGGTGATGGATTATTTGTGATGATTAGACGAAAGTGTGCCTCAATACCCCTAGCAGTGTCCCAATTATGCCTTCGTGGAACACCTAACCTAACTCTTGGTCGCTGAGGACCCATTGGTCTTTGAACTTGTGGTCTCGGAGGCACGAATTGCTAAAACAGTGGTTGAAAGATTGCTCCCCCATGTTGTGGAGGAATCTACCCTTGAAATTGTAGCCTCACTTGGGGTTGTATTTGTTGTGGTATAATTTGTTGCTGCACAACTTGTGGTTGTGGTCTCCCATATCCTTGCATATCTTGTCCTTGACTGTAAGCATAATTTCCTTGATCAGCATCTCCTTCGTACGTATACCCTTCTTCCTCATATCTCCTAAATTCATCACCATAACCACCATCAACACCAGCTCCTCCTGCTCCCGAGGTTTGTACAACTTGATGTTGTTGGTATTGTGTATCCGGTTGCATCTGAGAGGTAGGGGGAGTATGAAATATGGATGGGTTGGATTGATATGGTTGTGGTGATGGTACTGGTTTAGACGATGATGATTGATCGGTTGTTAGGAAGAAATATGAAAAGGGCGGAATGGGTGCTGATGGGTCAAAGCTAAAAGAATGTTCGGTTTGGGTACTTGTAGGTAATGGGGTATGGGTTGGTTTAGTCTCAGGTGGTACTGTAGGATTGGGTAAAGGCTCGGATGGTGTTGTTTGATCCGTAGTAGGAGGCGGTGAAAGCGGATCCATTGTGTTCCGTGATGTAACGGGTGATGTAGGTGCTATTGGTGAACCACTGATTTTGTTTTGTCGATGTAATACTCTGTTTCTACGAGCTGCTCGCTCAATTTCTGGATCAAACACTAATGGTGATGATGAGCTCGAGTTTCTGGTATGCATACACCTGAAACAAAAACCTGCACACTACACAAAACCAGCGTAACACCAAAATAACAAAACAAACTAATAAGCAAACACACGTTGCGCATAACTCCCCGGAAACGGCGCCAAAAATTTGACGTGAGGTCGAAGTCTCAATCAAATTTAAAACCAAATACTACAAATTAGCTGGCGGTAAGTGGGTTATCGAACACAGGGAGTTTGTGGAATATGTGTTTATCTTATAATCATGTAAATTAACTACAATTGCCTTAAAATGCAAAAATTCAATATCAAGAATTGGATTGTTTTGGTTTAAGAACTAATAGTAACTAAATAGATTGCAAATCAAAACGTACTTTTGTAACAGATTAAGAACAAGTGACCACCCTAGATTTCAGGTTTTAATCCACACTTATGTTTATGCTTACTAGAAAGAACCACATAGACATGGTTCGTGCTTGAATAGTCTTTTGTGATGAAAGAGAACTAAGTACTCGGATTGTAAAATGCGAGGTTGTTACTCGATGATCAATTGACAATTATCCAACCTTAATCCATCCCATGATATCTCGATTGCCCAAGGCACCAAGAACGTATGGTTTGGGTTAACATCAAACAACAATCAACAACTTACAAACAAATATCCAAACACCATAATAACTCAAACAAACATTCAAAGTTATCATTCTAGAAATTCAAGCACAAACATAGTGTTTCAAAAGCAAACCTTACATATAGGATGATCACCACAAGTTTAGCCAAGCATGACTTGAATCTTCATCCTCACACAATGGTTCATGTTCAAAGGAATTGACAACCCAAATCAATTGTTTTGTAATCTTTTTAAACCAGCAAGAACAGCCAAGATCCCACTCTTTCTGCCCCAAAAGTCGTCAGATCCAGATAATATGGAAAAAGGCACCACTCAAACCATTTTAATATGTTTATTACACTTTTTCCATCACTTCTACCGTAACTTACGGTAGCCACCGTAAGTTATGGTAGCCACAAAAGTGCTACGGTGGTTTTTTTTGTGTTACGGTGGGAGATTCAGGATTTCAGAGCCACCATAACTTACGGTGGCTACCATAAGTTACGGTGGAGCCACCATAACTTACGGTGGCTACCATAAGTTACGGTGGAGCCCTGAATGTTTTGTTTCTTCTCTTCTTCTTTCTACGCATGTCCACTCCGTTCCATGCTAAGCAGCGTTTTATCCATTTTAGCTCCCAAACATACCTGAAACATAAGCAACTGTAGTTATCTAATTCAAGATAATTACACGATTAAATGAGAGATAAATTCGTCTTTTAACATTATGAAGGGTGTCCTATGGACCACCCGTAAAGCGTCGAAGTGATCGAGGCTACGACTGAAAAGCTAGAAAGGATCAAGGCCTTCATAAAGGCAGCCAAAGATAGACAGAAGTCGTATGCTGATAAACGACGCAGGCCGATTGAGTTCCAGGTGGGTGACCGGGTTATGTTGAAGGTCTCACCTTGGAAGGGTATCATTCGGTTCAGAAAGCGGGGCAAGTTGAGCCTGAGGTACATAGGCCCTTTCCGAATCATTGCTCGAGTAGGAGAGGTGGCCTATAGATTAGAGTTACCAGATGAGTTGAGTGGAATTCACCCAACGTTCCACGTATCTCATCTAAGGAAGTGTTTGGCGGATGATGATATGATTGTTCCACTGGAGGATATCAAAGTAGACAAGCGGCTCAATTATGTGGAGAAACCAGTGGCGATCATCAATCGAAAAGAGAAGAGGCTGAGAAATAAAGTGGTTCCTCTTGTGCATGTACAGTGGAAGCACAGGAAGGGATCCGAGTCAACGTGGGAAACCGAAGAAGAAATGAGATAGCATTACCCGTGTTTGTTTGAGGAATGACAGGTTTTGGGGACGAAACCTATATAAGGGGGTAGACTTGTAACACCCGGATATTTTCTTTGAAGTCGACGAAAGAAGAAAAGGAAATAAAGTCCAAAGTCGGGGGACCAAACTTGCCAAAACGGGAGGAAGTTCGTAAAATGGGGGATTAAGAGGGGGAGGGCAGCCATATCCTCCCCACTCTTGTGAGAAATCAGCCAAAAGAAGAGAAAGAAGAGAGAAAGGGAGAAAAAGAGAGAAAAGGGTTGATTCGGGTTGATTCGGGCTTGGAAATCGTCGTGTAGCGAGCCAAAATGAAGCTCTTCTTCTTCTTCTTGTTTGTGTGAGTTCTAGGACCCCTCTTTTAATGGTTTTCAACTGATTTGGGGCTGGAACACATAGTAAACCCGTTTTTGTATGTGTGTGTGTTTGACCCATTTGGGTGAGTTTGTGTGTGATGCGTTTGGAGTATGTTTCCGAGCTTGTGTATGTTTGAATGGTGTTATAGTATGCATTCCTAAGGTTTAGGATGGTTGATTTGGGCTTAGAATGGGTTTGGATGAGCTTGGAGGTTGAAAATGGCAGATTGGGTTCGGGATGACTGCATTCTGCACCAGTTAGGGCTGGGCGACCGACTGGAGGCCATACGGCCGACTGGAGGGCGATTGGGGTTCAGTCGCATGATTGAGGTTCAGTCGCACGACCGGGGTCCAGTCGCATGGGGAGTCATGCGACTGAGAGCCCAGTCGCATAGGTGCTCATTCGCATGAGGTCCAATCGTATGAGGTCCATTCGCATAGTGTTCATTCGTATGATTGAGAGTTCATTCGCACGAGTTAAAGTCCATTCACACGATTGGGTGTTCATTCGCATAGGTGTTCATCCGTATAGGTCCAATCGCATGGTGTTCAGTCGCATAGAGGCCATGCGACTGAAGGGTGCCCATTCGCCCAAATAGGGTTGTTGTACCCGAGGACGAACATAGTTAAAGTACTGATTTTCGGGGGAAAGTGCAGATGTAAATTTGACGTGGAAGTTCCCATAGGTACACGTAAGTTGACCGTGGGGATCCTAGAAGTAATGTTAGGCATGATAATGATGAGGTTGCATGTTTATGCATGATGTATGTTATGTATGTTGTATGTTATGTATGTATGACGATGCCCTGTATAGTAATGCTATAGTGTATATTGATGTTCCTTATTATGATGTATGTTTATCTTTCCCGTGACATTACGTGTTGTGTTAAAGAATGAAACTAAAGTATTATGTAACGTAAAGTGAAAGATAATGAAAGAGGAACATGATGAAAGAATGCATGCATTAATAAAGAATGAGAGTAAGAAAGACTTGCAAGCAAATACAGGAGGTGAGCGACCTTGTTGTTGTAACAGATTCGAAATGGAATCCTTGTTTTGTGACCTCGGTAATCGTGGCTGTGTGCTACGAAAAGGGTAAAATCCTGACACTGGGATTATCCATTGTATAGAACCATCGCTGAATATCCTAGGTACTGTGGCCAGGAGGGTGTGGTGCGCCGATATAGAAGGTCTATAATAGGCCTAGGCCCAGTACCACGATACAGAAGGATAATACATGTGGCAATGGTACACCTAAACTCTACCTTAGGTGTTGTGGCCAGCAGGTGCGATGCACCGTTATAGAAGGTCTATGATAGGCCTAGGTCCAGTACCACGATACAGAAAGGTAAAGTTTATGGGTGAAGTAAAGAAAAGAAATAAAGATGAAAGAATAAGAAAGTTAAGGATGTACAAAGAATGAATGAACGAATGAAAGTAATGAACGGAAGAGTATAATGATATAGTATGAAATGGGATCCTTGTCACTCGACCTCCGTAATTATGGTTGCGTGCCGTGAAGAGGGTAAAGTGTGACAATATCTATACAGAAACAAAAATAACGAATGATGAAGATAATAATGATATTATCTATGTGTACGTATGATGTGTGATAGCATAAAAGTGAAGAAACGGTTTTAATGAAAGTAAAGTATGTTTTATTATAAAATTAGAACTCACTCAGCAACGCTGACTTTTTATGTGTTTCCAGTTGGCAGGTAAGGTTGCTGAGGATGGCACGAGGCGGCTACCCAGCTCTTTTGGGATGGCATTATTTTGTTTAATGCTTTTGTTTTGTAATGCAAACAAACGATACTTTGTAATGAGTGTTGTATGACTTTGTAAAAGTATTTATAGTAAAAATGAAAAGTTATTTCACAGTTTCCGCTGCATGATCTTTGTAAAGATTATATAATGATGTGTTTTATGTGCGATGATGACAAGCTGTAAGCGTCCCGGGATCGGGGCCTTACATTTTTGCTCACTCGAACCAACCCGAACCAACTTTTCTTCCTCTTTTCTTCCTTTCTCTCTTCTATTCTCTTGTTTGGCTGAAATTTATGGGTGTGGGGAGAGGGTAAGGACTGCCCTCTCCCTTAAATACCCCCACTCACCCGGCTTTCTTTCGTTGGCGAGTTTGGTCCCTCGACTTTGGACTTTATTTCTTTTCTTCTTTCGTCATTTTTAAAATAGATAAATAACCGGGCGTTACACTTAACAACAATAATATGTGAATGAACATATGATATTCACTACTTATTCCAATAATTATTAGTAAATTGGGATTAATTTCATCATTATTTCCAAAATAAATATGTTATTCTGGAATAATTTTCTTGCTATCTTATTAGCTAAGACACATATCATGTAAACTTCAAGTTGCTAATTTGATAACCATTTAGACAATGCATCGTTTTAAGACACTAAATGGTGTACTCATTATGATCTGTACATATTTTTATTATTTTTAAAATATTTAAGAATTCACACCCTACTTTAGTTGGTAAATAACTAACTTCTATTGTGAGCAAACATTACACGTATAATTTATCAATTTGAAGAATCCTTAATTCTTGAATACATTTCATATTATCATTGACTCGGATGGTCTAATGACCTCGGTCATGTCAATAAAATATTCATGTTCACAAACTTATAGTTTATGATCATATATCTTTTAATTGTGTTTGTTTAATATACAATATAATAACACAATAATATTCTACTATTATTTCAAACATATTGTTTCCATATGTTATTCTTATAAAATCACTCATTTAGTAGATTATATGAGAAGTGATTAAGGTCATAGTTTATCTTTTCTAAAATCTTTCAACTTGATGTAGATTATAATGAGCTTTAGAAAGTATGATACATGAGGTGTAATTTCTTTACATAAAATTATTCCAATAAATTAGTGGATTGTTTACTATAAGCAAACATATATTTAATCATTCACACGATTGATAATAAAACACAAGCTAGTCTTTTAGTTTTCCTTATTTAATATGTTATAATAAATAATATATAACATATAAAATTACATATAGGCCTTAAAGTTAAAATCATATGATTTTCAGCATTACAATAACCAGCATACATACAAGTTATATTCTTATAATATGTTAGAAATAACAACTATTAAGTCACACGTTCCATCATCATTTAACATGTTGAAGATAAAAAATTATATTCATTGTTATAATCTCCTTAATAAAATTGCATTTGTGAATTCTTGCAATAAAAAGCACCATGTATCATTTTTAATGTGTTTTGATCGTATTATATATTCTTATGAGAAACGTAACACACTATAATATACTATGCATATAATTTGTTTAAATCAAATGAACTTAAAAATCAATCAAGTGGTATATTCTTTTTTTTTGTTATATAATATTATAATCGATAATAATATATGGTTGAGTAAGGTGACTATTCAAAGATAACTTTTAGTCTATCTTGACACTTTACAAATATGTCATGTTTAGTTACCTGTAGAAATATTACAAATCTTAAATCAAGTTAACGACATAAGTTACAATTTAATTTAATAACGATATAAAATTCATGAGCTCATAACATGATAACCAATTCACGATTTGTATTTATTCTATATTATCTTAATTTCAAAGTATTCACAATCAGCCAACAAGTTCAACATACAAAAACAAACAAATTCAATCTCCCTATATGACTTTAAATCACTATTATTTTTTATACTACAATTGTTTTATGTACTATTTTGTTAAACATACATAGCATGATAGTTTATTCAATTAGACGTTGATAAATCAAGTTATCATATTTTTAATATATTTAGAAAGTGAACTGACATTATAATAGTATCATACATTTCAAAAATATTATGAAAAAACAACTGTAACAATTATAATGTAAGTAATCTTGATAACACTCATTTAATGTTGATTTCATAAATCAATTACAAATCAAGTAATACATGTATAATATATGTAACCATTATTTTAATGTAATTAATAGAATAATTATCACATTTGAAACTACCATGCATTGGTATTGAATTATTGTGAATACGAAACATCATAGTTATCTACCTATTCTAAAAAAAGGGTAACTAGGGATACCACATGGCAACACCACATAACTAGGGATGCCACATGGCAACACCACATTCATTTTTAATAAAATTTTCCAGCTTCTCTCTCTTATTAAATAACTCCATTAATTACTAATTATATTATTGAATTCTTTTTTGATTAAAAATTAGTTTTAGAAAAATTTAGAAATAGATACTTTTTGATTTTTATTTCTAGAGAAAACAAATTTTTATTAAAACAAATTTTCTAAGACATCATACTTTTTTTAAACACAAAATATTTTAAATTTTATATTTTTAACATGTTTTTAAGCGAAATGTTTAATTTATTTTTTTGAAAAAATAAAAAATTTAAAAACAAAAATTTTAAAAGTTGATGTTATTGTTTTATTACTTATATTCCTTACTCATATATAATTTAAATCATATATTATTTTATAATTAAATAAAATTTATTCTATTTAATATTATTTATTCAACTCGTGTAATACACGGGTTCACTAAAGCTAGTTAGTTTATAATAAATTAATACTAAAACCATAATACTTTTCTTTTTTTTATTAGTTACTTTTTATAACAAAGAATTTAGTAAGAAATTTACTAGATACATAATACTTTCAATATTATGGTATGTAAAAATATACTTAATATCAAAAATCCTTTTCAAGAAACATACATCAACTTCATGGAGAAACGCATATATGTTTCTTTTATGCGGGTTGAAAATCCTTATTAGTAATTTTATTTTATTTAATAGCGAAGATGACAATTTTAACAAATATAAATCTTTCTTTATTCAAGAATGTATTATTAATATATACATAAAGATAATAGCTGATAGTTAAGATTATAATAGAAGAATGAGAAATAAATAACCATGGTCGGGAAAGCATCTATCAAAGGATTATCGGAAATAGCCGATTGACCTCCCTATCTAAATCCTCTCCCAATCCCCTACTGCACGTATCCTTCTCATTATCACTTTTGGGTTTTACACTTCTATCCTATCGTTCCTTCCTTCCCCATCCCACCAAAATTGAAAACATAGATAAATCTTTTTTATAAACACGCCCTATATTTTTAAGGGACCTAAGCCTTATGTAAGGCCCCGAACCCGGAACACTCACAGTTAATTATTCATAGCATAAAACATTTATAAACACGATATTTTCAACAGATTTCATAATTTGTCATTTAAAATAAGACTTTACTCAAACATCGTGTCATTTCATTTAAACATCAGAAGTGTATTAATGTAAACTTCATTCCTAAAATTGTAGATGCTGCTTAGCTATCCTAGTAGCTTTTAAATCCATGTTTGCATCTCCTCAACATGACAACTATTATGTATACAAAGTTGAGATCTACTTATAATAAAATACTTTTCTTTCATAATAACCATTGCCCTTTTATACGTGTGCATATATCAATACATACATATCAATATGTTTATTTCATTATCTTCCATCATCATTCATTCATTTATTATATATCACTGTAACGAATCGGTGCCATATGCTTGACCCCCACCTAAGTTATGAGACTGATCACAATCTCAAGGCCAAGCGACAAAGATTCCATTCTGTTCATGGTCGATCACAAGGATCCGACCCCTATGAGTATCCCTTTTTGGCTATTAAAGCCACCCATAATTGAGCTAACAACCTATTGGTTGCGAACCCCCATTCATATCTCAAGGATTAGACCGCTGTGTGTATTCTTCTGGGCTAGCTAAGCCGCACATCAGTTGAGCTAACAACCCACATGAGATTGTGAACCTCCATACATTTTGTTTGCTAGACTTTCGTTCATTAATTACGTTTCACTTTTCATTATCGTTATCTTTTACTTTCATTACATAATATTTTACTTATAGTAGTATATATCACACCAAGTAAGAATTTACAAAGTCATAACACATATCGCTTACAAAGTCACACGAGAACTAAGCCAAACGTGACAACTTAACCTCACGCGAGAACATTACCAAGGTCAAACCCTTGCACGCCAAGTTACCCTTACGTGAGAACTTACATGTCGTGCGAGAACATATCCGATTTGAAACCCTTGCAGCCCAAGTTACTTAACTTACGCGAGAACTAAAGATTCCAGCCTAAAATCAACTTATTCATGACTAAAAACTCCCATAACATAACCATTTGCATAATCAACATCATCATAAGCATTAATAAGCGAGGTAGTATGCATACCCAAAATACGTAAAAACTTGCATAAAAAGAGGATAGAACTCACCTTTTGAAGATTACAACTCACAACAAACTTTCCCGAGAGTTTTTCAAACGAAACTACACATTTATACATTATAATCAACAATAATCATTACTTGATACATGAATGAATTTCAATGCACGAGTTACATACCTTAAACACCTCAAATCCTTGCTTTTCACTCTAACTCCTCATCTTTCTTTCTCTAGTAGTAGGAGCCTTCACACCAAGGTAGGAGCAACTAAACATCCACACCTATTTATACAATCCTTTACATATCGCATGCGTTATCGCAAGAACCTTCTCTTCGCGCGAAAACCTTCTATTCACGCGAGAACTTCATCTTCTTTTGTTTTCCTTAAAATTTTAAAAGTCACTTCTCAGTTTACCATATTTCATGTAAGATAGTCATACTACAATCATTTACACAAGACACCATTACAATACCTTGGTATCATAAAAGGGATATTTGTGCTTTGGTGTTATTAATTTTCTTAAGAAGCTAAAATGGTCAAGGATTAAACTATTTTCTGTCAAAAGCAAGTTAACATAGATGAGCCAAATACTGAAACTTTCCTTTACAACATGAGCCCTCAACCCATTCTAACATCACAGTACCTCTCTACCCACGTGTACGACCATGATTCGTCATTCACCGTCTAACACATCACAAACCGTTACCGAAGACTTCCACTCGAAATCACATGCACATGTAAAGGGCATTTGGGAATCATATAAATAGCAGATCTCCCACGGTCCATTATCCTTCACCACATCTTCGCAAGCCTCTCATTTCTCTCACTCTCATCCCTCATTCCTCTCAAATTCCCTCTCTATACAAAGCTATAAAATCTTCATTTCTTCATATAAAACCATCAGATTTTCAAATTCAAACACTTTTTCACCCAATCCCCTTGTTGATTCTCACCAATTTGTCCTCTAATCTCATATCGATTCACTCGTTTGCTCAATTTAAGAAACCCTAATCCAGATTTCGCTTTTTACAAAGGTCTAATTTACACCCATTTCTTTCGTTCTTTGGTTTGTGAAATAAGAGTGATCGAGTTTCTACTAGGGGTTTATTGATTTGTACATGGTTGATGTGTCGATTTGAAGACGTCTTAACTGTTTTTTGAGATTTTGATCGGATTTAAGATCTTTGATGGGGAATGGTGGGAAATGAAGAAAATCTTGGTTTGTTGAGCTGTTTTTTTTATTATTGATGTTTGATGCGTTGATTTTGTGTTTGATTTAGGGTTTGAGGTAGATTTGAGGTAATGGCTGATCAAGTGTTGGAGGGTAGTCAGCCGGTTGATCTCACAAAGCACCCGTCTGGAATTGTGCCTCTCAGTAAATTCTTTATTCCGTTCCTCTATGCGGATTTTATTATCTTTATGATCGTTTCTTTGTAATCGGAGAATGCAGTGTGTATTTGGTTTGTCTTTATGGAGTTAATGTGTGTGAATGGCTTTAACCTTACAAAATATGTAGTTAGTGAAGTTTGTGTGATTTGGAGCTTTATGGGTGTGTGTAATTTGTTAGCTAGCATGTTTTAAGTGTAATTGTGATTATGGAGGGGTTTGATTGGTGTACCACTGGACATCTGGATGTGGATTCATGTGATAATTATTAGATATTTTGTGATTTTGGAATCTTAATTATTGTCTATTAGTTATGTTAGCTAGAAATAGTTGGTCCTTGAATAATTAGCATAATTTGGCTATCGCTAGGGGTGAGTGATTGTAGAATGGTATACATATTAGCAATTTGCTTATGATTGAATATGAGATAGCCAAAGTTTGCTGATTGTTCACAACAGAAAGTCATTTCTGCAACTTTTTTTCTAGAAACAAAGATGAAATCTATCAGAGATTCAAAGGTGAAAGGAAAGATATTTCATCTATAAGTTAATAAAAGTTAAGGGCTTCACTTATATGATATATCTAAAACTAGAATAAGCATCAGATAATCATTTGTTTAAAGTTGACAGTTGACACTTAGGTAATTTTACATCAATTCCCGAAAATCAATTTTTGCAACAAATTTTGTCTGTTTCTTGACATTTGATCATTGTGACCCAAAGAAGAAATTCCATTTTTAAATTATGTACTTCCTAGTTGATTTATCATCGGTGGTAATGAGGATTTCACCTCCTTTAGTTAAGGTTTTCTTCATCTTTCTAAACAAGTCAATTGCACATTGACATGTTAGAGCTGTCACTCTGACCCAACAAGAAAAATGCATCTCTGATCTCATGTCTTATAACATAAGGATGTTATTTTACTTGTCTTTTTTTTCCTTTTGAGTTCATCCCTATAACACACAAGAGCATTATTTTACTGTTGTCATTGTTTACTTTTGCTGTTTTTGTATATTTTATTTCTCTTACACTGTTTAAAACTAAAAGGTTCATTTCTATTTGTGCATACGTACATCTTATAATTTGGTTGTTGTGGGTAAATATAGGAACATTGTGTCTACAGTCAATCTGGATTGCAAACTTGACCTTAAAGCATTGCTTTGCAAGCACGTAATGCAGAATATAATCCCAAGGTATAGTCTTTTTAATAATAAAACTTTTATTAGTCAAAATTTTAAAAGGTAGGTTGAAGGACGAGTATCCTGAGGCTATTTTATATGTCAGTAATGGACAAGGATGTAATTACTGACTGAAACTCACCATTTCAGTGTTTCATTTGTTGTGTGACATCCAAAATTCAAATGTGTTGCGTGGTGTTGGCTTTGGAAAATCTTAATCTTAAAATTGTTCATTTCTGTTGGTGTTTTTGTTAATGTTCTTCAGCGTTTTGCTGCTGTGATCATGAGGATAAGAGAACCAAAGACAACTGCTCTGATCTTTGCTTCGGGGAAGATGGTAAGTTTCCCCTTCCTATAGATCATGTACTGCTCTTCTGGAACTGGTAGTAGATGCATCATTTGGCACAATTGAAGTGTTTGGTGTAGTCTAGACTTTTCTCAGACCTGCTTGGGACAGAACGCTTCAAACAAGAACAAAACACTACTTGTTTGTTTAAAAAAGGCACCGGGTTTAAAACATGTTCGGTTGAAAAGGGGTAGTTTTTTGTTCTGGTCGGGTTGGGCCGACACATAACACTTTTTATGTGGTTTCTAATGTTCAGTAAATACTAAATAGATAATTAGTTTTTAAAATTTGATTTCTTTATAATAACATCATTTTTTCAGTAAGAGGATGTTGAATGCATTGGAACTATAGCTCAAGTGACTTTCTATCTGTTTACTTTTTAGCTAGCTTTAATAAATTATGTATCTGTTTAATCCATAAAAGTAACCCGAACTGAACAGTTTTATAAGCAAATAGGTTGAAATTGCAATCTCTAGCCAAAGGCCTTGTGCCAAATATCTAATTTATATTCATTCATGACAAGCAAAAGACAAAAATTAATGGTACACAGTACACCATACACTGTACACATTTGGCTTATTGAATTATGTTTTGTAACTCTGCCAAAAAATAACTTTTGCATTTATTTTGGTCTTAAACATTCTGTAAAATTGGATTTGCTTCTTTGTTTTCATGCTGAATCTCAACTAACATACTATGAATTGAGTATTGTTAAAATGTTTAAATGGTGATTGCTCCAGGTTTGTACAGGAGCGAAGAGCGAACAACAATCAAAATTGGCTGCAAGGAAGGTACTTAGGGGGTGAAATATTAATCGTTTATCCCATGGGATAATAGTAAGACAATCAAAAGATATTATGGCTTGATAGTACTTTTGGCATAGATTTTATGGTTTTGGGATTATGCGGTTTGGAGTATTAATAGAAACAATGTTGTTATGGCTAGTTGCAAGCCATTAAATTGAGAACTTGTTAGAAAGTCTTCTTTTGTTGTTTGCCATTGTCTTATACATTATATTATTTCTTCAGTATGCTCGGATTACAAAACTCGGTTTCCCAGCAAAATTCAAGGTAACTTCTAAATTTAACAAATTTGTATATGTGGGCTACCTATTTACCCTCGACATTAATGTATTATCTAAGCATTATTCTGTTTTATATAAAAATCCTTTCTTGGCTTGAAGGACTTCAAAATACAAAACATTGTCGGCTCATGTGATGTCAAGTTTCCCATAAGACTTGAAGGCCTTGCATACTCTCACGGTGCCTTTTCAAGTGTAAGTTCCTTACAATGTGCTATTCATACAACCTTCTAAATCGTTTTTATAATTAACATTTAGATTATTACTATAATAATATTGTTTTTTATCTTTACATAATCTATGCGTTATATTTATAAAAAAAATTAGAAAATAGACAAAGGGCTACTGAGTATATTTTGTCTTAAAACAAGATGATGAATAAGAAAATACGTTAACGTAGGGCTTAAAACAAACCTAATGAACATGAACAAGGCCTTGTTTGTGTTCGTACATTAAGAAAATGAAGTTGTTCATGAACTGTTCACGAACACTTACTGAACGGGATTTCGTGTTTGTTTATTAAGAAAACGAACTGTTCACAAATGCTTACCGAACATAATGAACACAAACAAACGCAAACAAATATTCATGAACATCAACGAACACGAACAAAGTTTGTAAAGTTTTAACACAAACCTAACTAAATTTTCCGAACATATTTGACATAATTATCATAAATATAATTCATATAAAAATTAATAAGTTTGTCAGGCTTTAGCACAGACTGAAGTTGTGAAAAGGGTCAATAGGGATGTTAATGGAGACCTATAGTATAACTAGGGTTTATATATTTAAAAAGTAAAAACAGTAAAATAAAATATAAAAATAAAATCTTTAAATGAACAAATACAAATGAACATAGTGTAATCGGATGGGTGATGAAATTTAAGCGATAAATGTATTTGTTTTATGGAGAAAGACTTAGGAATACCCCCCTTGGAAAGATTATGAAACATTGTAGAGAACTGGACCGAATAATTCAGTTTGATTGTCTTTTTTAATATGACCCGACTCGAACTGGACCGAAAAAATTTATTATATAGCATTTGTCAAACAACCTTTAAAAATTTCCGCCCCCCTTGAAAAAAATTCATGGACACTGTTCATCATCCATGTATATCACTTCGAGTTCTCTTTTTCACAAAAAAAAAAAAAAAAAAAAAAAAAACTAACCTTATCACTACAACTCATTGAAACCCTTCAATCTCAAGTTGGCGTTTGGTAGAAGACTAAAATGGACATTTAAATATTGGGCCAATATTCAAGACTCAAGATTGGGTTTCAAAGATTTGACTTATATTTAAAAGATTGGGTTGGGATTTAAGCGTATATATAGCACTATTTATCTTTTTAGGGTGGGCGGCTGCCCCCCTCGGACGAGAGTCGGTTCGCCAATGAGCCTACCTGATCCCCGTCTTGGCGTCCTGCCACCTATAGTTGTAAACGAGTTACATGCAACTATTTAGCTTTTGTATGCTTTAATCAATCTTATTTGTGTGGTTGCTCATACAGTATGAACCAGAACTGTTCCCAGGATTGATTTACAGGATGAAACAACCAAAAATCGTTCTGCTGATTTTTGTGTCGGGGAAAATTGTTCTTACAGGAGCAAAGGTATCAGCAACCCCATTTCAATGTTTGATTCTTTATATGATCCTCAGAAATACGTTTTCTAACATGGTTTATTATGTAATTTCAGGTTAGAGATGAGACTTACACTGCTTTCGAGAATATATATCCAGTTTTAACTGAATACAGGAAGAACCAACAGTGGTATGGCACTTTAATATTTTGAACTTGTTTTTTGATATTATTCTCATTTTAGAAAGGGGTCTGCCTTTAAATTTTCAAGATTCAAAACTAGCACGTACAAGAAACTAACAAAAAAGTCTTAACATGCCCCATTTTGAATCTTATGGACACTTCAAAACTAGATCAGGGATTCATTCTTTGCTAGTTTGCTAGTCTTTGCGGGCGGTATGAATATGGTTATCTTCTAAGGTGTTGAGATTTTTCTTTTGAAACAGATTATTTGATTATCGCAACTTAATCAGTTTTCAAAGTTTGGATGTGTTTACTATTCAAACCACACTAACTGAAGCAAGTTGGCCGGTTTAGATCTACACTGTTCGGTTTTGTCAGTTTGTTAGTTTAATGGTGAGGCTGATGGTTTGGAACCTTTTTCAAAAGTTTTTAATTTTTTAAATATCGTATATATGTATTGTTTTTATGAACCATTTTATTATTTTAGATTTCAGAAAATAATAACAAAATCAGTTCAAGCCGCTAACATTGAACTGTCAAACCATCAACCCACTAAAACAGGCCAGTCCTGCAAACCCACCCAATCCGAATTGTTTGGTTTGTTGTTTCATGAAACCGTTGTCGCTTTGGTCCATAGTCTTCACAAAAACCTAACGAACATTTCTGTGATTATTTATGAAGAATTAGAACTTTATATTAAATGGTAAAATAATATTGTCTAATTATGTGCCCCCTTTACCTGATTTGATAGGCCTTTTCTTCTGTATTTTTTGTTTGTACTCGATGTAAATAGTTGACGTCTTGATGCAGATTCTTGACGTATGGTTTGATGATAATGGTATGTTTAAAATTTGAGAAAAAGAATCAAGTTGACTTCTGAGAGTTTTGACGCAATGAGATTTTGACTTTGACTTCCTGAAGGCAAATGTAGCATAAATATCCTGTGGAAAGGAAATGGGCATTGTTGTAATCATCATAAGGAGATGTTGGCAAGTTTATATGATCCAAAACAGATCTCTTTTCTATCTTCTGCGTCATTTTGACTTTTGATTTGGTCTTCCTAAAATTATGTCCGTTTTGCATATTTGGTGCATTATACACTACCAAAATCTTGATCAATGAACATCTTTAGTGAAGTTATATATTTATTGATAGTATTTATGATGTATAGTTATCGATTGTATTTTTGCCCTTCTCTTAGGTGATAGCCAGATAGTGTACAAGGTTATTTATTATTTTGCGAATGTAGTCTTTGAAAATTAATCATTTGACGAGGTTGTACGTTTTGTGTGTTTTGTGTTAGATAACGTATTTGGGTATGATTTTAAGAAGCAACATGTTTGACTTGTACGTAGTTTTCAATTTACATGTCTAGTATCTTAATTTTCGTTAAAAGCTCTGTTAAGCTTACGAAAAATGATGGGTTTGCCCTTTTGGGAGATATGTTGATCACTGTTATAGGACATAATGTTCCGATCATCAATGGGAAGTCTATTATTGAACTTCTTTCAGGCTTTCTTTTTCTACTTGAACTGCATCCATCAGAGTAGAAGACTACGAAACCGACTCAAAGACCTGTTAGATAACAAGATCAAAAAGTTAAACACCAAGTGTTTTTTGTGTTGGATTTAATCGGTTGTTAAATAAATTAGCATGCATGGAATAAAGTCACAAGTTCACTTGGTTTTTGACTAGAAGAATTATGCATATTTATGGTTTTATTTATTGGTTTATTTAATAGTTTAATAGGTTAGAATTGGTAGCTTGTTTGACCGGATATTATGCATGTATCCGTTGAGATATTTGCAAGTTGGGTAGAAGGATGAGTGGGTCATAGTGGTCTACTGATTCTTTAGGTTGAAGTAGTTTTTGTGTGGTTGCTAGTAACCCACGTTTCCTTTGTAAAGGCTATAAGTAGCCTTCGCTTTATTCATTAATATGTATTCCATTTTTAAAGTCTTTTCTTCTCTGCAGCTTTATATATATATATATATATATATATATTATATATAATATATATATATATATATATATATATATATATATTTCTTTTTCTATCTTAATTGAGAGTTGTTAAGAAACCATCTTGTGTTTCTGTATACGAGAGTTTGTGTGTGCAAGATTAGCTAATTGTTCTTGATATCCATCATTTGGTATCAGAGCGAGAGTCATTCGTTTGAAGGGGCTGTGAGCTGCTGAAGCTTTTTCAAGAGCAACTTATACTCTTGATCAGCTTGTTTCGTGATAAGAGTCTAACCGACGGAGGTGCGTGAAAAACGAACGTGAAAAGATCCGTCAAAGCAGGTGGCTTTGGATTTTGTTCGTTTAGCGGGTGAAAGAAAACGTTAAAGTCTGCAGCTTGTTTTCTTGTTCGGTGTTTTTAGCTCTTGAAACAAGTTGAATCGTGAAAAGGGTTGAAGTTGTGAAGAAATGGCGATGGTACCGTTTAAAGAAGGTGGTTCGATGTCATACCAAGTTCCAGTTTTGACGGCAACAAATTACCCGGTATGGCAGTGAAGATCAAGGTTATTATGGATGCGAATGGCGTATTGGAGGCTGTCGAACCACGTGTGTTAGGTGAAGAACCGGATCCAAAAAAGGCGAAACAAGCTCTTGCTTTTCTGTTCCAAGCCATACCCGAGGAAATGGTGTTGCAAATGGCAGCTTATACAGACCCGAAAAAGGTTTGGGATGGGCTGAAAATGCGTTATTTGGGAGTCGATCGAGTGAGAACGGCTCGGGTTGCAACTTTGAAGAAGGAGCTTGAAAACTTGCGGATGAAGGAGGGTGAATCGGTTGATGATGATGTGGCAAAGTTGACTGGTTTAGCATCCAAGATAAGGAGTCTTGGACATGAACTTGAAGAAGTCGACTTGGTAAAAAGGTTACTTGGTACGATGCCCAAACCATTCCTTCAGATTATGGCATCAATTGAGCAATGCATTGACTTGGAATCAATGCTACTTGATGAAGCGGTCGGTAGGTTGAAAGCGTATGAGGAGCGTTTGAAGGGAATGGAAAAACCGGAGGAAACTCAAGGTAGTTTGTTGTTGACTAGTCATGAAAAAACGCACGGGTGTAAGCTTTGTGGCGGTGGAAGCTCGAACCGAGATGACTTTGGGCGTGGCCGGGGAAGAGGCCGTGGTTCCGTAAGGGGTCGAGATGGTAACGAGCGGGTCCTGGATAAAAGCCACGTGAAATGTTACAAGTGTGGAGACTATGGTCACTATAACAACGAGTGTCCAAAGTTGAAAGATGAAGAAGCAAACTTGGTCGAGGAGGAATCGGCCTTGATATGAGCGGATAGATGGACAACCGATTAAGGAGGTGATTGTTGGATTTAATCGGTTGTTTAATAAATTAGCATGCATGGAATAAAGTCACAAGTTCACTTGGTTTATGACTAGAAGAATTATGCATATTTATGGTTTTATTTATTGGTTTATTTAATAGTTTAATAGGTTAGAATTGGTAGCTTGTTTGACCGGATATTATGCATGTATCCGTTGAGATATTTGCAAGTTGGGTGGAAGGATGAGTGGGTCATAGTTGTCACACCCCGAAAATCGCAGCGGAAGTTTACGTGGCGTGGTGGTACGGAAGTTGGAGTTGACCCAACTTTTATAATCAAACGTGTTCGAAAGCAATCGTCAATTATGAAAATCATATAATTAATATCATAACAGTGATTACATAAGTATTTAATTAGCCAACGTTAAACAACTCGACATTGACCCATAACACTGTCTTTATTTCATAAAGGAAATGTTTATTTAAAAACGTTTGAACATTTGACCCTCCAAAGACATAGTTCCGGAATTTCGCATAGAGCTCATCTATAACCCTGAAAAGCATGAAGGGTAAAAAGTCAACATAAAGTTGGTGAGCTTTCGGGGTTTTACAGTTTTACAAATATCCATGTTGAGAATATTATGATGAAACAAGGCATAATATATTCCATATAGACTAGCTAGGTACCATGATAAATTCAGGTCATAAGTCCATAATCAAACCAAGAAACACGTCGTTTCCCCACAACAGTCCAGACATATAAATTCCCTCGCTACAACCTGACCAGCACGACTGGTCGCGAGAGCGGACCATTCTAACCCGATAAATCTACCAATATACTTTGTGGCCTCACCCCTGAGGTTAATGATTATGGAGGGATTTAGGGCCCAATGGTATATATCCATACTATTATCCAACTTATACCCTATAATATATTATCCTGTTTAACCCATCATATATTTAAAATATTGTTTCATGCTTTCCACCCCAAAACAGTTAAAATAATATTTAAAATGGGGCCGAAGGACTCACCTTGAGTGTGACCAGGAAAAGCCAATATGTTAATCTCTGAACCGACAACCCTAAGTATATATATTTTCGTCAACACAAGGTAATTTCTGCTAAATGATAATGATGTTCACCCGACTTATATAATATTAAATTGTCTTGGTTAAATCTCTCGTAAAGCTTAATTTTAAAAATGTATGCGATTTATAATATGTTGGCTTAAGCTAACTCTAATGCGTTGATATCCAATATCTATCATAAATCTCCTGCTTAGACTTATGTTTATTTATTTTAAAATCATAAATCTAGATTTTTCTAAAATATATTATGTTAGTTTGATATTATTTTACTTGTAGTTTTTATAGCCAATAATTTGTAAAAATGGAGTATTCTATACAAAACTTCCTTTATATTTTATAAAATTGTGGTTATTTATTTAATTTATAGAAACATATATGGTTTTTGGGTGAAAATACGTAAATATTAAATATTTTAATATTTTTATATGTATATTTATATAGGATTTTACACCATTTATTTATCGTTACTTCTAAAATGGTATATATATATATATATATATATATATATATATATATATATATATCGTTTTTGTTTTAGTCTTGTGTTGGTCAAATCTTGATGTCCCAATGTCCACTTAGTCAAGTTTCATAACATCCCGTTATTATGGTTCTTTCTATAATTCTAGTCCTCGATTTATTGTTTTATCAACCCCTTTTATGTGTTTATATTCTATCTTGATTACTATTTTTATTTTCGCTTAGAAGTATCATCCAACATTCAACTTAGTTATGTTTCTATGTTACCAAATCCCATAATAATCATCCAATCATCCCTTCCTAACAAGTGTTCTTAAGACGTCATAATCCACTAAGTCTCCTAATCCTACATACATACATAATCGATACATATATACATCCATGTATATTCTTACAATCCCAACTCAAATCCATACATGATTCTATCAACTAACATTCTTACAAATCCAATTTTTCAGATTTCTTAAATTATTTCAAAACCCATTTTATTCAAAAATCATCCATTTGTATGAAACTCATAAGTGGGTGAACCAAATTCATCAAGATCTTTCATCTTAACTATCATGCATGAATAATGAACATAAACTTATTTCAATACCTTAAGTAACTAGAGATTGTGAACACCCAAATGCAAGAATGAAAGTGATAGTTTCGGGTTCTTTAGAGAGAAATGTAGTTTGGTGGTGATGATGATGATAGTTACGGGTGGTGGTGATGGTTGCTACGGTGGTGGTGGTCTCGGTTTTGAGAGAAAGAAGAAAAGGAAGGTGGGGTGTGTTGATGGTCACGGTTGAGAAAAAGAAAGAGGGGGTGTGTTGATGGTCACGGTTGAGAAAAAGAGAGGGGGGTGCCGATGGTCACGGTGGTGTGTGGCTGGATGGTGATGGTCGTGAAGGTGGTGGGATGGCGACGGTTGTGGTTGCGGTGGTTGATGGTGGTGATTGCTGGATGGTGTCGGCGGTGGTGGCTGGCCGGTGGGGTGATGGTGGTCGATGGTGTGGTGATGGAGTGTGGAAGTGGAAGGGTTGGATGGTGAGAGTGGTTTATAGGGATTGTGCAAGGTTATGTGTCATCCATGCAAATCCCAAATCTAATTAACTAGATTTTGTATAATTATTATTATTATTATTATTATTATTATTATTATTATTATTATTATTATTATTATCATTATTATTATTATTATTATTATTATTATTATTATTATTCTTTTTATTATTGTTACCATTATCATTATTATTAGTGAACATTTTGTCTCAATCGGTTTATCCGCCAACGGGTTTTAGTTAACATTTGTCAAATACTGATCATTGACTCTCATGGGTGTAATGGCACTGCGTGACAATTCCAAATTCAACAAGACATTTATTTTTAAGAAGAATATTGGTTAATTCTTAGGGAGTCAAACGAGTCAACTAGGGTAATAATTTAATTCTTAAAATTCAAGAATTGAGTTGGCGTTGACCTGACTTTACCAGGTTGTTAAAGTCTCCCCATATTTACCCGAAATTTACTTTGCAGGGTCTCTATCAGGCTGATTCATAAAAAGGTGGGGATACTTTAGTTGCATCTGATCTTCGCGTTCTCAAGTAAATTCAGGTCCTCTCTTCGAACTCCATCTTATTTTGACCAGCTTAATTTGTCTTCGTCTGAGATTCTAAACTTTCCGGTCCAAAGCCTCAATTGGCTCTTTGATGAAATGAAGTTTATCATCGATGAAAACTTCTTCCGGTGGAATAATTAGCGATTCATCTGACATGCATTTCTTAAGATTGGATACGTGGAACACGTTGTGCACACTTCCGAGTTCACTTGGCAAGTTAAGACGATATGCAACTGGTCCAATACGTTCGGTTATCTCGAACGGCCCAATGTATCGAGGATTGAGTTTTTCTCGTTTACCAAATCTTACTATGCCTTTCCATGGCGATACTTTTAGGAATACTCTGTCGCCAGTTTGAAATTCTAGCGGTTTTCTTTGATTATCCGTATAGCTCTTTTGTCTGCTTCTTGCCGCTTCTAATCTTCTTTTGATTTGCCCAATCTTGTCAGTTGTTTCTTGGATGATTTCAGGCCCGGTGAATTTCCTTTTGCCAATTTCTACCCAACATAAGGGTGATCGGCATTTTCTTCCGTATAATGCTTAGAACGGGGCAGCTTTGATGCTAGTGTGATAACTGTTATTGTATGAAAACTCTGCTAATGGTAGATGAGTATCCCAATTTCCGCCGAAATCGATCACACATGCTCTTAATAAGTCTTCCATAGTCTGGATGGTTCTTTCTCTGGCCGTCCGTTTGTGGGTGATATGCCGTGCTCATGTCTAGTCGGGTACCCATGGCTTCATGTAGGGACTGCCAGAACCTCGAAGTAAATCGACTATCCCTATCGGATATGATTGAGATTGGTACACCATGGTGTGATACCACTTCTTTTATGTATAAATTTGCCAACTTGCTCATGTTGTACATTTCTTTCATGGGTAAGAAGTGTGCAGATTTTGTCAATCGATCGACAATTACCCAGATGGTATCATAACCACTTGCTGTCCTGGGTAATTTTGTCACAAAATCCATGGCGATACATTCCCATTTCCACTTTGGAATTTCTGGTTGTTGCAGAAGTCCAGATGGTTTCTGGTGTTCTGCCTTTACCTTGGAGCAGGTCATACATTGATTAACATATGAAGCTATGTCTCCTTTCATATTAGGCCACCAGAAGAATTCTTTTACGTCGTGATACATCTTGTCGGTCCCTGGGTGAATTGAGTACCTTGATTTATGTGCTTCTTCAAGAATTAATTTGCGTAAACCTCCGTACTTAGGGACCCATACTCGATTTACAAAATGCATCAGCTTATCAGAGTTAGGTGTTAACCCCTTGATCATTCCTCGTAGGCCTTCATTCTCCACGTTTCCACCTTTCAATGCTTCGATTTGAGCATCACGAATTTGGTTAGCAAGATTCAAGTATATGGTAAGTTCCATCTCTCGTAGTCGTAGAGGCTTTTCTCTTTCTTTCCTACTGAGTGCATCTGCCACGACGTTAGCTTTCCCTGGGTGATATCGAATATTGCAATCATAATCGTTTAACAGCTCTACCCATCGGCGTTGCCTCATATTTAAATCTTTCTGATCAAAGATATGTTGCAGACTCTTGTGATCAGTGTATATGATGCATTTGGCCCCATATAAATAATGTCTCCATATTTTAAGAGCGAAAACAACAGCTCCTAATTCTAGGTCATGGGTAGCGTAATTCTTTTCATGCACTTTCAACTGCCTTGATGCATATGCATTGACTTTATCTTTCTGCATTAATACATATCCGAGACCTAACCGTGATGCATCACAATATACTACAAATCCATCTGTCCTATTTGGTAGGGATAGCATGGGTGTACTACACAACTTTTGTTTCAGTAGTTGAAAGGCTTTCTCTTGATTCTCTTTCCATTCGTACTTTCTATCTTTACGAGTTAATAAGGTTAGTGGTTGAGCTATCTTTGAAAAGTTCTCTATAAATCTACGATAATAACCAGCTAACCCTAGGAATTGTTATATTTCTGTTGGAGATTTAGGGGCTTCCCAGTTTTTGATTGCTTCAATCTTTGTTGGGTCCACGTGGATACCTTTCCCGTTAATGACATGTCCGAGGAATCGAACTTCTCGAAGCCAAAATTCACATTTTGAGAATTTCGCGTATAACTTTTCTTTCTTCAAAATGTTTAAAATTAGCCTGAGATGCTGCTCATGTTCTTCCTTGGATTGTGAATATATTAGAATATCATCGATGAACACTATCACAAATTTGTCCAAGTAGGGTTTACAAACCCTATTCATGAGGTCCATGAATATAGAAGGTGCGTTGGTCAACCCAAAATTGCATTACCAGAAATTCGTAATGACCGTAACGCGTTCTAAAAGCCGTTTTTGGGACGTCTTCTTCTGCTATCAACAGTTGATGATATCCTGATCGTAAATCGATCTTTGAATAGTAGTTGGATCCTTGTAGTTGATCGAACAGGTCGTCGATTCTTGGTAGTGGGTATCGATTCTTAATGGTGAGCTTATTTAATTCCTGATAATCGATACACATTCTGAATGATCCATCTTTCTTTTTAACAAATAGAACTGGGGCTCCCTAAGGAGAAAAACTTGGTCGAATGAATCCTTTGTCTAGTAACTCTTGCAGCTGTTTTGACAATTCCTGCATTTCAAAAGGTGCCAGTCAATACGGTGACCGAGCTACAGGCGCAGCTCCGAGTATCAGATCAATTTGAAACTTGATCTGTCTTTGTGGTGGTAATCCTGGCAAATCTTCGGGAAACACCTCTGGGTATTCCTGTACAATAGGAACGTCTTCAATCCTTCGCTCCTCATCCTTAGTGTCTATGGCTTTTATTAGGAAGGCGGGATATCCTTCACTCAAGTATTCGTAAGTTTTCATGACACTTATAATTTTAAATGGGGGTTTTCCTTTTTCTCCTTGTATGATTAGGAACTCTCCACTAAGAGTTGGCAATCGGATGATTTTCTCAAAGCATACTATCTCAGCATGATTCTGAGAGAGCCAATCCATTCCAATGACAACGTCAAAACTTCCAAGATTGACGGGTAACAGATCAATACTAAAGAGGTGATCGTTAAGTTGTAATGTGCAGTTTCTAATTACTTCACCGGATTCTATTTTCTTTCCATTAGCTAGCTCTATAATATATTTCTTTCTTAGATTACATGGCTTAATTCCCAATTAGATCAGCACCAGTGTCAAACAGAACGGAGGCATGATGATTATTAATAAGAAACGTACCGTTAACTACTGACGGTTCTTGACGTGCCTCTTTGGTATTCATTTCAAAATCTCTCCCTCTGGCCCTAGGTTCGCTCCGCCTTGGGCAGTCCTTCTTGAAGTGTCCAATTGCACCACACTCGTAACAAGCACGATCGTTTCTGGTTATCTTTTTATAGCAGTTTTGGCTCAGGTGTCCAATTTTATAGCAATGAGTACAAATTCTACAATCACCATTGTGAGAGTGTCCACACTTGCTGCATTTCCCTTGAGTTTCCTTTTTTGTTCTACCACTGTTTGAAGTTGTGACATAAACTCGTTCGGACCTTTGGTTAAATCCTTTCCTATTGTTTACTTGTCCCTTGAGGCTTTCAACCCACTTCCTTTTTCCATCAAACGGCCTTTTATTCATCTTAATCGTTTTCCTTTCAACCTCCACCATGCTTCCTCCATGATCACTCTTCTTGGTCAGGGTCCGATTCCGTATTGCATCATCGGTTAAGGAATGCACGATAGTGATAGCACTTTGGATGGTGGTAGGTTTGGAAGCTGTGACATTGCTTCTTATTTGTGGTACCAATCCCCATATGTATCTTTCGATTCGAACATATTCCGGTGTCACCATTCGGGGTACCAATCTAGCAAGGTCGTTGAACCTGGATGTGTATGCTCGAATCTCAGCACCTTCCATGGTGTGGTTCCAGAATTCGGTCTCAATTTTCTGGAGTTCGTTGCGTGGACAATATTCCTTAAGCAACATTTCCTTTAACTGTTCCCAAGTAAGTTCATACGTGTTTGCGTCACCCAAGAGTTGTCGCTGGGAATTCCACCATGATAACGCTGCATCTTGAAAGGAACAGGTTGTATACTTGACCTTTTAATCATTGGAGCAATTGCTTATAGCTATGACAGTCTCCATTCTCTCAATCCACCGGATTATGTCTAATGGTCCTTCAGCGCCTGTGAATGTTCTTGGATTGCATCCTTGAAAAGTCTTGTATGAGCACCCTTGTGGTTGTCCACCTGATGAATTGCCTGGGTTTCCGTTTGTACCGAATCCGTTGTTTGCAACAATTCCAGATCCTGTGTTTGAACCGTTTCCTGCTCCATTTCCAAGACCATTTCCCGTATTTTCTTGTCCTCTCCCTTGACCACTAGGTTTGCATCACGTTGTTCTAAAGCCGACTTAACGTGTTGGGCTATCAACTGCGCTAGTTCTTCTGCGGTGGTTGGTAAATTGGCGTTTCCAAACATCTATCACAACCAATCAATAACATAAAGATAGCTTGTTTATATAAGTTAAAAGTGGTTGACCATACGTCAACTAAATTCATACAAGAGTCATCATCCCAAAAGATTATAAGTTATTGTCTACATGCATCAACGAGTTTATCACTCGTTCAAAATAAGGGGTTTCAAGCACTACGGCTCGCAACTAACTGCTATCTTAAAACGGGGCTCCACCGCTAGTGTTCAGCAAACAGGAAATCATCATCAGACACAATGTAGCCATAGCCATAGCAGTCTCTGCCCGCTCTCCTATCATAATCGCGTATTGCTGGGCCGTCACCAATGCAGTCTCGATCACGTCGCTCTCTGCTCTGCCTGGGTCAATCGGTTCCTAGTCTCTGAGAGGCTAGTCTCTAGGTCTGTCAAACGAAAATGCATCTGGCTCAAGGCGCTATCATCCAGTAATCTTTCTTCCTCAATCGTCATCATCCTCCCATCCATAGCTTGACTCACCTCTTCCTGAATCCTAATCTTCTTTCTGGCAATCAGTAGTTCCTTCTCAAGTTGAACAAATTGGGCTATCAAAGTAACCATTACACGCTCAATGGGTTCGCCACCTATAGTAGTCCCATGTGGAGTTGAGGAAGACTCTCCCGCCTCAAAGGTGGAAGGAATCCCATCTCTGGAAGCCCATCCTCTCATAGCCTTCATGATCCATTCCCATTGGCTATCACGAAGTCTGGCCCGTTTGGGCATTCCAGTATCATCGTTGCTCATCCTTTTTTTCTCTCTGCGCTTCCTCCGCTCGTACACTAACCTAATCTTTGGCGGGTGCTGCATGGGAGGAATAGTGGCAGCCGGTGTCACAACTGTGGGGGTCTCACTCTCCGGGGCCAAGCCATTTGACTTCTCAGCAGTGGGCTCAAGAGTGGCTACAGGTGGTGTAGGGTCCTCTTCGTCAGACTTGGATATCCAACCATTCCCTGAGTTTTCCATGCCTGGGTATAAAGCATCTGCAAAGTAGGGCTGAGTAGGGTGATACCATGGTGTAGAGGAGATAAGTTCTAGTGGATGCTCAGTGCTACTGTTTAGATCAGGTACCTTCTCTCTGTTAACTCGATCAGACATCTACAATGGAAGAAATGTATATATGCGAACAATTAATCATGCAATGCAGTGGCACATAAGATTAACAATCATAATCTTGATATGGCTATTATGCTCTAATCTAACATAGAGCTCACGACATGGAATTGTCTTTGGAGTCAAATGATTATTTTAAAGGTTATAGTCAAGATTTCTTTTGAAAAAAAAATATCTTCTAGTTCGCTATAACCGTTGGCTCTGATACCAACTTCTGTCACACCCCTAAAATCACAGCATAAGTTTGCGTGGCGTGGTGGTACGAAAGTTGGAGTTGACCCAACTTTTATAGTCAAACGTGTTCGAAAGCAATCGTCAATTATGAAAATCATATAATTAATATCATAACAGTGATTACATAAGTATTTAATTAGCCAAAGTTAAACAGCTCGACATTGACCCATAACACTATCTTTATTACATAAAGGAAATGCTTATTTAAAAACGTTTGAACGTTTGACCCTCCAAAGACATAGTTCCGGAATTTCGCATAGAGCTCATCTATAACCCTGAAAAGCATGAAGGGTAAAAAGTCAACATAAAGTTGGTGAGCTTTCGGGGTTTTACAGTTTTACAAATATCCATTTTGAGAATATTATGATGAAACAAGGCATAATATATTCCACATAGACTAGCTAGGTACCATGATAAATTCAGGTCATAAGTCCATAATCAAACCAAGAAACACGTAGTTGCCCCATAACAGTCCAGACATATAAATGCCTTCGCTACAACCTGACCAGCGCGACTGGTCGCTAGAGCGGGTCATTCTAACCCGATAGATCTACCAATATATTCTGTGGCCTCACCCCTGAGGTTAATGATTATGGAGGGATTTAGGGCCCAATGGTATATATCCATACCATTACCCAACTTATACCCTATAATATATTATCCTCTTTCACCCATCATTTATTTAAAATATTGTTTCATGCTTTCCACCCCAAAACAGTTAAAATAATATTTAAAATGGGGCCGAAGGACTCACCTTGAGTGTAACCAGGAAAAGCCAATATGTTAATCTCTGAACCGACAACCCTAAGTATATATATTTTCGTCAACACAAGGTAATTTCTGCTAAATGATAATGATGTTCACCCGACTTATATAATATTAAAGTGTCTTGGTTAAATCTCTCGTAAAGCTTAATTTTAAAAATGTATGGGATTTATAATATATTGGCTTAAGCTAACTCTAATGCGTTGATATTCAATATCTATCATAAATCTCCTACTTAGACTTACGTTTATTTATTTTAAAATCATGAATCTAGATTTTTCTAAAATATATTTATGTTAGTTTGATATGATTTTACTTGTAGTTTTTATAGCCAATAATTTGTAAAAATGGAGAATTCTATACAAAACTTCCTTTATATTTTATTTTTATAAGTATATTGATAAAATTATGGTTATTTGTTTAATTTATAGAAAAATATATGGTTTTTGGGTGAAAGTACGTAAATATTAAATATTTTAATATTTTTATATGTATATTTATATAGGATTTTACACACCATTTATTTATATAACTATATATATATATATATATATATATATATATATATATATATATATATATATATTCGTTTGTTTTAGTCTTGTGTTGGTCAAATCTTGATGTCCCAATGTCAACTTAGTCAAGTTTCATAACATCCCGTTATTATGGTTCTTTCTATAATTCTAGTCCTTGATTTATTGTTTTATCAACCCCTTTTATGTGTTTATATTCTATCTTGATTACTATTTTTATTTTCGCTTAGAAGTATCATCCAACATTCGACTTAATTATGTTTCTATGTTACCAAATCTCATAATAATCATCCAATCATTCCTTCCTAACAAGTGTTTTTAAGATGTCATAATCCACTAAGTCTCCTAATCCTACATACATACATAATCGATACATACATACATCCATGTATATTCTTACAATCCCAACTCAAATCCATACATGATTCTATCAACTAACATTCTTACAAATCCAAGTTTTCAGATTTTTCAAATTATTTCAAAACCCGTTTTATTCAAAAATCATCCATTTGTATGAAACTCATAAGTGGGTGAACCAAATTCATCAAGATCTTTCATCTTAACTATCATGCATGAATAATCAACATAAACTTATTTCAATACCTTGAGTAACTAGAGATTGTGAACACCCAAATGCAAGAATGAAAGTGATAGTTTCGGGTTCTTTAGAGAGAAATGTAGTTTGGTGGTGGTGATGATGATGATAGTTACGGGTGGTGGTGATGGTTGCTACGGTGGTGGTGGTCTCAGTTTTGAGAGAAAGAAGAAAAGGAAGGGGTGTGTTGATGGTCACGGTTGAGAAAAAGAAAGAGAGGGGTGTGTTGATGGTCACGGTTGTGAAAAAGAGAGAGGGGGTGCCGATGGTCACGGTGGTGGTGTGGCTAGATGGTGATGGTCGCGAGGGTGGTGGGATGGTGACGGTTGTGGTTGCAGTGGTTGATGGTGGTGATTGCGGTGGCGGCTGCAGATGGTGCAGGCGGCGTTGGATGGTGTCGGCGGTGGTGGCTGGCCGGTGGGGTGATGGTGGTTGATGGTGTGGTGATGGAGTGTGGAAGTGGAAGGGTTGGATGGTGAGAGTGGTTTATAGGGATTCTGCAAGGTTATGTGTCATCCATGCAAATCCCAAATCTAATTAACTAGATTTTGTATAATAATAATAATAATAATAATAATAATAATAATAATAATAATAATAATAATAATAATAATAATAATAATAATAATAATAATTATTATTATTATTATTATTATTATTATTCTTTTTATTATTGTTGCAATTATCATTATTATTAGTGAACATTTTGTCTCAATCGGTTTATCCGCCAACAGGTTTTAGTTAACATTGGTCAAACGCTGATCATTGACTCTCATGGTTGTAATGCACGGCGTGACAATTCCAAATTCAGCAAGACATTTCTTTTTAAGAAGAATATTGGTCAATTCTTAGGAAGTCAAACGAGTCAACTAGGGTAGTAATTTAATTCTTAAAATTCAAGAATTGAGTTGGCGTTGACCTGACTTTGCCAGGTTGTTAAAATAGTGGTCTACCGATTCTTTAGGTTGAAGTAGTTTTTGTGTGGTTGTTAGTAATCCACGTTTCCTTTGTAAAGGCTATAAGTAGCCTTGGCTTTATTCATTAATATGTATTACATTTTTAAAGTCTTTTCTTCTCTGCAGCTTTTATATATATATATATATATATATATATATATATATATATATATATATATATATATATATATTCTTTTTCTATCTTAATTGAGAGTTGTTAAGAAACCATCTTGTGTTTCTGTATACGAGAGTTTGTGTGTGCAAGATTAGCTAAATTGTTCTTGATATCCATCATTTTGGTCTCTTTTCAAACGAAGAGCTTGGTATCGGTATCTAAATTAGCAACTTTAACGATTTTAGTTACAGACTTACAGTTGGTGTTTGGGCTTTTACGGTTTTTCGAACTTGTTTTGGAACTTGCTTGTATATGCTTAATTTACGATATGGCCTTGCGGGTTACTTTCACTTAACGATTAGGTGTAGGTTTGTGTGAACAAGCCTTCTATAGACCATTTGGTTTTATTGTTAATATTTTCTAGTATTTGCATGTGTGGGGGTGGGTGTGGGGGTGGGTGAGCGGTGTGTAACAGTTGTAGAATGAAAAGGGTTGAGTTTTTGTAGTTTTTAAAATTTTAAATATAAGTGTTTTATAACATTTTACATTAATTTAAGAGAGTTTTTAATAAAGACTTGACAACTAAACATCAGAAACCTAGTATAAAGTTAGATTTTAAATCTGTGATTTTAATATAGAACCGATGTTTTGACGCACGGATCGAATTTTCTGGTCTGATCGCGATTCGGTAAGGTGAGCGGTCCTATTTACACCGACTCGTTTATAGTTGACAAATTGACCAGTTGAAGTGGAAAACTGGTCGTCCTGTTGGAGTGGTGTACACCAAGAGCCTTTGGACTTTACTCTCAACTTTGTCAAATCTACACCAGGCGGCTTTGATTTATTCCATCAGACGAAGTTACGGTTCAAGATGATCAAAGCGACGGTTCAAGATGAAGACGTTAGTGGTGGTGCCGTGAAGTGGGTAATGAGAATGAGAAATAGCGGTAGTGAATAGTGGCGGAACCAGGATTTTTTCCAAATGAGGTCACTATTTTCGGTGATTTGTTTTATAATAAAATTATGTAAATTTTTTCGGGTTGTCCGGTCGAGTCGAGTCGGCTCAGTCAAGCAACAACATCGACAAGGGGTGCAAGGGGCAGTCCGTCCACCTCTTGGACGTGTGCAGACGTCGATGGGGGGTATGGGGGAAAAGTGGGGGAAAAGTGAGGCTAGGGTTTTATTTTGTGTTATTAGAGTAATGGTGTTTTAATAATTTTACTTCAATAAAAAGGAAAAAAAAAAGACAGTTGTAGGTTTCAAACTTATACCTCAGGCTTCAGGCGCTCATAGCTTCAAGCATGCATTTACCAGTGAACTAACAACATCTTTATGACATACTATCGAACTTTAATATACTAATGGGTTCATTTCTTGTAAACTATAGGTTCTCTAAAAATTCGACATTATACATTATACTACGTGTCAAAAATCAATGGGGTCACTTGACCCTGTACTCGAGTGCCTAGTTCCGCCCTTGGTAGTGAGGGAAAAAAGAAAATTAGAGAACATTTTAGAGAGATATATAAAGGAAAAGTGAAATGCATTGGAAACTTATACATTTTACTGAGAAGTCTAATGAATAATGGATTACAACTCTAATTTATATTAAATAGGAATAAAACTATAAATTTTATTAACTTTTTTTATTATATATGATTAAAGTTGTGAAAGAGTTGTGATGGAATTATTTTCTTATTATATATATTATAAAAACAATATGTTGATAACATACAGTAAATTTTATAGGTTTATAGAGTAGCGAATAAAGTTCCATTTTCTTACAAAGTCTCTCTGATGCAACGCACTTAACTTAGTATCCCCATTGCCTTTCCTTTTTCACTCAAATAGAGAGAAAAATTATATTAATATAGTTTCTATGACTTTTGGGTAAAATTATAGTAAAAAGGGTACTTAACTTAAAAATGTTAAAAAGAATTGTACGCTTGATACATGCACTTCTATTGTTTTAAAGAGAAATATATTGTGGTTATTGTGTCAAATACATTAACTCATTTTGTCATAAACGTTCATTGTGTCATATGTTTTATATCATTTGTTATATGTATTCATAATTGTATTTTACGATTTATATCATTTTATGTTATTATTGTTATTGTTTTTATAGATTATATAAACTTATTATCTATCATCGTGTTTTACAGTTAGAAGTGCATAATAAATATTTTCACCAATGTATTTATAAAACTCAAAGTGTTGAAAATAACACAATTACAATGCGTTATTTTTGTCGTTATTTTTTATACATTACATGAACTTGTGTTATATATCATTGGGTTTTACAATTAAAAGTACACAATGATTTCATTTTACAAATGTATTTTTTAAAAACTCATAGTGTTCAAGATTACACAATGACGATAAAAAACACAATGAAACATTATGTTATTTTATTATTTTTTAATGTATTAGATCAGTTAGTTCTTAATTTATTATTGTGTTTTACATATTAGAGATACAAAATAGTATTATTTCATCATTATACTTTTTTAAAAGTTACCATTTAAAAAAACACAATAGTATTTAGAAAAACACAATAACTAATAAAAAGACACAATAAACTGCAATAAAGATATAATAATGAGATATGAGCTTAAAGACGTAAATAAATTATTAAAGTTCTATATAACAATACTGTACCCGTTTTAAAGATTAAAAAAACACTCGTTTTATGGTGTAATTTTTATAAAAAAATAATATCCTACATAAAAGTTATGAACCATTTTAAATAAATGAGAGGACTTGTAAAAAGTCAACAAAAGTAGTTATTTCTAAAATATCAATCTAACAATTTTTTTTTACAAATTGATCTCAACCATTGATTAAGGATATGAATGGTTGAGATTACTTCTTAAACTTTTTAGTTTTAAAGTCGTCTGTATTTGAACTTTTTCCATGACTGTATTTTCAAAAATAATAAATGTTTTTATGTTCAATTTATAGTTTTTGCTCATTTTTATTTTTTCTATAACAACTCCATTTTTTATAAAAATAATTTGTATTTTATAAATGTCTTCGCTTAACGTAAATATTTTGTTCTTTTTATATAAAGTTGCCTTTTTTCAACGGCTCGACGTGCATTTTCGTTATCTTTCAAAACAAATATTTTTTTACTCTTAATATAATCTATTTGTATTTATAAGAATTTGAACCCATACCATATTATATAGAACAACCACCAATATCACTAGGCTACAAAGTCATGGCGTGCCTTTGTATTTACTTAGATTTAACTTCTCTTACTAATTTATCACACCTTCATATTTATTTTTATCAACGTTTTGACGTACAATAATTTTTGATATATAATATTTCATATAATTTCAAATATCGACATTACATGAATACTATTCAAAACCAAGTCGTGTTTCCACTGAAACACGCGCGCTAAGACTTTTACTAGTTAGTAATAACATCTTTTAGATATTCAATAGTTATTATTTTATAAACTCTGTATATTAATATATAATATTATATATTAATAAATATATATACATATATATATATATATATTATATATATATAATATATATATATATATATATATATATATATATATATAGGAGGGATCCTGTAACAACCCGAATTTTATTTAAAAGAAGAGAAAAATAAAAAGTATCTTGCAAGAAGGGAAAAGGAACAAAAGTGAAGGGGGTCAAAGTGTACAAAGTACAAAACCTTATTATTTTAAAGATTTAAAGGGTATGGCCGCCCACTTAAAGTGGATCTGCTTTTTGGTCTCGGTTGAAGAAGGAAGAAGAAGAAGAACTCTCAGTTCTAGAGAGAGAAATGAGAAAGAAGCTGCAAAAATGTGAGTTTTCTTGAGTATATGTTCGGTTTCAACCGAATTCACAAGCGGTTAACCGAATTCTTGGTGTTTTAGAGTCCGTGTTCGAGAATTTGAAGTTGAATTTGCTTGTGGAAGTGTTTAGTTCGAAGATTTGCTTCAGGTGAGTTTCTAGAACCCCTTTTTACTGATTTTAAAGTGTTTGTAGCTATTATGCATACTAAACAAAAGATTTTAAAAGTAACCGTGGGTTTTAAATGTTATTCGAATGTGCTTGTCGTGGTATGTTTATAAAGGATGTTCTTGGGTTAGAACTAATGTTTAGCATGTTTAAGAGCTTTACTATGTTAGATGTGTGTTTAGGTGTGTTTAGAATGGGAATCGGGTGTTGTTGGTAGTATAGAAAACATTTCAGAATGTTCCCATGCGCCTAGAATAACCTCATGCGCCTAAGGGTGCTCATACGCCTAAGTGTCCCAATGCGTCTAAGGTCATGCGCCCAAATAGTTGCCATGCGCCTAGAAAGTTGTCACACCCAGCTCCAATTTTGGATTTGATTTTGAACGGGATGAGCGGGTTCGGTGATTGTACGCGTAAACGAGATAATTTTCCAAATTATGTGGGTCCATATGTTCGAATCTTGGTCGCGAGGGTGTCGGGACCTTTAATTTGAGTTAAAACCGCGTGAATTTGGGCGTTTGAACTCGCCGGAAGACCGCCAGAGGGTGGCCGGACGGTCGCCGGATTTGCGGGAGTGAAAGCAGTTGGGTTTTGAAAATTTTACATAAATGGTCCCTGAGGTTTATGTTTTGGTATTTTATGTTTGAACAATTCATTTTAAGTTTCAAAATTGGCAAGAATAACCCCTGGACTTTATTATTATTATTATTATTATTATTATTAATATTTTTATTATTAATATTTTTATTATTGTTATTATTATTATTATTATTATTAAAATTATTATTCTTATTATTACGATTATTATTATCATTAACACTATTATTATTATTATTATTATTATTATTATTATTATTATTATTATTATTATTATTATTATTATTATTATTAACGCGTCGTGAAATACGAGATGTTACAAAGTGCCCATGCGCCTAAGTGTTTGCCATGCGCCTAAATAGTTAATATGCGCCCAAGTTGCTAAAACGACTAAGTGTTTATGTGCCTGAACAGGCGTCATGCGCCTGCATAGTGGTAAAGCGCTCAAACAGGGCTCATGCGCCCAAATAGTGCCCATGCCCCCAGACTGTTTTACACTTAGGATTTTTATGCTCATGCGCCTGAAAAGTCCCATGCGCCCATTTTGGACTTAGGATTTTGTAAGTGGTTTTAAATGGTATAATGGGGAGATAGGCCTTGTTATGATGTGATGGTTTATGTTTGATGTGTGCATGGTGATGTGGTGATGATTGTGATGTGTTTGTGTGTAAGTGATATGTTATCTTTCGTCGTTAAAGGGTTTTCAAAACGTACGTATTATGTTTTGTAATACATTATGTATGACTTTACGTGGTATGATGTATGAACGAATAAATTAATGAACGTAAAGTATTATGTAACAAAGTGAAAGATAATGATAAAATACGAAACGAACGAATAAGATAAAGTACGAAACGAATGAACACATGAGATAACGAATGATGAGTATGGAAGTGACGGATGATGAGATCCGTGTCGCGTACCCCGGGACCGTGTCAGTCTTCGGACATGAGTCGGGGGTTTGTTTACAGGCCCCGGCACGGTATCAGTCTTCGGACATAAGTCGGGGGCATTGTATGAGACAGAATGACGTGTGAAGGAGATGAGGTCTTGTTGCATGCTCCGGTACTGTGTCAGTCTTCGGACATGAGTCGGGGGTTTGATTATAGGCCCCAGCACAGTATCAGTCTTCGAACATGAGTCGGCGGTGTTGCATACAAGATGGGATCTTTGTCGCGTATCCCGGTGTTGTGTCAGTTTTCGGACATGAGTCGGGGGTTTGTGTATAGGCCCCGGCACAGTATCAGCTTTCGAGCACGAGTCGGGGATATTGCATGAGACAAGATTCGAGTAATGATGAGTAATGAGCGGAGGAATGAATGAATGAACGAACGATGATGAAGATAATAATAATAATAATAATTATCAGTATGTATGTATGATGTATGACAACTGACGAACGTAAAGTACGAAAAGAAAATAAGAGAAAAGAAAGTAAAAGACAGTAAAAAGTATGAACGTAGGTATGAATATGAAAGTAAATAAAAGAGTAAAAACGATGAAAGTATGAAAGAACGAAACGAATGAAGAATACAAAATGAGTGTATGTATGATGTATGACCACGGATGAATGTAAAGACTAGTTTTTAAAGGAAGTAAAGTATTTTATTATAAAAATAAGAACTCACTCAGCATCGCTGACTTTTTGTATGCATGATAGTTGGCAGGTATTTCATTGATGCTGAGGAGTTGCAGGCATGGATGCATAAGCTACTGGGAGTGTTTTGAGGATGGCATCTATATTTTGACATGTCATTGTATTTTAATGAAAATGATTGTTGTAATGTAATGAAATGATATGTTTTTAATTATTAATGAAAGTTTTTAAATTCCACTGCAACAGTAATGTACGTTTTAAAACGTATAATGTGCAATGATTGTCCAACTGTGAGGTGCCCGGGAACGGGGCCTTACGGATCCTAAGAAAACCAACAAGTTTTAAGAAAACCAACAAGTTTTAAGAAAACCAACAAGTTTTAAGAAAACCAAGAAAACCAAATAAAAAATTTTCATTATTTATATATATTTATTAGTTTCAAAGGTTGTTTTAGTAATTGTCTATATAAAGTATTTTTAGTAAATAATCATGGTTGACTAAAATTCCTTATTTTACTCTATGTTTAAACAAATGAAGAATAAGTCAACAATGCATCCATCTCCTTCTTCATTCACCAGTTCGATTTTTTTTCTAGCAAAACAAAGGATCAATCTTCTTCCTCATTCTTCCTAATGTGGTGATTTAATCGAATCTACAAATATAATTCCTGGAAATCTTTAATCTATTTTAGCATTTTCTATATTCAACAAGGTGATGGAGGGTTAGAGGTTAACGAAAGAATGAAGATGAAACCAACCAAATCGATAAAATCAAGTCTTTAATTGGGTTTTAATGAAATCGATTGATGGACGGGTTCACGAGGACATCATCGCTACTCAAGAAACTACAAAATCGATTGATTATCTTACCGCCATGGATGCTAATAGAAGGAAGAAGATGAATACAGGTTTATATAAACAAGTTTACTTACACGTAAATCTACAAGTAAAATTGTTTACGTATATGTAAACAAGCATATATGTAAGTATGCCTACATATGCATAATCAGATATGTTGACATCTTTAAAAGTACATATACGTAAACATGTGTACGTCTTGTTTTCATATACATATATGTAAACAAGTTTACTTAAACATATACATACGTGTAAAAATGCTTACATTATGAAATCATATATGTAGACATGTTTAAATATATGTAAACATATATGTAACATGTACAGATACACGTGAACATATATGTAAACATGTTTACATATACGTAAGCATGTACGTAACTGATGCAAATCTGCAGACAAAATAGTCGTTCTTCTAATATATTTTAGGTTTGTTTTTTAACGAATTAATTTGATTTAAATTAAACTAATATTCTGTTTGGTGAGAGAGAGTGAGAGAGAGAGGGAGGGAGGGAAAGATTTAAGAGATTTCAGTTGTTTCAAAATATAAAAATTATATATACCTACATACATACGTACCTGCCTACGTACGTACCTACGTACCTGCCTACGTACGTACCTACGTACCTGCCTACGTACGTACCTACGTACCTGCCTACGTACGTACCTACGTACCTGCCTACGTACGTACCTACGTACCTGCCTACGTACGTACCTACGTACCTGCCTACGTACGTGCCTACGTACCTGCCTACGTACGTGCCTACGTACCTGCCTACGTACGTACCTACGTACCTGCCTACGTACGTGCCTACGTACCTGCCTACGTACGTGCCTACGTACGTGCCTACGTACGTGCCTACGTACGTGCCTACGTACGTGCCTACGTACGTGCCTACGTACGTGCCTACGTACGTGCCTACGTACGTGCCTACGTACGTGCCTACGTACGTCCCTACGTACGTGCCTACGTACGTCCCTACGTACGTGCCTACGTACGTCCCTACGTACGTGCCTACGTACGTACCTACGTACGTACCTACCTACGTACGTACCTACGTGCGTACCTACCTACGTACGTACATACATACCTACCTACGTACATACATATATACATACATACATATATACATACATACATATATACATACATACATATATACATACATACATATATAGATACATACATATATATATATATATATATATCCGGTTGTTGTAACCGGTTCGACCGGACTGATCAGTGAACCAGTTGAGAGATCGATTCGTTATCTGTTACGGTTCTAAAAACATGATATAAAACCCATAAACCGTTTATAAATTTACTATCTCCATACTCTAATAAAAGGATAACTGTAGGTAACATGTGGCAACCTCACATTCATTCCCTTCAAATTTTTCTCGCTTTTCTCGCCTGTTAACTAATTATATTAATTATAATAATATTATTTAATTTTTTTAGATTCAAATAGTTGTTAAATAAAATAAAAAAGATTTCATTTTATTAATGTCATTTTAAAAGATATAAATTTTTATAAAACAAGAAAACTTTCTAAAATATCAAATTTTATAAAAATATAAAATATTTTAAAATTGATGCTTTTAGAAAGTAAAATTTTTATAAACAAAAAATAACTAAAATTAGAATTTATAATATTTAAAAAATTTATTTTTTTAAATATTTTTTTATTCAAACCTTATAATACATAAGTTTATTAAAATCTCTATATATAATAAATGAAACCTATTTTCAGCCACATGGCATCATTTCAGTAATTCTATTGCCACATGGCAAAATTATCTTCAAATAATTGCCACATGGCACTTGGATACCCATTCTACTATTAAAACACACGCGGGTTTCAAAATAGCCCATATCCTATCCGGGTTTCACAAAAACCCCAAAACACATTTTCTAACCCTAATTTCTTCTAAACCATCGCTCTCCATCCTCGCCTCTCCTGTGAAATCTTCTCCGCACCAACAATCTACCTCAAATTTCTTCTCTAATTCAGGTTAGATTCGACTAACTATTGATATTTATGGTGCGATTCTTCATGTTGATTCATGTTCATCGATTTGCAGTCGTGTCCCTCTCAATGACATCTGTCACACCCCAACCTTGATGGCGGAATCGTCGAAGTGTGAGAGTTAAGATTGTTCACAACCACATAACGCTATCCTTAAATGAAAATAATATTATCATAAGTTTCAAATGAAATACATTCATAGGTCTCAAACATGAAAAAGTTCCAAACAATACAAAACATAACATAAGCATTTTATTCATTTAGCTAGGTCCAAATCCTAGTTTATTGCAAGCTTCAAATGATGACTTCAAACGTGGGCATTTCCTGAAACATGTTAAAAATAACGGGTCAACTATAAAGTTGGTGAGTTCCCAAGAGTTTCACATACATAATATACCATGGATTTCAAGTAGCAATTTATGTCATAGGTTATGAGTTAGCAAGTTTATAAAGCACATATAGTACAATCAAACCTCGACTAGATTATAAGTTTATATGAGTGGCAAAGTGTACTTGGTTCCCTAGTGCACAAGCATACGGCTCCTAGGAGTCGGCAGTACATCGACTTTAGCACCAAATAGGCTTGTCAGGCCCAAAGATCTAAGACATCGTCAGGCTAGCAATAGTTAATGATTGTAAACAATATATGTAACTCATATAAGACTTACAGTAACACAAATAACCATGACAAAATAAAAATATGAATTGCATGTGCTTTTATAAGATTTAAACGTTTATAAGTGTATGTTGAATAATGTAACATGTTTCACCCCAAAACGGTGTGAAATAGCATAAAAAAAGGGCAAGGAAACTCACATGTCAATAAGTATATAATGAAGATCAATAAGAATAATATTTGTCGTTCCAAGATAAAACGTCACAAGGCACCTAAATATATAAATATTACAAGATTTAGGTTAATATAAGATTAACGAGTTAACGTGAACCAAGGTATTAGAACTTTGGGGATTTTTTTATAAAGTTAATAAATTCTTATAAAAATCCATTTATGAAATTTATAAAATTTATTTTTAAGGAAATTGATTCTTTGTAAATAACTTGTGATTTTATTTATAAGATTATATCTAAATTCTATAATTATCATGATAAATCCTTAAACGTAAGGTCTAATATTAATTTAATACCTTTAAGTATTATATAACAATCTAATTTTTAAAATATTTAATTATAACATTTGTAAATAATTTTATATTAAAATATTAAAATGTTTTACAAGAATAAATTTTTAAGAAATATTTAGATGACTTTAAAATATTTGGGGTTTATAAAAGTCATTTTTATAATTATTTTAAATTTTCTATAATTAATTTAAGGCCAAAAAGGCTTTAAAAAAATTACAAGAGGGTGCCCGGGTTCAAACCCGGGACCTCTTGCTTAACAAGGCAATGTCTTACCAGTGAACCAAGGCTCTCCGCCATGGTACATCTTGGTTTTAAATTCTTTATAAACATAACCCAAGCAGAACCCCCAAATTTGATGAACCCTAGTTTAGATTCGAAACAAATTGATCATCTAAACGATGATGATAACCAAATTAACTATGAGGCTTTTGTTTCCCATGCTTAATTGAGCATATCCATGTATGTAACTTACCCGAATAGGTTTGAATTGAAGGCAATCCTAATCGAAGAACAAGTCGCGGTCGTAGTACCCAATGGATGAGCAATCCTCAATGGAAATCAAATTAACTTTGCAGATAGCTTCGAATGATTATTTGGACTAAAATCCCTCTATCAATTTCGATTTTTGAACCCCAGAGGGTGGTGTTCAATTAAGTTGCAGGTTGCGATGAAGATAGTGATTGGATTCATTGTTTGTGTTTGATTCAGGTGCAATTGGATTTGATAGCAGCTTTAGACTAGTTAGACGTTCGATTATGAGTCATTTAATTTGGTTATTATTAAGTTTTAATGGTCGAACGGCCATATGGTTAAAAGCTTCGGTTATGCACTCGAATGGATGGTAACCGACGCCTTATTCTCGATTAAATGTTGTAATTACGCTCGAATCGTGTCCTAGAACGGTTTGGGAACGGTTTTGGGTCAAAAATTGGCTTTAAAATGGGTATTTGAGGTGGCCGGAGCCGTGGCCGGAGGCCGGCCGGAGGCTCGCCGGAAATGCGGGGAAGGAAATGGGGTGGGGGTTTGGGTTTTAAAAATTACACAAATGGTCCCTGCGTTTTAATAATTTGCTATTTTATGCCCATACTTCCATTTTAAAGTTTATAAAATGGCAAAAACAACCCCTCTAATCCTATTTAAGTTTTAAATACCTTTATATTAATAATTTTTATAGCTTATTATTACTAGTATTATTATTATTATTAACATCGTTACTATAGTTTTTTTATTATTATTATTATTATTATTATTATTATTATTATTATTATTATGTTAGTTATTATTTTTAGTATTATTATCATTATTATGACTTATTATTATTGTTACTATTATTAATGTTATCATAGTTATTATTATTACATAATTTAATATTTTAATTATTAGCTTTTATACATTACATTTTTAATAACAACTAAGAGATAAGTATACATCACCCATAAATTTCAAAATTGACAACCATGACCCTTATAAGAATAAACAAAATTAACTCTTAGTTAACAAAAGTACGAAATGTTACAGTCTCCCAAACTTAAAAGAATTTCGTCCCGAAATTAAGAATGAAACTATACAAATAAAAACGGGTATTTCTTCTTCATGTGCTCCTCACGTTCCCAAGTAAACTCAGCGCCACGCTTATTCTCCTAACGAACCTTAACAATTGGGGTAGTTGTAGTTGTAGTTCTAGTCTTCTTCATGATGCGGTCCATGATCTCAACAAGTTTCTCAACGAAATGCAATGATTCATCGATCTGGATGTCTTCCAACGGAACATGCAGATTTTCATCAGCCAAGCACTTTCTCAAATTTGAGACGTGGAACACAGGATGAACCCCATTAAGGTCGGAAGGTAATTCCAGTTTGTAAGCCACATTTCCAATCCTTTTCAGAATCTTGAAAGGTCCTACAAATCTTGGAGCCAGTTTACCCTTCTTCCTAAAGCGAACGACACCCTTCCACGGTGAAACCTTAAGAAGAACCATCTCCCTAACTTGGAATTCCAACGGCTTACGTCTCTTATCAGCATAGCTCTTTTGTCGACTTCTTGCCACTTCAAGGTTCTTTCGGATGGTAGAAACTTTATCGTTCGTCTCTTGTATAAGTTCAAGACCAGTGATGAAGTTTTCACCAATGTCGGTCCAGCAGATCGGTGAACGACATTTACGACCATAAAACGCTTCGAACGGTGCCATCTTGATACTCGAGTGGTAACTATTGTTATACGAAAATTCCGCTAGCGGTAGATGCGTATCCCAATCACCACCAAAGTCAAGGACACAAAGGCGTAGCAAATCCTCCAAGGTTTGGATGGTTCGCTCGGTTTGGCCATCAGTTTGGGGATGGTAAGCCGTGCTTAGATCCAATTGAGTACCCAAGAGTTCTTGCATAGACGACCAAAAGTGCGAAGTGAAACGAGCGTCTCGGTCGGATATGATGTGAAGAGGTACCCCATGACGACTTACAATTTCATCAACGTATATACGAGCCAACCTTGATGTCTTGTAAGTGTCACGTATGGGTATAAAATGTGCCGACTTGGTCAGTCGGTCGATGATCACCCATATACTATCATGTTCACGAGAGGTTTCGGGGTAGCTTGGTTATGAAGTCCATGGATATGTGTTCCTACTTCCACATAGGAATCTCGGGTTGCTCAAGTAATCCACTTGGACGTTGATGTTCGGCTTTAACCTTCGTACACGTGAGGCACTTAGCAACATAAGTCGCTATGTCTTTCTTCATTCCAGGCCACCAATATTGACCACGCAGATCCATGTACATCTTATCGGAGCCAGGATGAATAGAATAACGAGTTTGATGAGCTTCGTTCATGACAAGAGTACGAAGATTATCACGATTTGGAACCCAAATTCGGTTCACGAAATACATCAACCCATTAGGTTTCGTCTCCAATTGAGTTAGAAGGTTATGCTCCGGTTCATCCTTCATTCTCCCTTCTCGTTGAACTAATTGTTGAGCCTCCAAGATACTAGACTCGATGTCACTATCTATTCTCAAGTTTTGTAGCAGTACAGTAGCCTCGATGACATCTAGTCAAATTTCAGTATCGAATTCTCTCAAGGTATCAAACCATTGTCGTCGATCGTGAATTTCTTGGAACGAGGTCATCTTGTTATGGACTTTACGGCTTAGTGCATCGGCTACGACATTTACCTTCCCAGGGTGGTAACGAATGTCACAGTCATAATCACTAATCAACTCAACCCAACGACGTTGTCTCATATTGAGATCTTTTTGATTAAAAACGTGTTGAAGGCTTTTGTGATCGGTGTAGACTATACATTGCGTACCATAAAGGTAATGTCTCCAAATCTTCAAGGCAAAAACAACAGCACCAAGCTCGAGATCGTGTGTTGTGTAATTCACCTCGTGAACCTTTAATTGTCTTGATGCATAAGCTATGACCTTTCCTCGTTGCATAAGAACACAACCAAGGCCTTGTTTTGATGCATCGCAATATACCGTGAAATCATCGTTTCCATCGGGTAGGGTCAAGATAGGAGCATTGCACAGTTTGTGCTTTAATGCTTCAAAAGCTTCTTCTTTCTCGGGCCCCCACTCGAATGGTTTATTCTTTTGTGTCAAAGAGGTGAGCGGCTTCGCGATCCTTGAAAAGTTGGCGATGAATCACCGGTAATAACCAGCAAGACCAAGGAAAGAACGAATCTCGGTCGGAGTCGTGGGAACACACCAATTCTTCACAGCTTCCACCTTTGCAGGGTCAACGTGAATTCCTTGGCTATTCACCACGTGTCCTAGAAATTGAACTTCCTCGAGCCAGAAATCACACTTCGAGAACTTCGTGTACAATTGCTCTTTCTTCAACAACTCCAGCACTTGTCGCAAATGCAGTTCATGCTCGGTGTTAGTCTTGGAGTAGATAAGTATGTCATCAATGAAGACAATCACAAATTTATCTAGATAAGGCTTGCATACTCGGTTCATGAGATCCATGAAGACAGCAGGTGCATTAGTTAAGCCAAAAGGCATCACCATAAACTCATAGTGTCCATAACGAGTACGAAACGCGGTATTTGGGATGACATCATCATGGACTCGTAATTGATGATATCCAGAATGTAGATCAATCTTCGAGAATATAGCAGCTCCTTGAAGTTGATCAAACAAGTCATCGATGCGAGGAAGAGGATAGCGGTTCTTTATGGTAAGCTTGTTAAGCTCACGATAGTCGATGCACATACGAAACGATCCATCTTTCTTCTTCACGAAGAGGACAGGTGCACCCCAAGGCGAAGAACTAGGACGAATGAAACCCTTCTCGGTTAGCTCTTGAAGTTGACTAGAAAGTTCTTGCATTTCCGATGGTGCAAGTCGATACGGTGACTTAGCCACGGGGTTTGCTCCCGGTATCAAGTCAATTTTAAACTCAACTTCACGCACGGGAGGTAAACCACTAAGGTTGTCGGGAAATACTTCAGGAAAGTCTCGGACAATCGGAGCGTCCTTAAGTTCTTTCCCTTTGACTTTTGTGTTGACCACGTAAGCCAAGAACGCCATATAGTTCTTACTTAAACACTTTCGGACTTGAGTGCAAGACATGAGTTTAAGCCCTTCGGAAGATTTTTCGCCGAACACTTTCAAAGTATCCCCAGATGATAACGGTATACGGATGCACTTCTCGAAACAAACGATCTCGGCATGGTGTTTGGCTAACCAATCCATACCAATGATGACGTCGAAGCTTCCAAGTTTCATAGGAATAAGATCAATAAGAAAATCATGGGTGTCAAGACTTAAGATGCAATCACGGATAACGACATCCACGGTGACCGGTTCTCCATCAGCAACTTCAACGGTGAGAGGTCTTTCTAGTTTCGTATGTGGCTTAGCAAGTACGGGCTCAAACTCTAATGAAACAAAACTCTTATCGGCTCCAGAGTCAAATAGAACGTATGCATAAGTATTATTAATAAGGAACATACCTGTTCAAGGTTAAGGCATTTAGTGATATAGGTAATGTATGAAAGAGACTTAGATCATAAACGTTAGGGTTGAATTTAGCATACCGTTCACCACATCGTTGTTTTCTTGTGCTTGATTAGCATTGATGTTGAAAGCACGTCCTCGGGCTTGTGGAACATTACCCGCAAGACGAGGGCATTGTTGACGAACATGACCAGGATCTCCATAATTATAGCACGCACGATTAGTGACCGTTGTAGCGTTGTTAGGTGCACGGTGACAAGTCGCCACCAAGTGACCATATTTACCGTGTAAGGTACAGATGCGGCACGAGGCGTTCCCCGGATGATGATACCTACATGTGTTGCACATAGGTTGAGGACCAGCATAAGCCCTAGCCGTAGGCATTTGGGTCACAGGTGCAGCCGCAGGTACCAGTTGTCTTTGAGGTGGTTTGGGTGCAGCCACAACATAATTGTGTGTTGGCGTAAACTTGCGCTTCTTATTGTTGTTATTGTTGTTGTAAGATGGTTCAGCTTTGGTTTCCTTAACAGCTTCAGTAGCCGTCCTTTCCACTTTCTTTGCACCCTTCACAAACATGGTGCCCGCTCGTATATGATTCTCGGTGAGTTGAGCGGTGATAGTAATGGCTTCTTCCAAGGTTGTGGGTCGGCTACCCACCACAGCATCTTGAATTTGGGATGGTACACCCTTAATGAACTTTTCAATGTTACGAGGTACAGTGTCGACCATGTGAGGCAACAGAATGCTCAACTCGTGGTGCCTAGTTGAGTAAGCCAGATGGTCACCACCGTCTTGTTTTAGGTTCCAGAACTCCTCCTCAAGCTTTTGTATTTCACTCCTAGGGCAAAACTTGGCGATGGCAATGGTCTTGAACTCTTTCCAAGTGAGTGCCAAATAGCCTCAGCTCCTCGATTCCTCTTCTCGCTATTCCACCAGGTAAGTGCCCTTTGTTGGAGCATACTTATGGCATAACGAACTTTGAGTGCCTCGGGACACTCACAGTTGACAAAAGTGTTCTCCATGCTCTCGAACCACTCAAGAAGGCCAGTGGCTCCTTCCTTGCCACTAAAACTAGTGGGCTTGCAAGAGCTAAAGTGCTTGAAAGTGCAAGTTTGGTTGTTGCGCCCTTGGTTAGCACTATTCTCTCCTTGACCATTTCCATTAGAGTTGGTCATTAAGGTGCTATTGAGTTCAGCAACCATGGTCGGGATGACAGCAGCCATTTGTCGCGCAATCATGGCGGCTAGCTTACGATCGGAACTTCCACGCTTTCCATGATGACGAGACATGCTGGAATATTCAAAATGAGTTAGACACGAGAAAGAGAATAATAAGGGTTATAATTTAAACAAGGATATGTCAAGAGTTATAAGGCATATGGAATGATTCCATTTGGTAACGCATTACCATTTGAAAACGTTGACACGTCAAGGTATATTGACTCATTCGCCTTAGAAACTTGTGTATGTTGACCATAGTTTATCACTCATCCCAGAAATCCCCAGGTAAGCGTAACTAGTCCCGTAGGATTTATGTGAAACGCTTACCTTATCCCGAAGGCTTTTTGCCAGGAAAACCAGAATACAGGTGTCTATGTGTCACACAATATTTCTTAGGTTCATGAAATCAAAACCTTGATGAGATTTATATAGATTAGACATATCGTCTAAAGATCCAAGTCATAAGCATAAGCATAAGATTCCACGTGTCGTCGAGAATAAGATTAAGAGATTCATGTTCGGGGAGAGTCAAAGAGTCAAAGTTAAGTTTAGGGAGACAAGTAGTAAGGTTTTAAACATTAAAAGGCAATCCTATACTAAGGCATCAAGTTGCACATAAGTATGGCATAGCATTATGTAGCATGCAAACAATATATATAATTCCAAGAATAATAATATTATTCTATTAGGTTCATGCATAAACTATAGTCTAGGTCACCATTTCTAATAACCTAAATCCCTATAGTTATGGGCTCTGATACCAATCTGTCACACCCCAACCTTGACGGCGGAATCGTCGAAGTGTGAGGGTTAAGATTGTTCACAACCATATAACGCTATCTTTAAATGAAAATAATATTATCATAAGTTTCAAATGAAATACATTCATAGGTCTCAAACATGAAAAAGTTCCAAACAATACAAAACATAACATAAGCATTTATTCATTTAGCTAGGTCCAAATCCTAGTTTATTGCAAGCTTCAAATGATGACTTCAAACGTGGGCATTTCCTGAAACATGTTAAAAATAACGGGTCAACTATAAAGTTGGTAAGTTCCCAAGAGTTTCACATACATAATATGCCATGGATTTCAAGTAGCAATTCATGTCATAGGTTATGAGTTAGCAAGTTTATAAAGCACATATAGTACAATCAAACCTCGACTAGATGATAAGTTTATATGAGTGGCTAAGTGTACTTGGTTCTCTAGTGCACAAGCATACGGCTCCTAGGAGTCGGCAGTACATCGACTTTAGCACCAAATAGGCTTGTCAGGCCCAAAGATCTAAGACGTCGCCAGGCTAGCAATATTTAATGATTGTAAACAATATATGTAACTCATATAAGACTTACAATAACACAAATAACCATGACAAAATAAAAATATGAATTGCATGTGCTTTTATAAGATTTAAACGTTTATAAGTGTATGTTGAATAATGTAACATGTTTCACCCCAAAACGGTGTAAAATAGCATAAAAAGGGGGCAAGGAAACTTACATGTCAAATAAGTATATAATGAAGATCAATAAGAATAATATATGTCGTTCCAAGATAAAACGTCACAAGGCACCTAAATATATAAATATTATAAGATTTAGGTTAATATAAGATTAACGAGTTAATGTGAACTAGGGTATTAGAATTTTGGGGATTTTTTTATAAAGTTAATAAATTCTTATAAAAATCCATTTATGAAATTTAAAAAATTTATTTTTAAGGAAATTGATTCTTTGTAAATAACTTGTGATTTTATTTATAAGATTATATCTAAATTCTGTAATTATCATGATAAATCCTTAAACATAAGGTCTAATATTAATTTAATACCTTTAAGTATTATATAACAATCTAATTTTTAAAAATATTTAATTATAACATTTGTAAATAATTTTATATTAAAATATTAAAATGTTTTACAAGAATAAATTTTTAAGAAATATTTAGATGACTTTAAAATATTGGGGTTTATAAAAGTCATTTTATAGTTATTATAATTTTTCTATAATTAATTTAAGGCCAAAAAGGCTTTAAAAAAATTACAAGAGGGTGCCCTGGTTCGAACCCAGGACCTCTTGCTTAACAAGGCAATGTCTTACCAGTGAACCAAGGCTCTCCGCCGTGGTACATCTTGGTTTTAAATTCTTTATAAACATAACCCAAGCAGAACCCCCAAATTTGATGAACCCTAGTTTAGATTCGAACCAAATTGATCATCTAAACGATGATGATAACCAAATTAACCATGGGGCTTTTGTTTCCCATGCTTAATCGAGCATATCCATGTATGTAACTTACCCGAATAGGCTCGAATTGAAGGCAATCCTAATCGAAGAACAAGTCGCGGTCGTAGTACCCAATGGATGAGCAATCCTCAATGGAAATCAAATTAACCTTGCAGATAGCTTCGAATGATTATTTGGACTAAAATCCTTCTATCAATTTCGATTTTTGAACCCCAGAGGGTGGTGTTCAATTAAGTTGCAGGTCGCGATGAAGATAGTGATTGGATTCGTTGTTTGTGTTTGATTCAGGTGCAATTGGATTTGATAGCAACTTTAGACTAGTTAGACGTTCGATTATGAGTCATTTAATTTGGTTATTATTAAGTTTTAATGGTCGAACGGCCATATGGTTAAAAGCTTCGGTTATGCACTCGAATGGATGGTAACCGACGCCTTATTCTCGATTAAATGATGTAATTACGCTCGAATCGTGTCCTAGAACGGTTTGGGAACGGTTTGGGAACGGTTTTGGGTCAAAAATTGGCTTTAAAATGGGTATTTGAGGTGGCCGGAGCCGCGGCCGGAGGCCGGCCGGAGGCTCGCCGGAAATGCGGGGAAGCAAATGGGGTGGGGGTTTGGGTTTTAAAAATTACACAAATGGTCCCTGCGTTTTAATAATTTGCTATTTTATGCCCATACTTCCATTTTAAAGTTTATAAAATGGCAAAAACAACCCCTCTAATCCTATTTAAGTTTTAAATACCTTTATATTAATAATTTTTATAGCTTATTATTACTAGTATTATTATTATTAGTAACATCGTTACTATAGTTTATTATTATTATTATTATTATTATTATTTATTATTATTATTATTATTATTATTATTATTATTATTATTATGTTAGATATTATTTTTAGTATTATTATCATTACTATGACTTATTATTATTGTTACTATTATTAATGTTATCATAGTTATTATTATTGCATAATTTAATATTTTGATTATTAGCTTTTATACATTACATTTTTAATAACAAGAGATAAGTATACATCACCCATAAATTTCAAAATTGACAACCATGACCCTTATAAGAATAAACGAAATTAACTCTTAGTTAACAAAAGTACGAAATGTTACAACATCTTCTCTGCAACAATGATCGTACATCTAATGTTTCTTCGATTTCATCTTTAATTCAGGTTAGCTTCGACATAATATTGATGTTTATTATGCGATTCTTGAAGTGCCTTTAATACCATCGATCTGCAGCCGAGTATTGATTTTCTGTCAATCGTTCGATATTGCTCGATTAATCGTTTATAACATGCGTTAACATAGTGTTTTCATTTGCTTGGTAAGATAATTTGCTGATATAGGTATTGATTTTCTGTTATGTCTGGTGTTCAAACACTGTTTTATGTTTACTTTTTCTCTTCTACTTACATAGCAATCGTTTTGTGTTTGATGAACTGATCAGATTAAGAACATTCCCAGTTGTTAATTTCGAAGGAAAGCCATATAAAACCTGGATTTTACACTTTCTAAACGAAGTAGATCAGAGACATCAATAGAAAGGTCAAACCCAATTCTTTATTTATGAATTTGATTCAGTTATTTGCAATCATACATGCGTCTGAGTGTTCGATTTCTACTTGACATGTTTTGTATTCTAATCTTTGTCAAGTTTTGTTACTATACCTTATCTATAATAACTTTGGTTATAAGAATGTTGCGATTTTTAGCACGGATAGTATTCCCAAATTAAAATCATGTAAGTATTCAAGTTCAAAAAACTTCCTGGTGTATATTAACGTTTGATTCAATTTTGGTTGGATTCATGTCTTGGGACTGGCAAGATGTTCAAATGTGGATCAAAGTCCTTGATGTAATATCGACGCCTTCATATCCTGATTTCATCATGTATCAGGTTAGCTGTAATTTGCTTTTACCTTCACATTTACATACCCTTGAACTTTAATCAGTGGTTTTGTTTTAGCACTTTATCAGTTTTTGATGCCTTTGATAGTTTGATTCATTGCACCACTTTATGCAGGTCATCACCATGTATGTTTTATGAAACTGATTAATCTAAATTTATTCTTTTAGCACCTAAATTTAACATGTTGTTACTAGTTTTACATCTAAACTATTATTAATATAACAATCTATGATTGTTATATTACTCAAGTTCTCACCTTTTAATTTATTATGTATTTAACTTCATCATATCTTACTACACAGTTGAGTTATATATCCTTCCTTTTTTAACAATTACTAGAGGTTTTAACAATCAATTGCCTTCTTTGTTGTTTCTTTGTTATTTATTATTTTAATAACCATGATCACTAAATGTCTTATTTCTCTCAATCAGCATGCCTCATTTTCTTCAATTGAATTCTTATCGAGGTTTTTTTGTTCATGTTATATTCATATCTCCAAACCCATTTAATTATTAAATTTTTTCAGATTATATTCTCCCATATATATATATATATATACACACACACACCCCAATTTACAGCAATATATTAAAATCGTTGTAAGTGCATGTTTCTAGATATAAATCGCCTTTAAAAATTTAATTTCATTTTTGACTTGATATTGATATTTAAAACATTTTGTTTCCAAAAATCTACTTATAACTTCAAATATTTATAGATATGAATACGTGTAAATATTTTTCTAAATAAACTCAGTTCATTGTTTTTATTAATTTCCCACTATGATATATACGTTTTTTTCTAAATTTTAAATTATTTAATGTTATGGCTTTAAGCCTTTAGCCGTCAAATAGATTAGTCCTAAAAGGTAAGTATTGACTTTAATTTGTAACTAATTAATGATATATAGCATGATTTTTAATATTTTCCTTGATTTTTGGTATGTTTCAAATTTTAAGTTTCAAATTTAATGATATTTACCAAAAAAAAGTTTTTTAAGAATTTTCCTAAATGGTGTTGCATTTCTAAATTCAAATTTACGAAATAAATGAAATTTATAACAACTTTAAAGATTTTTCCGTGATTTGTGTTACATTTCAAAATTTAAATCTTCAAATTAAAATTTATTACCTTTTAATTGTAACAACCTCATTTCTATAAATATTACCCTTTAACCGTTTACATTGATAAACACTTTAAATTAAGAATTTAAATTTTAAAAAATCTTTATATATAATAAAAGAAAAGTGTTTTGCCACTTGTCATCATATTAAACACTTTGACACATGTCAAATTCTTAAACAAATATTGACACTTGTCATCATATTGTTTTAAACTCCAAAACTTTTTCTTATTTTGTTTCCCTAAAATAAAAAGTTTCTAAAGTTTGAATTAATATCATTTTTATTTTATATTCAAATAAATGTTAAAATGAAAACCATTACTTGTATTCCTCATTATTTATTTTGAGAAAATAAAAAGTCATTTTATAATATATGTACAATGATTTTAAACCAAAATTATGATAAACAGAATCTAAATTTTCAAACATAATGTTAATAGATTAGTTTTTCATAATTTAATTTTATATACAATCATAATACAACTTAAGTTGGCATGTTTCTTCACATTTGCAGCTAAGTTTGTTATAACATTTTATCAATTTTATGTTTTAATAAATTATTGGCTTTTAAGTTATATGTTGTCACGTGACACACTCTCAAGAAGTTATTGCCACGTGTCATTCATTTAGCGAAAAGTTGTTTTAATGAAAATTTTACATCCCTTAAATTTCGCATCCTTATATATCATTCTTATATATTATTCTTATATATTAGAAGATTATTAATATTAGTTCTTAATTTCTAATTGTAAACATTCGTTATTTTAGTTTTTTTAATCCGTGTAACATACGGGACGTTAGGCTAGTTAACTATAAATCAACACTATATACCACGCATACATGAGGCCGACACAAGGATACATACACGGTTAAGCAAGTAAGCAACACGCCAATCAAATAATCAATTGTCATGCATTTATGATGATATTTCTATATTGGTCCTTCTAGTATTGATGGATTTCATTTTTTGCTTCTCTTTTAAAACATTTTGTATTAAAGAAGATTAAAAGAACTCTTACACTAATGTTGTTTTCTTATCTCTATAACCTTAGTCATCTTTGCCTTTGTTAACCATTTTTCTTTTCTATTCAAATTTGTTTTACTCGTTTCAATATTCAAACTTTAACTTAATAGAGAGAAACAACATAATATAATTGACTGAATAATCAAGGAAATGACTATACAATTCTATCCAAAATACTTGTCTATCTCGAGGAAATAACTATCTTAATGTTCAACATGAGGAAATGACGTGAAAGCAACAAAACAAGAGAGATGCATGTCTTTTGTAATCATCAGAATGTAGTCTTAATTAAATAGTGCAACAACAAAACTGCAACACATATGGGTTTGTTTTATGAATAGTTATGTTTAGAGTTTGATTAATGACTAATCATATATATGGTGCGGATGTTGAAGATGATGGTGGTGGCGAGATGAGGATAATGAAGATGAATGTGGTGTGTGTGTGTGGGGGGGGGGGGGGGGGGTGGGTGGCAATGGTCGCGGACCTTACGATGGGCGTCAAGGTTTATGGTTTCTGGTGTGGGGTTAAGAAGTTGTAGGGGTGGGGGTGGTGTTGTGGTGGTGGTGGCTGTTGTGCTTTGGTGGCAGTGGAAGTGGTATGAAGGATGAGGGAGAAACAGACCATAATGATGATGCATGATAATATTTACATGTATATTATATCAAATTTAACACACTGCTCCCTTTATTAGTTCGAGTTACACAATTGGTTCTTAATTATGAAAAGAGCTAAATGTCCTTTCATTCTAACAGAAAAAAATAACCACGTTAGTGAGTTGGAACTTACTGAGACAAACTTTAAATAAAAACCGTTATTTTGAATCGAACCATAAAAAACAAAAGTGAATATTACTCTAATTCAGAACATTAATCCAACATGGCAATATTTAAATGTTAGAGCATCCAAAGTGGATTTCTTATCTTTATCCATATAATTACACTAAAAATCCTTACATTTTCTCTCTCCTTTTCAATTAAATAATACTTTTTATACCCTTATCATTACTTTTTTCTCTCTCATTCACTCACAACCACTTTAAAAAATATTAAAAAAATTATAAGGATTATACAGTGATTCTTCAAATATACCAATCCACAATAAAATTTCTCCCTCCTTCACTCACAACCACTCAAAATCATTCCATATAATATACCAAACACACACACATATTTTTAAGGACTACACTGTGAATACTCCTAGGGGTAAAAAAAAAGCTAAGGACAGAATTAGTTGAAGGGCTATTAATGTTATTTATTTCACATATATGAACAGAAAAACGAATCATTTTTTGAGGCTTATCGAACGATTGATTCTCATTAGTTCACAAGATTTTCAATTCTAAATTTTCAATATTTCAATATTGATCCGTCGTCTTCTTGATTCGCAAAATCGTAAGTGTAAATCTCTCACTCGCTATTCTTCAGTTTATATGTGAGATTGTAGGCTCGATTTTTCATTTAAATTTCTATTTGTCATCGATTAAGAATCCATGGTTGTTCAAGTGTAACCTTTGATTCGTTTGAATAAAGGTGTTTTTGGAGCATCTTCATGTTTATCTTCAATTTTTGATCGTTGAATCAATTGTTCAGATCTCATTCCAACAATGTTTATACAAGAGTTGCATTTTGAATTTGAGGAGCTCAGATGTGCTAAATTTGTTATAGATCTTTAACTTGATTTGAAATTCGATGGAACTTTGTGGAATTACTACATGTATATCAGCTTTGAATATCATAAGTTCAAAGTTTAATTTGTTGAAGGAATTTTAGGATTTTATCTTCTAGGGCACGTTTAGGATTATAAACAAACAAACAAACAAACATACCCAATGTATCCCGCTGGAGAGCAGGGTCTGGGAGGGATATGTGGTGGCAAGTCTTTCCTCTATCCTGAGAGATAGAGAGACCGCTTCCGAAGAGACCCCCGACTCGTTTACAAAGACGGTAACCATAACAATCATAATAATCATAATCATAATAATCATAATACATTTCATGCAACACATAGGCAAATATCGCATCACATGCAGAGTTAGATAGTGCGCGCATCATAAAAAGCGACATGTAACACCCAAACAGGGGAAATGACGAAAGGAAAAAAAACTACACCTGACGCGGGAGGTCCCGCCACATGTAACCGTAGCCCGTCTCACCCACAAATCCCACTAAAAGTCCTTAATTTTTATTCTACGCCTCCACTCACTCCTATCCTCGATCATGTGCTCAGAGAGTTGCAAGTCTATCATATCTCGCCTAATAATCTCATCCCAAGTCAACCTAGGTCTACCTCTACTCCTCCTACCCTCTACGCTGATGTTCTCTACTGCTCTAACAGGTGCTGACATCGTTCGCCTCTTCACGTGCCCAAACCATCTTAGTCTTCCCTCTCGTATTTTATCTGTGATACATGCCACCTCTAGCCTCTGGCGAAAGACGTCGTTTCTGATCCTATCTAATCTTGTGTGTCCACACATCCACCTCAGCATTCGCATTTCTGCGACCTCTATTTGTCTTTCTTGCGATTTCTTTATAGCCCAACAGTCTGTGCCGTATAGCATAGCTGGGCGTACTGCCATTCTGTATAGTTTTCCCTTTAGTTTTGGTGGGAACCTCTTATCACACAGAATCCCTGATGCTGCTCTCCACTTGCACCATCCTGATTGCACACGATGGGCTACATCGCTGTGTATCTCTCCGTCTTCCTGTATATACGAGCCAAGGTATTTGAACCTACACGTCCAGGGGACCGCCATGCCCTGTATACTGATTTGGGTGTTCTCTTCGGCCTCACCACTAAAGTTACAATGCATGTATTCTGTCTTAGAGCGACTTATCGTTAGGCCCTTGCGTTCTAGTGCTACTCTCCACTGTTCTAATCTGTCGTTAAGCACCGTCTTAGATTCTGATATTAAGACAATATCATCCGCAAACAGCATACACCATGGGACTGGCTCTTGTATGGACTTGGTCATCTCGTCCAACACTACTGTGAAGAGGAATGGGCTCAATGCCGAACCTTGGTGGAGTCCCACTTCCACCGGGAAGAAGTCTGTGTCTCCGACAGGTGCTCGTACACACGTTTTTGCCCCGTCATACATATCCTGTATTATTTTGATATACCTCTCTGGTACCCTTCTAAGTCTTAGACTTTCCCAGATTAGTTTCCGCGGCACACTGTCATAGGCTTTTTCTAGGTCAATGAATACCATATGTAGATCTCTTTTCTTTTCTCTATATTTCTCCATTATCCTCCTTATGACGTGTATAGCTTCCGTTGTAGAGCGTCCTGGCATAAATCCAAATTGGTTTACCGTTATCTGAGTTTCTCGTCTAATTCTCGTGTCCACAATTCTTTCCCATAGTTTCATCGTGTGACTCAATAGCTTTATTCCCCTGTAATTTGCGCAACATTGGACATCTCCTTTTTTCTTATATATGGAGACTATGACACTGCTTCTCCACTGCTCTGGCATCTTTCCTGTCTTGAAGATAGTGTTGAATAAGTCCGTTAGCCATTGTAGGCCCTCATCTCCAAGGCACTTCCACACTTCAATCGGAATGTTGTCTGGCCCCACCGCCTTAGCCCTTCCCATTCTCCTCAAAGCTCTCCTAACTTCATCGACTGTGATGCTTCTACAATAACACTTGTTTTGTTGCGTCGTTTGAGTTGTTTCATCTATCTCCGTTTGTTGATTACTGTTCGTTATGTTGAAAAGGTTATCGAAGTAAGTTTTCCATCTCCCCTTGATGTCTTTCTCCCTCACCAAGACCTTACCATCCGCGGCCTTTATAAACTTCACCATTGTCAAGTCCTGTCTTCTACGTTCCCTTGCCTTGGCAATCTTAAACATTTCATGTTCACCCTCTTTCGTCTCTAGTCGCTTATACATCCTCTCGTATGCTGTGTTCTTTGCCTCTGACACAGACTTTTTCGCCTCTCGTTTAGCCTCTTTGTATTTATCTTTTAGCTCTACTCGTTCTTCCTCATTACTACAACGTAAAAGCTCTCTAAAACTTTGTTGTTTAATTCTTATCTTCTCCTGTACATTTTCGTTCCACCACCAGGATTCCTTATGACCGAGTGTCCTATTTGTTGTGGTCCCAAGCGTTTCTTTAGCTGCTTGAATGACTGTAGTTGCCATAGCCTCCCACTTTTGGTTGGCGTCTTCCTGTGGCCCGCTCAGGTTCATTGGTATGATTTTCTCTCTAAAGATGGTAATCTTTTCGTCTTTGAGTTGTCCCCATCTGATCTTAGGTCTACTTCTCTTAGTTGGTTGGACAATTGCTTTCTTCATTCGTAGATCTGCCACCAACATGTGATGTTGAGTGAGTACTGTCTGTCCCGGTATTGTCTTGCAGTCCTTCCACGAGCTACGATCTTCTCTTCTCATCAACACATAATCTATCTGTGTGTGTCTCCCGCCGCTGCTAAACGTAATTAGATGCGACTCTGGTTTCTTGAAAAACGAATTTATGATGCTTAGTTCATGCGCAAATGCAAAGTCAAGAAGTTCCCTACCGACGTCATTCCTCAGACCATACCCAAAGCCTCCATGCACCAACGGGAAATGATCGTTGTCCTTACCGATATGCCCATTAAAATCTCCTCCTATGCATATTTTTTCTTGTCGCGGTATGTCTCTCAAAACGTGGTCTAAACTCTCCCAGAACTTCTTTCTTTCCGTTTCCCCTAATCCAACTTGTGGTGCATACGCACTAACTACAGCCACTACTTCGTCCCTATCATTATCCTTAACAACATAAGTCTATCGTCGTATCTTCTAACCTCCACTACATTATCCTGGAGTTCTTTGGCAACTATAAAAAACCTACTCCATTTTTTGTTCCATCTGACCCTGAATACCATAGTTTGTACCCATTACACTCCTTTGCCCTCCCACCCCGCCATCTAGTCTCCTGGAGGCACGCTATCTGAACCCTACGTCTCCTTAACACATCTATTAACTCTAATAACTTACCAGTAAGTGTTCCTACATTCCACGATACCAGTCGTAATCTATAACCCTTTTTCCCTGTAGTTGCATCTCTCGTCACCGAACATGATCTAGGGGCAGCATAATGTTTCCTGTTACCTATTATACCTCACTCACTCAGCGTGACAAGAAACACCTTAAGAAGAGGTTGCCACAGTAATAAAGTATAAACAAAAATAGTCAGTCACGCAAGAGCAACAACACAGGTAACACACAATCAAAACCAGCAGCAGAGATATATCAATCACAAGACACTGTAACAGGCACAATAATAGGGGATGGCTCTCCCTATTTAAACCAGGATGCTGGTACTCCTAACCCAGCCAAACAATCTATACGAAAGAAATATAATTATATATTTTAGAGCAAACTACAAAGTTATTCTATAACTAAACAGGAAAATAAAAGGATAGAAAGATCTGACAGTGGGGGTTTCCCAAGTTAGGGTTCGCCGATCGATTGAGGTCCGTAACCTTCGAGGGTTACAAGGCTCACAGGAACCTAGATGAACAACAACTCGTAACAGGTGACGGCAGGTGTTAATGTGGGTTCTTGAAGCCGATCCTTGGTAATCCCTGAAAGCCGCCAAAGTACCTGCAATTATAAGAGAAAACAGCTACCTGTGGTCACCGGCGCTTGATTTGGCCGGCGCCGGCTGAAATTTTGGCAAACTTTGGCAAAGTAGACAACCGACACAAATTACTCACAACAGAACACCGATTTGCAAGCGAACACAAGGGAAACGATTAAGCAGAAATCAGCTTAGATCCAAAAAATTTTCCCTAGAAATCACAAATTACTCAAAGATTAAGTAGAAATCAGTATAGATCCAAGGCGAAAACCACAAATTACTCACAAATTACTCAAAGATTTGCAAGCGAACACAAGGGAAACCACAAATTACTGCAGATCCCTATAGCACGTCCCCAGATCCAAACTCGTCAGGGGTTGAACCTGCAAATCGTCGAGGGTTGTGGTGGCTGAGGTGGTTGGGTGGGTGGTTGTCGGTTTGTGGTGGCTGCGGGGGATGGGTGGGTGGCTAGCGGGCGGTGGGGGGCGGTGAAGGGGATGACGCGTACCAGGTGGTGGGGAGGTGTTCGGTGACCGGTGATGTTGGTGACGGTGACGGTGGTGACAGGTAGGGCTCCGTAGGGGGTTGCAACACCGCGGTGGTGACAACTAGGGCTCTGGAAGAAGTTTCTCCACCGCGAGTTGCAGGTGGCCGGTGATGGTGGTGGCGGTTAGAGCTCCGGCGAGTTACCGGTGGTCCGCCTGCTAGGGCTCCGGCGAGTTCCCGGTGGCCGGCGGTGGCGGTGACCGGTGATGGTGATGGTTAACGGTACAATAGAGAGAGAAAGCTTAGGATTATACAAACAGCATATTGTTCTTCTTTTTGCAGTATAGAGATGATTTTACTATTCTGAAATAAAAACCCAATGTTGTTGAAATTTCCTTTGAGTTTAGTAGAATAGATGTTGTAAACCATTGGGAATTAGAAGCAATACTTATTATACCTATAAGCTTTAAGTTTAAGTATGTCAGGAACTCAGGATCAGTTGTATATGTTTAGTAATTGGTATGAAACCTATTGCTTGCACTCAGGAAGAAAGATTGTTTTTGCTGCTTGAACCTATGGCTCGAGGTCCCAAAGGAGTAACCTCACTAGTCATTCCACAAGTTGACTTTTTAAATTAAAATAGCAAAAAAAGAAAGCACTGTGTCAATCAAGTTTTGAATGAATTAACAGTCAAGAGTCTTACAAGCAAACTACACATATATTTTGTGGAAACAAATAGCTTAGTGCTATTACTGCTATAGAGGATTTATCCATTGCATTTGATTTTTTTTTGGTTATTATAATTCTTTATGCTTTCTTTCTGTTATGAGGTCATTTTTGTTCTTTTACTAGTGTTACAAGAGCTGTGATTGCTGAACTATGGTGAAGGAAACAGAATACTATGACATCTTGGGAGTTAGTACTGATGCATCTGCATCTGATATTAAGAAGGCCTACTACGTAAAAGTGAGTCTACCTCTGATTCATTCTTTATATAAAATGTTAATCCTCATATACTTTATGTCTAACTAAAGATCATGTGTTAATATGTTTATTTGTGTTCTACTGAATTTTTAGAAATTATGTTTGACCAAAGTGATAAGTTTCCGTATTGACTTAGAAATTGTCTACTTATTCTTGCCAACTTGCTCAAATCAAGGTGTTCATAAATGCCATACTATAAACATTAACAAGCAAATTGTATATTCTGGATACATGTGGCAGCAGTGTATGCACTTTACTAATGCCCTTGCTATAAGTTGATATAATAGAATCCTTGGGGGTGGTATAGAGGGCATGATATACATTGGTTATGATGCCATTGTCTGTCTGCTTGTGCTTTGAGTGTGACAATGCACACACCTAATATGGTGCATTTTCAGGCTAGGTTCTGGAGTCCGGACAAATTCTGGCCAAAAATACTCTGAACAGGCCGGATACAATTACGCTAGCCCTAAAAAGCCTCAAATTAACCCAAAACAGCCTAAACTAGCCCAAAACAAACCTAAAATATGTCTGAAACCCTGAAAGACGATATTTTTATACTATGTGCCTCGCATAAAAAAGCCCTCGCTTTTTAAGTGCCTTGTGCCTTGGCCGAAGGCTCACCCTTTGCGCCTTTGACAACTGTGGGACCCTGTTGTCAATAGCGGCTATATCGACCACTATAGCGCGCTACATAGCGAATAGACAAGGTGTCGCTATTTGTGAATAGCGACCAAATAGCGACCAGTAGCTATTTTTTCTATTTTTTTATTTTTTAAAATTTTTTTATAACTATAAAATTGACCTAAATAGAGTATTTTACCTAATTTGGTGGTGTTTGCTTAAATTTTCTACTACTTCATAGCTAAACATGAAATTTATTGAATGTAAAACATTTCTTAAAGTTTCTACTACCTTATCGCTAAACACGATGCGAGCGTTATTTAACGCTATTTGCTATGTAGCATACTAGCATATTGGTGCCTTAGCTATTTACCGCTATTCGCTATAGACAACTATGCTGTGGGAATAACCAACTAAATTGTTTTTACAAAGAGACTATTTCTTGATTCAGGTTGCCTTCTGAATGAGGATTGTTAACAGAGGTGATAAGTGGCCAGTTTTTGCAATTGATCTTGATTAATAGTTGTAATTTTAATTAAATACTTATACATGAGATGCAACTTGTTAGATCATGTGTTTAATTATTCACTAAACAAACAAACAAACAAACAAACCCAGTATATCCCACTCAAGAGCAGGGTCTGGGGAGGGTAGGTGTAGGCGAGTCTTTCCTCTATCTTGTTAGGTAGAGAGACCGCTTCCAATGAGACCCCCGAATCGATAGCAGAAGCCATACTGGTAGCAAGACAACATACAATAAGTCATACAACACATAGCATACCGTAAACAAAAAGCCACTTAATTATTCACTAAGTGATGCTAATATCAACTAAGATTCCTTTATTTACTATATGCAATGATATAATAATGCGTTCTGATTTTATTTTCTAAAGGCAAGGAAAGTTCATCCTGATAAAAATCCTGGGGATCCAAAAGCTGCCTACAATTTTCAGGTGCAAAGTCTTGATTTTATTAACTTTTGGATTCTATACTTCTTAGTTCATCAATTAAAATATTGTCAGTTCTCTATGTTGAGTATCTTTAATATGACATTTATTTATATATTTTCCATGCATGAAGGTTCTTGGAGAGGCTTATCAGGTTTTAAGTGATCCTGAGAAGCGTGAAGCATATGACAAAAATGGAAAATCTGGAGTAGCAGAGTATGTGTGATACATAATCTTTTAGCACCAAGAATAACTTCTTTATTTTTATTTATTTTTTTGTTGTTAAAGTGGTACCTAGGATCACCACACCACCAATATGATTTTATGGTGAAGTTTCTAGGATTTGGTGATTTATGAAGAATAAGAATATGTGTGATTTCATGTTGATTAGATCAATGGTGAACACACACACACAAATATAGAATATTATGTCACGCTAGATTAGTTTTAGCTTTAATTTTTTTTGGCCAGCTATTGACTTGTAAGTTGTAATTGGATTTGTTTTTAAACTTTGGTGTCATATTTCATGAAACTATGCTAGATTTTTAAATTGGTGAGGCTAATGTTGTAAAATTAGAAATATGATAGCCTGATAGGGAATAGGATAAACAACATTTTTGTCATCTGATAAGCCAGTTGTATGAGGTCTTGTGAGCGGAGATCAGCTTATATAAAATGAATGGGTCGGGTAACAAGTAAACTTTTGCACGGGCTAAAATGGGTCGGAGTGAGTTGATTTAAAACACTATCTATCCTTATTAGGTTTTCTATACAAATTTTGTCATGTTAAGAATCCTTCTATTTTCTAAATTGTGTCTCCTTCCATTGTTTGTTTTTATGTAGTAACAATTTAAAGGTGCGTTGCTTTACTTCCTTTCAGTGATACTATGGTGGATCCTGCAGCTGTTTTTGGCATGCTGTTCGGTAGTGATTTGTTTGAGGATTATGTTGGACAACTTTATATGGCTGCCATACAATCTGTAGAACTTGAAGAGGAGGGACAGGTTCCTGAAATTCGCAAGATGAAAGTCCAAGAGAGGATGAGGGTATACATTCTTACTCCAAAGTCCAAACCTCTAATCAAGCATTGACGGGATTAATTTTGTAACATAGCGACCTACTTTCACATTTTTACTCTTTATTGTATCTCTTTATAATCAATGGCAACCACTTCAAATTTTCTAATGATAATAGCAACATGTGGTGGACGAGATATCACCCAAGCTTTTTAGTCTTTGCTATGTCGGCCATGTCATTGTGTCTGCATTTACAGTAATGATGACATCGATTTTTTAAAATTTGAGTATTAATATATTTATTATTTAATGTACTTTATTTATCATTAAATTTTTTTTTATATACAATTATAAAACTTATTAATATATTTATTTGACATACCTACACATATCCATGTATGTATATGATACCTATAACATATATAACTATGGGAAGTTTATTGTTTCATTTTATAGGAATTCCAAAAGGAGAGGGAAGCGAAGCTCATAACAAATCTGAAGAATCGTCTTCGGCCATTTGTTGAAGGTCAAACATCTGAATTCGTAAACTGGGCAACGACAGAAGCTCGCCAGCTCTCACATGCTGGTATGTTAATATTTAGATCCTCATAATACGGTTATTTACATCCTTGCCTGACTTGCAAATGTATTTTGACCATTGCAGTCATGGTGAAAACAGTATAATTATCTGAACTTTTTGGAGGTATATCGATCACCACAAACAACAACTTACCAATGTTTGCCTTACTTTTTTAAACTATTACGATGCTAAATAGCAAGCAACACATCTTTTGGACTGCAAAATCTCTGTAACACTTTATTGACGAATTACAGCTGACTCCCCTTGGTGTCACTTCTAGAGATTGAATATTATTAAATTGCACTTGTTCTTTATTTTGGATATAGCGTCATTTTGTAATTTTTATATATGAGGGATTGAGGGTAAAACTGTAGTTAAAGTGTAATCTCTTAATTATTCCATGTGAAGTGGTATTTTCTTTTGAGAGGGGATGAATGCAATATTCAAAGACTATTTTGCTGCTTGAAACTGTTTTAATATATGCTTTTCAGCTTTTGGTGAGGCTATGCTACATACTATTGGCTATATTTACACAAGACAAGCTGCAAGAGAACTTGGAAAGGATAAACGTTATATGAAGGTCCCATTTATAGCTGAATGGGTGAGGGATAAGGGGCACCAGATGAAATCACAAGTTTCAGCGGCTTCAGGTTTTATAATTTTCAACCAGCTAAAGGTGCATTAATTAGTACAAAATAAAAATTAACCCTAGAAATCCGATTGCTTTTCCATCTATATAGGTGCAGTATCTTTAATACAAATTCAAGAGGAACTGAAAAAGTTGAATAATTCAGAAGCCAAAGAAGAACAGATAATGAAGGCTATTGAAGAGAAAAAAGATCAAATGATTAATTCCCTGTGGCAGATTAATGTTGTAGATATTGAGACAACCTTATCCCGTGTCTGCCAAGCTGTAAGTTCTTGTATCCTCTTGTGAAGAAAATATTAGAGGGGTGTTTGGCTTTGTTTTTTGAATGTAATCCTCAAAAATCTGTATTTTCTAGTTGCAAATGTTAGTTTCTGGTGTTTGGGTATAGTGAAACTGATTCTGATTTAGGGGCCAAATAGTCAGTTCTGGGTTAACAATTTACAATACTGATTCTGATTCTGATTCTTAGAGTCCATTTGATATGTAAATTAGTGAATGCTAGAAATTTGGTAAACATTAAAACTGATTATCTGATTTCTATATCAACTTAAACTTTCAAAACACTACGCCAAACACTCATTATAATGAACCAGACACAGTTCAAGCGTCTGGTAAGTTGATTTGCCTTCTTAATGCTCGCTTTTCAGGTGCTCAAAGATCCCACTGTTTCAAAAGACGAGCTCAAGCAGCGTGCTATTGGAATGAAGAAGCTTGGAACAATATTCCAAGTAAGTTATCTCGACCATCCTCTTCCATCTCAACTTAGTTAATAGGGTACTTAGTTGACTCCTTTTACATCTAATTAGTCTTTGTTGTCGTGTATTTAAATAACTTGTAAATAGCACATTGTACTCTTGTCTGCTTAATGAAAATGTTCCATGACACATACGCACACTCTCTATATATATTAAAACCAAAAATATGTTGAGAAACACACAAAACTTACACATATAGAAGAGAAGCGTATTATGAGTTTTTTTCCTTCAAATGGTTTGAGAGACTACAAGCATTATCTCAACATATTTACAGTTCTTAACTAAATGCACCCATATACATGCGCGCGCGCTCTGAATGCACCCATATACACGTCTGTGTATTGCGAGCACCCATGCTTATGCATATGTATAATCTTCTCTGTCTGGTTTCAGGGAGCCAAGACTACTTACCGCAGAGATAATAGTTTGCGCCAAGAAGGCAATGAGGTAAACTCTGCTTCTACATCCAAGTAATGCGATTCGTGATTCTATGTCATGAAGCATACACTGTGCTCTTCCTCACTTGCTTTAGCCAACCACTGTATGCATTTTAATTAGTTAATATAGTAATATCGTGTATTTTTTATTATTTGGATTTGTTTGTTTACTTGTGTAACAATATATTAAGAAAAAACTGGAATACATAATCGTGTTTTTACAAGGAAGTATATTATATCATTCTAAGTATTGATTTCCTTTTCTTCCAAAGAAAAAAAGTTAATAAAATATGTATTTTCAATGTGGTTTTAATATTAGTTTTATGACCATAATCTAAGCGAGCTGCTGGTTAAGTCTATCAAGATCTAACCAAGTTTTGATTTTATCTCGGTATTATAACAATGATGGGTGAATAGGTGATGAATAGCTTAATGGTAGCGTCGTCAAATACCACTTGCCATGTGTACTTTTGCCTTTTTTTTTCCTTTAATGTTTTTACTTTTTTGTTATTGCTATTGTTTTATTTTTGAGTAAATCTCGGTTTTGGTCCCTGTGTTTTGCAAATTGACTCCACTTGAGTACCAACGTTTATTTTGTCTCCATTTGAGTACCAAATTTTAAAAAAGTTGTCTGTTTGAGTACCACATTTTAAAAAAGTTGTCTGTTTCAGTCCTTTTGACTAACGGTGTTAACATTTTCTGTTAAATTTTTTTAAAAAAGACCAAAATACCCCTAAGGGTTATAAAAATATCACCATCTCCACCACACACCACATACCACCACCACCACCACACACCACCGCCACCACACACCACCGCCACCACACACCACCGCCACCACACACCACCGCCACCACACACCACCGCCACCACACACCGTCTAGTATACAGGAGGACTCGAACCCTTAACACGCACGCAGCACGCTTGTTTAATCATCCCCAATGTCAGAGCCACAATGAAGCTCCCTCACCTTCACCAACACAAACACCAAAACCCCACACACAAAGCCCAAAGCAGCACTGGAACCAGTGAGCGAAACAGCAGCACAAACCAACATGACAAACGACTCCTCCTTCGTCTTCATATCTCTCGACGCCATAGCCAGCTCTACTCCGGCGAACAACAGCAAAGCCCCCAATATCCCCACCGGAAACCGGTTCAATATCCTCACAAACGAGCTCCCAAACAACACCCCCAACACCATCTTCCCCACGCCCAACAACACCACCGACGCCCCGGTCCGACCGCCGAACCGGTACTGACCCGCTAACCCACCCGCACCGTGGCAAACCGGCATCGCACCGAACCAACACCCACAAGATTCATCGTCCCCACGCTCACCGACACTGCGGTTACAGACGATTGATGATCGGGAAACAAGTCGTCGGATAGTTTGCATACTGCAATCACGGAGTTTAGTATTGATAAGGGGATTTGGGGGATTGATCCCCGGAGGAACCCTGTTTTGAAATCGTCCCATGTGATTTTCAGTATGTGAAACTTCGAGGGGCCGAATTGTAAGCTGGTGATAATCGAAGGGTCGGTTATGAAACTTAGTATTATTCCGATGAGGAAGACGATGAGAGCGGAGGGGATTGATGATAGGATCTGAAGTCTCCGGCCACGTTTTCCGGCGACTTGATCGTAGTTTTCATAGGTTTCGCCGGAGCCGGTGGTGACGATAAGGAAGATGATGGTGGTGTGTGGTGGCGGTGGTGTGTGGTGGCGGTGGTGTGCGGTGGCGGTGGTGGTATGTGGTGTGTGGTGGAGATGGTGATATTTTTATAGCCCTTAGGGGTATTTTGGTCTTTTTAAAAAAATTTAACAGAAAATGTTAACACCGTTAGTCAAAAGGACTGAAACAGACAACTTTTTTAAAATTTGGTACTCAAATAGAGACAAAATAAACGTTGGTACTCAAGTGGAGTCAATTTACAAAACACAGGGATCAAAACCGAGATTTACTCTTTATTTTTATAGATTCGGACAATAGAAGTCTTTACTATCATTTTCATAATTTTATATATAATTCTATATAAATTTTATTCAAAATCAAACTCGTTCAAAATTTGGTTTTATTTTTCAACTTTGGATATACAGTATTTTATGAAATTCTAATGATACTGGTGTTGCATACAACGCGCCGCATAAACTGCTAGTCTCAATTGATAGACATATAAGTCATAATTAAATTGTTAGAGCTTTTAATAATAACTTGAGTACTGATTCTCTGGCAATTTTGTTACGGGCGTCTTAATGTTGACTCGTATTCGTATTATGATACCTTGGTCTACTTAAATTCGTGTCATGTTTTAGGTTAACCCATTTAAAGATAATTTACAAATATTAGTAAAACTTTATGGCTTATTAATTTAATTCCAAAAAACAATTACTCAAATGAACCTTTTTCGGCATAATATTTTTAATTCTATTTCTTCATTATCTATAACAAATACACCACCACTGACACTGGTTTTTAAGAATTAGTATGATTTAATTCTTATTTAACAAAATTAAGTTTATATAACCAGCTCGAGATTAGAAGAATGGATAGAAATAACTAGAGAACAGGGAGTAAGGGTGGGGATGGTATTCATATCACACTACATACCCATCAATCATATTTTTTTCATGTCGCACCATACTATTTAAAGAGGGCACTCATGCCAATCAATGCCACAATTCTTTTTAATTACTTCATAAAAATAAATAAATTACCCAAACTAAAATTAAAAACTATATTAGAATAAAATTAAAAATACATTAAAAAACTAAAACTAAAAATCTATAAACCAAACTCCTAAAAACCACGTACCCGTACAATTTGACGTTTACGTTCAAGAATGTTTTTAAATATTGGCTCGAGTATATCGTCATGCGGCTTAAGGAGAATCTCCATGTCCCGGTTTAGCGTTTCATGAAGCAACATCACTCATTGTAAGTCTAGGAAGGCCAATTTCAATTCGGTTACTTTCATACGAAGCGCTTCTCGTTTCTTTTTTGCTCCATATCTTTTTCTATCACATCACTCTGTAGTCGCTAATGACCGCGTTTAACGTTGCTTTGCTCGAAGACTCCTTCGCTTTATTGCCTTAGCGTCTCGGCCCGGTCGAGTGGTGTTTTCGTTGAGGTCGGGGAGGGGGCTTGTAACAGGCTCATTTGAGCTTACGTATCAACCCAAATTCGAAGTTTAAGTCCACTTTGTTGTTTCAGTATGAAACTCCGTAGCCATAACCTCCACCAGCTCTCATTTAGCATGGTTTCTTACCACCTTCCACATCTTAATGCTTGTAAAGACCTTTTCCCTCGTAAACCTTTTGCGTTCGGTTAAGGCTTTGAGGGCAATATTCTCTTCGTTGCTTCCGTCCGCTCATTCATTGATGCTTTTACATATTTAAAAACAAAAATTCAATCCCACAAGTAATATAATTATAAAAATAAAATGTAAATATATAAAATTAAAAGTAAAAAGTTTACTGTTTGAATAAATATCTGGTTAAAGCTACTCATCGTCAAATTCGTTGTCCCCCATTTTGAATTAAGTTGATCATTGTCCGGTTTATGCCACCAACAATGATGTTAAAGTTTCAAAACACTTTCTTTCAAAACGAACCGCTTTTCTGATGATCTTCAAGTCTAGAGTATTCGGATACATAAATTCAACCATTTGCCAATGCTTCCTCCTCATTTAATTTATTTAATATTTTTTATTCAACCCGTGTATTACACGGGTTTACTAAAGTTAGTAAGTTATATAGTAAGTCATATACGAGCCCCTAGTTATTAAGAAAGTTAATTTTATTGAAAATTCATGATATATGATTAGGGAAAGATTCAAATACAAATGTTTCTAAAATTAAAAAGTGTAGAAAGTAATCTCGACCATCAATCTCTTTAATCAATGGTTAAGATTCAAATAGATTGGTATTTTATAAATAACCAATTTTGTTGACTTTGTACAAATTCTCTCATTTTTTTAAACGTTCGTAACTTTTATGTACGGCATTATTTTTTTATAAAAATTACACCATAAAAACGAGCGATTTTAATCTTTAAAACCAGTAAAGTATAGTTATATAAAAATATAATACTTTTTTATATTTTTAATCGCATGTCTCGTCATTTTTATGCAGTTTATTATGTATTTGTGTTACTTGTTATGTTTTTCTAAATAGTATTGTTTTTTTAAATGATAAATTAAAAAAATATAATGTTAGAATAATATTATTGTGTATCTCTAATATGTAAAATAAAATGATAAATTAATAATTAATTAATGTAAAACATTAAAAACAATGAAAAAATAACACAATGTCTCATTGTATTTTTTTGAATGTCATTATGTTATCTTGAACATTATAAGTTTTAAGAAATATATGTGTAATAACTTATTGTATACTTTTAATTATAAAACACAATAACAGATAACAACAAGCTTATATAATCTATAAAAAATAACGACAAATATAACATAATATATAATCTTTAATACTATGAGTTTTAAAATTTACATTGGTTGAAGTATATAAATGTGTTCTTTTAATTGTAAAACATAATGATAAATAATAAATTTATGTAATCAATATTAACAATGATAAAAAAACATAAAATAATATAAAACATAACATAAAATGATGAATACATATAACAAATAATGTAAAACTGTAACGCCCGGATATTTTCTTTGAAGCTGACGAAAGAAGAAAAGAAATAAAGTCCAAAGTCAAGGGACCAAACTTGTCAAAACGGGAAGAAATTTGGATGAGTGGGGGAATAAAAGGGGGAGGGCAGCCCACACCCTCTCCATTCTTGCAAAAACATCAGCCATAGAGAAAAAGAAGAGAGAAAATGGAGAAAAGAAGAGAAAGGCTAGGTTCGGGTGGATTCAAGCGTGCAAAATCGTCATGTAGCGGGTTTAATCGAAACTCTACTTCTCGATGTTGTTTGTGTGAGTTCTAAGACCCCTCTTTTACATGTTTTTGCTCGATTTTGGGGCTGGAACATATCTGAAAACCCGTTTTGTATGTGTGTGTGTTTGACCCATGTGTATGTGTTTGCGTGTGATGCGTTTGGAGTTTGTTTCCAGGCTTGTGTGTGCTTGAATGGTGTTGTGGTATGCATTCTTAAGGTTTAGGATGGGTGATTTGGGCTTAGAATGGGTTTGGATGAGCTTGGAGGTCGAAAATGACAGATTGGGTTCGGGATGAACTGCATTCTGCATTAGCTAGGGCTAGGCGACCGAATGGAGGCCATACGGCCGAATGAAGTGCGATTGGGGTTTATTCGCACGATTGAGATTCATTCGCATGATTGGGTGCTAGTCGCATGGGGAGTCATGCGACTGAGGGCCCATTCGCATAAGTGCTCATCCGCATTGATGTTCATCCACATGAGGTCCATTCGCACGATTGGGGTGTTCATCCGCATAGGCGTTCATCCACATTGGTCTATTCGCATGATGTTTAGTCGCCGGGAGGCCATGCGACTAAAGGGTGCCCATACGCCCAAATAGGGCTGGTATACCCGAGGAAAAACGTAGTTTAATTTCTGACTTTTGGGGGAAAGTGCAGATGTAAGTTTTGACGTGGAAGTTCCCGTAAGTTCAAGTAAGATGATTATTGGGGTCTTAGAGGGTATGTTAGGCATGATGATGTTGCGTGTTTATGCATGATGTATGTTATGTATTTATGATGATGCCCTCTCTGATGATGCTACTGTGTATGTTGGTGTTCCTTATTATGATGTATGTTTATCCTTCCCGTGGCTTTACGTGTTATGTTAATGAATGAAACGAAAGTATTATGTAACGTAAAGTGGAAGATAATGAAAGAGGAACATGATGAATGAATGCATGCATTAATGAATGAGTGAATGTAAGAAAGGCTTGCAAGCAAATGTACGGAGGTGCACACCCAATGAAGGTGTTAGCTCAACGGTGTGCGGGTTAGCTACCCCGAAGGATGCACAATGGGGTCCAATCTTTGTGATTGACCATATGTATGGGATCCTTGCCTCTTGCCCTAGGTGCTGGAGTCAGCTTCGTGCATAATGTTCGAGGTCTATGAAAGACCTCAGACTCAGTTACCCGCTTCGTGCACAATGTTCGGGGTATAGCATATGGCATTGATCCAAAATGAAAGAGAAAAGATAAGTGGTAAATGTACTTACCTTAGGTATTGGAGCCAGCTCCGTGCCCAATGTTCGAGGTCTATGAAAGACCTCAGGCTCAGTTACCCGTTTCATGCACAATGTTCGGGTAATATACGTGTCATCAAATGAAATGAACGTACGAATGAAAGTATGGATTATGAATGAATGTGAATGAAAGTAATGAATGATGAAGATAATAATGATATTATCTATGTGTACGTATGATGTATGATTGCATGAAAGTAAAGAACGGTTTTAACAAAAAAAGTATGTTTTATTATAAAACTAGCAACGCTGACTTTTCTGTGTTTCCAGTTGGCAGGTAATGTTGCTGAGGATGGCAAGGGCGGCTACTCAGCTCTTTTGGATGACATCCATTCATATAATGCTTTTGTGATGTAATGCAACAATGTATTTTGTAACTGATTAACGATGTATTATTTGCAAAAGCCTTTATAATGAAATGAAATGTCATTTTTGAATGTTTCCGCTGCAATGTTTACTTAAGATAAATAAGAATATATGTTTTATGTGCGATGTTCGACCAGCTGTAAGCGTCCCGGGAACGGGGCCTTACAAGTTGGTATCAGAGTCAAAGTTTAAGTGAAACGGGTAAATTTTCAAAATAAACCTAAACTTAAACTGAAAATGGGACGGAAAGGGAAGGGATGCCAGTCTGAGTAGCTGCATGCCATCAGGTATTTTCTTAATATTAATCGGTATTACGTGCACATGTTATATGGTTTATGTGCTGCTTGTAGATTTAGATACCGATGTAGTCATGATAGGTAATGCTCGGGGTATGAAGAGTAAAGTAAGTGGCTAATCACAAGTGGCCACTGTAATTGGGGACTCACTATACTTGACATAAACTGAGCTGTTCCCTTGAATGACCGTGTTGGTGTTTGAATATTTCAGTGTGTGTTAGAGGATGGCCGGTGGTAGATCTTCTAAAGGTTCGAGGGGTGGAGGTCGTGGTGGGCCTGGTGCTGAACCACGACCCAAAAGAGGAAGACCTAGGGTTGAAAAGGTGGTTAATGAAGAACCTGAGACCCCTCATCTGGAGGGCGATGATGAGAGTGCCAATCTGAGAGCCTCAGTAAAGGAGGCTGTTGTTGAAGAAGTTCATCAGGTCATGCAGACAATCTTACCATCTGTGGTGACCGAAGTTATCAAGGCGGTGAGGGAAGGATAAAGGAAGGAAAGAAGTAGACCTACGGGTGAAAGAAGACAACCCGAGACTGAGACGGTTCTATCTGATGATGAAGAAGAAGAGGAAGAAGAAGAGGAAGAAGAAGAGCCTACGCCGGAGGCGGCACGATACGGGGCATTTCAAAGGTGCAAGCCCCCTACTTTTGATGGTAATGGCACTACTGCTGCTGCTCACCGATGGGTGAGAGAAATGGAAGCTGTTCTGAATATCAGTGAGTGCCGAGAATACCAGAAGGTGAAATTTGCTGCCTACTCGTTTGTCAACTCGGCTTTGTGTTGGTGGGACAATATAGTCCAAGCCGAGGGTAGTCGGCAATTGGGAAAATGAAGTGGTCCGAGCTGAAGAAGTTAGTTATTGAGGAGTTCTGTCCTCACCGGGAGATGGACAAGGTTGAGAGGGGGTTCCTGCAATTGGAGGCGGGAACCATGACACATCAGCAGTACACCATGAAGTTCAACGAGATGGCATGTCTGGTGCCAGATCAGGTGACGCTTCTGTCACGGAAGATTAAGAGGTACATTCAGGGTTTGCCAGCGGATATTCGCAGGCATATGATCGTTGCCCGGCCGAGCACGTTTAGGTTGGCGGTGGACTTGGCAGGGAGGTTATATGATGAGAGGGCTGTAGTGGTGGTAGCTGAAGGTAGTAGGAAAGGTGGTGGTGATCGAAACTGGAGTGGGAAGAGATTTGGTCGGGGTGATGCCTCGACGGGTAACAAGAAGGCACGAGTGGATGATCGTCGTGTAGCCACACCGGGTACGGGATTGAAAAAGTGTGGCAAAAGTGGGAAGGAGCACACTAGCGAGTGTAGATGGGGGTTGAACTTTTGTTTCAAATGTGGGAAGCCTGGTCATATGGCTAGAGATTGTAGGGGAAAGTGGTCATATGAGTAAGGACTGTAAGAAGCCGAGGGCCGAGGGTTCCGGGGTGAAGAAAACGGGGAGTGAAGGATCGAGGGCGAGCGCCAGAGCATTCACCATGACACAAGAGGAAGCTAGGATGGACCCTGATGTTGTGTCTGGTACGTTTCTAGTGAACCAAACTTTAGCTTCTGTGTTGTTCGATTCTGGTGCTAGTAAAAGCTTTATTTCTGCTGCTTTCTATGCTAAGCTACCTATTAGTAGTAGTCGTGTTGATGCGACCTTTGATGTAGAAACTGCCATAGGAGAGTCTACCAGGATTTTTTGAGATGATAGAGGGTTGTAACGTGTAATTAGAAGGTCACAAATTTCCGATTAGACCACTCGTGATGACCTTAGGTGGTTTTGATTTGGTTCTCGGGATGAATTGGTGAGCGGACTTCGAGGCGAACACTGTGTGTTGCAAGAAGATGATTTGTTTGACAGCGTCCGACGATAGTATGGTGACGGTTTATGGTGATCGAGTTACGACTATTCCGAAGGTGATTTCGATGGTGGTGGCCGGAAAGTGCATGAGGCGTGGATGTAGTACCTACTTGGCCTATGTAAAGGATGTGGATACGCCAACACCATAACTGTCTGATGTACCGGTTGTGTGTGACTTTCCTGATGTGTTTCGTGAAGACTTACCAGGAGTGCCACCTGACCGAGAGATCAAGTTTTAGATTGATTTGATACCAGGTGCCCAACCTGTTGCCAAGGCACCGTATCGGTTAGCTCCGATCGAGATAAAAGAGTTGATGGAACAATTGCAAGAGCTGCTTGATAAGGGGTTCATTCAGCCGAGTACCTCTCCTTGGGGTGCTCCGGTCTTATTTGTGAAGAAGAAAGACGGTAGCATGAGGATGTGTATAGACTATCGTGAGTTGAATAAGCTGACAGTGAAGAATCGGTACCCCTTACCGAGAATTGATGATCTGTTTGATCAGCTCCAGGGTGCCAGTTGGTTTTCAAGGATAGATCTTCGATCTGGCTACCATCAGCTAAAGGTGAAAGAGCATGATATTCCTAAAACAGCTTTTCGCACGCGCTATGGACATTAAGGATTTCTCGTTATGTCTTTTGGTTTGACCAACGCGCTGGCTGCTTTTATGGACTTGATGAATCAAGTGTGTCGGCCGATGTTGGATAAATCAGCGATTGTGTTTATCGATGATATCTTGATTTATTCCAAGAGCGAGAATAAGCATGCCGATCATATTCGAGAGGTGTTGGAGACGTTGAGAAGGGAGAAGTTATATGCCAAGTTCTCCAAGTGCGCATTCTGGCTACGCGAGGTTCAGTTTTTGGGCAACGTGGTAAATCCTGACGGGATTATGGTGGACCCGGCAAAGGTGGAGGCAGTGATGCAATGGAAGTCTCCAAAGACACCATCCGAGATTCGCAGTTTCTTGGGTTTGGTGGGCTACTACAGAAGATTCATCCAAGACTTTTCCAAGATCGCTTCTCTACTAACCTAGTTGACCCAGAAATATGTGAAATTTGTATGGGGTCAAGCTCAAGAGAAGGCGTTCGAAGAATTGAAGACGAGATTGACTCAAGCACCTGTTCTGTCATTACCCGATGGAAGTGAAGATTTGATGGTTTATTCTGATGCTTCATACTCGGGATTGGGGTGCATGTTAATGCAGAGAGGGAAGGTTATAGCCTATGCATCCCGACAGTTGAAGGTTAATGAGGTTAATTACCCTACCCATGACTTGGAGCTAGCAGCCGTGGTCTTTGCACTAAAGATTTGGAGGCACCATCTTTACGGGACGAAGTGCACCATTTTCACTGACCACAAGAGCTTGAAGTACTTCTTTGAGCAAAAAGATCTGAACATAAGGCAGAGACGATGGTTAGAGCTTCTAAAGGACTACGATTGTGAGATCCACTACCATCCGGGCAAAGCCAATGTGGTAGCGGACGCCCTTAGCCAAAAAGAGAGAACCGAGCCGATTCGGGTGAAAGCATATCAGATGATCATGACCTCGGATGTGATGAAGCAAGTCAAAGAGTTTCAAGATGAGGCATTAAAAGAAGATCATCTTAACTCTAAAAGAATGAGAGGTCTGGTCGCGGAGTTCGGTGAAAACACATTTGGTGTTAGAACCCGGTTTGGACGAATATGGATTCCTCGTTTTGGGGATCTACAGGTGAAGATTATGGATGAAGCTCATAAGACTCGATACTCCATTCATCCTGGTGCTACAAAGATGTACCAAGACATGAAGAAAGATTATTGGTGGTCGGGTATGAAGCGTGACGTAGTGGAGTATGTGAGTAAGTGCCTTACTTGCTTGCAAGTGAAGGCCGAGCATCAAAAGCCGTATAGGAAGATCCAACCTTTGGATATACCGGAATGGAAGTGGGAGCACATCACCATAGATTTCATTACGAAGCTGCCGCATACTCCGAAAGGGTATGATGCTATATGGGTGATTGTTGACCGCTTGACGAAGAGTGCTCACTTCCTACCGATCCGCGATACATATTCTCTGAGAGGTTGGCTAATCTGTTTATTAAGAAAATTGTAACTCATCATGGTATGCTGATGTCTATTGTGTCTGATCGTGACACCCGGTTTACATCCAAATTCTGGAAGAAATTCCACGATGCCATGGGGACGAGGTTACATATACGAACGGCTTATCATCCCCAGACTGATGGTCTGTCAGAAAGGACCATTCAGACATTGGAGGACATGCTTTGGGCATGTGTGATTGATTTTGGAGGAAGTTGGGATTACCACTTACCGTTAGCTGAATTCTCATACAACAACAGCTATCATGCTAGCACTGGTATGCCACCTTATGAGATGATATACGGTAGGAGATGCAGAACACCTGTTTGTTGGGGTGATATTGGTCATAAAGAGTTAGGGAGCGTCGAGGTGATCGAGGCTACGACTAAGAAGCTTGCAAGGATCAAAGCCTTCATGAAGCCAGCCAAAGATAGACAGAAGTCGTATACTGATAAACAACGCAGACCGATTGAGTTCTAGGTGGGTGACCGGGTTATGTGGAAGGTCTCACCTTGGAAGGGTATCATTCATTTCCGAAAATGAGGCAAGTTGAGCCCGAGATACATAGGCCATTTCCGAATCATTGCTCGAGTAGGAGAGGTGGCCTATAGATTAGAGTTATCAGACGAGTTAAGTGGAATTCACCCGACATTCCACGTATCTCATCTAAGGAAGTGCTTGGCAGATGAAGATATGATTGTTCCACTGGAGGATATCGAAGTAGACGAACGGCTCAATTATGTGGAACAACCAGTGGCTATCATCGATCAAAAAGAGAAGAAGCTGAGAAATAAAGTGGTTCCTCTTGTGCGTGTACAGTGGAAGTACAGGAAGGGATCCGAGTCAACGTGGGAGACCGAAGAAGAAATGAGACATCATTACCCATGTTTGTTCGAGGAATAACAGGTTTCGAGGACGAAACCTATATAAGGGGGTGGACTTGTAACGCCCGGATATTTTCTTTGAAGCCGACGAAAGAAGAAAAGAAATAAAGTCCAAAGTCGAGGGATCAAACTTGCAAAAACAGGAAGAAATTTGGATGAGTGGGGATATAAAAGGGGGAGGGCAGCCCACACCCTCCCCATTCTTGCAAAAACATCAGCCATAGAGAAAAAGAAGAAGAAAAGGGAGAAAAGAAGAGAAAGGCAAGGTTCAGGTGGATTCAAACGTGCAAAATCATCGTGTAGCGGTTCTAATCGAAGCTCTACTTCTCGGTGTTGTTTGTGTGAGTTCTAGGACCCCTCTTTTACACGTTTTTGGTCGATTTTAGGGCTGGAACACATCTGAAAACCTGTTTTGTACGTGTGTGTGTTTGACCCATTTGTGTGTGTTTGCGTGTGTTGCATTTGGAGATTGTTTTCGGGCTTATGTGTGCTTGAGTGGTGTTATGGTATGCGTTACTAAGGTTTAGGATGGTTGATTTGGGCTTAGAATGGGTTTGAACGAACTTGGAGGTCAAAAATGGTAGATTGGGTTCGGGATGACCTGCATTCTGCATCAGCGAGGGCTAGGCGACCGAATGGAGGCCATACGACCGAATGAAGTGCGATTGGGGTTCATTCGCACGATTGAGATTCATTCGCACGATTGGGTGCCAGTCGCATGGGGAGTCATGCAACTGAGGGCCCATTCACATAAGTGCTCATCCGCATTGGTGTTCATCCGCATTGGTGTTCATCCGTATGAGGTCCATTCGCACGATTAGGGTGTTCATCCTCATAGGCGTTCATCCGCATTATTCCATTCGCATGATGTTCAGTCTCCTGGAGGCCATGCGACTGATGGGTGCCCATACGCCCAAATAGGGATGGTGCACCCGAGGAAAAGCGTAGTTTAATTTCTAACTTTCGGGGGAAAGTGCAGATGTAAGTTTTGATGTGGAAGTTTCCGTAAGTTCAAGTAAGATGATTGTTGGGGTCTTAGAGGGTACGTTGGGCATGATGATGTTGCATGGTTATGCATGATGTATGTTATGTATGTATGATGATGCCCTGTATCATGATGCTACTGTATATGTTGATGTTCCTTATTATGATGTATGTTTATCCTTCCCGTGGCTTTACGTGTTATGTTAATGAATGAAACGAAAGTATTATGTAACGTAAAGTGGAAGATAATGAAAGAGGAACATGATGAATGAATGCATGCATTAATGAATGAATGAATGTAAGAAAGGCTTGCAAGCAAATGTACGGAGGTGCACACCCAATGAAGGTGTTAGCTCAACGGTGTGCGGGTTTGCTACCCCGAAGGATGCACACTGGGGTCCAATCTTTGTGATTGACCATATGTATGGGATCCTTGCCGCTTGCCCTAGGTGCTGGAGTCAGGTTCGTGCATAATGTTCGAGGTCTATGAAAGAACTCAGGCTCAGTTACCCGCATCGTGCACAATGTTCGAGGTATAGCATATGGCATTGATCCAAAATGAAAGAGAAAAGATAAGTGGTGAATGTACTTAACCTAGGTACTTGAGCCAGCTCCGTGCCCAATGTTCGAGGTCTATGAAAGACCTCAGGCTCAGTTACCCGCTTCGTGCACAATGTTCGGGGTAATGTACATGTCATCGAATGAAATGAACGTACGAATGAAAGTATGGAGTATAAATGAATGTGAATGAAAGTAATGAATGATGAAGATAATAATGATATTATCTATGTGTACGTATGATGTATGATCGTATGAAAGTAAAGAACGGTTTTAACGAAAGAAAAGTATGTTTTATTATGAAACTAGAACTCACTAAGCAACGCTGACTTTTCTGTGTTTCCAGTTCGTAGGTAATGTTGCTGAGGATGGCACAGGCAGTTACTCAGCTCTTTTGGATGACATCTATTCATATAATGCTTTTGTGATATAATGCACCAATGTATTTTGTAACTGATTAACGATGTATTATTTTGCAAAAGCCTTTATAATGAAATGAAATGTCATTTTTGAATATTTCCGCTGTAATTTTTAATTAAGATAAATAAGAATGTATGTTTTATGTGCGATGTTTGACCAGCTGTAAGCTTCCCGGGAACGGGGCCTTACAAGTTGGTATCAGAGTCAAAGTTTAAGTGAAACGGGTAAATTTTCAAAATAAGCCTAAACTTAAACTGAAAATGGGACGGAAAGGGAAGGGATGCCAATCTGAGTAGCTGCGTGCCATCAGGTATTTTCTTAATGTTAATCGGTGTTACGTGCGTATGTTATGTGGTTTATGTGCTGCTTGTAGATTTAGATACTAATGTAGTCAGGATAGGTAATGCTCGGGTATGAAGAGTAAAGTAAGTGGCTAATCACAACTGGCCACTGTAATTAGGGACTTACTATACTTGACATAAACTGAGCTGTTCCCTTGAATGACCGTGTTGATGTTTGAGTCTTTCAATGTGTGTTAGAGGATGGCCGGTGGTAGATCTTCTAAAGCTTCAAGGGGTGGTGGTCGTGGTGGGCCTGGTGCTGAACCACGGCCTAAAATAGGAAGACCTAGGGTTGAAAAGGTGGTTCATGAAGAACCTGAGACCCCTCATCTGGAGGGCGGTGATGAGAGTGTCAATCTGAGAGCCTCGGTAAAGGAGGCTGTTGTTGAAGAAGTTCATCAGGTCATGCAGACAATCTTACCGTTTGTGGTGACCGAAGTTATCAAGGAGGTTAGGGAAGGAGAAAGGAAGGAAAGAAGTAGACCTACGGATGAAAGAAGACAGCCCGAGACTGAGACGGTTCTATCTGATGATGACGAAGAAAAAGAAGAAGAAGAGCCTACGTCGGAGATTTTAAAAGTTGTGGAAAGATGAATAAAAAGGAGAAATGTAATAAGACCCAAATTAGGGGGTTAAAGGTGTAAAAGTGCAAAATAATATAATAATTTTGTACAAAAAGGTGGCATAGTCGCCCACTCTACCTGCATACCAACTTTCTATGAGTTTTAGAGAGAGAAAGAGCAGAAAGCTCTTGGATTCTTGAAGAAGAAGAGGAAGAAAAACCGAATTCAAGGTAAGAATTAGTGCTTTCAAATTGTTCTAGGTTGGATTAGGCCTCGGTTATATGTTCTTATATGTATATGTGTTTGGGTTTGTATGTTTTAGACACTTCTAGTTGTTCGAATTCTTTGCAGAGTTCAAGATTTAGAGTTTGGAGTTTGGAAGTAGCAAATGTGAGTTCTAGACCCCGTAATTTTACATGTTTTAACACTTTTGGTGTAAGGCCCCAAATCCGAAAACCTCACAAATTGGCCATTTTGCATAAAACCTTATTTTTAGTTCAAAACTGGTAAAGTGTTATTCGTCAAAGCAGCGGAAATATGAAAATGTTATTTATATAAATAAAACTAAAGCACCAACCTAGAGTCAAACCCGGATTTGTGCTAGAATTTCTTTATTTACAAATCATTGTCTTAACAAAATTTACTCCTTTATTATTACACAAAACATAAAAGCTGGTTGAATCTTTACAGGATGCCAGTCTTCACCCTCCAAGTAGCTCCTAATCAGACCTTGCCCTAAAACCTGATTTACCTGCCAAACAATCTAACATACATACAAAAGTCAGCTTCGCTGAGTGAGTTCTAGTTTTAGTTTTAAAATAAGAAATCACTTAACTCATAGCATACAATAACCTTTTTACTTCTTACACAACTCGTTACATTAACTTTTACTTATCAAGCATGCAAATCTCTAAGGGCCACCTCTCTTCTCTGCCCCTATGGTTCCAGCCCATGAGCCGACAAAGCATACTGTAACATACTGGTGCCCCTATGGCTCTCTGTCCATAGACCGACACGCTTGTTGCCCCTATGGCTCTCTGTCCATAGACCGACAACACCTCTTCCGGGCACATTAACCCCACGAGTGATCGTCACCACTCCTGCTCTTATAGCTGTAACAACTATCTCGTGACAGGTCACAAAGACACTGCCCCGTTGTTCTTAAGGCAACTATGGCTCACTGTCCATATTCTACCATAAGGCTCGTAATAGGCCTAGTTACTAGAACCAAGCACCATTTCCAAGACTTCTTAACCGTCAATTCCATCTCGTGCCCCTTAGACCATGCAAGACTTAGAAAAACATCAATCATAAACGTAGTAAGGACATTTTAACTTTAAAACTACTTATGTTAATAAACATACAATACGGCCATTAAAACATACATTTTCCATGCTTAAACACACATATTTAAAATACGTTTAACATTTACTAATTTCAAAGGCCCTTTAGATCATTCTATCTATAGACAATAAATATACGTAATTCAAAGTTGTTACTTTATCAAATCATATAACGAATTATTTAAAAATAATCTTAATTATAAATCATATGGTATGCATGTCGTCCCCAAAACAGTAAAGCATGTATAAAAGAAGGGGATCTAGAACTCACCTTGGTCATCTAAGTCATCTAGCTTTAAACCATCTATCCAAGGCGTCTAGCTTTAAACATCCCAAGTCATCCAGTTTAACCATACCAAAGCGTCTCGCTTCAACCCTCACTCAATCGTCTAGGTTCAACCTCATTGCCAAGTCGTCTAAAAGAAAAACATATGACCCGACCCCTTAGTCGTCCATTAACAACAATCTCACATTACAAAGCTACAACTCAACACTATCCTCATCTTCATACAAACGTCATTATTAAATCATGGCTATCAACATTCTTTAACCATAGTTACTACTGTGTAACCGTATCCATCGCCATATCCTTTCACCATAACATAATCAAACCATGTTTAACATAATCAAGATATTATCATCAAGCGCCATCCTAAACATCATCATCACTTCTTTTTCTTTAAGCTAATACCAACCTCATGTCACACCAAAAACATTCAAGAAAGCCACCCCCTTACCAAGCTAGTTTTAACATTGTAGCAACATGTAACATTATTATTCTAATCACAATTCCATCATCAAGGATCAGCACCACCATCACCATGAAACGTATTCTTTGTCATTATCATCATCTTTCATATTAACCAAGTATCAACCATTATAAAAATGAACTATTCATCATTATAATAAATCATCACCATAAGGATCATCATCATAAGCAAGAGACCTATATGAATAGGAGTATTCTTACCATCTTGAGGCTGCCACTGTTGCTATCATCATGTCACCACCTTAATCAACCCTTAAACAGATTCACAAACCACCACCATACCACCACCATGAGCCGCAACAACCACCATGACTGCCTAGGACCATCACCGTAACCAACAACCCAAAACCATCATAGTTGTGCCCACTGTCGTACCTGTCGTAACCAGCAGCCATCGAGCAACCTGCTGTAAGCCACTACTACCACAATTGGACAACCTTGACCTATTTTCTCGAAGTATCGAAGGCTTACTGGATCCTCACAGTGCTAAGATCAGAATGTAACCAAGACCACATACGGCTGTATCAGCACCACCTTGCCGGAGGTACCCTCTGTTCAATATTGCTGCTTTTGTTCCTGCTCAACCATTGTCTTCGGTTCTCGAGAACACCCAGTCACCAACATGAGCCGACGGGGCTTATCTGGGAGGAGAGACGACCCAAGGCCCTGTCGTGAGCTTCAAATCAGAGAAAGGGGAAGAAAGGGGGTCACCATCGTCACTTCGTGGTCACCATCACCAGCAGGCGTCACCGGAGAGCCGCGGCCAACGCCGTTGAGGTCAGCGAAGGGGGATAAAAACGGAGCTCGGTTCAGACCGGAGAAGAAGAAGCAGTAGCCAGAGAGAGAGGGGTTCAGTCATCGCCATGGCCGGAGCAACCTGCCGAGCTCCGACCGCAGTCGCCGAAAAAGGGGGGAAATGGGAGAATCGCTCGGTGGGGAGGGGAGGGAGGATGAGCGGCCGATTAGGAAGGGGGCTTAGGGTTATTTTATGTTTTCATGAATTGTCTATTTTTGTCCCTTATCTTTACAAACATTTAATTTTGGCCCTCAACATGTAAAATTGATCTTATCTCTTAAAGTTTGAGCCCTTAATATTGCTAGCGTTATCATTTGCTAATTTGGTACACATCCGATAGAAATTTGGGGCGTTACATTTGGGGCTGAAAATGTATGTAAACCCATTTTTACAAGAGTTGTTTGAATACCCGTATGTGTCTATGTATGCATGATAATGTTTTTATGGTTGTTATGTGTTAGTTATACTTAGAATGGTGTTATTAAGCTTAGAACATGTAAGAAGAATGATTGGGACTGATAATATGTTAAAAATATGCTAAACAGGTTGCCCAACCGCCTAAACAGTACCCCAACCGCCTAAAATTGTCTTAGGAAGTTCTAAGTCAGCCCATACGCCCAAACAGGCCCAAGCACCCAAACAGTGCCCCCAACCGCCTAGAAAATGCCTTAGAAATTCTAAGTGAAAGCCCATGCGCCTGAACAGTAGTCCATGCTCTGATACTTAGTCCCAGACGCCTAAGTACAACCCAGACGCCAAAATAGTTCCTATGCGTCTGAGATGGCCCAGACGCCTAAGTGTTGAAACACCCAAATAGTGCCCATGCACCTAAACAGGCCTAATGCGCCTGTATAGTGCTCATGCGCCTAGAACACTTAGAACATTTTCTGAAATTTTGAGAAAAACAGAATCATTAGAGTTTGACCAAAATTTGACTTTACGGTTTTTAATTGCTATAATATTGCATTATTAAAAGGTGTTCCTATGATCATAGTAACTATCATTGTGTGACTTATGTGGTGTGTTTATGATCATAAATGCAAGTATTATCCTTAACAAAGTGAGAGATAATGATAAAGAGAAGTGGAACTTACTTAAAATGTTAAAAAGTCTTGCAAGCATATAGGAGGTGCACGACCATGTTGTCGTTAGCTCAATTGTGATGCGGGTTAGCTACCCCAAAGGATGCACACAGGGTCAATCAATTGAGATTGACGGACCTTTGCAGCATACCCTAGGTGACTGGGTCAGCCTTGTGTACAGTGATCATAGCCCATTGAGAGACCAGAGCCCCAACACCAGTTTCCCAGCGCATATAGTTTAGGGTATTGCTCATTGGTCCACATAGACAGTGAAAGATAAAGTTAAAGAGTATGAAATGAACAAAGGCATACAGTAAAGAAAGAAAGCATTATCTTGTTGTTATAGTTGATGCGTGCTCACATACAAGAGTAAGAGAAGTATTTTTATAAAAAGAGAATTTTCATATATATACATTATACAAGGTATTTTAATACTTTTAAAACTAGAACCCACTCAGCAACGCTGACTTTTATACATTTTTAGTTGGTAGGTAATTGTTGCTGAGGATCGCACGAATGTGAATCTACTCGGCAGGGAAAGACAGACATTCATTCCTATGTTATGATATTGTTGTTTTGTAATGAAATTAAACAATCTTTTGTAACTTGAACACCATTGTATTGCTTAACAACAGTATCTTTTAATAATAGAGAATGTCTTTTGCTAACGAAATTCCGTTGTTTATTTTATGAAATGTATATTAATATATTTTATGTGTGATGAATGACCAACTGTGAGGTGTCCGGAAACGGGGTCTTATATGTTTTATGAAATCCAGCACAATTTTATGCTGTTTTATGAAATCCAACACAATTTTATGTTGTTTTATGAAATCCAACATAATTTTATGCTGTTTTATGAAATCCAGCATAATTTTGTGCTGTTTTATGAAATATGTTTTTTAAAATACAGCATAAAAACGTTAAAATACAACACAATTCCACCTAATTTGTTTTTTTATAAAAAAAATATAGCAAGCCTATACTCAATTTAAAGAGAAAAAAATGCTTGATTTATGGTGTAATTTTTTTTAAAAAAAATAATCTAGCATGAAAAAGCTATAAACGTTTAAAAAAATTAGAGGAAACTCAAAAAACCAACAAAAGTGATTACATACCCAAATACTCTTCCATCTTTTTATTTACAACATTATCATCTTAGACATTGATTAAGAAATGGAATGCTATGATCATTTCTTACCCTTTTTAGGCAAAATTTATTTTTTAGTGGAATCTCTCCATATATATATATATATATATATATATATATATATATATATATATATATAGGGTTAGGATCATTACAGAACCACTTTTTATTTTCAGAACTACAGAACCATTGATTTACATAAATGTATATTAAGTCTGGTAATACTTGACCTGTTTTACATATGTGTATATCAGACTTGAACAATAAACTATAAAAAAACAACTAAAAATCATAAGGTTTAACTTACATCTATGTAAACCAATGGTTTATAATTTATATTTATGTAAGTCAATGGTTCTTTTGGTTCTGAAAATAAAAATTGGTTCTGTAATGATCCTGATCCTATATATATATATATATGTCAATATCAAAGTTTGAACATTGGATCTACAAAAAGAGGCAAAGCCTCACATATCCCCCTTACTCCATTCTTACTAACCAGAGGTATTCAATTTTGGAGAAGTTCAAAGAAACTCAAAATTTGATTCGAAGTTTTTTTTATATTATCGAAATAGAATAGAATTTTACATTTGTGATTTTTGATTTCATTCGAATCCTTCAAATCTAAATTGAATTCGAATCCAGATCTAAAAAATCAAATTTGGATAATTCAATTCAACTAATTCAAAAATTAAATTCGATTTGTTGAATGGCTCTAATACTAAGAGATATTAGAAATCTCTTTAGGTTCTTTTAATGATCAATATACTATTTTATTAGAAAAGAAAACCCAATCCCCCATCTTCACGTCTACAGTGATTGTGACCAACACCGAAAAACATAAAATGACCCCAGAAACCCTTAGGTACCGTTTGATTCACAAATTCTAAGAAATTAAAATTGAAATTGAAAATTTTTTCACTTAAAATCATGTTTGATTGGAATGGACAGAATTGGAATTAGAAATTTTTTTCAAATTCATTGGAATTCACATTTCATTTACTTACCCATTAAAATATGGAATGTTCAAAATTAACATTCCAATCTTACTCAAAATTGACCTCCCAAACACTTTATTAATTTTAACAAGATTCCGGTTCCGAATCCAAATATTTCAAAAAAAAAAAATTACGAACCAAACACCTCACGTCTAGCAGGTCTACATAAAATGCCATGTTTCTCCACTTTGGTTCGTGGTCTTTTGTGATATCGTTGTTTGACTTTGCTTATACATGCATAATTTGTATGATAATAAAAACAAAATCATATGATATAAGATACTATTTATAAATGGCCATGCGTTCATTTCAAAAAAGTTGCACAAATGGCATTAAAAGTATAAAGAAAAGTCAAACAATGATATCACAAAAGGTCATGAATCATCAATCTTATCAAGATGAGCATCAAGCCAATGAGAGGTTTTAAGATGCTCTAATGCCATTTATAAAAAGTTATAGCGTTATGATGAAAACGTGCTTCATCTATAATACCTCTTAATGTCTACAGGTGTGGTGTAAGAATGTTTTAAGATCCTATAATGCCCTATTACATTTGATCTTATAGGTTTGAAAGATATAATAACATTGCCATTTATGGTAAGTTCCAAGTTCTATCATAAACTACACTCATTGATAAATGTTGAAACATCCTTTGCATTCCAGTTTCGTTTTACTTTGTTATTTTATATGATTATTACATAGCTGGACGGAGATTATCATGCAGGTTGTCATGATTACTACTTTGTTGTAATTACATATTTTATAGCACTATATGCCTATTTTCTATGGCATTCTTACCTTATGGGGTTGCTGCTTTACTTGAATAAAACATTTTTGTAAACCTTATATATATGTGTCACAGTAATAATTGTAAAACATGATAAACCTGTCACGGAGCGCGGGATGTATTTAACTTATTGTTTTAAGCATAATATTTTTACATATTTAACAATTTAACCTCTAATTAAGCACTCTCATATTTATAATCAACTGTATCTTTCTATTTAATTATCACATATACGACATTCGTAGGCTGGAGTCTATAATATGTGCTCGAGTGTCGTGTTTGATAACTGATAACAGCTGTCTGAAATCACGTCCCATAACCATTATGTTTCCACCAAATGCAAGACTACACCTATAATGTATTGCAACGTTTGTTCATGTTTTGCCATCAATGTTTTTCCCAAATGGCTAGTTTGAATGACCTAACTAGTTCAGCGGGCCGTCTTTATTCTTTGATGTTGTGCATTGAATTAATATTAAGATTAATGGAAATATTGAATCTCAAGTGAACCGTTCTCCCTTCTAGAATTTTAGTAGCATCTGATGAAGCTTTTGTCAAAGTAATAAGACCACGTGAACGAAATTCAACAAAAAAAGCTTTATACAAAAATGTTTTTTTCCGATCCACCTAGACCATGAACATACCTTGTAAATCATTACTCATATGCCTGATGATCTTATCAAAAATGATTTTTTAGTGAGAATAAAGTGAACCTTTAGCACATAAGTGTTCAACTTCTACTATCATCTCGTACCCCTCTTGTACCTCATGATGACCTACATATTGTTAGTTAACATCTTTTGTTATGATTGGAAGACCGAAATCATGGAGATAGTGAATAATTTTACACTTTGACAATGTAACCAGTGATATTTAGATAGTGAGTCAAAGTGATTATTCCATAACTTGCAAACATTTCTAGGTTTGCAAAAAATCATTACGATTGCGCATAACTTTCTAAGAGCATTAGGAAATTTGAATAGAGGGGCTTCTACAAGACATTGCGATGAACTTTATCATTCTCTATTAAGCTATCTCAAGAGTTGCTTTTCGAAAGGTCATGTGCTTTACATCATTTACTGTGCAACAATCTCAAGCTTTCTTTTGTTATGTTTTTTTAAAATAATGTAATATTTGAAGATCTAAAATCAAAACTAGAGACGAGACGAATTAGGGAGTCAGTGGGAGCCGATCAAGACATCTAGATGCACTTAGGTTCATCATTGGGGTTGTTTTGTGTTGTGACCCCGTGACCTAGTTTGATCTTACTACTTTACTCTAACAAGATCAAACAATCATAGCCATGAGATTTACATATTTACTTTGCTATTGTGGTTTTTAATCTTATAATTGTTATAACATGTCAACCTAATATCAAGTTAATTAAATTTACCTTTTTAACAATCAAAATAAATAACAAGTTCTAAACTTATTTTTACAACTTGTTAAATTATTAAAACAAATAGTTCGTTTTATAAAAAGATAATCAATTAAGTTTTCAAATTTAAAATTAGTTTAAATTCCAAAACTTGAAAATTGATAATTTTGAATTAAAATTGGTTATCAATTTTAAAAGATAACTAGATAAGTTTTTAAATTTAAAATTAGTTTAAATTTTAAAAACTTAAAACTTGATAATTTAAAATTATCAACTTATTTTAAAAGGATAAAAAGATAAGTTTTTAAATTTAAAATTAATTTAAATTTTAAAACTTAAATCTTGATAATTTAAAATTATTAATCTAAAATTTGATTATCTATCTTGTGATAAATCTAGTTTTAATAGGGTATTAAAATCTAGTATCCCGAGAGATGAAAGGGTTCGTCACTTGTTATCATGAACTAAATATTGGATTTTACAACAGACGTATGACTTAATCATTCGTTATGTTTGACCCTATTTGGTAAACACTAAAATTGGATCCCATAGATAAAAATCAATAGTCTATGTCACCCTACTATTAGAAACACTTGAAATATTAAGCGAAACATCAGTATTTGGAGTCACAACACCGCACTTGATGTATAGTTTATTCTTTCGAGGTGTAAGGGTTTTGTTGACACACTCGGATCTTTCAAAAGTATCTGTTTTAGGATGATTATTACTTTTCTCTCTTGTTACGTGCCATAACTGTCTAGAGAGAAAAATGGACATAGATGAGGCTAAACGTATCAATGCATTGACAAATGTTTTCAGTGCGGCCTGATACCCGAAAGTTGTGCACTTTTCACAATTAACAAATGTTATCAGTCTGTCTAATCACTTACTAGTGTTGCATGCCCCAACCGTCTTTAGTAACTGACCAAGCCAGATTTCATTCCTTATTCAAAATTATTGTAAATGGATCACTAATTAAATAAGGAAATAATACATCAAAAATACTAATTAATTATTTTGCTTATTTAAACAGATGTATTCAGAAACTAATAACTCCTTCATTCTCAAGTCTATCCTTTAGAAAGAGAAACTTGATAACACAAACTTTCTCGCATGACATCGTAAATTAAGAATTGTTCTTAAGATGGTGAAAAAGCTCTATGTTCTAGATAGCGTTGTTCCCAACAAGCCTGAAAATAATACGACCTGTAGAACTTAGGAAAAGTTTAAGGAGGATGCTGATGAGGTAGCCTTTCTTATGCTAGCCACCATGTCTCCTGATCTCCAGAAGAACATGGAGGATATGACTACATTGACATGGTTGAGCAACTTAAAGGGTACCCGACAAGAACGCTATGATACCATGAAGCAGCTGATATCCTGCAAAATGCAAGAAGGCTCGTCTGTTAGTGCTCATGTGCTTAAGATGAAAGGGCACATCGATCAAATGATCAAACTTGGTTATCCTATGCAAGATAAAATGGCAGCAGACTTCGTTCTGAACTCATTCCCAAGCTCTTACAACCAGTTCGTAATGAACTTCAATATGAATACATGGGTAAAAACTATGGCTGAACTCCATGGTATGCTCAAAAATGCTGAGCAAAATATACCAGGTAAGACTAAGCAACTGCTAGTGGTCAGTTCTACTGTTTTAAAAAGCCTAATATGAAGAAAAGAGGGTCTAATAACAAAGGTAAAGAAAAGGTTGTTGCTGCTAAGTCTACCACCAATAACAAACAGCTTGCTACTAAGAACAAAGTGGCACCCCCTCCTGAGGAGCGCCACTCCTTTAAGTGCAATAAAATAGGGCGCTGGAGACGTAACTTCCCTGACTATCTAGCTAAGCTGAGGTGAAGAAGGCCAATGGTGAAGGCATTTCTTCAGGTATTCTTATTTATGTTATAGAATTTTTCACTGTTTCTAGCAACATATAAGTATTTGATACTTGATGTGGTTACCACATCATTAATGTCTTGCAGGAGCCTGAGAAGTGGAAGAAAGTGAAACAAGACGACATGGAGCTCATCGTTGGTGATGGGAAAAGAGTACTAGTTCTAGGAATTGGAACATATCATCTTTCTTGTCTATTTGGTCTTGTAATTATTTTAGATAATTGTTTATTTGCTCCTGCTTTGACAGAAACATTATTTCAATTTCTTTATTGTTTGAACAAGGATTCAAGTACATTTTTAATGATGCTTTTATTTCTGCTTACTTGAATGATGTCTTTTATTTTGAGGTTAAACCTTGAAATGGTATTTATGAGATTGATGTTGAAACAAATAATAACATATATAATCTTTCAAAGCGTATCAAATCCAGAATTAATGATACATTTCAATGACATTGTAGGCTTGGTCACATAAGCAAGACCCGTGTGAAAAGTCTTTAGTCCAAGAGATTCTTGAATCCACAGGACATGAATTCTTTGATGAATGTGAATCTTGCTTAGCTGGCAAACTCATAAAGGATCCTTTCACCCATGCTGGTGAATGGGCCAATGATCTTTCAGCACTCATACGTTCGGATGTATGTGGTCCTTTCAGAACCATGTCTAGAAATCATCAAAGATACTTCGTTATGTTTATTGATGATTATATTCGATACTCCTATGTCTACCTTATGAAGCATGTAACATCGCGTATTTCCAAAAAAAAAAAAAAATTATTAATATTGTAAACAATTAAATTTAATATGTTGATGTTAATTCTAATAATTTCAATAATCATAATAATAATAATATAATAATAATAATAATAATAATAATAATAATAATAATAATAATAATAACCAGGGTTATTTGGTAATTTGTGAAACCTTAAAAGGAACTTTTAAACATGAAATAAAAGAAACATAAACCACAGGGACTGATTCTGTAACTTGGCAAAACAGCCCAACCCCACCCCCCATTCCCCGTCGCTGTGTTCCCCGATTCCCTCTTCCATTTTCGGAACTTTACACCTCAATAGATCGCACTACGGTCTTTTAAAATCAAAAGTAACCCGCATTAACAAAACTTAATCGTATATAACCTATCAACGAATTCAATTTCATCAGAAATAAACAAAAACCACCTATTGAAACAAACTCACGGCCGTCGGACCTGCAACTGAGGTGTTCACTTTCTTTCGAGCTTCGGAACCTGAAATTGATTGAAGGGAAATCATCATTCATCCTTGAGGAAGCAACCCACGAAGTTAATTTGATCATAGTCTTCATTTGATCATCCTTCGAACTCCTCCATACCCGTCGACCTGCAACTTAGCTAAAAGCCCATCTCCGATCGATTTTAGTCAAATTGGCAACGGGCTTTTAATCACGATCATTATCCGAAGCTACCTACGAAACTAATTGGATTTTCATCGCGTTTTGCTCACCCGTCGATCACCACTGTGTCGCGACCTGTTCTTCAATTGGTAAGCTTCGAATCAAACACCATACATGCAATTAAACATACATACATATTCGGTTTTTCATGGGGAACAAAAGCCCCATGATCTTGGCTGTAATCGTTGTCGATTTCGAGTTCAATTGAATGGATTCAAAGCTAGGGTTCATATCAATTTGGGGTTTGATTTGAGTTTGTGTTTAAAGGGTTTGGACTCTGGATTATTTCGCAGATGCAGCTATGGTACACTGGTTCCTGCGCCCCATTTCAACCTTGAGGTCCCGGGTTCGAAACCCGGCAGCCTCCTATATTTTTAAACATTTTTTTAGGCCATTTTAAGCCTCTAAAAATTCTAAAAAATTCATAAAAATCATAAAAAATATTTTTAAGACATTAAAAATATTTAAACAACTAAATTATTTTTCTGGAATTTATTTCAATATTTTATCTATTTTTAATAAATGTTTTAAATAAATAAAGTTATAAATAATACAAAATTATTTAAATAAAAATGAACTCCTAATAATAATTTAATTTATTGAATTATTATTTGACACAATATTATTTGTAACAATTTCACACAATATTTATTATTGTTTAAATAATGATTAAATATATAAATTTATTATATTTAAATCATTTTAAATAACAATTTCATTTCTTTTAATAAATTAAATAATTAAACATATTAGTTAATTATCACATAATTAATTAATAAAATTAATTATTTATTTTTCCACATTTTCACAATAAATCAAACAGATACGTAAACTAATACGTTTATTTCTAAAATCTAAACATAATCATTTTCAATAAAACTATTTGTTTCAAGACATACAAATTAGATAGAATATTTAAACCACCATTCAAAATCAAAATGGAAACCTTAAAACATTCCCAAACTTTCAAATCATTATTATTCTAACACGAGACACCGTTCCTTAGGTTAACCGTAAGGAAATCACAGGTGTCTAACCTATCACGATCAAAATCCAATCTCATCAATCAGGTGAGTATTCATATCCCCTTTTTATATCATTTCCTATTTGGGGGAAATCATGTGATACAATATATTCAATCATGATATTCTATTGTTGTTTCATTCTAAATTCAATTCAAGACAGGTTATGTTATTACTTGCAATTACGTGAACATACTATGCTAACTGGACGACAATAAAACCCTAATTCAATCAATCAATCAATCCTGGTATCAATGGTAGATCTACTGGTTTGGATAACCCACCCCATATGGCTTACGAGTGGTGATTGTATATCAATGGTAGATCTACTGGTTTGGGATAATCCACCCACATGGCTTACGAGTGGTGATTATACAAACCCACCCCATATGAATAGTCGAGTGGTGATTGTGCCAGAGGCAAGAGTCAATCTATGGTGTATGTGTGGAGTCTATTATATGCAAGTGTCAAGTCAAGGGGTTTCTATTGTGTCGGTTATCTATATGATTTACTATTGCAATATAAGTCTTAATGTTACCTGGTGAATTGAATTATTCTCAATCAATCAATCAATCTATATGTATACTCAAAACTATGATTACTCACCAGCTAATTCGTTAGCTGACTTTATTTTCTCACATGATTTCAGGTTAAGCAAGCTAGTGGACTTCTACTTGATCATATAAGACCTGGACTTAGTCAAAACAAAGACAATTATTATTTGTGACTTTAACTGTTGTATTTGTATCTGTTTATAAATTCATGTTATCCTGAAATCTGATTTTAATATTATTTCCACTATTAGACAATCATGTGTTATGAACAATCAATCATTCCCTCGTTCGCTCCGATGATTCCGCCGTCGGTCGGGGTGTGACAGATTGGTATCAGAGCCATGGTTATAGGGAATTAGGTTATTAGAAATGGAATGACCTAGACTATAACTAAGTACCTTTACACATGAGTCCTCTCATGTATTTTATATGCATAGACAGGATTTTATGTGCCTTACATGTTTATACTTGATTATGTGATTATCTGTTTATGTGATTCTTCTTATACTATGAATCTATCAATATACACACGAATCTTAACTCATACTCTAAGGCACTGTGTGCCTAATTCAAGTGATTTCAAACTGCAAAAAAACTCGATTGTTATTCATGGTTTTCAAATCTCGTCAAAGTCCGTGTCACACGACCGAGAACATGCAATGCTGGAAGAGTGGGATACCTGTATCTTAAGGTGTTCTGTCTAGGCAAGGTATTCATACAAATTGATTACCTTACCTGGGAACCCTCGAGATGAGTATTCGCTTATAGGTACGCATGTCCTCATTAAGGTTGTGGTGGACACAAATACTTTGATAAGTCAACGTATTCGTTTTGATTTACGAATCAAACGATTACACTCGGAACATATCATCGTTATTATGCCAAATTCTCGATTGTCGTTTTCATAGCTCATATTAATCCAATTCTCATAAACTATCTTAATGATATTCCAGAATGTCTTCTCGTCAAATCCGTTCACGGTCTAGAAACTCTGGCCGTAAGATTTCTGCTATTGTAGCACGTGAAGTTACTGCGGTCATCCCAACTCTACTTACCCATTTGAACCAAAGCAATAATACTGTCCAAAACCCAATTGCACCAAACCCTCCCCGAACTTGTACTTACAAACATTTTAGTTCTTGCAACCCCACTAAGTTCAGTGGAACTGAAGGAGCTACCGGATTACTACATTGGTTCGAAAGCATCGAGAACACTTTCCTAAACAGTGAATGCCCTGAAAATCTGAAAGTCCGGTATGCCACAAGTGTTCTTCAGAAACGCGCACTTACTTGGTGGAACGGAGAGAAACGAACCCGTGGAATTGAAACTGCTTTAGCATTGACGTGGGCTGAAGTTAAGGAACTCATGACTAAAGAGTTCTGCCCAAGAAATGAAGTCCAAAAACTGGAAGCTGAGTTCTGGGAATTAACCCAAGACAGTGGCGAGAACCTCGCATACACTAACCGATTCCACGAACTGAGCCTTTTGGTACCGCACCTTGCTACCCCTACCTCCCGAGCCATCGAGAAATACATTGGTGGTCTACCCATGCAGATTCAGGATACGGTGCTAGGAAGGAATCCTTCACACTAGAAGATGCTATCAGGCTGGCTGCACAGTTAACCGATAATCATGTGAAAGCTGGTTCCTTAACCCGGAAAGGATCGAAGAAGAATACCGATAAACTTTCTAACAAGACCGTCAAAACCGACCAACCCGAGCTTTCCAAGAACAAGAAGAGGAAGGCTCAATCCCAAAACTTTGCTGTAATTACCCCTGCTGTGCCAATTACTCAAGTCCCTCCAACACATCAACAAGCGGTAAACAACCAATCGCTGATGAGAAAGCCATACGCTGGACCCCATCCACTGTGTAACACCTGCAATTACCATCATCCCGCTAACACTCAATGTCGTCAATGCACAAATTGTGGTCGTTTGGGTCATACATTCAACGTGTGCAGGAGTGCTGCTAAAGCTCCGACTAATGCACCAGTTCACCAACATCCTCTTACAATTACCCAGGGTCGTGCATGCTATCAATGTGGTGATCCGAACCATTTTCGCAATCGATGCCCTCAACTTGTCAGCCTAGTTCCTACGGCTCAAGGACGTGCTTTCAACATTAATGCTCAACAAGCTCAAGCCACCAATGATGTGGTGTTGAATAATTCTTGTCCTTGATTTTGTCTTTCCTGATTTAATTCAAGATTTGTAATCGTGATTTCCTTTTGTTACATTGTTGTAATTTGAAAATTTCTAAATTTCTAATTGAGATATTTTTCCTTTCATTGTTAAGTCGAATTTTGAACCGTTTGCACCGTGGGAGATGCAACAGTTTGCAAGTCAACCTATGACTACGGACACTCGAATCTCCTAAATGATTCTAACTCATCAAAACAGGGGTGATTCCCTTACTTTGGTGATGATTCTTTATTCGTTTCAATAATGGTTTCCAATGATGTGTTTTATGAAATTTCATCCTCTGGATTAGAGTGATTTCCTTATCTCGAGGACTAACTTCAATTATTCTCTTTGGAATTTACATTTCACAAATGACATGATCTCACCAAAATAGGATTGAAACCCGTACTTTGGTGACAAATGTCAATCTTCGATTGTTTTCTTGTTAATATCAAGCTCAATCATCAAGATAGACGTAAATTTCATACCTTGATGATAATTTCATTTGTATGGATTATATTTCTCAAATGAAACGACCTCGTCAAAGTAGGAGTGAATTCTGGATTTTGATGAGGAAGTCTATCTTATTATATTTTGTTTTTATAAAAAAATTCATCGTTAAGATAGGAGTGAATCCCTCACCTTAATGATGAGTTACCTCGTCTTATTTTTACGGATCCTCAACAATGAGTTGGGATCGAAATTTTTGATTGGAAGGTTAGTGGTCATACCTTGAGAGTACACCATCAAGTTAGGGGTGAAAACCATACCTTGAGGACTATTCTCATTCCTTGATCATCAACTTATCATGGTTGTAATCAAGTGACGAGACGAATGTATTAACTTGAAGGGTGAAATAATATTAGTGTTTTGACCTATCAAGCCAAAGCATGATCTCTGAATTTGAAAAGAAACCCGATCGTTTTAGGTTGATTTTGAATCCTAACTTGGAACATTTAAATTCTTAAGTCGATTTCTTTTATCTTCATGTTTTGACTCGATCTAGCTAAATCAAACCATTTATTCCTTATTTATCGACTTTCATTGTGAGTTATCATCAAAACCTGATTACGTGATGGTAGTCTTCCTAAACAATCCTTTGTCAAGTAAAGATATTATCTCTGATCGTGATGGTCGCTTCATCTCTCGTTTCTAGAAAAATCTCCAATCAGCTCTCGAAACTCAACTAAATCTTAGCACAACATATCATCCGCGAACCGACGGTCAGACTGAAAGAACGATACAAACCCTCGAGGATATGCTTCGGGCTTGTGTCATTGATTTCAGTGGATCGTGGGATTCTCATCTTCCGTGATTGAATTCTCTTACAATAACAGTTACCAGATCAACAGATGGCACCATTTGAGGCCTTGTATGGTCTGAAGTTGGTGAATCACAGATTACTGGTCCGGAATTAATACAAGAAACAACCGACAAAATTCATAAGATCCGTGATAACTTGGTCGCTGCTAGAAATCGTCAAAAGCATTATGCTGATAAAAGACGTAAACCCATGGAATACAATGTCGAAAATCTCGTACTTCTTAAGGTATCACCTTGGAAGGGAGTGATTCGCTTTGGAAAGAAAGGGAAGCTAGCACCTCGTTACGTGGGTCCATTCAAAGTGCTAGAGCGAATTGGGAAAGTGGCCTACAAGCTTGAACTACCTCAAGAGCTCAGCAATATACATCCGACGTTTCATGTTTCAAATCTCAAGAAATGTCTTGCCGATAAAAATCTCCACATTCCACTCGACGAAGTCCAGATTGATGAATCTATGCACTTTATTGAGAAACCTGTGGAAATTATGGATCGGGAAGTTAAACAACTCAAACGCAGTCGGATACCCATTGTCAAAGTTCGTTGGAAGTCTAAACGTGGGCCAGAGTACACCTGCGAACATGAGGACCAAATGAAAACCAAGTACCCTCATCTTTTCGTTTCAGCCTCCTCGTGATTTAAATTTCGGGACGAAATTTCCTAAAGCAGGGGAGACTGTAACATCGCGTATTTCCGAAAAAAAAAAAATTATTAATATTGTAAACAATTAAATTTAATATGTTGATGTTAATTCTAATAATTTCAATAATCATAATAATAATAATACTATAATAATAATAATAATAATAACCAGGGGTTATTTGGTAATTTGTGAAACCTTAAAAGGAACTTTTAAACATGAAATAAAAGAAACATAAACCACAGGGACTGATTCTGTAACTTGGCAAAACAGCCCAACCCCACCCCTCATTCCCCGTCGCTGTGTTCCCCGATTCCCTCTTCCATTTTCGGAACTTTACACCTCAATAGATCGCACTACGGTCTTTTAAAATCAAAAGTAACCCGCATTAACAAACCATTAATCGTATATAACCTATCAACGAATTCAATTTCATCAGAAATAAACAAAAACCACCTATTGAAACAAACTCACGGCCGTCAGACCTGCAACTGAGGTGTTCACTTTCTTTCGAGCTTCGGAATCTGAAATTGATTGAAGGGAAATCATCATTCATCCTTGAGGAAGCAACCCACGAAGTTAATTTGATCATAGTCTTCATTTGATCATCCTTCGAACTCCTCCATACCCGTCGACCTGCAACTTAGCTAAAAGCCCATCTCCGATCGATTTTAGTCAAAATTGGCAACGGGCTTTTAATCACGATCATTATCCGAAGCTACCTACGAAACTAATTGGATTTTCATCGCGTTTTGCTCACCCGTCGATCACCACTGTGTCGCGACCTGTTCTTCAATTGGTAAGCTTCGAATCAAACACCATACATGCAATTAAACATACATACATATTCGGTTTTTCATGGGGAACAAAAGCCCCATGATCTTGGCTGTAATCGTTGTCGATTTCGAGTTCAATTGAATGGATTCAAAGCTAGGGTTCATATCAATTTGGGGGTTTGATTTGAGTTTGTGTTTAAAGGGTTTGGACTCTGGATTATTTTGCAGATGCAGCTATGGTACACTGGTTCCTGCGCCCCATTTCAACCTTGAGGTCCCGGGTTCGAAACCCGACAGCCTCCTATATTTTTAAACATTTTTTAGGCCATTTTAAGCCTCTAAAAATTCTAAAAAAATTCATAAAAATCATAAAAAAATATTTTTAAGACATTAAAAATATTTAAACAACTAAATTATTTTTCTGGAATTATTTCAATATTTTATCTATTTTTAATAAATGTTTTAAATAAATAAAGTTATAAATAATACAAAATTATTTAAATAAAAATGAACTCCTAATAATAATTTAATTTATTGAATTATTATTTGACACAATATTATTTGTAACAATTTCACACAATATTTATTATTGTTTAAATAATGATTAAATATATAAATTTATTATATTTAAATCATTTTAAATAACAATTTCATTTCTTTTAATAAATTAAATAATTAAACATATTAGTTAATTATCACATAATTAATTAATAAGATTAATTATTTATTTTTCCACATTTTCACAATAAATCAAACAGATACGTAAACTAATACGTTTATTTCTAAAATCTAAACATAATCATTTTCAATAAAACTATTTGTTTCAAGACATACAAATTAGATAGAATATTTAAACCACCATTCAAAATCAAAATGGAAACCTTAAAACATTCCCAAACTTTCAAATCATTATTATTCTAACACGAGACACCGTTTCTTAGGTTAACCGTAAGGAAATCACAGGTGTCTAACCTATCACGATCAAAATCCAATCTCATCAATCAGGTGAGTATTCATATCCCCTTTTTATATCATTTCCTATTTGGGGGAAATCATGTGATACAATATATTCAATCATGATATTCTATTGTTGTTTCATTCTAAATTCAATTCAAGACAGGTTATGTTATTACTTGCAATTACGTGAACATACTATGCTAAACTGGACGACAATAAAACCCTAATTCAATCAATCAATCAATCCTGGTATCAATGGTAGATCTACTGGTTTGGATAACCCACCCCATATGGCTTACGAGTGGTGATTGTATATCAATGGTAGATCTACTGGTTTGGGATAATCCACCCCACATGGCTTACGAGTGGTGATTATACAAACCCACCCCATATGAATAGTCGAGTGGTGATTGTGCCAGAGGCAAGAGTCAATCTATGGTGTATGTGTGGAGTCTATTATATGCAAGTGTCAAGTCAAGGGGTTTCTATTGTGTCGGTTATCTATATGATTTACTATTGCAATATAAGTCTTAATGTTACCTGGTGAATTGAATTATTCTCAATCAATCAATCAATCTATATGTATACTCAAAACTATGATTACTCACCAGCTAATTCGTTAGCTGACTTTATTTTCTCACATGATTTCAGGTTAAGCAAGCTAGTGGACTTCTACTTGATCATATAAGACCTGGACTTAGTCAAAACAAAAGACAATTATTATTTGTGACTTTAACTGTTGTATTTGTATCTGTTTATAAATTCATGTTATCCTGAAATCTGATTTTAATATTATTTCCACTATTAGACAATCATGTGTTATGAACAATCAATCATTCCCTCGTCCGCTCCGATGATTCCGCCGTCGGTCGGGGTGTGACAAAGCATAGACATGAAACTTTTGAAAAGTTCAAAGTGTTTCAAAACTAAGTAGAATACCAACTTGGTAATACTATAAAGGTACTTCGCTCATATCGAGGTGGAGAATACCTAAGCCAAGAGTTCATTAATCATCTAAAGGAACGTGGAATTTTTTCACAGTTCACTTCACCTGCCACACCCAACTTAATAGCGTGAGTGAGAGGAGAAATCAAACCCTACTTAATATGTTCGATCGATGATGTATAGAACTAACTTACCTCACTCCTTTTGGACTTATGCTCTTATGACCGCCGTCCTCCTTATCAATCTGGCACCGACAAAAAAGGTAGACAAAACCCCATATGAGATATGACATAGGTCAAAATAGAATTTTTCTTACCTTAGAGTATGGTGATGTGATGCTTATGTCACCGGCGAGTCTGATGACAAGCTAGATCCTCGAGGCGAAAAAGTTATTTTCATTGGATACTATAACATAAGCGGATATTACTTTTTCCATCCTAATGCAAATAATATTTCCATTAAAAGGAAGGCACATTTCCTCGAGAAAGAGTTTCTTGATCGAGAAATTGGAAGTATTATGACGGATCTTGAAGAAATTCGAGAACCACAAACAAACACTGATAAAGTCGGTGTGTTTGAATAACAAGAAATTGTTTCTGATTCATACATTAACACAAGAGTTCACAGAAGTAGCAGAACTCGCAAAGAACCTGGCGATATCTTTGGAATTTAGAGGGTCTCGAGATCCTGGTAGTAACTAATTCTGGTGATGAACCCACTAACTACAAGTCTGCTATCTCAGATCCGGAATCTACGAAATGGCTACATGCCATGAACACCGAGATGAAATCTATGCGTGACAATTAAGTCTGGGACTTAGTTGAGCTACCCCCGGTTCACGGGGAGTAGGGAGCAAATGGATTTTTAAGAGAAAAACCGACATGCATGGAAATTTACACACCTATAAAGCATGGCTAGTAACGAAGGGTTTCACTCAAACTCAAGGTGTTGACTATGATAAAACTTTCTCGCCCGTTACTATGATAAAATCAATTAGGATATTACTTGCCATAGTCATGTATTATGATTACGAGATATGGAAAATGGATGTCAAAATCACTTTTCTAAATGGACATCTCCCTAAAGATGTCTATATGGTTCAGTCTGACGGTTTTGTTGATCCAAAATATCCAAATAGGGAGTGTAAACTGAATAAGTCTATTTATGGACTTAAACATGCATCTCACAGCTAGAGTCTTCATTTTGATTAGAGAATCGTGGAATTTGGTTTTGTCAAAAGTGAAGATTAGCCTTGTGTTTACAGAATGGTTAATGGGAGCACTATGTCATTTCTCATATTGTATTTGGATGATATACTGATCATTGGAAACAATATTCCTATGCTTAATGAAGTTAAACAATGGTTGGGAGCTTGTTTCGCAATGAAATATCTTGGAGAAGCTGCTTACATTCTAGGAATCAAGATCTATAGGGATAGATCTAAGTGGCTTCTAGGGCTTAGTCAAAGCATCTACAAAGATAAAATGATAACACACATTAAGATGGAAAACTCCCAGAAAGGAGGAGTTCCTATGACTAAAGGTATTGTGTTGAACAAATCACAATCTCCTTCAATGGACATTGATATTAAGCGAATGGAAAAGGTTCTATATGGTTCAGGGATTGGTTTTATCATGTATGTTATGTTATGCACTAGACCTGACGTCTCATATGCTTTAAGCATTACCAGCCGTTATCAGCAAAACCCTGGCTTTGCCTATTAGACTGCAGTTAAGAACATTCTGAAGTACTTGAGAAGAACTAAAGATATGTTCTTAATATTTGGAAGAGTTGAAGAATGGCTCACTGTAAGGTTTACACTGATGCTAGTTTTCAAACTAATAGAGATGACTCTCGCTCACAATCTGGTTTTGTATTCATACTCAATGGTGGAGCCATCTCTTGGAAAAGTTCAAAGCAAAGTGTGGTGGCAGATTGTACTACTGAATCTGAATACATTGCAGCATCTGATGCTGTAAAGAAAGCTGCTTGATAAAGAAGTTCATAGCCGATCTTAATATAGTTCCAAGTATTTAGCAACCAATCGAGATATTTTGTGATAACATATATGCTATTGGTTAAGCCAAAGAGCCCAGATCTCATCATAGGGCCAAGCACATTCAAAGAAAGTTTCACTATATACGGGACATATTGAAACATGGAGACATCATGATAAGTAAAATAGACACAGATCAAAACCTAGTAGACCCGTTCACTAAGCCCATGACTCAAGAAAAGCATGATCAACATAGGGATACAATCGGGCTTAGATTAGCTAGTGATATGTTTTAATCTAGTATTTGGTGTACGGACATTTATAAGTTATAATTTTGAATTCATTTTGATTTACTTATTTAAATGCAATTATGAATCTTATAACTATGTTTGATTATAATACGTTAATCCATGAATATTGTATTCTGAACTATCCGTAGTCGATCAGACTTGTGGGAACAATTCTGAATAAAGACTATTCTGGATTTAAGCTCAAGGCGTTGACTTTTAAATTCACAGACCTCATTATAAATGACGTTAGATGTAACTCGCCATAAACAATCTTCATTATAAGATGATTTGATACTGGTATACTTATTTAGTATCCTTTGACTTGAGATGCATACTAGAACTTCCGTTTACCAAGGGTTATTCTTTAATCACTGTCAACCGCTATCACGTAACTGCCAGTTATAAAGGCTTTGGTTGGGAATAATTCTAAAGTTCAGTGGGAGTTATATGTAGTCATAAGGGATACTGTACTCTTACATTATATGTAACAGCTAGACATCGGCGCCCTCATTGATTCAAATTGGTGAAGTGTGAGGCCTCACCGAAACTGACTGTGTGTTTGATTGAACCATTTAAATCTGGATTGAGAACAATAATGATTGAGCTTCATATGAGACTTAATATCAATGACTTAATTGATGTCTTTTACAGAAAGGATAAATGACTATGATTACCATAAGTCTATTATCTTGTTATAGTAAGGTGTTACAAAAACAAGATATTTTGGTTAATGACTTTAAAGTGTCATGCGTTGTTAGGGGCAGCCATGTGCATCTAGAGAGTTGCTGACTGTCTACGTTAAGATTTAATCTAATAACATACAAGTGGGAGTTTGTTGGATTATGTATGGGTTCGATTACGTCACGTTGCCAACTGAGCTATGGCCCGAATGAGTTACACGTTGGACAACGATTAATAAAACCACTTAACTTGTTTAATTGGTAAATATATATGAACTGTTGTTGGGACATAATAATTTATAAAAGTTATAAATTATTTAATCAACATTTAATAGTTAAACGTTAAAAAGGTTCGGTTTCGGTTATATGTCATGTGGGCTAACATTAGTTTAACCGGGCCTAGGGCTCGTGAGTAGATTAATGTTAATTAAATGATTAATTAGGTATAATATATATATATATATATATATATATATATATATATATATATATATATATATATATATATATATATATATATATATATATATATATATATATATATTTGAGCCCCAAGTAAGGGATGAACATAAGTGAAGAACAATTTTTAATTGTTCTCTTTGAAAGCATATTACACAACCAAGGAAAACCACCACTGCCGCTCCTGTTTTACTTCAGCCGGCGACCATCACAAGTCATCATCACATCATTATCAGAATCTTTCTTGGCTTGTTGTGCGATTACTGTGGAGACCCAATTGCAACCGTGGACCGTGCCATTTGAAGCCGCGACCATGTGTTCTTTATACGTGATCGTTAATCTAGCTATTAATCGTTGTATCTCGGTGTCTCAAACGGTTAATTATTAACCACCAAGGTATATTATATCTCATCAGTAGGTTATCAATATTCTGTATTTTCATTGTTTGTAATCCAGATCCTGTTGGGTTCATTTTTGGTATATAATTTTTACTCCGTTGCGTTATAGATTATTAATGTGATTAATAATTATCAAAATTGCTTTGATAAATATAAACCTAACCAAGATACCGCTGAACCCAACATCCTTGAGTTATTTGTTCATTAAAAATGTCTACATAGCAAAAACGATATATTGGAGGATCACCCTGCATATAAGGATTGTTTCCTTGAGAATAAGGATGTGCAACTTGGGATCTTGTGCGGTTTGACAATATTAATTCATACAAAAGAAGTATTGTTGTGTACGGTACCAAAGTTGGTCAAACAACACAAAATCGTCCGGAGCTTGTTTCAAGAGTATTTCGTGCTAAATTGGAGGATCTTAAAAAACAACTCTTCAAGAAACATCTTAGGGGGAATTAAGATGTGTGTTTATGTGATTGAGTTACAAAAGCTTGGTTTGCCATGCATATTTTCTTCTTTTCTTACACCCATAACACAAAATCAATAATCTAAACCATTATGATAAGGTCGTGTGTGCTGAAATTCGTAACATACAAAGAAATCCCAAATTACACGAGCTTGTAGTCAAGCCCATAATTCATGCTCCTTATGAACATGTAAGAACAAACAATCCTTGTATGCAGCGTAATTCTCCTATTTCTCGTTTTCACTATCATAGACAATTACATGAATGGACAACACAAAGAGACATAATATCCATCATATGAAAGGAAAAACAACGTAATAAAAGTGGACGTATAAGAAAAAATTCAAATTATCAATGAGTTGTCCGATATAACTTAAGACTTTTGATGATGTTCGATTGTCACATAAATATGTGAAATATCTATATATGTTTACAATGAACATGACAAACAAGTTATTCAAATTGATCAACATGAGCAAGAGGTTGTTATTAACGAGATAAAAAGATTTCAAGATGGATGCTACGTATCGCCCCCAGATGCTATGTGGCACATCTTTTGTTCTCTCTTTCCTAAATCAATGCTGCTTTGTTGATCTTACAATTCTATTAGATGGTTAAATTTAAAAATGATGATATACTATCTAAAATTGTTGATACGAAAAGAGATAAAACAATTAGACCGAGAGCATGTTATGATACAAATAGAGTGGATGATCAACAAAGCTGTATTTGTACAAAGATTTTTCAAAACATTTCATGTTGAATGGAGGCTCACGTCATTGAAATTGTCGTTTACATAAAGCATAAAGATGTTGTGTTGTTTCCGTTAATACAACTGAAGGAGAAAGGTGCTACTTATGCTTACTTTTGTCAAATATCAAAAGTCTACTTATTTTGAAGATCTTTACACAGTTAATGGTGTAAATCACATGAAAATTTGAAAATCATTCTCGAGATAGTCATAACAGAGAACGATGAAAGTTTATCACAATTTCTCGCAGAAGCCTCCCAATTTTAGTTTCCCAACGCTCTTTGAAGGTTATTCGCAACCATAATGATGTTTTGCGAACACGGAGATGTTTAAAATTTATAGAATGGCCACTTTAATTGACTATCTGAAGATAATCGGTTACATTGTCGAAGTGTCGGACGGGTTCAAAATATGGTTCTTACCGAAATTATGGTATTTCTACACTCAATGGGTAAAATATCCATGATTTTTATATTTAGAACATAAAGAAGATGTTAACTTACAATGTAGGTTATCATCAGCTACAATAGCAGTACAATATGGTGGTGGAAGTTAAATACTTATTTACCAAAGATTCACTTAATTCTAACAAAAAAATCGTGTTTGATGAGAGCATGAAGCATATGGATAATGACTACACGGTGTGTATTATAAACAGTCCAGGTGGAATGAGAATATATTTTTCTATAAGGTTTTGCTTGCTGAAGTTCATTCACGTGATCTTATTGCTTTCACGACACTTTCGTCAAGTTTTGCAACTAATAATATGCTAGGAAGGAGAGCAGCTACTCGAGATTCATTATTCTCATTAATCTTAATAATAATTCAATGTGCAACATCAAAAACAAAGTGGAGTTGCTAAACTAATTAGGTCATACAAAATAATCACTTGGGATAAAGTATGGATGGCAAAACGATATGCGATCGTGACACTTGATCGAAGATTACAATACATTACAGTCATTAGTCTCTCATTTGGTGAAAAGATAATTGCTACGGGAGATGATTTCATAAAGATGTTGCATGTTATTGAAAGCGACAGGCGAGCACAGATTTTAGACTTTGTCAGTGATGGAATTAAAGAATTGATCGAATGAACTTTTATTCGCATATTCAATGACATGAAAAATCCATGTACCATATGAGAGAACTCTACAAAAGAATTGATGAGTGCTATCTTTTCATCAATTCAAAACAATTTGTGTTCTTCATATTATATAATCTCTAATCTCTAGAGCAATATTATCCACTTAAAATGAGACTATATATGAGATTAATCATCAACTGATTAGGAGGAAAATATTTACCACGGTTTTGACAAGTAGTAAAAGATGATTACCACAACTTATACTCAATCGAGCTCTAAAACTAACTAACTATTAGTGGTTTGTTTGTCTTATAAATTTTAATTAAAAATCGAATGTCCTATAATATTATTACCCAATAATTGATCCATCACATGGTTTACATAATGGCATAATTGATACGTAATGGTTTTTATAATGGTATGTTATTGATGTAGTAATAGATGTTGGTCAACATATTGGAAACATAGTACTTTTGTCAAGAATCTCGACTTTTAAAGATGACATATTCTAGTTAAAACTTAAAACAGAATAATTTCCCATTCAATTTAGTTTTTCCATGACAATCAATAAGTTTAAGATCAAATAATTTCGCATGTTGGGTTTATCTATCGGATTCTGTATTTTCTCACACATACACTTTATGTGGCATTATCAAAAAGGATATCATGCGAAAATACAAAAGTATTAGTGCATCTACAAAAGATTTTAGACAAGATGGAGTATACATCTCAAATATCGTGTATGAGAAAGTGTTACATGATGAATTAATTGTATGTGTATTAAAAATAGGTAGGTAAATAAGTTGTGTCTTAAGTTTTTATATTCGAATATATATTTTGATGTTATATTATTTTTTATTCATTGTTAACAGAAATTAAAAATAGAAGTTAAGACATGGTCCCATTTATCAAATTTATCCTTTATAACATATCGACTTACTCATTTTCCCTTACGTAAATAAAAAATCTATTATAGATAAAACAAAAAAGATATTAGAAGATATGTTAGATATCAATTTATCATCTACAAATGTAGTTTCATTTATCGGTATATACTAAACATATAACATTTCTGGCTTTGATAAACACATGCAAGAGACTTAAATTGTTTTCTTCAGTGCCCAAACGTGCCCAAACCTGCTACAGCAGATGTAGTAGTCAAAGAGAAGCTACAAATAAGTCATCATCATCCATAAGCTGTAGCATTGAAATAGTAATACATACAAGAAACTCTCGGTATCAGTTTTGATGAAGGATAATGGTCGACCTATGAAGATGAGGTAATTCACATGTGTAACCAATGTTTTTAAACCGGACCGGAAAGCGAACCGGACGGCCTAGAGGTTCACTGGTCGAACCGGTCGGACCGGATTATGACCGGATGACGTCATAAATATTTAAAAAAATATAAAAAAATTCCAAATATTTAGAAAACTACAAACACATACCATTCAAGTAAACATAGTCCAATTTACCAAAATACAACAACTCAAGTTTAAACAACCATAAACCAAAACAAAATACAACATCCAAAGTTTAAACAACAATGAATCAAATAGTGGTTCGCCAATAATATTAACGAACCGGTGTTCCTTAATCCAAACAACATCCAAATACATACCATTCAAGTAAACATAGTCCAAATTAACGAACCGGTGTTCTTGCATTATGACATGTATTTATGTTCATATAAAAAGTGAGTTTATTAATAAAAAAATTATTTTAAATACCTATTTATTTAATTTGCATCATAAAAGACAAGCGGAGAAAACGAGGATAAATTATTATTTATAAATATTAGTGTGCGGTAATGATTTATTATTTTTTGATTCACCAAGTTATTTGATTTCTTCCGGTTCTAAGTCGTAATGATAGCCGCTATGATATTTTTCGTATTTTGGCTTTCACGTCCAATTCCGTGGTACAATTACTCACGAAAAAATAAAACAATTACTCGTTTAGAGATATTTCTAGTTTCTAATAAAATAAAATGGGGTAATTATAACTTTTGTAAATATGCACCAAACCAATCAAAAATTTACTCATGAGCTGAAGATACTGTAAAGATTCATTTTTGTTTTTAAAATCATTTTATAATTATAATAATTATCCGTATCGTATCTCTAACGAATCACGGTAGTAAATTCGTTTCGGTCCTAATAAAACCCTAATTCTTTTGTTTTTCCCCAAACCCTAAACAACACAAACCCATTGCCTACCTTCCCCTTTCGTCTCTCAATTCTCCTTCACTCTGCAAACACTCTTTCTTGTTCTTTCTCTTGAGCAACAAAAAAACTTGTGTCTTTTCTTGATATCACTTTAGGGTTTTAAATTGGTGGCCGATAAGGGCAAGAAACCCAAAGTTGGAGACAAAACGATGAGGAAACGATGAGCAAATCGACGGCGAACTTGTTCTTCCATCGAAAAGTTGCAGGAGGTTCAAGATGAACTCGAAAAGGTTCACCCTTTCTTCTTGTTTTTAAAATTTTTTTTTTCAAAAAACCGGTTCAACCCAGTTCGCCGGTTCCGGTCGGACCGGTCGACCGCACGAACCGGCCGGTTCAACCGAAAACGGCCCAAAACCACCGAACCGAACCGGCATCCTCACCGTTCCCGGTCGAACCGGTCGGACCGGCCGGTCCGGTCCGGTTTCGAAATCATTGTGTGTAACGCTTATGATTAATGAAGCATGATGGTCGAACCATATAGTTGACATGTGGTTTTTTATTTTTAGATTAGTATATTTATTACTTACATTTTCTTATTCATGTGGTCAAATTTTCATTTTCTAAATTACTATATCTATTATTGATTTTTTCTTATTATTATGTTTATTATTATTTAACTGAGATCGATAAGGCTCATGACACAGATAGACCACACCAAATGTAGGAAAAGAAACTATAAAATAACCATACAATATATCATAAGAACATTGATAAACTAACAAAAGTACTCAAATAGTTGTTAGACAATTAAAAAAATAAATTAGCTATAAGTTTCGTAATTGTCTAGAGGTGGTTTTTTTGTTTCTCTATTTTAAATTGTTTTGTGTATTAAACATGCCTATACATGTTAGAGCGTGCTTATTACAAAACTAATTTCAAATAGAAAATCACGAGAACATCATAAGCTCTAAAATATAGTGCTTTATGGATATAGTAGGAAAAAGAGAGATGGTTATATGATTACATGAATGTCATACTTAAAGCAATATGTACATCATTACTTATGTATTCAAGTTGGAGGTTTATTTATGTGCATCATTTTGGAGAATTTGCACAAGATAGGAATGTAGCTTTTAAATTTTATTAAATAAGTAGTGTATATAAATATTTAGAAGATTTTTCTTTGTTGTTTATACGACCGATGTGAGACAAGGCTCATACATTACAATGGTTTCAATCCGTAACATTCAACCTTTCTTAAAGGCCTAACGTCCTTGCTGGTTACAACCACGTTGCCACAACTAGTTCCCTCCAGGTCATTACTACGACCTGTATACAATCTGTGTACAATCTAAAACACACAATAAAAGAATCTGATTTTGTAATATCAACACAAATTAAAGTATATTCAAGTATCTTGTATATCTCCAATGCCAGTGTGATGAATATCAACAAGGAATGCAAGTCATAAACAACTTTAAACAATGATCCAAATACATATAGCACAAAATAACACATGAATGGATCAAAACAGTACCTGATCACAGAACTGAAGCTCTCTTCAAGAATCACAACAAATCCCTGATGAAATCGAGGTTTAACGTGTCACGAATAATAAGGAAAAGACCAAGAACGAACACGAGTGTGATCCCAGATGACATTATCCCCTGCTCAACTTCTAAAGGGAGCTTTCTCCCACCTCTTATAGCCTCAACAAGTATTAAAGCCAAAGAACCCCCATCTAATGCAGGCAAAGGAAGCAGGTTAATCACTGCAAGATTAATATTCAAAATGGCTGCAAACTGATACAACCCGTCCACATTCGATTTAGCAACTTCTGCACCCACGGCTATGATGGCAACCGGGCCCGAGACCTTACTTGCAGTTTGTGAAAAGTTAAGAAAAGTTTGCTTCAAACTGTCCACAACATTAGACGTTAAGCCCCAAAACTCGCGACCAGTGAAACTAAAAGCTTCCAAAACATCTTTCGGTTTCTCCTTCAAAACCTTCACATTTGGGGCTAACTGCACCCCGATTCGACCACTGCCATCAAGATTCCGATCCGGGGTCACCTTGATCAAAAATCTTTCCCTCCCCTATCAACCTTAAACAAAACAGTTGACTTTGGTTTGCTCTTAATGATATCAACAACCCGCGAGACGGAGTTTGGGACGGTTTTGGGTAATTCGACATTGTCCACTTCAAGGATGATATCTCCGGCTACTAACCCGTCTCGGGCAGCAGCCGAAAAGGGTCGAACCTCGGGCACAACGACACCCGGGAAAGATTCTTGAACAGGCATTCCAACAAACACTATCTGTGCAAAGATTATAACATATGCAAACACTATATTGGCAATCACACCAGCAGAAATCACAAGCACCCTGTCCAAAATAGGTCTGTTTTTCAACAAATTCTCATCATCTACAGGTATATCACTATCAGGATCATTATCAGGAAACCCCACAAACCCACCTAAAGGAAACGCTCGTAACGAATACTCAACATTATTAGCATTAAATTTAGCCAAAATCGGACCAAACCCAACTGCAAATTTACTCACATGAATCCCCTGAAGATACGCCGCTAGAAAATGACCACTTTCATGAACAACAATAATCGCCGTCAACACTGAAACAGCTTCTAATACCGATTGAGCGCTTTCAAACCACCAAATCCGAAGTCGGATAACGCTGTCGCTCTGAAATTCTTCTTATTTCCAATTGGGTATCGAAATTTTTGATTTAGGAATCCATTTTTGTGAAGGAAATTGGGGTTTGAAGATGGGTGTGGTGTGAAGAATGATAAGGAAATTGGTAGAGGATGAAGGTGGGATTTGGGTCTGGTGTTGGGGAATCTGATGGTGGAAGAGTGAGATGAAGAGGGTGTGAGGAGTGTTAACATGATGGGTTTTGAATATTGAGATGTGAGGATGAGCTTTAATGGAAGATTCACAGGGGAAGAAGAAGAAGAAGAAAAAAGATGAAAGTGTTTTGGATAATTGGTTATTTTGGGTATGTGGATGGGAAGTGAGTGATATGTCTTAATTAAGTTATGGACTTGGGTTGGGTTGTTACTTTTGGTCAATCTTATTACGACCGGATCGGAGCATCTGATCCGGTCGGTCCGGCCGGACCAGTCAGGTGTCCGGTCCAGTCTGCTATGTTTCGTTTTAGTCTGGTTTAACTGGTCGGTTCGTTCCGAACCGATGGTCGGACCGGAAAACTGGACCGCTTCGGACATGATTTTGGTAATTTTTATTTTGATTTTTATGGGTAAAAACGGGGTGTTAAACTATAAATTAATGCGTTAGATATACAAATATAGTTAAATTTTATATATAACTATAAAATACATTTACAAATCATATAAATTACTTATATTTGATTATATATATAACTATATATAGAATATACTATATATAATTATGACGTCATCCGGTTCTAAAATCCGGTCTGACCACCAAACCTGTAACGCGTCCGGTTTAACGTCCGATCCGGTTTGACGTCCGATCCGATTCTGAAAATATTGCTTTTGGGCCTGAACTTATTTAACTATATATAGAATATACTATATGCTTTTGGGCCTAAACTTGTTTTTTTTTTCGGAACCGATTTCGGTTTACTCGGGTAGTAAACCAAGATTCGGTGGGGACTGGATTTATAAGAGCCAATATTTGAGAAGAACTGGGTAGGAACTGGAACTGGTTTGGGCGCGTTTACAAACTTTATTACGCGTGTTGCAAATGTGACAATAAAGTTATTACGCACATTGAGGATGTTGTTGAAGTGTTGATAGGTATGAGAGTTGGAGTGGAATGGCGATGAAAGGCAAAGTGTTGGAAACGAAACCGTCTTCGGTCTTGACCGGGAAATGAAGAATTTAACAAGTTATTTTTGGGTCTTGAAAATGAATATCTACTTGGAAATTACATAGAAATGTGAATTTTGATGCTCACAAGAGTGTTAAGCATAAAATCAAATCAGTTTGGTACTAGTCCTTTAAATATCTTCAATCACCTTATGGTCTCCTTAAATGACACAATATCAAGGCTCAAGTGATTCACCGAAGCAACGAGACCTCTGATCAAAAAGAATTTCTGAAGATCTACAAACTGTTATGTAAATGTCACAGTTGGTATAAACTTATACGGAACAAAACTTAGGAGTTTTATTACCAATACCTCCCTTTCAATTGTTCACATGTGTCCTTTCAACTTGCCTAGATACTTGTAATATTCCTAACATAGTCATCATGGGTTTCACCATCACCCAATTTGCATTTTTTCTAAGTTGTTTCTGAGTGTTTGAGGTTGGGCCTAAAACAAATACATATCAATTTTGAAACATCTTTTGCACAATAGAATGTCCTCATGCAAGGATTGGAAGATAAAAGTTTTTATGATCATATTAATCCGCGGTTCAACCGCACCACCCATCATTGAGTTAATGGCCTCCTAAAGTTCATTGGCTAGCAAAATCAACTCTATAATGATGGCTCAGTTGTTATAATTTGGGGTTGTTAGCTTGGGACATTGAAGGGAGATGTTCAATTATTCTCTAACTAGTATCAAAGCATCAACAATTGGCCTCTTTGCAATGTGATTCCTCCCTATTGTCTTTTTTCTCATTGTTATTGTGGTCACATGAACCTTGTTTCCTCAATCACATAAATCTCTCGTATTCAATAACACAGATCTTTTCCTTCGCTTGGTCGTTTTTGGTTCATACAGAACCTGCTAGCCTTCTTGGCTCTCAAATGTACCGAACCCTTTGATGGTTTTGATCTTTGGCTCACACATAATCATGTGATCTTTCTCATGAGTTTCAGTCTCAAACATTACTTGTTTCTTGGTTGTGTGAGTCTTGTTGATTAAACTACTCACATCTCATGCAACACTTTCTTTGAACCGGAACAGTTCATTATATCACAACACTTATATTTGATCGCAGTTCGATACCAATTGTTGAAAAGTAGTTAAGAAAACACAACAACACTCAATGATTTGAAATCAGAAAAGTCAAATACGACCCCTTATGTTAGTTATTGAATACCACACATAAAACTTGAGCATAAACCTGTATTTATACTAACCAATTAGCTTGACCCCTTTGACTCCTAAACCAACTTAAATAATCATCTAAAAATACTCCACCCTAACCAATCAATTCCAGGTCTTTCCAACGATTCTATTTGATGTTTCTTCCATAATTTTTACCATTAGCCCTTTAATTTTTTTTAGTTTAGTTAAGCTAATCTTTCACATGTGAATATCAGGATTAACACTTTCATGTTCTGCACAAACGTAACTCTTACCAACATCACTTTCACCGGCGAGCACCTATGGTCGGCTAAGATAACTCGTACAAATTCTTCACCACATCATGTTTTTCTACGGAGTACCGACAACTACTACTTTTATCAAATAATTTCATAGGGTTAAGTCAGTCACTTAAAGCTATTTGTTTTGTAGTGGCCAAAAAAATTCTAGGGCAACAAATTAAGATTCTTTCTCATGGCAAAAACTTTACGGTTGATTGCTTGTTTTCCTCATTGGCTGTTTCCAAGATTTCATTTTTCTTATTGGTTTAGTAGGAATTTAGATGCATTATTTGTTTTATCATTCGACCACCACCATATAGAACTATTCAAAGATGAAAATTTTGCAGGGAGACACTTCGTTAGAAATTGTAGCCTAATTATTAGGAGCATATTTTTACACTACAACATAAACAGAAAAAGTTAATTAATAATTCCTATACCATAACTAGGAATAAATGGAAGATCAAGCCCCTAACATATGAAACAGCACCTTCTCTTCTCAACTCATAAAACTTATTTTTATGCTCACCATAAGTTTCTTTTTCATGTTTACAGATACATAAAGAGGTTAAACTATTAGTTTTTTACCTGAAACGCGTACAACTATGTCTTCATAGTGCTATTGCCTTTCACCATAACGAAGCATGTGTTTTTACTTCGTGGAAGTATGCCTACAGACGCCGAGAGAAGGTACAGAAGGAGAGATATTGGTGCGGCTCAATCTAATCGTGAACCTTACTTTTGGATTGAGCCGCCTCAGTATCTCTGCATTTCTAAATACCTTCAAGTTTCAAACAATTACGTATGCTCTCTTCGTATGGAGAGAGAGAAAGAGAGTAGAATATTGATCATCTCAAAGCTAGGTTTTATATATGTTGTACCTATATGTTAACCACACAAAGGAAAAAAAAAGAGTACTCTTGTACACAAACGGTTATGACTATTGAATGGATGCACCTACTTATCTAACTCTTTAACTTATTTGTACCTAAAAGAGGTCCCACCAACCTTACCCACATGCTTTCAAGCCTAGGAAGACTACTTTGATGATCATGTTTTGTGTTCATATGTTCTTCTAGTCCACAATCTCTATGATTTGTTATCATTACACACAAACATCCATACACACTTGATTCAAGAATCAAGATCCGACACACTCGTATTTGGACAAACTGAACAAAACCAAGTGAGCCTAAGGGGTAGAACTTAAACGAGTGTAACTTTTTTATCCCTCACGGTATAACGAGTAAGATGATGTGATAAATAGTGATACGCAGTTTGCCGGACTTTTAGATCTGCTTTCTGCATTTGTAGCCTGATTTTGATTTTGACGCTTTTTCTTAAATTTCTTAACGGGTTTCGTTCTTGACCGTAAAATGCATGAAATGATTGAACATGAAGGTATTAGAGGATATATAACTACAAACATGAAACAGACTAGCATGATAACCATGCAGATATCAAAAAGTTGTAACTTGTAATGTGTATTGGCTGACCTACATTGTTCTGTTGGTCACCTGCACCCCATGAATTTTGTGTTCTTTTAGTATATATACGTTTGAATCCCGACCGACCCTTAAATAATATTAACACTACCTTATGAAATTTTGACACCGACTCTCACAAACTTAGATATCGTCCCTCAAGAAAAATCAATTTAGCATTTCAAAATTTTACAAATATAGACCTATTATAAACTAGTTGACACATGTTTAAAATTCTTATAAACTTAAATACCCAAATCGCGATAGCGAAAATAATTCCGACCTCATAATCCACCACCAGTAATGTAACGCACCCTTGGGCAAACACTTGTGATGGTTGGTTCCAAGTAATGGTATAACGATCTGAGCTCGAGCTTTAACTAAAAATACAAATAACCGAGCTTGAGCTAGAGCTTTTTAAAACTAAAAGGAGTCGAGCTAGAGCTGAAAATTCCCTCATTAATTCGATCACACTACAAAAGTTTTGATCATTAGCGGCGACAGGTGTCGTCGCTATTACTTGGGAAATCACCGGTAAAGGTATTAGTGGCGACATGTTGCCCCTAATAAGTCGCCGCTAATACTTTGTCGCTAATGACTAATAATTCGTCACTAATAGGTCCCGCTAATGAAGTTGCCGTTAATAACCATACAGTCACCGGTAATAATTCGCTGCTATTGGGTTAAGTTTAAAAAAATTATGATTGACTATTATCGGCGACATGTCGCCGCTAATGGTCACTGTTTTTTTATTTTTTTATATTTTTTTAATTTCCAGTTTTAGTATGAGCTATTAGTCCATTTATTTTTCATCTTAATATGCATAATTTTTGCTAAAAAATAAAGGGAAGAAAACATAGTACAACCAGAATATAATTATGATTAAACTTCCTCTAACAAGTCTTTAAAATCATCACGGACACCGTTACCCTCTTTCATAACATCTTCGATGACGTCAGACATATCGTATGTTGTGACGACCCTAAAAATATTTTAGTATTATAGATACTACGTCGGAAAATTTTATTTATTTTATTTTTGTTACCACCAAGAATTATAAGTAAATATATTTATGCATGGTTGCATGCATGCTTATATATGAAAAATTTACGTATGCATGTTTACATGCATTGAGTATTCACGTATGCATATATGTTATATATCTAAAACTCATACCTACGTGTATATATATACAAACTTTTACTTATGCATGTTTGTATACCAATTAATACATGAAAAATTTTGAATGCCATGAACGTATAGTATATATATATATATGTGTGATTACGTGTATGATATAGGTTATAAAGGTCATTAATGTGATACATCTTCATATATACATAGCTTACTTCTATATATGTATATATATATACTACGGGTACATATATATACATGTATATGAACATATCAAGATTTAACTAAACTAAATCAAATCAAACACAACCAAAACCTAAAACTAAAACCTAAAACTAACACCCAAAACCACCCTCCTAAATACCTCGGTTTTACCTCACCACCCGAAAACATCAAGATACCACTCGAAACCACCATCACCTTCGTTACTTTACTTAAACCGCCACCATACCACCTTATCCTATCACTAGGAATCCTTATTGACTAAGTAATCTAGTGTCCACACTAGAACCTCTCCTAAAACCACCACCTTGCATGTAACTTGCCACCTCCTTCTCTCGATTTCTTCCAAAACCGCCACCCAAGTCTTTGTTTTTCTTGCATTCACACCATAGAATATTCTTGCTTTCACACTTTGGGTAAAGAGGTGGCAGCCCCTAGCCTCCCTCGGTTTTCTTGAGACATTCACACATAAAACAAGATTGCCACCTTACCTTTACCTCTCGGTTTCTTACTCAAACCACTACCTATGCCTTGATTTTCCATGCATTCACACCTAGTTTCACATTCTAAAAGTCAAAACATTAATGGAGGTACATGAACCTTCATCATTGTTAGAAGGATATGTGGCACGTTCTAATGAATCCAAGGACACCTAAGCTACCTCTCATGGGTGATTCATCTAAGTTACAATAGCTATATCTAGTCTCTTGGTCGAATACTTCCATATTCAAACAAAACTCACGGGCACCACCACCCTAAACCAAAGCTTTTGTTGCTCTCTCTCGGGTTCATTACAAAGCAACACAACCACCTAAGCTTCTTCCTCCTTCGACAGCCACCAACAAACACCTTCTGTCCCTCTTCATCCTCGGTTGTTTCATCAACATCACCACCATCTACTGCCCTCTCATCCTTCGGTTATAACCATAACAACAAACAACACCAACAATAACCCCACCTGACAACTACAACAACAAACACCCAACAAACACCCAACAAACACCAAACCACCATAAACCACACACCACCATCACCTACTATCATCATCCACCACTTTCACAGCTTTGTTCTCGAATTCCAGAAGCTAAAACGTCATCAAATTTGTCATCAAAGGTAATGAAAAGGTTTAGTTTACATATATGTTACAAACATATATATATACATATATATGATATGTATGTATATAAATGGGTGTAGTCACCTAAAACCCATTTTGGGAGACTTAAAACCACTAATTTTGAGTAATAAAATTCCAAAATCCAGGAACTTATATTTTATAAAAAAATATATTTGAATTTTACAAAACATATAACATAAATGTTAAGAAAAATCAAGTAAATATTAAATGAAACAATTGTGGGAATAAACATTGAAAAATTATTGTTTTTATGCGGAAATATTAAATTGGAGATTTTGGTAAATTTTGATAAGTAAAATAATTTATATAAATTATTTTATAATAGAAAATAGAAGAAAATGTCAAAAATAGAAATAATTTCCGAAAAATTCTGATAAATTCACAGAATGATTCTTTTGAGGTATAAAAGCCCCTGGAATTATTTCAGAATTTTATCCCTTATTATGTTTAAAATACGAATTTTTATATGTTTTGCAATAAATAAATCGTAATAAATAGTTAAAGTACATAATAAATTCGGATAAATCATAGACGAAATATTACAACAATTAGTGCAGAATATATTATTTCATAAATTATGAAGCAATATGAATATTTTTACTAAATATGTCAATTATTGTAAACTTACAGAAACTGTTATGTTTGAATTGGACTCTGGAATAATTATATGATGTTTGGATTGTATAAGTAGTCTTATGTAAAATTTTGGAAATTTTTCATGGACAGGAGATATTTTAAATAATTATGGGAATATTATGACATTTACAGAAAATAATCTGTCAAGAGTTGGATTCTATAAAAATTATATGATATTACTGAATTATTGGAAGAATTTATATGGAATTTTGAGGAATTATTGGATAGCAGAGGATATTATGATAAATATTGAGAATATTGTGGGATTTATGGGAAATAATTTGTGAGGAAATTAAGGCTGGGAAATTTATGAAAATTTCAGGTTGTTCAAACTTATATTTTGGTAATTTTTGAACATTTATAGCTATTTTGTGTGTGATTTTTAAATAAATCACAATTTATTATGAATTAAGAATTTTTGGAGACTCGAAAGTGTTTCTATTAATTTACAGTCAATGAAAACCAGAAAAATATTTTGAAGTATTATCTGACACTGTGAACTATCTTGTTAGGTTCAAGTGGGAAGATACGGTGAGTTCATAGCCCCATTTTCAACCATTTGGTATTCCGTAACGTTTTGGGGAAAAGTATACTTCTGGGTTGATGTGTTATTTTGAAAATATTTTTGTTTGCTTACTGTCATTTGCGCCACAACCATTAGTTCGAATGAGGAACCGGTCGATAATATTAGTAGCGCTACTTAGGAGGATATTTATACCAACCGGATGAGGGTTGCTACTATTTTCCTGCATCTAACCGAATGGGGGTTAGGATGTAATATTATCTGATTCTTATTATTTCGTGACAGTATGATTATGTTTGAGCAGGTTTGGTTGTAATTTTGGTTATGATTAACACATCAACAAAATATTTGTTTGGATTAAACCTATGTTCTCACCAACATTTTTGTTGACTGGTTTAAGTGTACTTTTTCAGGAATGAGTAACACCTTTGATTTCAGCTTTGAGATTCATGATGGTTGGGGCGAAGTCATAGGACGGGTCTGTGTAGATTTTAGATATGCTGTAACCTAGTTGTAACTAGTTACATCTAATTTTGATGTATTATGTAAGAAGATGTAATCTCGAATATTAAGTAATAAAGGCTTGTCTGTATTATGTTTCGATTATATCTGTGTTTATTTAATATAAACCACTACACTCTGATAAAAGCTAGTCACATTCCATCCGTCTCGTTCACGCTTCCGCCGGGATGTGACATATGTTGGCTCAACGTCATCTACATCTACAACTTTAGGAATTAAACTTTCACCATGATAAATCCAATCCTTATAGGTCCGGTACATGCCCCATATTTCTACATAAAATTTTATTTTAACTCATCCTAATAATACAGTATTCTGTCATTTCATACACGAACATCGAATCTGGCCATAGCTGTCGGTAAGTTTTTCACACATATCGATAAAAAATTAAGTCTTTGCTAATACTCAGGCGATCTACGGTTCGGATTAAGAAGTCAACTTTTATCGACATACATGATTATGAACTGCAACATAATTTAGGATTTAAGTGGATGAAAATTTTCCACGGATCATGAGCAAGAACTAAGACAACGAATAGAGAATTCAAAAAGTAAGCTCATATGCCCACTTTTTAAATACCTTATCTCATATATGAACTAGGTTAGAGCCCGTGTGATACACGGATGATTTAAACAACCAGACTTTCATTAAACATTGATTACATAATAAACATTATGAAAAATTCAAAGTATGAAAATAGAATTAAAATAGCATTCATACTCTCAAAAATTTCTCATAGATGTTTAAACACCTGTTTGTATACAACGTTTTGTGCCTCGCTAGTAATGTTGCTAATTTGATCTAAAATGAGTAATTTTACACCGTGTGTAATCTTCATATTTGACAAAGCCACATATAACCATCCATGAGTGAAAACTGGTTCTTTTAAATAAACCAACTTTTGACAATAATTATCCCTGAATCTTGTTAATCGTCATTGCAAAATAAACAGTTAGTGAAAATTGTCTTCTTTTGAATTTGAAAAGGATTATTTATTGGATGGCACGAGATTAATTCTTGCAATAAATGTTTGGCATCCAATATTAGTTTCATATATTATCTCAACTTTAATAACTCGTTTCCCAAATAGAAATTTGTAAGCGAGTACCATTGCAAAGACCATTTTGTTGGACGATGTTACATAGAAGCATAACGGGAACTTCAACTTTTAATACTAACTTGTGATTTGGCAATCCGGATATTTTAAGGCCATTTAGAAAATTAGGAGAGTACAAATTTTCCTGTAACCCGAGATGTTAAAATATTCCATTTGACGTATGTTATCCGAAATAGATACTTTATCTCATCACCAGGGAAAAGTGAAAGTAGTTGATCATTAATTTCATGAACGACCTCGTTTTTTGTTGCAAAAATTGCTCTCTCACGAAAGTACTCTTTGTCTTTGTAGTTCTCTAACATGGATGGTAAACAAATTGAATCAAACTTGCTAAAGGATCGATCGATTCGTTGATGAGGAGTTCATGTGGTATAGTAATAGTTGCATCACCATCGTTATAACCACCAACATTACCATCTCCTATATCAAGAAGCCATATAGCAAATTGTTCAATTCCTTTAGTGTCAACACCTTGTCCCTTAGCTTTTAGTTGCACATTTTTTTGTTAAAGTAACTTGTATTTATTCAAAATATATGATGAGCTTAATGATGCATTAACAATTTCTTGACGACTACCATTTGGAACCACATGTAAAATTTGTTGAAAATCGCCACAAAAAAACAATACTTTACCACCAAATGGCATATCTAAAGGTACAAAAATATTTATAGTTAATACATCATTTATTGTCCTATCCAGTGCTTCAAATGCGTGCTTATAAGTCATGGGTGTTTCATCCCAAATAATCAGTTTTGTTTGCTTTAATAAATAAGCAACTTCACTGTTTGGTTTTATGTAACAAATAAAATCTTTGTTTACATTTAATGGAATATGAAACGTGAGTGTGGAGTACGACATCCGGTAAGCAACAAAGATCTTATTCCACTGAATGCTACATTTAATACAATCTCACCTTTAGACTTTATTGTTGCGGTCAATGTCTTCCATAGAAAGATTTTACCAGTTTCATCATATCCATAAATGAAAAAAACTCCTTTATTATCTTAACAGCGGTCATGATTTCACTAAAAACTAATTGTTGTTCATTCGTTAAAGAATTCCGAAGATTTTCAAATTCAGACATCTCGTTTGCTACATCACACAATAACTCCTTGCTAATTAAACGATTATTTGAAGAAGACAAACAATCATTGTTCGGGTAAGGCATACTTGTAAATGACTTAAGTGTCAAACTATTCCGTAATACATACTTTTCAATCTCATACAACGTTAATTTTTTTGATTGTTTGTTAGAGACAAAGCTGGAATTTATACATAGAAATTGCGAGTAATTAGTTTCACATTCAATAAATTTAAGAAATGATAAAATGTGTTATGAAATGAATATAACTAGTTGGGATTCGCCGATGCGAGTCTTGAAAACGTAGAAAACCGAAGCTTATTGTTACAACAGCTAAACTTTTGGATAAAAAGGGACGAAGCCGAAGACCTCAAAAAATAAAATATTTGGCTCAGATCAGGTTTTCGGTTACCATGGCTACAACATAGGTTGCAAGTGCAAAACACCACACTTGCCGTCACCCTGTCATCATAGCAATGGTTACAACAATGGATTTCGGAATCATAATGTAGTCAGTGAGTTTTAGAGACAACGAATGGATGCTGTCATCAAGGTACCATAGCCACATCATCAACAGAACAGAAACATACCAAAGCAAGACCCCAAAATGTCAAACAATAAACCCAAACCAACAGAGGTATAACGGTCTCAGATGACGGGTCGTAATCATCATCGACTCATGAACAGCCAACATGATGTATTATTGTTAACGATACGGATGGAAGAAAGTTCAAGCACCTGCCCCAGTTTCTCCGGTTACGTTAACAGCATACAACCACCGCTATAACTCGGGTCATGAAAATAGGAAGACCAACGACCACCATTCGATTTGGGTAAACAAACCCTAAACACCACCATGCAGACACTGTGCCGAACTGCTGCTATGTTGATCCCAATTCGCACTACTACCCACATCATGTACATCAATATCCATATCCTCAACCCACTGCCCATTTCTCTCCTCCAAACCCGAACCGAACCGACCCACCTCACCCACCGGACCACCACCGCTCGACACCGTAATCACCACCTGCCACCCCACACCACTGTCTCTCCACCGCTTCTCCGCCTCCTCATCCACCGGCATCTCGTATCTACACACCGGACACGATCCATGGATCCCCAACCACTTCACCACACAATCCGAATGAAACCTGTGCTTACACGGAAGCTCTGTCGCATCTCCGGCGAGGCCGTACTCCGTCAGACAGATCGCACAATCATCCTCCTCCGTCACCGCCACCGTCGGCAACGCCTCAACATCAATTCTGCTTGCACACGGTTCAACCTATGGTTTGAAATTGGAGTCAGGAACGATGATCGGAGATAGAGTCTCCGGTGGAGGTGATCGGGATGAAGGCACTATGTAGAAACGGAGGATGATCGGAGGTGGATCCTCAGGCGGCGGTGGTTATGGTGGTGGTGGAAGGGGGTTTGAGGAGGGAAGACGATGGAGGTGTAGACGGAGGAGAGGGATTCCATTGTAGAGGTTGTTGGTGGTGGTGTGAGATGCGTGTGGGGGTTCATATGCAGATGTTACGGTGGTGGAGATGGTAGTGGTGGTGGTGGTGGTGATCGCCGGTGAGGTGAAGGACTGGAAATACCAAAATTGCCCCCTTGATGAATAGTACTATTCATCAAGTCACATCAAACTTGCTTTTTTAATATTATAGAATTATTATAATTGAATAAATATAAATAAAATATCCAAGATAAAAACATTGTAGAGGCAACATACGGTTTACTTAGTACGTTATTTATATCATCATCAACACTATAAATGATTTGTTGTTGGTTTGCCAAATAGAAAGGCAACCTGATAACCGATGGATAACGGTAATGTACATCAAAACCGAAAATTCTTCATGAAGCCTCACAAGCTGAAATATATATACAATGTTTGGATCTATAACAGCAACAGTAGCCTCCAATCTTGAACCCCATGAATAAGATGAAATGAAGAGAAATTTTTAAACATATAAATAGTGAATTGTTTTAATACGGAAAATTAAAAGTAGAAAGAATGAGATTGTGGGAATAAATTTTCATCGATTATTATCATTTCAAAATAGTACACTTTTCTTGGATTCTTGAATAGTTGTCTAGTTCAAATTCTGATAATTTGAACCTTTATGGTATACTCTTCCTGTAAAACACTTAGGTCTTGAACAATATGATTCTTCCGGATGTCATTATACGGCAAAATTTTGAAAAAGTGAGAAATAATTATAAAGTTAACAATTATGAAATGAACATAGTTTTGTATTTGATAAAATTTAAAAATATAATACCTTGTTTGATAGTTGGGAATGTAAGTCGAATGTAAAATTTGCAAAGAATATAGTATTAATTTATAGTCTTTGTGAAATACATAATTATGGAACGTGCATCCCATATGATACGTAATTGTATACTTATTGATAAAAACAAAAGAAAACAATTTGAATTAATTGAATCTAATAATTGATAATATATTATAATTGGATCAATTAATAATGTATCCGAGTAATATTACATACTATATAGTCCTTAAATATATGATACTTTTAATAATTTAATAAATATATTATAATTAGGTTAATTAATTTTTACATTTGAAAACCGATTTTGGTGAGTCAAAAATTTAAAGGAGTTTTAGTTAGAAAGCATTGTAATTTCTAGAGAAATATAGAGATAGTAGTGATTGCAAGTTAACAAAATAAGTTTAAATGTAATTTATTGTATGATAGATAACTTATCAGACTAATGTTAGATACTATATAGTCCTTAAATATTTGATACTTTGATAATTTTATAAATATATTATAATTGATTCAATTAAATATACTGTAAGAAATCAAAATTGGTGAATAAAAAAATTCATAAAATAAAAATCCACTAAATTCAAAGAGTTTATTTTAGAAAGCAATACAGAAACAGACGAAAATTTATAGATTCTTAACACATAATATAAAAGGTTAAATGGAATTTGAGACTGTAGAAGTTGAATTAATATATGGTTAAATGAAATTTTTATGGCATAATATAAAAGGTTAAATGAAAGCCATAAATTGTAATTTAAATTAGTAAGTATGGTAATATTTAAATTAAATATTGACAAGATCTCAGCCTCTAGTTTGATCAATTAGGTTGTATTCGTAGCGGATTTAGTACAAGAATTAGAACAAACAAGCAAGAACACAATAGATTTAGCAGTAAAACAGTAAGTTATAGAGAAAGATTGAAGTTCTACAAAAGAGAATATTTCATTCAATACATGCTTCGACTGCGGCTGTGATTAGCAGCGGCTACAATTAGGTCATCTTCCTTATATAGGCAAGAATGACGTCGCTGATGTCACTTGACAGTAGACATCAACCGTTATTAACAAACTACTGATAACAAACTAAACTACTGAAGATGTCACAACAGCTGACATCTTCTTACAAAATGCTGTGTTAAAACTATTACAAGAACTGAAAAGAAACTACTGATAACTACAACGACTGAAGAACAAACTCTTCAGTCGTTTACAAACTACTGAACTACAACGACTGAAGAACAAACTCTTCAGTCGTTTTACAAACTACTGAAATAGAAAAAAGAAACAACTGAAAAGGAAAACATCACAACAACTGAAGAATACTTCTTCAGCTGTTGTGACAAACTCTGAAGCTTCAGTATTTGTCTTCAGACTTTGACTTCAGTTGTTTCATCAGCTGATGACTTCAGTAGTTGTCATCAACTGATGTGTTCAGTCTTTAACTTCAGGTGTTTCATTAGCTGATGACTTTAGTAGTTGTCATCAGCTGATGTCTTCAGTCTTTGTCTTCAGGCTTTGTGCTTCAGCTGTTGATCTTCAGTACTTTGATCTTAGTTGATGTTCTTCAGTTCTTTAGGCTTCAGTAGTTGAAGTCTTCAGCACTTTAGTTCTTCAGTTGATGGTCTTCAGTACTTTGATCTTCAGCTGTTGAGGTCTTCAGACTTTGTCAAACAGCTGAAGATGTCTTCAGCAGTTGTTGTGATGTCTTGTGGGACTTAGAGGTTTTTCAGATCTGGCTCATTGGTTCTTTTGGTCCAACAAACTCCCCCTGAACCAATGCAGCCAAAACCTCTAAGCTATTTATTGGTCCCACTTATTGATGGCAGAATGATTGGTCTTTTTCCTTCTTGATCAGCTTAGAAGATGACCCATTTAAGCACTGGCCTGGGAAGAGGTCTCTGAGATTTGGTTGGCATAGTATGGATGGAACCCTGTCTTGGGGAACTGGACACAGGGCTGTTTTCCCATCCATGAGACCTACTTCTAACTATGAGCCTGTAGGATTCTCTGGTGTAAGCTTCTGAAAATATTACTTATTCCTCCATGGTGAGATTCTCTGCCTCACCTTCAAAGAATCCTTCAGGCCCATAGAGCTCTGAGATGTATTTGGCCTGTTTACCATTTTTGAGCTCCACAGTTGTTATAGCCCTATAGGCGAATTTATCAGGGTGATTACCCTCTAAGAACAACTGGAGCTCATTTCTCCTAAGATTCTCAAACCTCTTGTAGACTAAACCCTTTTTAACCACCCTATTCTCCAACATCTTTTGTGGTGGGAGGTTAGCCTGATAGGTTTTCTTGAAATCTTCTATGATCTCCCAGGGTGATACTACAATGGCCAAAGAGATCACTTCATCTACAATATTTTTAATTTGGCCATTGTATCTCGGTGGAATGTCTTTCTTAATAATCCTGTGAGACACCCTGGGATCAGGCCAAATACTCACTTTGTCCTTTTGAAATTGAAATGTATGCCTTAAAGTGAATAGTCTCAGAGCTTGTTTCCTCATATTCATGATTGATGAGGAAGCAGCATAAGCTTTATCTACTCTTCTCAACAGCTCCTCATCATGTAGCTTATGCTGCTGTTCTTCTTCAAGTTTAATCCTCACAACTTCCATTTGTGAGGCAGGAGTGATGGGTAAAGATTTGGCTTTGGGTAAAGATATGACTGCAGAGAGAGGCAGCCTATCTTCTTCCTCATCATCCTCTTCTTCTTCTTCTTGTAGCCTCAACACCCTTCTCTTCTTCTTCAAGGGTGCATCATCGGCAATGGGTTTTGATGGTGAGGGAGTTGGTTTTGTGGGTTGTGTTTGGGTTGTGTTGGTGTGGGAGATTGGCAGGCTGTGCTAGCATTTTGGATATGAGTGAAGGTTTGGTTTGTTTTGCTAGCACAGTCCTGTTCCCAGCACCGGCTTCAGAAAGGGCTTCTATGACCAGTCCCTTAGTGAATTCCCCATCCGAACAGATCTTGGTGGCTATAGCCAAGATGTTGTCCCTGGTCCATGAGTTAACATCCAGGACTGGTCTCCCTAGGTACTTCGAAATAAACCTTGTCATAGCCTCAAGTCTCTCTCTTTCGTCTTGGCTATAACAGGTCCATCGGTAATTAATCTCTTTCATCTCCAATTTTCTTATCTCCTGATCTAGCATAGCAGTGTCAGTGTCAAAGCCTTGCCTGAACAGCTGATCAATGATTTGTCCATTGATCGGCTATGTTCAGCATCAGCCTCCTTGACAAGGACAGCTAGATCAGTCTCCCTCTCCTTCTCTCCCTTCTTCTTCTTGTAAGTGACATGAAAGTTTTTTGACTTTCAGCCACTTTAATCAATTCAGCTCTCTCCTCCCTCTCCTTCTCCTTCCCCTTATTGGTCTCCACCACCAAATCCCTCTCGTTTTCCACCTCTACCTCCACTTCTTTCTCCTTCACTTCCTCCTCTACTCTCTTCCTCTTAGCTTTCACTGATGTCTCCCCTTTTGGTTGCATTGGTTGCAAGGGTTTGACTATCAGAAAGCGATTTGGCCACACAGCTTCCACCAGGGGCTGTATTGTAGAGGGAAGCCTCTCATCCAGGGTTTTGATCACAATATCAGTGATCATGGGTGTGATGAGAGGCAAGGATTGTTGAAAGATAGCAGCTAATTGGTCAGGGGGGTTTTGTCCCTGAGAACTAGTGCCAGAAGCAGGCAGGTGGCTGAGTTTGTGGGAGTGGCTGTGTGTATGTGAGACCTTCAGGTGAAGGTGCCATCTGTGGGTTAATGGTGGCAGATGGACTTGATTCTTGGGAGAATTTGGCAAGTAGCTCTTTGAGTCTACTCACCTCCTCCTCAAGAATGGTGTTTTGAGCAACTACATCAAAGAAGAAGCTCAGGTCATCATCAGTTGTCACTGAATCACCTGACCTCCTGACTGAGTCAGGATGTACATGCGCTGAGTGTGGCTCAGTGTTCGCATGTGCCCCTTGTTCTTGGTTCTGGGGACTTCCAGCCTCCGGATTGGATCCATCATCGGCAGTTGCCTCTGGTGAGGTCTTATAGATGGTACCAGCTTCTTCCTGCTCATGTGCTGATGCAGGGGAAGTGGCAGCCTCACCAGATTGTCCTATCTCCTTGGCCACACTTGGAGATGAGACATTTGATTCTCTGTGTTGTGGGCTCCCATCAACACTTGTATCCACCCTCTCTTTGGTTGGAGTTTTCCCAGTTGTGATTGGTTCCTGGGGAGAGGTGGAGTGTTAAGATGGGTCAACACTTCTGCAATAATTAATGTAGGGCTTTTAGGGGCGGTTGCAGTGGGAGATGGGGTAGAAGCAGTATGCACCAGGGGAGATTGGTGCATTTCAATGGCAACCTCCTCAATTGAGAAAGGTTCCAGATGTGTAGGTTCCCCAAAAATGGTAGCTTCAGGCTCCTGTAGAGAAGATGCCTGAGCGGTTGTGGTTGGTGGAGTCGTGGTGATTGCTGGGAGAATCGAACCAGCAATCACTTCCTGCCTTTGTTGTGCAGGGGCATCATCAGGGGACTCATCTCCCTGAGTAGCCTTTTTGGTTTTCTTGGGTTTGGGTTTGGTGGGGACTTTGGACTTTGAGGTGGAGGCTGTGGGTTCCAGCTGCGTGGGTTTTCGCAGTTTGGCAGCCTTTTTCAACGTTTGGTCTGTGTTGTGCCTGGAGTATACCTCAGGCAATACAGCCATGGCAGGGACTCCAGTGCCAACTAGTCCCTCAGCTTGTAGCTGGTTCTCTATCATGCCATTATGAACCGTGGATATAAAATCCAACGGTTTGCAAAAGGTTTTGTGGCCATGTCCTTGAGTTCCAAGAAAATTATTTCAGAAAAAGTTTAGTGGATATAAAAATCCAACGGTTTGCAAAAGGTTTGAAAGAAAGATCAGTGGTGCCTTTGGATAGTCGGTGGGGAAGGTGGCATCATCCTATTTTAGGGTTTGTCGGATGATTGCGGGATTGATGACCACCTGTTTGGTGTTGACGAACGACTGGAGAGAGACCTCGGCGTCGTTCTCTCCAGTTTGCAGGTAACGTTCGTCCAGAACTGGGTAAGCGAATCGGCGTAAATGGTAGGATTTAGTAGAAAGGCCGTTCGGTAGGGTGAGTCGACCATAAGATCTATAGCACGATGAAATTTGGTCCAGAAAGGCGATTTTGTGAGGTATGCGACACAGTTGTGTCGTGGCTTTAGTTGCATGGTCGCCATTAATGGTGTGTGGGAGGTTTCAGAGTTTTTGAAATTTTAGGTCAAGTGAGAATGAAAAACTCTGAAGGTTGGGTTGGGTATTTATAGGGTATGGAAACGGCTGAAAGAAAACGACTGAAGGTTGTGGTGTTAGTCATCAGTTGTTGAAACGACTGATGACGTGGTTTTAACCTTCAGAGGTTGTAACATCTGAGGACTTGGTGTTAGTCATCAGTAGTTGAAACTACTGAGACCTTGGTTTTGACCTTCAGATGTTGTAAACGACTGAAGACTTGTTGTTAGTCATCAGTAGTTATCAACTACTGAAGACATGGTTTTCATCTTCAGACGTTGTAAACAACTGAAGACTTGGTGTTAGTCATCAGTAGTATGAACGACTGACATCAGTAGTTGTAAACTACTGACATCAGTAGGAAACTACTGAAGACATGGTTTTGGCTTCAGTGTTGAAACAACTGAGGACTTGGTGTTAGTCATCAGTAGTTGTAAAACTACTGAAGACATGGTTTTGTCCTTCAGTTGTTTGGATATGAAACAGCAGATGTTGGTATCAGCTGAAGTTACTCATCAGCTGTTGCCGTCAATTCAGTTGTTTCATTCTGACCTCCACATTTACTCATCAGCTCTTTGGCTGACTTTCAGATGTTTCATTGGCCTTCAGCTCTTGTGAATATTTATTCCTCAGCTCTTGTGATCAGATGTTCATAAGTGCTGATGAAATAATTATTCTTCAGAGCTTGTGAACAAATTTTGCCTTCAGTACTTATGTGTAATATTGCACATCAGTACTTGTGAAAAAAATTTGTTCTTCAGTACTTATTTGTTTGAAAATTAAACATCAGTAGTTATAACCACATCAGTAGTTGTAACTACATCAGTTGTTTTCAACAAATAATGTACTTCAGTACTTTGAAGCATTTTAGTCTTCAGTAGTTATGAAATGCTGAAGACTAAATTACTCATCAGTACTTATTTTTGACCTTTGCATACTAATGCTCATCAGTACTTGTGAACTGAGAGCATCAGTATTAGTCAAATTATTCTAGCTGCAGCATACCAAGCCTTAGTACCAAATTTTGAAATGTGGCACTATCTAAAGGCTTAGTAAATATGTCTGCAAGCTCATCAGCACTAGGCACAAACTTAGGATCAATCAACCTTTTTCATAGCAATCTCTAATAAAATGATGTCTGATCTCAATATGTTTGGTCCTAGAGTGCTGGACTGGATTTTAACAATACAAAGAGCTGAAGCACTATCCATTAGTAATGGAGTCTTAGTCTCTGTAATGCCATAATCCAAAAGTTGGTTCTGAAGCCAGAGTACCTGGGATGTACAACTTGCAGCAGCAATGTACTCAGCTTCAGCAGTGGATGTAGCAATTGATGTTTGTTTCTTACTCTGCCAAGAAACTAAACAATTGCCTAGGAATTGGCAACCACCAGAAGTGGATTTTCTGGTGACTTTGCATCCTGCATAGTCACTATCAGAGAAAGCAACTAATTTGCAAGAATGCCCAGTAGAATACCAAAGACCTAGTGATTGGGTACCTTGCAAATATCTAAAGATCCTTTTGACTGCAATCAAATGGGATTCTTTAGGTGCAGCCTGAAATCTAGCACAGGCACATGTTGCAAACATAATGTCTGGTCTAGAAGCTATAAGGTACATCAAGGACCCAATCATACATCTGTAAAGGGTTTCATCAACCGCTTTACCTTTCTGATCAACATCCAGTTGTGTGGTGCTGCTCATGGGAGTAGAACAGGGCTTACAGTTTTGTAAATCAAACTTATTCAACAGATCTTTTGTATATTTGGACTGATGAATAAAGATACCATCAGCCCTTTGTTTGATTTGCAAACCTAGAAAGAACTGTAATTCCCCCATGGCACTCATTTCAAACTTTTGCTTCATGAGCTTAGTGAATTCATCACACAACTGTGGATCAGAGGATGCAAAAATTATATCATCAACATAAATTTGAACAAGGAGCTATGCTGTCCCACAGTCTTTATGAATAAAGTTTTATCAATGGTGCCTCTAGTGAAATTATTTTGGAGAAGAAAAGTTGATAATGTTTCATACCAGGCTCTAGGAGCTTGTTTTAGCCCATAAAGAGCCTTATCAAGCTTATACACCCAATCAGGATGTTTATTGTCCTCAAAACCTGGTGGTTGACACACATAAACTTCCTCTTTTATTTTACCATATAAGAATGCACTTTTGACATCCATTTGATAAACTTTAAGACTGTGAAAGGCAGCATAAGCTAAAACAATCTAATTGCCTCCAGTCTGGCTACAGGGGCAAAGGTTTCATCATAATCGATGCCTTCCTCTTGTGCAAACCCTGGACAACCAGCCTGGCCTTGTTCTTGACAATTTGGCCCTTTTCATCAGTTTTATTCCTAAACACCCATTTAGTTCCTATTACACACTTACCTTGGGGTAAAGGAACAAGCTCCCACACTTGCTGTTTTCTGAACTGAAGAAGCTCAAGCTGCATTGCTTCAACCCATCCATTGTCTCTTAAGGCAACATGATAATTCTTTGGCTCTTGCTGACTGATGAAGAGAGCATAGAAGCAGAAATTGGACAATTGACTTCTGGTTGAAACTCCAGCATTGATATCACCAATGATTTGAGACGTTGGGTGATTCTTCAGCTCTTGATGGACTATAAGATCAGTGCAAGTGTTTGTAGGACCTTCACAGCAACAGATGGTGATGAAGATTCTTGAAACCATGTAGGAGATGGCAGCTCAAATGAAGTAGAGCATGCAGAAATCTCATCAGCATTTGTTGTGGATGGAGCTGCTGAAGCTACAGGAGCATCAGGTTTAGTGGACTCAGGCAGATGGTCACTAAACCTGAAAAGGTGAGTACTGGCTACATCATCATCAGTACACCAGGTGGAGAACTGTTGACAGGAACAACAGCTGGAGGTTGATAAGGAACATATTGCAGTATGTCCAAATCAAACAACTCCACAGGGTTTTGTGGAATCTTGTCCTTTGGAGATTCATTGAACTTCACATGCAAAGTCTCTTCAACCATCTTTGTCCTACAGTTGAAAACTCTATGCCTTGCAAGTTGATGAATAACCAACAAAATACCCTTCATCCACCTTTGAAGCAAACTTCTGGAGTGGATTGCTTGTGTTGAGAATGAAACAAGGACACCCAAAGGCTCTAAAGAAGGAAATCAAAGGAGCCAAATGATGGAGTACTTCATAAGGAGTCTTCATCAACCTCTGATTCACTAAAGCTCTATTCTGCACATAGCAAGCTGTGTTGACAGCTTCAGCCCAAAAGGTTAGTGGCAATCCTGAGTTAGCCGGCATTGACCTTGCAGCTTCAATGAGAGTCCTGTTCTTTCTCTCAACCACTCCATTCTATTCAGGAGTTCTTGGAATAGTGAACTGCCTTTTAATTCCCTTTGACAGGTAGAAGTCATCAAGTGTGTGATTTCTAAACTCTGTTCCATTGTCACTCCTCACACACTTGACCTGAAGGGAATACTGCTTCTCCACAAATAACACAAAGTTCATTATAGCTTTGGCAGCTTCATCTTTGGAGTGCAAGAAGAAAGTCCATACAAATCTGGAGTAATCATCCACAATTACCAGACAGTATTTCTTCTTTGCCATACTCATTACTCTGACAGGACCAAAGAGATCCATGTGCAGGAGTTGTAAGCAGGCAGTGGACTTTGGTTCTTCTATTGGAGGGAATGAGACTTTGTGTTGTTTTCCCTTTAAACAAGCAGTGCAGTTGTCTTCACACTTGAACTCCTTTAAAGGCAACCCTCTTACTAAACCATGGCTTATCAGTTGATTCATGTTTTTGAGATTAACATGACCCAGCCTTCTATGCCATAGAGTAGATTCTTGAGAAGAAGCCTTGGAGAATAGGCAAGGATGGCCTTTTAGACTATTTTCTTGGAAAGATCTAAGGCATATACTCTTCCTGTCCTGTTGGCCTTCAGGAGAGTATATTCATCCAACACCTTGTCAATCAAACTCAGAACTTTGGATGACAGAATCCGACAGTTCTGGCTTGTGAAAAGGGCAACATGGCCTTTATCACACATTTGACTGACACTCAAGAGATTGTACTTGAGATTCTCCACATGGTTAACATCATCAAACCTTATTTCCCCATTGGAGACAAAGCCTTTGCCGATGATGTAACCTTTTGCATCATTGCCAAAGGAAACAAATCCCTTCTTTCCTTGAGAGTAGTCATTAAAAGTGAGCTGCTTCCTGTCATATGCATGGATCCTCCACTGTCCACATACCAGATGCTTCTTTGGCATGTTGAAGAACCCTGCAATCACAACAAATCAATTAGTTTTTGAGACCCAAACCTTTTTGGTTTTGGGTCTGTTCTCTTCAACAGATGTGATACTAACAGGTTTGTTATGTGTGACAGCCTGAGGTAAGGAGATGGTGTAGAAGAGAATCCTTTGGCTTGGATTTCCTTTTCTGTGGTTTCAACACAGGAGCATCTAATTGGTTGACTCTTCCCATTAGATGTTGAACCATCATCATAAGTTGTGTCTGATTTTGTGATAAAGCTTTCAGCTCTTCAGACACATTAGTGCTTGCTGGAGATGGATTCTTGTGTTGCACCATCTTCTTTTGAGCAACCTCAGCTGTTGCCTGATTAACCCCTACCTTCTTTTGGATTTCCTTTTGGGCTTAGGAGTTTCAGGTTTGGATGTTGCTGATACAAACTTGGACTCAAACACAGTTTTCATTTCATTCCTTTTCTCTTTAATTTTCTCTTTTTGTTTGAGTTTGGATCCCCTTTTATACCAGCAATCATCAGTAAGATGATTGAACAAGCCACATATTTCACATGGCTTCTTCTTCATCTTATGTTGATCATCTACTGAAGAAGATGAAACTGCTGAAGACTTGTTCTTCAGCTGTTTGCTGTCAGTACTTGCAACACTTGCTTTCCTGACATCCTCTTCAGTAGTCTTCAAACCCTTTCTACTAGCAGTTTTCTTCTCTTCAGTACTGGCAGTAGTTGGGGTTTGAACTTCAGGTGTTATCACTTGCTCTCCAGTACTTTCAGTACTTCTAGAGACAACACCTGAGTTGATCAACTCTTTGATCATGTGACAGTCAGCATTTGAACCATCAGCGTTTTAGCATCAGCTGATTGGTTTTGTGAGGAATGAATGCTGACTTCTACTTCTGATGATGCTGTATCAGATAGTAGGTCACATGATGAGAAGGATTGGTTATTGCTCTCTCCATCAGATTCAACTTCTGCTCTTGAAGTAAAATCTGTAGGAGGAGCAGTGTGATTATAACCAATGCCAAACTTCACATTGGAAGCAGATTGCTTACTAAGAAGCATTTCAAAACCCTTGCAGGATTGTACCCATCGATCACACTCTACCTGGGTGGCTGCAAGTGTTTCCTTGAGGTCTCTGTACTTCTCTAGAAGTACCTCTTCCCTAGCCTTATCATCTTTGATTTGGCATTTAAGCTTATAAATCTCATCATTTTTATCATTAATTACAGCCTCAAATTCAGCTTTTCTTTTGGAAATGGTTTGCTCTAGCTCAAGGTTTTTATCAATTAAAGCTACATTTGCCTCTCTAATAGAAGCAAATGCTGCTATGCATGAATCAGAACAAAGCTTGGCTTTAGCCTCAGAAGATACTGTGATGAAGCATTGGAGGATGGCCCATCAGCAGACTCCAGGGCCATGAGAGCAAGGTTCCCAAAAGGATGATCACCACCATGTTGACCAGCACGTTGGAATAGTTGTTCTTGACCAGATAAATCATCTGGTAAACTACTCCAGTCAACAACTCCTGGGTGAAGAAGCTGTGTTGTTGAGGTTGGGTTTGATGATGAGATTGGGAAGGTTGAGGCTCAGGGAGAGCATGTGGTTGCTGAGCAGGAGGTGCTTGAACTTGACTTGGCTGAGGCATGTAGTAGCAGGGGTATGGGTATGGCATATGACCCTGAGGCACAAAGTATGCAGGTGATGCCTGTGCTGGTGATGGATGACTGGAACTGGTGGAGTGTTGCCCTTTGTGCTATGAGCTATTGCTTGGAAAAGTCACAAAGGGTGCAGAGGTGTTAGATCCAGATGATCTACACTCTCTAGCAAAGTGTCCAAGCCTCTGGCACTTGTGACACCTCAACTTGCTCTTGTCAAAACCAACTTTGGTTTTGCCAGAGAGACCAGGAAATTTCCTCCCAGTTCTCTTGTAGAACTTTTGAGATCTGATATTTATCATAGCCATTTGACTCAAAAATCCATCTCTTCCAGATCATCATCTGGAATGTTCTTCAAGTCCTCCATCAAAAAGCACAAGTTATCACTGCTACCTCCTGAACTACTATCAACACCAACAAAAGCATGTTCAGAATTGCTAAAGAAATCAATATGCTCATCATAGGCACTCTCAGATGCAGCATATTCTGACTCTTGACCAATCAGGTCAGCATTGCCTGATACAAAGTCATCAATGAGCTTGCCAGAGGTGGACAACTTCCTTTTCTGTTCTATCTCTCTCTCAAATGTAAGCAGTTTCCCATGAAGTTGGGTGAGAGATAGAGTGCTCAGATTTGCACTAGAGCGTAAGACAATGGTATAAGTGTCCCATCTCTCAGGCAGGGATCTGAGGAATCGGTTGTTCATCTGGCTATTGGAATACTCTTGTTTGACCATCTTCAACTTAGAGATCAAACATGAGAATCGCTCAAACTGTTGAGTCAGAGTCTCACCCTTTCTATGAGAGAATGTCTCATATTGTTGGGCGAGGATTTCCCTTGTGTTTGCCAAGACCTCATCGGTTCCTCCAAATTGTTCCTTCAGAGCAACCCAGAGATCATGAGCAGTCTCATGATGCATCAGCCCAGAATAGATTTCATTAGGCAGTGCCATGGCCAGAATTCCATGGGCTTTTGCATCAATCTCGAACAGCTTAAGATCTTCGTCCGAATATTGATCGGGTTTCTTCGGAACCCTCTCATTAGATTCAGGAACGCTCACCATCGGCTTATAAGGTCCATGCACCACCGATTTCCAACAACCAGCGCTGTTGATGGACAGATGATGGAGCATACGCCTTTGCCAGATGTTATACTCACTCCTCACAAGCATCGGAGGCTTGGTTGAGGAGCCAGTATTGTGAGGATCGTTAGTTTGTGTCGCCATTTAGATTTCAGTCAAATTCAAGGTAAACAAAACAAATCTAGCTCAAAACCACGAGAACCTCAAGTTTAATGGCCAGAAGCAGCAGAAAATCAATCTCTATAACTAATTCTTGCAAATTGCTAATTCGATCAAACGTAGATAGCAATAGAGCAGTTTCAATGATCAATTGTTAAATCGATCAATGATTAACCAGCTCTGATACCATTTGACAAGATCTCAGCCTCTAGTTTGATCAATTAGGTTGTATTCGCAGCGGATTTAGTACAAGAATTAGAACAAACAAGCAAGAACACAATAGATTTAGCAGTAAAACAGTAAGTTATAGAGAAAGATAGAAGTTCTGCAAAAGAGAATATTTCATTCAATACATGCTTCGACTGCGGCTGTGATTAGCAGCGGCTACAATTAGGTCATCTTCCTTATATAGGCAAAAATGACGTCAGCTGATGTCACTTGACAGTAGACATCAACCGTTATTAACAAACTACTGATAACAAACTAAACTACTGAAGATGTCACAACAGCTGACATCTTCTTACAAAATGCTGTGTCAAACTATTACAAGAACTGAAAAGAAACTACTGATAACTACAACGACTGAAGAACAAACTCTTCAGTCGTTTACAAACTACTGAACTACAACGACTGAAGAACAAACTCTCAGTCGTTTTACAAGCTACTGAAATAGAAAAAGAAACAACTGAAAAGGAAACCATCACAACAACTGAAGAATACTTCTTCAGCTGTTGTGACAAACTCTGAAGCTTCAGCATTTGTCTTCAGACTTTGACTTCAGTTGTTTCATCAGCTGATGACTTCAGTAGTTGTCATCAACTGATGTCTTCAGTCTTTAACTTCAGGTGTTTCATCAGCTGATGACTTCAGTAGTTGTCATCAGCTGATGTCTTCAGTCTTTGTCTTCAGGCTTTGTGCTTCAGCTGTTGATCTTCAGTACTTTGATCTTCAGCTGATGTTCTTCAGTTCTTTAGGCTTCAGTAGTTGAAGTCTTCAGCACTTCAGTTCTTCAGTTGATGGTTTTAGTACTTTGATCTTCAGCTGTTGAGGTCTTCAGACTTTGTCAAACAGCTGAAGATGTCTTCAGCAGTTGTTGTGATGTCTTGTGGGACTTAGAGGTTTTTCTGATCTGGCTCATTGGTTCTTTTGGTCCAACAAATATCTAGTATGATAAGCATTTAATATATCAAAAAACTAAAAATAAAGATGATGTATAAGTGTGCCACATGTCAAATTGGTGGTTTAAGAGAATGACATGTGGCTTCAAAAACCTTGTTTTATTAGAGTCTATAGATATATTACATGATTGTTTATTTAATAAAAATTTGACAGTATTTCTTCTTAGCTTCCAAGTATATAGAAATATATACCTGAGGAGCAAAGAGAAAACAACAACCAAATCTTTCTTACACAGACAATCAAGTAATACGCATTGACATCCTAAATGAGATAAAATATTTGGGGATAACCCAGAATTGATTACTAAATCAATTTGGGCAGGCATTTCTAAGCTCGTGGTTATTAGAATGAAGTTACGAAACCTAAAAGCTAATAATGTACAATAATTAAAAATTACTACAAAAATCAAATGAAACTTGAAATTCTTTAAATAAGTTGCAACATTATTGCAATTGTTTCAAGTAATTTCATGTAGCTAACTATTTTGTTTCTCATAAAGTAAAGTTTTAACTTACATTAGTGGAGTGTTATTGAATCTTATAAATAAGAACAATAAAATAAATTAGAATAAGTTTTATTTAAAAACCAAAAAAATACATAAATGCTTTAACAAGTTTTATTCAACCAAGTAAAAATCAAAATCTAAACATCTTTCAACAATTTAAACAGAAAGTGTACATCAAATGTCTAAATAGATCTAAACAATTTTCAACTAAATTTTAAGTAATTAAATACCAAATTCATCTAGTTCAAACCTATAACATACTTAAATATAGTTCTAGACTAAGCATAAATTACATATACTAAATGTTACTTTAATATCCACCATCTTGAACAAGTTATAATTAAAACCTAAAAATTACACAATACTTTAACAAGTTTTATTCAACCAACTAAACATCAACATCTAAACATTTTTCAACTTATGTTTGGGATTGTTTCTCAAAACAACATTGACTTATGACTTTTTTAATAAGTTAATAAGTTGTTATGGAGTGACTTATTAACTTATTTCCCTCACAACCATCACATTACCAAACACTATAAAATAACTTTTTAACTTTTCAAAAGTTAAAAAGTTAAAAAGTAAGTAAAAAAACACTCCCAAACACCCATAAAAAGTCTAGATCAAATACTTAAATACATCTAAACTCAACTAAATATTAAACATCAAATTATATTTATCAAATCCATAACAAGTACTCTACATCAATGCCCAAAATACCTAGATCCATCTCAGTAGTTCACCATCTTGATCATTTTTTATTAAAACCTAAAAATTACACAAGTCCTACTAAAAATTGTATTCTACTACTAAAAATAAAAATCTAAATATGTTTCAACCATAAATCAACATAAACAAGCATAAAATTACGTCTAAACAAAAAAAATTACCTTATAATTTGTGTTGGAGGCAACAAAAGGTAGACTAATTAAGGTATTAGCGGCAACGATGGTCGAGGTCCACGACAGTAGCAACGACGGGAGCAGCAGGAGGTCTACGGTGGTGGCCGGAGGTTAAGGGTGACGTTGAGGGGATGGTGGTGGTCGGACTTTGAGGGTGAGGCAGAGAGAGTGAGCTCGAGGGATGGTGGGGTCGAAGGTTAAGGAATGGGGTGGTGATCGGAGGTTGAGGAAGGTGGTGGGCGGAATGGTGGTCGTGGAGTGGTGGTCGCCGGAGGTTGAGGAAGGTGGCTGGTGGGAAAGAGGGTGTGGTGTGGAGAGAAAGAGCGAAAGTGGAGGCCAAAGGCCGATTTTTATTAGGGTCTGCGCCAATAGCGGCGACAAGTTGTCGTTAAAGATGTCGCCGCTATTGGTAATTGTACGATCTAACCCTGACCGTTAGATCTATCACATTTTCAACGACCAGATCTGAGTGAATAAACATCAAATGGATCGAGGATTAATAGCGGCGACTGTCGCGGCTAATGACGTCGCGGCGAATGATGTCGCGCTAATGAGTGTCGCCGCTAAAGCCTTATGTCGCCGCTAAAGCCTTATGTCGCCGCTAAAGCCTTATGTCGCCGCTAATGAAGTCACCGCTAATGTTAACATTTCTTGTAGTGATTTTGCGCTTCGTTCCAATTGTAAAGATGTTTTTTTTTTGTTTTATCTTGCTTCTAATGAAAGTCACGTGAAATGGCATCAATCACAGATTATTAGTTTATATATTCTTAGTGGTGAATTTAATTATTTAACAAAATTCTGGAAAATGGACATTCTGAGTAATATGTCACAAGTACAACAGCTAACTATACGAGATTACATTTGTATCAAAGTATTTCAAAACTATCACTTATCATATTATTTTCGTTCTACTAATTCGACGATCAGACTCTTCTCAAAAACATGAAAGATTATTAGTAGGATTCGTAAAGTCTAGTTCGTTAAATTTTAGATTATTTAATAGCATAATATACAAATACATTCATATCTTTTTCATTGAGTCAATCTATGATAATATCGGATTGAAAAAGTTCTAAAAATACAAAAACTGACTATATTAGTAACAAGTAAATCCTTCGTGTGTATATAAACAGTATTTAAAAAATTCTAGGAATAAAGACCAATCTTAATGTTTGAGACGACCCAAAAAGCAATTGATCGATCACGATCTATTTTATAACTCTACTTGGGTATTGAGTACTTATTTGTAAAAGCATCCATATATCGTATCTATGGGTGTGATCTAGATAACATATATTTTATTGGGAAACTAAATTTGAAACCTTTTTTAAAATTTCTAAGTTCGAAGGTCAATAATGTATATATAAATTTTTTTCTTTTAAAGTGAGGCCCAAAACACCCTGATTGACACCGACACTTTGTTTATGTGTCACTAACTATAACAACACTGACACAAATTCTTTTATGAATGATCATGAACATCAAATGATCGAACTACAGGCAATCTTGAACTCTTCAAGATTTGATTAAGATAATAAACCATCAAAGTAAACTAAACATCCCTTAACTACCAAAATCCAAGAGCTTTTGCATGATCTTTCTTCTAGCATGCTATATAAATACAGTACTTCATTCATATAGTAATCTGCATCTTCATACTGCAAACATGGGAACACTTGTTATCTTGTTCAGTTTATTAGCAGCATTCAGCCTCACGATCGTCGGCGTCTTCTCGTTTGAGCCCGCACCCCTACAAGATTTTTGTGTCGCAGATCAATCTAACCAAGGTTCTGCTCGTTTTAAAAAAGTTGTTTACAAGCCGAGCCGAACCAGCGCTCACCTTAAACCAAGCTAAAGACTTAGGGGGCGTTTGGTTGGAAGGAATGGAATGAAAATGAGAAACTAGTATAATTTTCAAGTAAAATTGTGTTTGAGTGATCAATTAAAAGTAAACTCAATAGAATGTTTCAACTCAAATTCTTTTGGTTGTAAGATTTCAAAATCCTTTCACCTAGAGAGGGAATTTGAAATCTCACAATTAAAGGAATTTGAGATGAAACATTTCATTGGGTTTTACATTTCATTACCCACTCAAACATAATTTTACTTGAAAATTGTACAAGTTTTGTCAATTCCATTTCATTCCTTCCAACCAAACGCTCCCTTACCTCGGTTTTAGAAAATATTGGCTTAGCTTGGTTTGGGCTCGTTTATATCGTTAGGACATAGGAAAAATATAAGTGTGAATTTAACCGAATAATACGGAGTATTGGCTTTAAAAGATTGAATATTTTTTTTACTTTGAGCTATAAAATGTTAAAAACTAGAAATAAGATTAATTTAAGCGAGCCAACAACACGCTAGCAAGCGAACCTTTTTGAAGTTATTCAAACGGCAAACTATTTGGACGGCCCTAGTCCTAATCTCGCCTTTTTAGTGTTAACTTTTAATTTTGTAATAATTCCGATTTTTTTTTTTTTTCATATAGGTGCGGTTAGAGTGAACGGTATGGCGTGCAAGAACCCGCTATTCGTCCAAGCCGATGATTTTTACTATAGCGGGCTGCACATCCCCGGCGACACAGGGAACTCATACGGGTATCGAGTCAGCCCGGTCACAGTATACCAGATACCCGGGCTCAACACGCTCGGGCTCTCAATGATGCGAATCGACTACGCGCTTTGGGGGGCTAACCCACCCCACACGCACCCTCGAGCCACCGAAATATTCACAGTTATAGAAGGAACTCTTCAAGTTGGGTTCATTACTTCAGACCCACAAAACCGCCTCATTACGAAAGTCCTTCAACGTGGCGATGTGTTTGTTTTCCCCGTTGGGCTCGTTCATTTCCAGAGGAATATGGGTCATACTAACGCGACTGCTATAGCCGCCTTGAGCAGCCAGAACCCGGGGGTTATTAGCATCACGAACTCGATATTCGGGTCTACTCCGCCGATTGCTACCGAGATACTTGCACAAGCCTTTGGTGTTGATAATAAAACAGTGCATATGCTGAAAAAGAAGTCGATACATATATGAAACTTAGAGCAGTGGTTGTGTGTTCGCCTATCTATATTGGTTTGAGGAGTCTTTGATAAATGGGTGTTGGATATATTACTAGCATATATAACGTTTCATGTTATGATATTAATAAAGTTTGGAACAATTATTAAATTCTATGATAGATCCTTGATTACGAATCATCGGGGATGCGCCCTTTTTCCTTACAATCATTTTCTCTGTCACGTTAGTGTTTAACATCGCATAATAAACTAAAGAGAAAATTGGAAAATTGCAAAAACTAATTCAATGTTTTGTGACATTGGTTGCACAAATAGTCCCCGTTGTTAATGTTGTTAGTTTATGAGGTTAACTGAGGGGTATACATGTTTTTTTACATTAAAATTTATCGTCAAAAAAGGATAAAATGTCCCTTGACCAGGTCTGATTTTCTCAAGTTGTTTCCGGTTAAAATTAATGAATTGAATGCTGCGAATGCTATAGATTTATCTGATTTTTACATGGCTCAAACATTAATCCTGTTTAGATGTTCCAAATGCAGGAGTTGGTTTACAAGATTGTTGCTGATCCACATTATGCACAGGAACATATCTGAGTTTTGTGTTATCTTTTGTTAGTTGTAACGCGTGGACCTGGACAGGCTCATCTTCCTCGATGCTTTTCATTGTTGATAAGATCTTTAAGAAATCATGCCAACAGGGTCAACCGCGCTAGCATTGATACCCTTGTTTTTTCTTCTTTTGTAATATGCATCAATGATTTCGAAACCGGACCGGACCGGCCGGTCCGACGGTTCGACCGGGAACCGGTGCCGGAGCCGGTTCGGTTCGGTGCTTTTGGACCGTTTTCCGGTTACCGGCCGGTTCGCGCGGTCGACCGGTCCGACCGGAACCGGTGAACCGGGTTGAACCGGTTTTTGGTATTTTTTTTTTTTTTAATTTAATAGAAAAATATTATGGATATGAATAAGAAACACCGGTTCGTTAATTTGGACTATATTTACTTGAATGGTATGTATTTGGATGTTGTTTTGGATTAAGGAACACCGTTTAAACATGATATATTGTTTAAAATTGTTAATTTTGATATGTATATGATATATTGTGTTAATTTGGACTATATTTACTTGAATGATATGTGTTTGTAGTTTTATAAATATTAGAATTTTTTATATTTTTTAAATATTTATGACGTCATCCGGTTCGTAATCCGGTCCGACCGGTCCGACCAGTGAACCTCTAGGCCGTCCGGTTCGCTTTCCGGTCCGGTTTTGAAAACATTGATATGCATGTTTGATAAAATGATTAATTGTTTGTGTATCTTGATTTTACAGGTTACATGTCACGGGTCGTGCATAATCACAAAATCAATTGAAGAGCATTATAATTTTTGGATTTTTTGTAGCATTAGGGCTTGTATTGTTGTTTTTTATTTTGTCTAGTGTTGAATGAAATGAACAAAAGTTATGTATTTACCATTTTAATTGGTTACTTGATGAGTAAAGCATTTTAATTGGTGTAATTTGGTTGTTTAATGGTTGAAAAAGCCACTGTTTGATGGTATATATGGTATTTGGTCTATTTCATAATAAATGGATCATAAAACCATGACCATTAAAAAGCTACTATGAATGATAAAAGCCCATGTGGTTTAAAAAGTAGGCATGACCCTTGCAAACAATCAAATTTGTGTAAAAAAATAGTTGTGGTGGACTTTAGCTAGTTGGGGTGGTGCTTTAACGTGTTGACCCAAACAATTAAATTAGACACGATCATTTTGAGCAAATATCAAATTGATCATAACTAGTACCCATTTTGACCTATACCAATATGCACAATAATTTGACTCATACTAATATGCATAAAACTTTGAAACATAAGCAATATAAACCATGTTACCACATACCACGCGTTTTAACCCATAACCAATACCAACCGTTTTGACCCATACCAAAATCAACCATTTTGACCCATAACCAATACCACCGGTACCCATAACCAATACCACCCGTTTTGACCTGTAACCAATACCACCCATTTTTATCCATAACCAATACCACCAAAGTTGAGACCACCTAAGTTGACCCATACCTAATACCACCCGTTTTGACCCTCAACCATTTTGACCTATAACTAATACCATCCGTATTGACCCATAACCAATACCACCCCTTTTGATCCGTCACCAATACCACCTAAGTTGACCCATAACCAATATCACCTAAGTTGACACATACCAAATATCAACCATTTTGACCTGTAACCAATACCACTTGTATTGACCCATAACCAATACCACCCGTTTGGAATCATAACCAATACCACCGAAGTTGGCCCATACCAAATATCAACCATTTTGACCCGTAACTAATACAACCTGTATTGACATAGCCAATACTACCCGTTTTGATCCATAACCAGTATCCCCCCAAGTTAACCCATACCAATAAAAGGGCGTACCTGATGCTGCAAAGAGCTCCCGCGTTTTCGCAGGGTCCAGGGAGGGTCCGTCCCATTTAAGGGAAGATGTACGCGGTGTTTCCCCCACATTTTGTGGGAGGCCGTTTCCACGGATCGAACCTGAGACCTTCGGTCCCTTAGGAACAACTTTAACCCATACCAATGTGCACAATAATTTTACTCGTAATGTTGGAAACAATCATTAAACAATCAAAAGCATAATGTTAGTACAGTACCATCAAAAGATTAAACCATAATATCTTGATTACATAACCATAAAAATAAAAGTAACATAAATTCATGCATTTGTTATTCCTTTCCCTTCATAGATCCTTTTGTTTTGACCAAACTTCCTGCATATTGAGCACATAATTGTTTTCCCCTTCTTTCATAGTTTTCCCCTTTGTCCATATCATCTTCAATCTCAACTTGAGTCTTTTTCTTCTTTTTAAGCTTTCCAATGAGGGTGTGGTCAATTGATGGTAATATGGGACATTGTGACTTTCGCCACATACTCCATCCATTTATGTGTCCAATAGTATATGAGTAAACGTGTTTCCATGTATCAATGTAGTAGCAAGGATTTACCCATGTCTCTGGTAGACCTACATCATGCCCATTTAGTGCCATGTCCCAATTGACAACAACGACATGCTTGCATGATATTCCATTCAACTCCCCCTACAACTAAACCCTTTCTCCTTAACATCACAACATATTGCTCATATTTTTAAACCACTTACTTGGTACGTTTGACTACTACTCCATAAAACAGTTAACTTGGCAACCTCTTTCTTTATACCATCTAATAGTTTGGTTGCACTAGGTGTAAGTGGGCCATTAGATTTTTCTATAACCTTAAGCACCTTAACTATCCTCGTTATCAAGTACTCCCTTACATAATCCAGAGCACTTATTATAGGTTTGTCCTTTGTTTCAGTAGTCCTTGCATTCAAAACTTCACACGTGTTGTTTAAAAGCATACATGTTTGTGCTATTCGTAATACAATTAAAGAGTGATTAATTAGTTTGTTTATGTAAAAAGTCAATTATAAATGTTTATGAAAGAAAGTTACCGGTGAAGTAAGGCCTTGACCAATATTGTGGCACTATTTTGGCCAACCAATTATATGCATCAGAATTATGTTCTTTAATTCTTCCATATTTGTTTTAAACTATAGCATAATTTTTGATCTTGCACAATTCCACCAGATGTCTTTGAAGCCATTTCCTCCCCATTGAAGCTTCATATTCTAGTGGTATGTGTTAAACAAAACCAATGCTCCATAGACGGAAATACAGTGGAAATCATTGGAATAATACCCTACAACAAGAACCATAAAATGAAAGTGAAGTTGGAAATCTTATTATAGAACAAATAAAATGAAAATTACACTCTCCTTTTGCCTGTCTGAAATGAAAGTGAAGTTAGAATTTATCCTTAGATCCAGGTCATCTTGAATACATTAAAGGAACCAAATCCATGAATTTTTATTTCAACCTCTATTACGGCATAAGCAATATGATAGATCCTATTGTTAGTCTATTCCAATAGCAATTAACATTTGACTAGGGGAAGGCCCCTTCATAAATTCCCCATCCAATCCCAACAATTCCCTCTTACACGCCATAAAACCCTTTTTCAAAATTCCAAGACATATGTAAACTCTTTTGAGTAATCTGGTTGGTGAATCTAGGTTAGTTTTAGGATCTTCAACAAACTTAGTTGTTGAGCCTAGATTAAAAGCCTGTAACTCTAGGATATAATCCCTCAACTTAGAATATTGTTTTTTATAATCACCCCGTACATGCCTTGAGGCTTTAATTTTTTCTTTGAATGCCTTGTGTTTAGAAACCCCTAATTCATACTTTCTTTGTAGCTCATTTTGAATAGTTTTGGGTAAAACATTAGTGTTTAACTCTATCTGACTCATAACCCAAGACTCATAACCCATGAATGTGGAAGTGAATGCTTTTATCGACCTAGACTGAAGACAAGTATGATAAGCTTTGTATGTTTTCACTATCCAAATATCATCTTTAGTACTGAGTCTTGGTATGTACAAGACCTAAAGACAGTCAGCTGATTTCATTTTTTAATAAAAAAAACTTTGTTCCCACTTATTGACAAATTTCCCTAACACAATCCAAGTAAATGATTAGCAATATTCTCAAATACGTAGTTATAAGTGTTTGTTAAGGAAAGTTACCTTTGATGTAAGGCCTTGACCATTGTTTTGAGGGTATGTTGTTTCTAGGCCCATCACCTTTGTAAGTTGGCACATTCCCCTAATACAATCCAAGTTAATGATTAGTAAATTATGCAAGAAAATTAATTAAATAAGTTTATGAAAGAAAGTCACCTGACAAATGGCTTTGATCCTTCTTTTGTCATTTCTTAAGAATACTAGTTCTCTTCTAGTTTTAATGGCATGTCTCCTTATTCTCTCCCTCACCTCCTTTGCATTTCCAAAAATCTAACCAACATAAAAGTTATCTCACTAAGAGGATTTTGTGCCATCCTTTTGTTTCTCAATTCTTTCAACTTCCTACTCATTGTAGTTCAAAATCATCCACGAAATCTTTTGTTAAACTATCAAATGACTCATATTCGTTTGGATAACAAAATAGATCATCAACATCTTGGTTAGTTTCTCTATCATATTCATGTGTGATTCTCCTTACAAATTCTTCACCACTGTCAATAAAAGCATCATAGTCCTTCATATCTACTTCTATGTAACACCCGTATTTTGAAGGGAATAAAAGGGCAAAAGAGAAAGAAAAAGAAAAAAATGAAACTCAACCCCAAAGTTGAGGGACCAAAAGTGTTAAAGAGCACAAAAGTAATAAAAGTTGGTAAAAAGGTGGCATGGCCGCCCATTTCACCCTGCACAAACACTCTCATTCAGTTTTTAGAGAGAGAAACAGCAGAGACTTCGGATTTAGAGAGAGAAAGAGGAAGAATTCGAATTCAAGGTAAGAATTAGTGTTTTTAAGTTGTGTTTTGGCTAAGAAACCGAAAGTATGTGTTCTTATGTGTGTTTATGTGTTCGGGTGTGTTTATTTGGGTTTATAGGTGTTGAAACTGTAGCAAACGGGTTTTTGAAGAAGTCATACCCGAGAGACTGCTAAGGTGAGTTTCTAGATCCCCTTTTTACATGTTTTATACGATTTTTGGGGCTGGAAATACATGTATGTATGTTTTATAAGGTTGGGTATTATACCCGTATGTTCATATGATGTGTATGTGGGACGGGTATGTTTTGGGAAGATGTATGGTTATGAATATGTTAAGTTCATGCTTAGAATGGTATGTGAATGCTAGAACTAAGTGATGTATGTTTGGGACTGAAAACAATTTAAAATATGTGAACAGGCTGCTAATACGCCTATACAAGGCTCATAAGTCTGAACAATCCTTATACTCCCAAAATTATGACAGAAATCTAAGTGTTGGGGCTTATGCTCCCCAACAGTGCTCATGTGCCTGAAATTTAGAACTTAAAAAACTAAGTACAGGGTAATGAGTCTGAATAGTGCTAATACGCCTGAACTTTATGCCTTAGGAAAATTATAAGGTAATATGCCCAAATAGTGCTCTTATGCCTGAAAGTATGACTTAGAAACTAAGTATAGGGTAATATGCCTGAATAGTACTCATATGCCTGAATTTTGACTTAGAAAAACTAAGTGTAGGGTGATGAGCCTAAAGAGTGCTCTTGTGTCTGAAATAATGACTAAGTATAGGGTGATGAGCCTAAACAGTGTTCTTGTGCCTAAATAATGACTAAGTATAGGATAATGAGCCTAAACAGTGCTCTTGTGCCTGAAATAATGACTAAGTATAGGGTGATGAGCCTAAACAGTGCTCTTGTGCCTGAAATAAATACTAAGTATAGGGTGATGAGCCTAAATAGTGCTCTTACGCCTGGAATAATTTTCTAAGTGTAAGGTGATATGACCCAACAGTGCTCATGCGCCTGAACAGCTCATACGCCTAAAATGAAAAAGTTTCTAAGTGTAGGCTGGTGAGCCTACATAGTGGTGAAAAGCCCGAACAGGGCTCTTACGCCCAAACACTTAGAAATTTTTTACAGGATTTTTTTCTGGGAATCTGGGTTTTAGGGTTTGACCGAGGTTGACCAAGGGCTATTTAATGATGATGTTTTATACATGAAATAATGATTAATGATTAACCCTTGTTATTATTACTGATATTATTATCAGTAGTTTATTATTATTAGCAATATTATTATTATCATTTTAATATTGTTAAGTATAAAATGGCATGATGAAGGATGATTAAAATTTAACGAAGTGTATAATCATTAATAAGTAAAATATAAATGATGAAGAAAATGGAACGTAAATGAATAAGTAAAGGTTTGCAAGCAAATGTATGGAGGTGCACACCCCTGGCAGGTGTTAGCTCAACTGTGTTGTGGGTTAGCTACCCATTATGCACACAGGGTCAGTCTTTGAGATTGACAATAGGTGAGCAACTCTGTGTTGCAAAAGACCGAAAGACTTGCAATCCTTGAGATTGCTAATGGGTGAGCAACTCTATGTTGCAAAAGACCGAAAGTCTTGCAATCCTTGAGATTTCTAATGGGTGAGTGACTTTGTGTTGCAAAAGACCGAAAGTCTTGCAATCCTTGAGATTGCTAATGGGTGAGTGACTCTGTGTTGCAAAAGACCGAAAGTCTTGCAATCCTTGAGATTGCTAATAGGTGAGCGACTTTGTGTTGCAAAAGACCAGAAGAATAATGGTAAAAGTATGAATTGAACGATGATGAAGATAATAATATTATTACCTACGTGTACGTACGATGTGTGATCACATGCGAAAGAAAGGAATGTTTTTGAATAAAAAGTGAAGTATTTTTAATTATAAAACTAGAACTCACTCAGCAACGCTGACTTTTATGTATTTTCCAGTTGGCAGGTAAACGATGCTGAGGATGGCACACTGAGATGGCTACCCGGCGAGACAAGACTGACATCCATTCATGTTTTGACGATACTGTTGTTTTGTAATTCATTCAACTAATCTTTTGTAACTCATGAACTACAATGTATTGCTTAACAACAGTGTTACTAATGAAATGAATGGTTTTGCTAAACAAATTCCGCTGCTTAAATTTTATAATATGCAATGTCTTACGTAATTATTGCTGTGAATGGCCAACTGTGAGGTCTCCGGGAACCGGGCCTTACAAGTTGGTATCAGAGCCATAGTTTAAGTGAAACAGGTAAATTTTCAAAATAAACCTTAACTTAAACTGAAAATGGGACAGAAGGAGGGATGTCAGCCCGAGTAGCTACGTGCCATCAGGTATTTCTTTTCATAAAGTTAACCAGAATTATGTGTGTGTGCTATTTGGCTTATGTGTTCATAGTAGGTTTAGATACTGATGTAGTCAGGATAGGAAATGCGTGGGGTGTGAAAAGTAAGGTAAGTGGCTAATCACAACTGGCCACTGTAATTAGGGACTTACTATACTTGACATAAACTGAGCTATTACCTTGAATGACTGTTTTGGTGTTTGAATCTTATAGTGCTTAGGAAATGGCTGGGAAGAAACCTTCCAAAGCTTCTAGAGGTAGAGGTAGACCGCGAGTGACCAGGAGCAGTGCCAGAGCTGCTGAGACGACTCATGAGGACCCTGAGGTTCATGACCGGAACGAAGGAAACGAGAATGCCAGCCTGAATGCCTCAGCTAGGGAGGCGATTGCTGATGAGGTACACCAGGTCCTGCAGGCAGTTATGCCATCTGTAGTGACCGATGTTATTCGAGCTGTGAGGAATGAGGAGAGAAAGGAGAAGGAGGACAGGAGAGAGTCGACTGGGAAGGAAAGCAAGGGAGGAGAGGAACGACCGGATCCTGAGATAGTAGTATCTGATGAGGAAGAGGATGATGTAGTAGGGGTGACGAACAAGGGATGTAGTTACGGGGCATTTCAGAGGTGCAAGCCCCCGACTTTTGATGGTAATGGCGATGCTGCTGCTGCTCACTGCTGGGTGAGGGAGATGGAGGCAGTGCTAGAGATCAGTGAGTGTCGCGAAGATCAAAAGGTGAAGTTTGCGACTCACTCTTTTGCCGACTCGGCATTGTGTTGGTGGAACAATATTGTCCAAGCTGAGGGTACTAGAGCCATCGGGAAGATGCGATGGAAGAAACTGAAGCAACTAGTGATAGAGGAGTTCTGTCCTCATAGGGAACTCGACAGGATTGAGAGGGAGTTCCTACAACTTGAGGCAGGGACCATGACCCATCAACAGTACACCACAAAATTTAATGAGATGGCGAGACTGGTGCCGGATCAGGTGACGCCGGTATCTCGAAAGATTAACCGGTATATACAGGGACTGCCAGCTGACATTCGTAGACACATGATCGCTGCTAGACCGAGCACCTTTAGGTCGGCAGTGGATCTGGCTGGAGGCTCTACAATGAAAGGGATGTGACGGTGGTGGAAGTGAAGAAGACTGGTGGTGGTGACCGGAGTTGGAATGGAAAGAGGTTTAGGCGGGGTGGTTTCACCCCGAACAACAAGAAGATGAGAATGGATGACCGTAGGGTGGGGTCATCAAGCTCGGGGCCCAAAAGGTTTGGCAAGTGCGGGAAGGAGCATACAGGTGAGTGCAGGCTGGGGCTCAAGGTGTGTTTCAAGTGCGGGAAACCAGGCCACATCTACAAAGACTGTAAGGCGCTGAGGTGTTATACCTGCGGTGAGGAGGGCCATATGAGCAAGGACTGTAGGAGGCCGAGGGCGGAGAGTTCCAGGGCAAAGAAGACGGCCGGGACTGAAGGGCAGAAGGCAAGTGCCAGAGCTTTTACCATGACCAGGGAGGAGGCTAGGACGGATCCCGATGTTGTGTCAGGTACGTTTCTAGTAGATCAAACTCTTGCTTCTGTGTTATTTGATTCTGGTGCTAGTAGGCATTTTATTTATGCCAAATTCTGTGCTAAACTGCCTGTTAGTAGTAAATGCATTGACGAGCCCTTTGACGTAGAAACTGCTATTGGTAAGTCCACTAGAGTTACTGATGTGATAGAGGACTGTGCCATGGAATTAGAAGGTCATAGGTTTGCTGCTAGGTTGCATGTGATGCCCCTAGGTGGATTTGATGTAGTACTAGGGATGGATTGGTTAGCTACCCACGAGGCGAATATCGTATCGTAAGAAAATGATTAGACTGACGGCGCCTGACGGAAGTCCGGTGACAATATATGGCGATCGGGTGATGACGATTCCAAAAGTAATTTCGATGGCGGTGGCGGGAAAGTGCATGAGACGTGGATGTAGTGCTTATTTGGCCTACGTGAAAGATGTGGACACGCCGACACCCCAATTGTTCGATGTGCCGATGGTGCGTGACTTTCCCGATGTATTTCCAGAGGACCTATCAGGTGTGCCACCAGATCGCGAAATCGAATTTCAAATTGACTTGATACCCGGTGCCCAACCTGTCGCCAAGGCACCGTATCGATTAGCTCCGACTGAAATGAAGGAGTTAATGGAGCAACTACAAGAATTGCTCGATAAGGGTTTCATCAGACCGAGTATCTCTCCTTGGGGTGCTCCGGTCTTATTCGTGAAAAAGAAGAACGGTAGCATGAGAATGTGTATCGACTACCGTGAGTTGAACAAATTGACGATAAAGAATCGGTATCCGTTACCGAGGATTGACGACTTGTTCGACCAGCTCCAGGGTGCCAGTTGGTTCTCGAGGATAGATCTTCGATCTGGCTACCATCAATTGAAAGTGAGGGAGCAGGACATTCCTAAAATAGCTTTTCGTACGCGTTATGGACACTATGAGTTTCTAGTTATGTCCTTTGGTTTAACCAACGCGCCAGCTGCTTTTATGGATTTGATGAATCGGGTGTGCCGATGTTAGATAAATCGGTGATTGTGTTCATCGATGATATCCTGATTTATTCAAGGAGCAAAGAAGAGCACGCCAGTCACATTCGGGAAGTGTTGGAAACTCTGAGAAGGGAGAAACTGTATGCTAAGTTCTCCAAGTGTGCTTTTTGGCTACGCGAGGTGCAATTTTTGGGTCACGTGGTAAATGCAGAGGGAATCAAGGTGGACCCAGCAAAGGTGGAGGCCGTAATGCAATGGAAGTCTCCTAAGACGCCATCCGAAATTCATAGCTTCTTGGGATTGGCGGGCTACTACAGGAGATTTATTCAAGACTTCTCCAAGATAGCCTCACCTTTGACGAAATTGACTCGCAAGGACGTGAAGTTCGTGTGGGGGCGAGAACAGGAGGATGCCTTCGAGGAGTTGAAGACAATTAACACAAGCTCCTGTCTTGACATTACCTGAGGGAAATGATGACTTAGTGGTCTATTCGGATGCATCTTATTCTGGGCTAGGTTGCGTGTTGATGCAACGTGGAAGGGTAATAGCTTATGCATCTCGACAACTGAAGATCCACGAAGTCAACTATCCCACGCACTATCTAGAACTAGCCGCGGTGGCTTTCGCGTTGAAGATTTGGCGGCACTATCTATACGGGACTAAGTGCACCATATTCACAGACCACAAAAGCTTGAAGTACTTTTTCGAGCAGAAAGATCTAAACATGAGGCAGAGGCGATGGTTGGAGCTCATAAAGGACTATGATTGCGAAATCCATTACCATCCGGGCAAGGCCAACGTGGTGGCAGATGCCTTTAGCCGAAAAGAAAGGCCCGAGCCGATCCGGGTGAAGGCTTATCAGCTGATTATGACCTCCGATATGATGACACAGATTAAGGAGTTCCAAGAAGAGGCTTTGAAAGAAGATCTCTTAACTCCGAAAGGATGAGAGGTCTAGTCACAGAATTGGGCGAGAACACTCTTGGTGTTAAGACCCGATTCGGGCGGATGTTGATTCCTCGATACGGAGATCTACGTGGGAAGATTATGGACGAAGCCCATAAGACTCGATACTCCATCCATCCTGGTGCTACCAAAATGTATCACGATATGAAGAAAGATTACTGGTGGCCGGGCATGAAACGTGACGTAGTGGAGTACGTGAGTAAGTGCCTTACTTGCCTACAAGTGAAGGCGGAACATCAGAAACCATACGGGAAAATCCAACCGTTGGACATACCCGAATGGAAGTGGGAACACATCACCATGGACTTCATTACTAAGCTACCTCGCACATCGAGGGGATGCGATACTATTTGGGTGATTGTCGACCGACTAACAAAGAGTGCCCACTTCCTACCGATCCGCGAGACGTATTCATCCGAAAGATTGGCGGATCTGTTCATCAAGGAGATCGTAGCTCGTCATGGCGTTCCGGTGTCTATCGTGTCGGATCGTGACACCCGGTTTACATCGAAGTTTTGGAGAAGATTCCATGATGCCATGGGATGAGGCTACACATTAGTACAGCCTAACATCCTCAGACCGACGGTCAGTCTGAGAGGACGATACAGACGCTCGAGGATATGCTTTGAGCATGCATGATCGATTTTGGAGGAAGTTGGGACGATCACTTACCGTTAGCAGAATTATCGTACAACAACAGTTATCATGCCAGTATTGGCATGCCACCCTACGAGATGCTATACGGTAGGGATGTAGGACGCCCGTATGTTGGGGAGACATTGGGCAGAAAGAGTTAGGAGGTATTGAGGTGATCGAAGCTACGACAGAGAAGTTGGAAAAGATCAAAGCCTTCATGAAGGCGGCGAAGTTGGGACAAAAGTCGTATGCTGACAAGAGGCGAAGACCAATAGAGTTCAAGGTTGGCGACCGAGTCATGTTGAAGGTCTCACCTTGGAAAGGGATCATCCGATTCAGGAAACGAGGTAAGCTAAGCCCAAGATATATAGGACCTTTCCGAATCATCGCATGAGTAGGGGAGGTAGCCTATCGACTTGAACTGCCAGATGAGTTAAGTGGAATCCATCTCACATTCCATGTATCTCATCTGAGAAAGCGCTTAGCTGATGAAGATATGATTGTTCCGCTGGAGGATATTGAAGTAGACGAACGGCTCAATTACGTAGAGCAACCAGTGGCAATCATTGATCGTAAAGAAAAGAAGTTAAGGAATAAAATGGTTCCCCTTGTACGTGTACAGTGGAAGCACAGGAAGGGATCCGAGTCTACATGGGAGACTGAAGAGGAGATGAGACAACATTACCCACATGTGTTTGAGGAATAACCGGTTTCGGGGACGAAACCTATATAAGGGGGTGGACTTGTAACACCCGTATTTTGAAGGGAATAAAAGGGCAAAAGAGAAAGAAAAAGAATAAAATGAAAGTCAACCCCAAAGTTGAGGGACCAAAAGTGTTAAAGAGCACAAAATTAATAAAAGTTGGTAAAAAGGTGGCATGGCCGCCCATTTCACCCTGTACAAACACTCTCATTCGGTTTTTAGAGAGAGAAACAGCAGAGACTTCGGATTTTAGAGAGAGAAAGGGGAAGAATTCGAATTCAAAGTAAGAATTAGTGTTTTTAAGTTGTGTTTTGGCTAAGAAACCGAAAGTATGTGTTCTTATGTGTATGTTTATGTGTTCGGGTGTGTTTATTTGGGTTTTATAGGTGTTGAAACTGTAGCAAACGGGTTTTTAAAAAAGTCATACCCGAGAGACTGCTAAGGTGAGTTTCTAGATCCCCTTTTTACATGTTTTATACGATTTTTGGGGCTGGAAATACATGTATGTATGTTTTTATAAGGTTGGGTATTATACCCGTATGTTCATATGCATGTGTATGTGGGACGGGTATGTTTTGGGAAGATGTATGGTTATGAATATGTTAAGTTCATGCTTAGAATGGTATGTGAATGCTAGAACTAAGTGATGTATGTTTGGGACTGAAAACAATTTAAAATATGTGAACATGCTGCTAATACGCCTATACAAGGCTCATAAGTCTGAACAGTCCTTATACTCCCAAAATTATGACAGAAATCTAAGTGTTGGGGCTTATGCTCCCCAACAGTGCTCATGTGCCTGAAATTTAGAACTTAGAAAACTAAGTATAGGGTAATGAGTCTGAATAGTGCTAATACGCCTGAACTTTATGCCTTAGGAAAATTATAAGGTAATATGCCCAAATAGTGCTCTTATGCCTGAAAGTATGACTTAGAAACTAAGTATAGGGTAATATGCCTGAATAGTACTCATATGCCTGAATTCTGACTTAGAAAAACTAATTGTAAGGTGATGAGCCTAAACAGTGCTCTTGTGCCTGAAATAATGACTAAGTATAGGGTGATGAGCCTAAACAGTGCTCTTGTGCCTGAAATAATGACTAAGTATAGGATGATGAGCCTAAACAGTGCTCTTGTGCCTGAAATAATGACTAAGTATAGGGTGATGAGCCTAAACAGTGCTCTTGTGCCTGAAATAATGACTAAGTATAGGGTGATGAGCCTAAATAGTGCTCTTACGCCTGGAATAATTTTCTAAGTGTAAGGTGATATGACCCAACAGTGCTCATGCGCCTGAACAGCTCATACGCCTAAAATGAAAAAGTTTCTAAGTGTAGGCTGGTGAGCCTACATAGTGGTAAAAAGCCCGAACAGGGCTCTTACGCCCAAACACTTAGAAATTTTTTACAGGATTTTTTTCTGGGAATCTGGGTTTTAGGGTTTGACCGAGGTTGACCAAGGGCTATTTAATGATGATGTTTTATACATGAAATAATGATTAATGATTAACCCTTGTTATTATTACTGATATTATTATCAGTAGTTTATTATTATTAGTAATATTATTATTATCATTTTAATATGTTAAGTATGAAATGGCATGATGAAGGATGATTAAAATTTAACAAATAGTATAATCATTAATAAGTAAAATATTAATGATGAATAAAATGGAACGTAAATGAATAAGTAAAGGTTTGCAAGCAAATGTATGGAGGTGCACAACCCTGGCAGGTGTTAGCTCAACTGTGTTGCGGGTTAGCTACCCATTATGCACACAGGGTCAATCTTTGAGATTGACAATGGGTGAGCAACTCTGTGTTGCAAAAGACCGAAAGACTTGCATTCCTTGAGATTGCTAATGGGTGAGCAACTCTATGTTACAAAAGACCAAAAGTCTTACAATCCTTGAGATTTCTAATGGGTGAGTGACTTTGTGTTGCAAAAGACCGAAAGTCTTGCAATCCTTGAGATTGCTAATGGGTGAGTGACTCTGTGTTGCAAAAGACCGAAATCTTGCAATCCTTGAGATTGCTAATGGGTGAGCGACTTTATGTTGCAAAAGACCGGAAGAATAATGGTAAAATATGAATTGAACGATGATGAAGATAATAATATTATTACCTACGTGTACGTACGATGTGTGATCACATGCGAAAGAAAGGAATGGTTTTTGAATAAAAAGTGAAGTATTTTTAATTATAAAACTAGAACTCACTTAGCAACGCTGACTTTTGTGTATTTTCCAGTTGGCAGGTAAACGATGCTGAGGATGGCACACTGAGATGGCTACTCGGCGAGACAAGACTGACATCCATTCATGTTTTGATGATACTGTTGTTTTGTAATTCATTCAACTAATCTTTTGTAACTCATGAACTACAATGTATTGCTTAACAACAGTGTTACTAATGAAATGAATGGTTTTGCTAAACAAATTCCGCTGCTTAAATTTTATAATATGCAATGTCTTATGTAATTATTGCTGTGAATGACCAACTGTGAGGTCTCCGGGAACCGGGCCTTACATTCTATATCAATAACATCATTGGTTTTATCAACAATGTAATCACTATCATCAGAATCTTCATGCCATCAACCAAATTAACAAACTTATCACAAAGATTAATAAACTCATCACCACCTGTGACAACCCTGAAAATAAACGAATAATTTTCTATTTGAAAATTTTATATTATGACTGAATAAATATTATTATGTCAAGAATATATGTATTTCACGTATGCATGTTCGCATGCATGCATATATAATAGAATCTATGTGTGCATGCATGTATATATATGCATAAAAATTACGTGTACATGCATGAATAGATATATATATGTTTAAGCATGATACATGAATGTATTTTTCATGTAGTATTAATGGTTGCATGCATATATGCATGTCTATATTTTCACATGAATAAGTATATATTCTACATAAATATATGTTTTGCGTATGTGTATATACATATATACCTAAGTTAAGATAAAGACTATCTAGACTATTAAATATGTGTGATATGTATCAAAATAATATGATAACTTAATCAAAAAAAACACAACCCGACTAAAACTCTTGTTTAAGACTTAGTTTAATAACTAAGTAGAATTATTAGCATTCCCACCTAAAACCATCGACCATATGACCTTCACCACCACCAAACCGCCTACTAACCACCTCATTAAGAGAATCACATGAAGCTATCATCATTGCAAAAACGTATGTGGCAATCTCCTAGAAACTCCCGGCCACCTTGCATCCATAGTCATCTAAACCTCATCATTTCAAAATGGATGTGGCACTCCCTTGGAAGTCCTCGGCCAAAACCATGCACCATCACCAAAAAATAAAACACCAAGCATGCTCCATATAGTGACACCTAAACCCCTAGGCCTAGATTACTCACCACCCTAAAAACTAGACATAATAAGTACATGTCTTAAAGAATCATCGGCTGAAGCATCCATAAGAACAATCTACCTCTCGGCCACATCACAAACACAACCGAAAGCCACCTTCAACCTTCTTAAACCTCTCGGTTCCACACAACCATCACAAACCACGATCACCACCACTTGTTCTCTAACTCTCGGATTCCCTTGGGACACCTCATACAAACCAACAACACCACACCACCATCGCACACCATCACCAACCCCACCATTAACCGTAGCCAAACACCACCAACATCCACCACCTTTACTTGCTTCTCTACCTCTCGGTTCTACAAGCCCAAGCTAGTCACCTTCTCAAGTCGTGGACTCAAGGCATCTCAACCATTCCCCGATCATCATCAGCCCTTCCCTCCCTCGTTTACAAGGTTAAAATCTTTCAAAGTATTTAAAATGCCAAGAATACATATGTGTTATAAACACATATAATTGTTTTGGTACATATATAGATATACCAAAAGCTAATCTTTAAGAGTCTGGAAAAACTTTAAAAATCAAAATAATGAAATTCAGAAAAATTATGACAAAAAGTATATTTTTGAATTTATGAAAATTAATCTTGAAAATATCAAGGAAAATAAGTAAAAATACTAAATAAATCACGATTATGGGAATAAACATTGGAAAATATTTAGAAAACATTAACTCATTATTCTGTGAATTTTAGTAAAAATATAGTTAGTAAAATAATTTATACAAATTATTTAAAAATAAAGAAAATACTCAAAAATACAAATAATTCGGGAAAAATCTGTAAAAATCACAGAATGACTCTTTTAGGGTGTAAAAGCTCCATGAATTATTTGGTATTTTATTTCCTTACTATGTTTGAAAAATGAATTTTTAAGTGATCTGTAGTAGAAAAATCTAAATAAATAATTAACCAATACCATAAATCGTGAAAAGTTCACTGAAGTTATGATAAATCAGATTCTATAGATGGTATAAATTTCATAATTTTTGGAGTTATATAACTATTTTTAATGAATTTTGGGAATATTATAGAAATTACAGAAAACAATCTGTTAGGAATATGATGTTATAAAATTTATGGGATGTTACAAACTATATTCTTTAAATTCTTTGTAATTTTTTAGTAACAGTAGATATTTTTGGTGATTTTTAAAGACTTTGAAATAATTATAACAGTTTATAGTGAAATAAAAGTTGAGAATTTTATAGTGATGCTAGCTAATTATTTCACAGCTAAACCTCAAAAGGTTGTTATATCTGAGGTTCTAAAAATTTTAAAGAAATTTTATCTAACTTATAAATTATTTATAGGTTATCATTTGGAGACACGGTGAGACTCATAGCCCTATTTTGACCTTTTGGTATTTGTAAAGTTTTTGAGAAAAAGCATACTGGTTATGCTGATTCATTATTTTTAAAAATATTTGAGACTTACTGTCATTTGGGATACAACCATTAGTTCGAATGAGGAACCGTCTGATAATATTAGTAGCGCTACTTAGGAGAATATTTGCACCAACAGGATGAGTGTTGTGATGCTATTTTCCTGCACCTAACCGAATCTGTCACACCCTCAAATTCCGGGTTTGGAATTTATCACGGAGGGGGTGAGCAAACAGGATCGAACACAGTAGTCACACATAAGATGCAGTTACCTATATGATAAATTTTAGATAATATACGCAGTGGAAATAAAAGATAGACTGTTTCATAACGATACGTCTAATCATGTCTTAATAATAAGCAAAATGTATCTTGAGCTCTTATATGATCCTACGTGCATGTCCATAAGCTCCTAGTAGATACCTGAGAATACATGTAAAACAAGTGTCAACACAGAGTTGGTGAGTTCATAGGTGAGTAAAACATATTTGATAAATCATCCATTATCATTCAAAGTAAGGTTTACTATAAAAGTGTGAGTATAAACTACTCACTGGTATCACTTTGTATATGAATAGCCTGTCGGAACCCTTTTATAAGGTGAACCCGCTATTCCACATACTTACTGAGTACAAGCCAACAAATCATTCACATAGGATTTGCCCATGTATCATAGTTTATTTGTATATGAATAGCCTGTCGGAACCCTTTTATAAGGTGAACTCGCTATCCCACATACTTACTACGTACAAGCCAACGAATCCTTCACATAAGATTTGCCCATGTATCATAGTTTATTTTCCCTTTTCCTTTTTATGTGTATATTATGTTAGTTATAATAATTCAAATCAGAGGGCGTGAATCCTCTCTTTACATTTATCCTCATATGGGTTGTAAGTAGAACTATAATTGCAAACTTTACATACTGTACATCTGCCTTCTCAACCCAGAACAGTCATCCCGAATGACAATAAGATCTTTGTGCATCTTGGTTAGGACCATATGTCCAAACCTTTGTGGGGGTAAGTCACTCCCCGATAGTACTATCCAAAAGATCCCTGCTTATTTATAGTCCAGTATACAGAGAAGGATTTTCATAGTAACCATATGTAATCGTAAATGTGATTCAATTATTATTTAACATAATACACAAAATAATTTGTAATTTTAATTACAACATGTATTCCTCCCCAAAACATTTAAATGATTAAAAAGGGGAACAGTTAAGTATGAACTCACCTCAATTCTTGTGTGGTGTTGACAAGCTAGTAAATTCCTGCTAAGGAATTACAATTCACATAAGCAAATAGATACAAATCCGTAACCTAAATAAGTTAGATCTTGAACCTGGAGTTCAATTGATCTAGGGTTTGGTTTTCTAGGATTTGTTATAAACATATAATTAAATAATCTAATTATTTTTGTTAATTCTTTAATAACTAAAGATTTGCATTTCATAAAATTTTAATAATTTAATAATGATTTTAACATATCATTATGTTCTAAATAAATTTCAGACATTATTTAAATATGTAATTTTGTATTTAATTTAATAAGATTTTATAATAAAATCTAATTTGTATTTATCTTATCAAATAAGTAATGTTTACAAGTTTTAATTTATTATTAATCTATACATTTAATTAGTATATTTTATAAGAATTAACAAATAACACTTGTAAATAATTTATGAAATTATAAAATCTTTATAATCATGATTTATCCATAATTAAATAATATAGTGTCCAATAATGAATTAATAATTTAAATTATTATTTAGAATCTATTTTTATAAAAATAACTATTCATAACATTTGTATATAATATTTTATAAAATTATTAAAGTGTTTTTAAATAAATAAATTTATAGAAAATTAATTAGACACTTTTAAAATAAAGAAGTTTTTAAAACTTATTTTATAATTTTGGGAATTTTTGTATATTTTTAAAAAGGTCAAAAGGCTTTTAAAAAAATAAGTGTGGGGGCAAGGGTTCGAACCCGTGACCCCTAGGATTGCAATTGGACCGGGAACCAGTGAACCAGGCATATAGCAGCGGTAAGAACTGGTTTCCAATTCTTTTAAACACAATCACAGACCATCCCCGAATCGCTATGAACCCTAACTCGATCGAAGCCAAATTGAGCAACAATTCGATGTTGTTTATGACCAGATCCATGGGGCTTTTGATCCCCATGTAAAAAAAGAGTAGATTGATGTTCTTAATTACCTTATTCGTTTGAATTGAAGAAGATCACCACGTAGAACAAGTCGACTGTGAAGATGATGATCGGTGATGGTGTTTGTGTGTTTTTAGATGGAATTGAAAATGGTAGTTGATTTGGAACAGATAACCGATCCTTTATACTCGATTATTTGGATTAATTTAGTGCTATAGTGCTCGATTGTGGCTGAACTTTCGGCCGAAAGTAGGATGGTGGGTTTGGTAAGGATAGCACTCGGATTTTTCAATTAATCGTGGGCCTCAGGTTCGAGCCATCCACGCGATGCTGTCGGGAACTTTTGATTGAGTGGAAACCACGTATTTTTTTGGTGTTTGGAGTCGCCGGAGTGTTGGCCGGAGATCGGCCGGAGAAGATGGGGGCGACGGGCGGGGGTTTGGGTTTTTTTTAAAGAAGTTACACAACCAGCCCCTCAACTTTCAAACTTCTATTATTTTATGTGAAAACCTTTTAAAATAAGTTTTAAAATTATCACAAATACCCCCTTAACTTCTTATTTTAAGTTTTTAAATATTTAAAAGTTAAATAAATTTGTTTTATTAATAACAACACTAACATTATTATTATTAGTATTATTATTATTATTAATGTTATTATTAATAATTGTGATAATAATATCATTATTATTATAATATCAAATATATATATATATATATATATATATATATATATATATATTTTAACGAAATTTTTCCAGGTTGTCACAGAATGAGGGTTGAGATGTAATATTATCTGATTTTGTGAATTATTTCGTGACAGTATGATTATGTGTGTGAACAGGTTTGGTTGTAATTGGTGCATCAATAAAATGTTTTGTCTAGAAATAAACCTATGATCTCACCAACTTTATGTTGACTGTTTAAGTATGCTTTTTCAGGTAAAAATGACTTACAATATTGATTTTTCCTTTGACGTGTACAACGGATGGGGAGAAGTAGTCGGGCGAGTTTGTGTTAGCTTAACAGTTAACATCTATGATGGAAGTGTGGTAGTGGATGCGCACTTTCATCGTACCTGAAGATGTTAGTTAAATAATATGTTGTAATAAGGGTTATATCAAATTTTGACTTATATGTAATGATGTAATCCAAATTATGATATATATATATATATATATATATATATATATGAAGTGTGTACTTTATGTTTTATTGTTGTTGTGATTTAATTGCTGTAATCAATTGTGTTCTAAGCAACAAGTCACATCCAAAATATCGCTTCACGCTTCCGCCGGGATGTGACAGGTTGGTATCAGAGCCATTGGTTATAGAAAATTAGGTATAATAAAAATACCTAGACTATAACCATATGCTCAATTAATGGTAAATATGTGATATTATTATTATGTGAAATTCTATGATTTTATGATTTTATGCTTAAATAGTTATAATAATATGTGACTAACTATTTTGTGAAACATTATAGAGAAATTTGTGTAGTTATGAATTCAGATAGTTACCACAATGAGACCGATCCTTCCGAATGTCCAGACCATAGCAACTTTAAGGAAATAACTCCTGAACCAGAACCCCAACAAGCTATGGAAATCCCTCCAACAGAAGTGGAAAATAAATCAAAATTTTATGTTCGACCTGCACTAGTACATGTGGGAGGATATACAATTAAGACCCCTAGGAAAAAGATACAACGTGGGAAAAAGTTTATGACTAAGCAAGCTGAGGACATAGAAATGCAATATTCTGATTCCTCCGAGAGTAAGGATAAGGTAACTAAAAGACAAGAATTGGATCAAGTGAAAACAGCTCGGCAAACTCTTAGAAAACTTAAGAAAATACAGCTAGTAATCTGGAGAATCCAGAAGGACATCAAGAAACTCAAAACACCCAAGAAGAATATCTTCACAAAGATATGGAAGTGGATTCGCAGGAGCTAGAAAAACTATAATTTAACTTAGCAGAATAAAAGAAATAAGAACCCAAATGATATATGTACTTTTGTGTTGAAGTATTTATTTAATATATACTAAATGATTTTGTGTTAGAATATTTATTTATGATATTGATGTTATAAATTCACTATAGTGAATCATGCGGCCAAAAAGAAACACTCAGCCTGTCCGAAGAACAGCTCGGGTGGGACGACCCAGAACCCGACTTGGAGAAGAAACGCCCATGAACACTGACACAAATGAGAATGACAGGATTTCTCAAATAGTAGCCCAACAAATAGAAGCTACCCTACCTACCTTGATAACCCAACTCCAACAAAATCTAAATTTTGGAACCACCTCACACCCACCAGAAGGGCCTGAAAATATTAACACATGAGAGCGACAAGAAGAGGAAATTCTAAATGGAGTCTCAAAGGGATGTTCTTACAAAACCTTTATGTCCTGCAGACCCCGGGAATTCGATGGAAGAGGAGGAGTTGTGCAAGCCTTAAGATGGCTAGATGAAATGGAAGAAGTTTTGGAAATCAGTAACTGTGCTGAAAATTTCAAGACACTGTTTGCCTTGCATTCTTTAAAAGGAGAGGCACAGTTCTGGTGGAAAATGGAGGTACACACTAGAGATAGGAATGTCATGAATAGAATAAGTTGGGAGGAATTTAGAAAGCTAGTAATAGAAAAATACTACCCTTATAATGAAATAGAAAAACTAGAGGCTGAATTCTTAGCACTAGAAATGAAAGGAGCTGCACACCGGGAATATATTGACAGGTATAATGAACTGTCCAGGTTATTACCACATCTGATAACCCCGGAATCAAAAAGAATAGGGAGGTATATTTGGGGACTAGTACCACAAATAAGAGGGTTAGTGAAATCTGTAAGAACCAAAACCTTCCAAGAAACAGTAATCCTGTCAGGAAGTTTGACAGATGAGATGATCAGAAATGGATCATTAAGCCATCCACAGGTAGGGGAGAAAAGAAAATGGAATAAAAATCACTCAGGAAGAAGATCTGGAGAGAACCTTCAAAAGAGAATAACCCAACCTCCACCAAGAAATTTCTTAGGAACAGCCCAAGGAAAGAAGGTGGATAAACAACCACAGTGCAATATTTGCTAACGATATCATACAGGAAACTGTATGACAGTGGTTTGTTATAACTGTAAAAAGAAAGGGCACGTCTCTCGAGATTGCAAAAACCCTACCAATCCTATAATAATCTGCTTTCAGTGTGGAAGTGAATATCATTTTCGTAATAAGTGTCCACAACGAAAAGGCAAGGCCCCAGTTAACCAGAACAACCCCCGTGGGAGAGCTTTCGTGATACAAGCTGATGAAGCTCATCATGAACCGGAAGTGGTAACGGGTACGTTCCTTATCAATAACTAGTACGCAAAAGTATTATTTGATACGGGAGCAACTCGTAGTTTTGTTTCAAACGTCTATAGACCATCACTTAGTGTAATATCTGATAAATTAAGTGATAACTACGTGATAGAAATTGCTGATGATAAAATAATAGAAGCTGATGAAATCATTCCTAACTGCATTTTGAATTTAGATGAATATTATTTTGATATAAATCTAATTCCTATTAAATTAGGAGGATTTGATGTTGTAGTAGGAATGGATTGGTTGAGTAAGAATCATGCTGAAATCATTTATGATAAGAAAATGATAAAAATTTCTTTGATTAAGGAAGACAAAACTCTCTGTATATACGGTGATAGACCAAATGATATTGTGAAATTGATTTCCTGTGAAAAAGCACAAAAATGCTTAAATAAGAAATGTTTAGCTTTCTTAGCTCACATAATTGATGCAAAACTTGATAAAGGAAATTTGGAAAGTGTTCCTGTTATAAATGAATACCCTGACGTTTTTCCTGATGAATTACCTGGATTACCACCCCCTCGTCAAGTAGAGTTTAAAATAGAATTAATACCAGGAACAACCCCTATTACTAAAGCACCCTATCATTTAGCACCAATGAAATGAAAGAACTCATGATCCAATTACAGGAATTATCAGATAAAGGATTTATACGTCCTAGTGTATCACCTTGGGGAGCACCAGTTCTCTTTGTTAAAAAGAAAGATAGAACTTTTAGGATGTGTATTGATTATAGGGAACTCAATAAAGTTACTATAAAGAATAGATATCCTCTCTCTAGGATTGATGATTTATTTGATCAATTACAAGGATCCAACTATTTTTCTAAAATAGATTTAAGATCGGGATATCATCAATTAAGAGTACAGGATGACGATATATCCAAAACTGCATTCAGAACTAGGTACGGGCACTATGAATTTCTTGTGATGCCATTTGGATTAACCAATGCCCCAACAGTGTTTATAGATTTAATGAATAGAGTATGTAAACCTTATTTAGATAAGTTTGTTATAGTCTTCATAGATGACATTCTGATCTATTCTAAGAATAAGGAAGACCACGAACGATACCTGAGGTTAACTTTGGAATTGCTACAAAAGGAAAAGTTATATGCAAAATTCTCAAAATGTGAATTTTGGAAAAGAGAAGTACAATTCCTAGGACATATAGTTAACCAGAATGGAATTCAGGTTGACCCAGCAAAGATTGAAGCAGTCAAGAAATGGGAAGTTCTAAAAACCCCAACTGAAATACGACAATTCTTAGGTTTAGCAGGATATTACAGAAGATTTATAGAAAATTTCTCAAGAATAGCTCAACCATTAACAGAATTGACCTAAAAAGATAGAAAGTATATATGGGAAGAAAAACAAAATGAAGCTTTTGAACTCCTCAAAAGCAAGTTATGTAGTGCACCCGTATTAGCTTTACCAGAAGGGACAGATAATTTTATAGTGTACTGTGATGCATCACGTCAAGGTTTTGGATGCGTTTTAATGCAAAAAGATAAGGTAATTGCATATGCATCCAGACAACTTAGGGGTAGTGAAAAAAATTATACCACCTATAATCTAGAATTAGGAGCTGTAGTATTTGCACTGAAAATTTGGAGACATTATCTGTATGGGACTAAGTGTATCATATATACGGATCATAAAAGTCTGCAACACATCTTTGATCAGAAGATGTTAAATATGAGGCAGAGAAGATGGGTAGAATTATTAAGTGATTATGACTGTGAAATCAAGTATCATCCTGGTAAAGCAAATATAGTTGCTGACGCTCTAAGTAGGAAAGAGAGGACTAAACCATTACGGGTACGTGCTATAAGAATGGAACTACGTTCAGACCTGTTAAATCAAATTCGGGAAGCTCAACAAGAAGATATGTTAAAACTAAAAGGACAATTAAAAGACATAAAAGAAGAAGCAGATGGAATTCTGAGGTTTAAAGGAAGAATTTGGGTACCTGACAGCAGCATGATTAGAACGATTGTTCTACAAGAAGCTCATAAGTCAAGATATTCTGTGCATCCAGGGAATAATAAAATGTACAAGGATTTGAAAAGCCAATATTGGTGGCCAGGCATGACAAAATCAGTCGGAGAGTTTGTGGAACAATATGATGTCTGCTCAAGAATAAAAGCTGAATATCAAAAACCTTCAGGATACCTGCAGCAACCAGAGATTCCAGAATGGAAATGGGATCAAATTACAATGGACTTCATAACTAAGCTACCAAGAACCAGAAATGGATACGACACAATTTGGGGTTATAGTAGATAGATTAACTAAGTCAGCTTTATCTATACGAGAAGATGATAATATTGAGAGACTAGCAAGAATTTACATAAAAGAAATTGTGTCCGGACATGGAATACCTGTATCCATTATATCAGATAGAGATAGTAAATTTACTTCCAGGTTCTGGCAAACATTACAAAAAGCCTTAGGAACCTAAGTGAATTTAAGTACAACTTATCATCCACAGACTGATAGACAGAGTGAAAGAACAATACAAACCCTAGAAGATATGTTAAGAGTTTGTGCTATAGATTTTGGTGGAAATTGGAATAGTCACCTACCATTAATAGAATTTTCATACAATAACAGTTACCACTCTAGCATTGGGTTAGCTCATTTGAAGCTTTATACGGAAGAAAGTGTAGATCACTCTTGTGTTGGAATGAAATAGGTGATAGACAACTCATAGGTCCTGAACTAATCCAAGAAACCACGGACAAGATCACTGATATTAAAAATAGATTGAAAGCAGCTCGTGATCGACAGAAGAGTTATGCAGACAAACGAAGGAAACCATTGGAATTTCAAAATGGAGACAGGGTTTATCTAAAGATATCTCCCTCGAAAGGAATCTTTCGGTTTGGAAAATCCAGTAAGCTAAACCCTAGGTATATTGGTCCATTTAAAATCATTGATAGAATTGGTCCTGTGGCATATAAGTTGGAATTACCTCAAGAATTAAGTGAAGTACATAACACCTTTCATGTGTCCAACCTCAAGAAATGTCTAACCAATGAACCTTAGAGGTGCCAATTCAAGAAGTCAAAGTAGATAGGAAACTTCATTTTATGGAAGAACCAATAGCCATTGTAGGAAAAGAAGTAAAGCAGATAAGAAGAAATAGAATCCCTATAGTGAAAGTTAGTGGAATGCAAAGAGAGGACCAGAATACACATGGAAAGAGAAGATGAGATCAAGAAGAAATACCCCCACTTATTCAGAGGTAATGATCAGATAAACTTTTCTGAAATTAAGAAACCACAAGGAATTTCGGGATGAAATTCTTTTAACGGGGGGAGAATGTGACAACCCTGAAAATAAACGAACAATTTTCTATTTGAAAATTTATATTATGACTGAATAAATATTATTATGTCAAGAATATATGTATTTCACGTATGCATGTTCGCATGCATGCATATATAATAGAATCTACGTGTGCATGCATGTATATATATGCATAAAAATTACATGTACATGCATGAATAGATATATATATGTTTAAGCATGATACATGAATGTATTTTTCATGTAGTATTAATGGTTGCATGCATATATGCATGTCTATATTTTCACATGAATAGGTATATATTCTACATAAATATATGTTTTGCGTATGTGTATATACATATATACCTAAGTTAAGATAAAGACTATCTAGATTATTAAATATGTGTGATATGTATCAAAATAATATGATAACTTAATCAAACAAAAACACAACCCGACTAAAACTCTTGTTTAAGACTTAGTTTAATAACTAAGTAGAATTATTAGCATTCCCACCTAAAACCATCGGCCATATGACCTTCACCACCACCAAACCGCCTACTAACCACCTCATTAAGAGAATCACATGAAGCTATCATCATTGCAAAAACATATGTGGCAATCTCCTAGAAACTCCCGGCCACCTTGCATCTAAACGTCATCATTTCAAAATGGATGTGGCACTCCCTTGGAAGTCCTCGCCAAAACCATGCACCATCACCAAAAAAATAAAACACCAAGCATGCTCCATATAGTGACACCTAAATCCCTAGGCCTAGATTACTCACCACCCTAAAAACTAGACATAATAAGTACATGTCTTAAAGAATCATCGGCTGAAGCATCCATAAGAACAATCTACCTCTCGGCCACATCATAAACACAACCGAAAGCCACCTTCAACCTTCTTAAACCTCTCGGTTCCACATAACCATCACAAACCACGATCACCACCACTTGTTCTCTAACTCTCGATTTCCTTGGGACACCTCATACAAACCAACAACACCACACCACCATCGCACACCATCACCAACCCCACCATTAACCGTAGCCAAACACCACCAACATCCACCACCTTTACTTGCTTCTCTACCTCTCGGTTCTACAAGCCCAAGCTAGTCACCTTCTCAAGTCGTGGACTCAAGGCATCTCAACCATTCCACGATCATCATCAGCCCTTCCCTCCCTCGTTTACAAGGTTAAAATCTTTCAAAGTATTTAAAATGCCAAGAATACATATGTGTTATAAACACATATAATTGTTTTGGTACATATATAGTGCAGGATCGGTTTCGGTCACTCAACAAGTGGTTTTTCTCTCAAACTCACCTTGAACAACACTCAGAAAGAGTCTAACAAGACTTGATCACAATATAACAAGTAACAAATGATAATGAACATAGGAAGTAAATTTTCAAGGTACTTTTATATATTGCTTCTCAACTTAAAGGATTACAAGACTCTTACAAGCTCAAGCTCACTTGATCTCTCTCTACCTAATGAGTTATAATGAGAATACATATATATCTACCTACAGCCGGATATACTTTGATACCAGCTGGAAACCTCCAACCAAATGTCTATACTACAAGACTATAGGTTAAGGTATCTCAGACATTTTTCCTGAGATTTGGTAGTCAGATATGTCCCTGACTTACCTTTTGTCACCAACTAAAGTTGGTAGTATGCACTATCATAAAAAGGTAAACAGTAGAATAAAGTATGGTCAACAACATGGCTCTTTAGGAAGAAGCCATACTGTATCAGAGGTCTGCAGCGGATTGTCAGAGACCATACTTATGTCTACTGGTCATAGCAATGTCTTCCGAAGGTTAAATTGCTTCGGAAGAATAACTTCTTCCGAAGCCACTTATAATTCGGAAGACTGCTTCTTCCGAGGCTTGGAGTCTTCTTTGTCTTCGGAAGTAGAGTTTGTCTTCAGATTTGTCTTCAGCTGTTGTCTTCAGACTTTGTCTTCAGCTGTTGTCTTCAGACTTTGTCTTCAGCTCTTGTCTCAGACTTTGTCTTCAGAAGATGTCTTCAGCTGATGTCTTCAGCTGATGTCTTCAGCTGTTATCTTCAGCTGTTACCTTCAGCTGATGTCTTCAGACTTTGTCTTCAGCTCTTATCTTCAGACTTTGTCTTCAGCTCTTGTCTTCAGACTTTGTCTTCAGCTCTTGTCTTCAGACTTTGTCTTCGGAAGATGTCTTCAGTTGATGTCTTCAACTGATGTCTTCAGCTGTTATCTTCAGCTGTTACCTTCAGCTGATGTCTTCAGACTTTGTCTTCGGAAGAACTCTTCAAACTTCGGAAGTTCTCATACTTAGCTTCAGAATCCTTTGAATGTAGCACCAAAATTGACTATGTGAAGTAGTTTTGATTGCACCAGACTTATAGTGACCCAACAAACTCCCCCTAGGCTGATGCTACCAAAACTTTACTTCTCTCTTCTTCTCAAAACTTTCAGCACCAAGAAAGTAGATATCTATCTGTTTCCTTGTTCTTTCCTGATGTGGTGCTGAGAAGTTTGTACAAATCCTTGGTAGACAGAACATCAAGTCTGTTACCTTGGATTATATGTACCCTTTCCTGTGGCTCTCTGAAAAGAGTTAGTTGATGGGAACTATAGTCATATTCCCATCTAACTATAGGTTCCAATTCCGGACCCTCCACGATCTATAGAAAGGCTGCTCCCTTGGTGGTAGGTCTTTCCTTTTCTTCCTGTTTTCTAAATTTCAACTCTTCTTTGATCTTGGCTTTCGTAGTTAGCTCGGCTAGATGAAGACTGCTGAGATGATTTCTGATAATAGCAGCAGTCTCAGAGTTGGAGGGGTTGGAGAATGGCTTCTCTACCAGCTCAGCAATGTCAAATCTGCTGAGATGTAATAGAGAAGTGGCATTGAGCCGGTTGATTTCACCATTCTCTCTTTCCATAACAAAGTTGTGAGAAGTTTCATCGAACCTCCACTGGATTATACCTTTCCTAGGCACGGGAGACTGACTAGGAATCATGTCCTCCTTCCTTGTATCCAGTAGAGTCTCCAGTTTTCTTCTAAGTCTCTTCTCTTCAGCATTCAGAGAATCAGAGTTGAGACCGAGAAGTCTTGCAGCCTGGCCCAAAGTTCCTCTAGGCAAATCAAGAAATTTATCTAGTGTGAGGGAACTTGAAGAGTCATCAACATAGGTGATGTTGATGAGATCTTCCTCACAGGATATGTTGCTCAGAGTTATGCAGTTGTTGAGCTTTGTCTTGATTTCCTTAAACTCTTCAAGAGAGAGATGTTGAGAAGGCTGAGAGGATGGTCTGGGTATCAGTTGGGTAGGTTTGGGTTTAGTGGTTCTGGGTTGTGTTTTGGGTTTAAGGATGGGAAGTTTAGGTGGTTGTGGTGATGAAGTAGGTATGGGTAGAGTTATAGGTTCAGGGGTGAAGGTTTCATCTAAGGGCTTGGTTTTGATGGGAATGGGATTGGTTCTTCTGGTATAGGTTGTGGTTGAGTGGTTGGTTGTGGTTGAGTGGTTAGGGTGAAGATCATTCCCTGTCCCCTTCTATACATCTCCTTCCTCTTTCCTATACGGATGTCAACTTTTATTTCGCTGACTATCTGTTGGAGTGTCCTTTCGGACGTGGGTCCCACCTGCCTACCAGAGAAGCCGTGAGCCTGTAGATAGTCTTTCATCCAGGCTTTGTCTCCGGACCTCTTGGCTGCAGTGACCCTCTCTACTTCTTCCCTCTGCTTCTTCTCCTTTATCTTCTCCCTTGCAGCCTTCTTTCTTTCTTTCTCCATTTGATCCTGCTCTTTATTGTGGAGCAAAAGGATCATATCATCATCATGTGGAGAAAGTTCTGGAAGATTGAAGCCTCTAGAGAGTAGGAATTTAATCCTAGCTTCTCTCAGCTACAAGGCGGCTTTCCTTTGTTCCTCCTCTTCCCTCTCTAAGGCCAACCTGGCTTCTTCTTGTTGTATTAGCCTGGTTGTCCTCTCCAAAGTCACCAACTCCTCTAGTGATAGTAGGAGTACTTCCTCATTGGCAGCTCCTAAGTTCATGAGCTGATCAATGAGTGCTGCCCTTCTCTTGTTATTGATTTCCTCCTGATTGGCTGCAGCTGCCTTTGAACTGGCAGCTAGCAGCATCTCAGCAGAGAATCTACCTTTCTTCTTTAACTTCTCAATCCTTTCCTCTTCCTGAAGCTCTTCCGCAGTCATTTTTCTCTTGCCTTTGTCTTTTGCAGAACTTGACTGTGGTGGTTCTTGGATAGAGGGTTCGGATTGTGAGAGAGGGTCAGCTGGTGTTTGGGATGGAGGTAGATCAAAAATGTCCTCCCTGCTTAACTCGGATGCTATTTCAGCAATGACATTGTGATGATCAGCTTTTTCGAACAATCCTTCCGCATCTTCCATCTCAGCTTCGGAAGACTTATCTTATTCTTCTTCAGCTTCAACTTTAGCTTCAGAAGTTTCAGCCTGAGCTTCGGAAGAAGATGCTAATGCAAGTTCTGTCCCAACTGTTTCAGTTGCTGGGCCATCAGTCCCCATTTCCCCTTCAAAGTTAATCTTAGGTTCCATGTGGACCTTAGGTTGACCAACTTCTTCCACAATGGTAGAAGGTGCAGTCAGCCTTTGAAGCTCTTCAGCTCCAAAGTAGATCAGTGTGGTGTCCGGGCTGGGCTGATCTAAAGAGGATCTCAATACATACTTTGTGAAAAGTCTGTAGAGATCATGAAGCATTTGTGAGTCAATCTTGAGAATGGATTGAGATGACTCAGGCAAGGTAATGATTTGGGAAGTAGAGGAATGGATCAGTGGTTCCTCAGGTGTTTGTCTCTGATCTTTCTCCCCCTTTTGGTAGCATCATCTTGAGAGCTAGATGAGCTAGAGGAAGAAGTCAATGAGACTTGAATAGGTACATGCCTAACAGACCTCTCCGTCTATTTCTCAGCTAGTTTAGCCTTGAGATTGTCAATCTCAAGTTGCTGAGTGGCTGTCCTGTTCTCTAAGATCCTAACCTGAGATTTAAGATTTGAGACCTTAGAGATCAAGTACTGAATAGTGAGTTGCATACTTCCCTCATCTTCATATGAAGAATCACGGGGAGATGAGATAACATACCTAGTATGTTCAGTCTCACCACCAGATGTGGCTTCTTGGCACCCTGAATATCGTTGCTCAAAGTCATCTCTTTCAGAGATATCAATAGGCAAAGTTGCCATAGACTCAGTCTGATTGATGTTACCACTGTCCTGAGAGCTCAATGAGAGACTCTGAGTAGTGGCTGCTGAGCCTACATGAGTCCCCTCCATATCAGTGGGACTCACCTCAGTTGTTGGCTTCTGATGGGGACTAAAGATAAAGGATCTCTCTTGGCTTTGTTGATCTTTGAGAGGGTGTTGAAGATCAACTTCATGGCCATGGAGAGATGTTATCTCTTCATCAGTTTGGAGTAATAGGTCAGTGAAGGATAGAGAGGTTAAACCTACTGATCCGGGACCTAGATCAATGTCTACAGGCATTGAGCCTCTTGTGGGGCTGTCCCTTGTTGGCTGCACAGGGGACTGTAAATACTCACCCTGTGGGTTAAAGGCTTGGGTGTCGGGCTCTTGGGTTTGAGACTGAGGAGGCTTAAAACCCAAATTGAGGTCAATGGTGAAGGATGGTGTGATCTCGGACTGAGTGGGTGCCCATGTTTCCACTCTAGTCCTTTTGGATTGAACTGGAGGAGCTTGTTCAATCAGAGTAGATTGAACAAGGGTTCATTTGGGGCGTCTCTGATATGTGATTTTCATGGGTGGAGAAGGTATTGGGACATTTGTGGTGAGAGTTGCTGGTGTGGGTTCATCACCTATGGGGTCAACAGGGATGTCACCAGGAGCTATGCGCTCAATCATATCTGGAGGTAAAGGAGTATACCTACCAGTGAAGTTGATGGACACCTTCTTTAAAGTCTTGAAGATGGCAGGCCGCACTTGAGGAACAGTTAGAGCAGCTGCACAGACAAGCTTGCTCTGTTCCAACTCGCAGTTGATGATGTGTTGAATGTATCGGGGATACATGAAAAATGTTTCCCTTCTAAGATTCCCAAGTAGATTGGTAAACACAAACCTTGAGTAATTGAAGCGCAGGCCTCTCACCAACCCGTGAACTAGGCATCCTAGTTCGTATGGGATTTGATCCCATCCCCCAGACTTGTTGGATAGGCAGTGAAGAACGATGTGCAGGAGAAACTTCCAATGATACGCGAAGTTGAATTTGTAGACGGTTGACCTGCTCACGTCTCTACCATATCCCATGAGGATGTATGTGCCATCCAAGTCTTCTTTGGGAAACTCAGTAGGAGCTTCATCATCATGAAGATCTAGATTCTCCCTGATGAGTTGTTCACTTATGATCAACTCCTGTCCACAAATGCGGGTTCTTAAGATGCGAACCCCATTTAGGATTTCTGCTTGACCGTTTCTCCAAAATTCAGTCATGTGGTTGGAGTAAACGGTGGGGTTAACAGTAAGCGCCATGTAGTAGGTTGATTCCTAAAGAAAGGTGATGATTTCAGTGAAGTCAGCATCTCTTGACGAATCAAGAAATGCGACCTGGTTGTGCTGAGGGTTTAGCGCCATTGTAAGAGAAAGTAAGTTTAAACTTGGGTGAATTTCAGGATTGGCAGTGAAGGAAATGTTTAGAGCAGTAAATCGGTAAAAGAAGATGAAATTGAACAGTCTGGATTATTTAAATGGGAAGAATTGCGGTAATGGTGGTAGGGCGGCGGTTTGTGGTTATGAAATGACAGTGGTGGTAAGGGATAAATTTAATTAATCAGACATTATCAACAAAATCTTTACTTTTAACAGAGTGGGGCCCAAAAAGATATCCGTTACACAGCAAGAACCCCTTTTTCGAGTATAAAACGTTTTCGAAGGTAATTTGTCTTCCGAAGGCAATCCTTTCTTTCGAAGCAAAACATTGCTTCCGAAGTAAGAGCTGCTTTCCGAATGAAAAGTTTTATAAGCTTCGGAAGTAGATCTAATGTGAAATCAATCGCTTCTTCCGAGACTAAAAACTCTTCCGAGAAGAAAATTTCCATGGAGGAATTTGACTTCGGAAGATATTTAGAAATATCTTCCAAGAGTTAATTCCTCTTCGGAAGAAATTTACACTTGGAATATTTCAAAGAGATCTTTTAAAACAGGGCTTAAATTGTATTGACACAAGACATTACACATTAAAAAGCTTTCAAAAGAGGTAGTTAATCAATGTTTATCATCCCAATAGCTGATATGAGATACTTAAATCTTTGTTCATCAAAAGCTTTTATGAACAAATCAGCATATTGTTCATTTGAGTCAACTTTGATTAACTTTATCAGATTTTTCTCATGAATATCTCTAATGAAATGATACCTGATATCAATATGCTTTGTCTTGGAGTGCTTCACTGGATTTTCTATGATGGAGATAGCACTGTTGTTGTCAATATGGATAGGAGTACTCATGAAGTTGAATCCATAGTCTAACATCTGGTTCTGAATCCACAGCAACTATGCACAACAGCTAGCAGCAGCGATGTATTCAGCTTCAGCAGTTGATGTAGATACATAGGATTGTTTCTTGCATTGCCATGAAATATTGTTTCTTGCATTGCCATGAAATGATCCTTCCACCAAGAAATTGACATCCTCCTGATGTGGATTTCTTGTCAATGTTACAGCCACCATAGTCACTGTCAGAGTATCCATAGAGATTGAAATCATTATTTCTTGGATACTAGAGACCTAGTTTAGGTGCTCCTTTGAGGTATCTGAGGATTCTCTTTGCAGCAGCTAGGTGAGACACCTTTGGAGCAGCTTGATATCTTGCACAAATGCAAGTGGCAAATATGATATCAGGTCTACTAGTAGTGAGATACATCAGAGAACCAATAATTGCTCTATACTGATGTTGATCAGTATCCTCCCCCTTAAGGTCAGGGCAAAGATTATGGTTTCTGGGTATGGGTGTCTTGGCTGGCTTACAGTCCTTCATCTCAAATCTCTCTAAGATGTCATTCACATACTTGGATTGATTGATGAAGAATCCTTCCTTCAATTGCTTCACCTGAATTCCTAGGAAAAAGTCCATTTTTCCCATGGAACTCATCTCAAATTTCTGCTTCATAGTGCTCTCAAAGTCCTTACATATTTGGTCATTTGAATAACCAAATATAATGTCATCAACATAGATTTGAACGAGCAAAATGTCTTCTCCAGTCTTCCTTATGAAGAGAGTCTTATCAATGGTACCTCTAGTGTAGCCATTCTTCAGGAGAAACTGAGACAAGGTCTCATACCACAGCCTAAGTGCTTGGTGTAGCCCATATAGAGCTTTGTCCAACTTACACACATAGTTGGGGTGCTGTGGGTCTTCAAATCCTGGAGGTTGACATACGTAGATTTCCCTATCTATATCCCCATATAGAAAAGCACACTTGACATCAAGTTGGTAGACAGTGAAGTTCTTGGATGCAGCATAAGCAAGGAAGATCCTGACTGCCTCAAGTCTTGCAACTGGTGCAAAGACATTAGTATAATCGATTCCTTCCTCTTGGGTGTATCCTTGAACTACTAATCTTGCCTTGTTCTTGATAATCAAGCCTCTATCATCTTTCTTGTTTCTGAATACCCATTTAGTGCCTATGGGTACTTGACTAGAAGGTAGTGGGCATAGATTTCAGACCTTTTGTCTTCTGAACTGAAGCATGTCACACCCTCAAAATCCACGTGCGGAATTCTACCGCGAGGCGTGTGAACAAACCAGGATCACAGTCATTAGTTACTTGGAACGACTCTATATGCAACGTTAACATAACAAACCAAAGTTCAAACTTTGTAATACATGCGGAAGCGTTTAAACAAATAAAACAAACCCAAAATATAAAGATAAACAAATGTATCATTGTTTAAGCGTTAGGATGCATGCTTGACCCGTGTAGTGCTCCTAACAGCAGTCCAGATTAATGACCTGAGAATAGCATACTAAAAGTCAACACACGGTTGGTGAGTTCAAGAGTTTAAGTTTAATCATAACAGTTTAACAAAAGTGTAATCAACCCAATGGTAGGTAAGTTCAAGAGTTTAAGTTTAATCATAACAGTGTAATCAACCCAATGGTTGATTAGTTCGAGAGCTTGCGTTTAAACAACCCAGTTTAACAATAGCGTGTATCAACCTAACGGTTGATCAGTTTAAGAGTTTGCAGTTAAACATCCTAGTTTAACAATAGTGTGTATCAATCCAATGGTTGATCAGTTCAAGAGTTCACAGTTAAACATCCCAGTTTAACAACAACGTATATTTAAGCATGTGCATTGTAATGGCTAGCTAGTCCATTCACAAATGATATTAAATAGTGATTTCGACATTGAAGCTGACTGTGTTATGTTTGCCTCCAGCCACGACGTCTCCATATCGTGACTAATGTTCATAGGACAAATTGCACCCGGTTGACCTCAAGTCACACAGGTGGGGCTCGTCACACCCAGTAGTACTACCCAACTTTCCCCGCTATCCAATATTAACAATTCGAAAGTGTGAGGACTTTTATAATGATCAACAGCACTATCTTTAATATCATACACATCTTAAATATATAATGAAAACGTTTGTAACATTACCAGTATGCTATCTCCCCCAAAAGAGTTTTAATAAAATGAACTTACCCAAAAGAGATTTAGTAAAATAGTGGGGCCTGAACTCACCTCAATATTCTCGTGTGATGTTGATAAGCTAGTGAATTGCTCCTAAGGAATTATAATTCACATAAGTAAATAATTACAAATTTATAACCTAAGTAAGTTAGATCTTTGAACTTGGTGTTCAATTGATCTAGGATTTGGTTCTCGGGAATTGATTATAAACATATAATTGAATCATTTTGTTATTTTGTTTTAATAACTAAAGATTTATATTTCATAAAATTTGATTATCTTAATAATGATTTTAACATATCATTATATTCTAATTAAATTATAAACATTATTTAATTATGTAAGTTTATATTTAAATTTGTAAGATTTTATAAATATTTATAAAATCAAATTTTGCATTTATATTATCAGAATTATTCCATAAATAATATAATATCCATTAATAATTTAATGATTTAAATTATTATAAATAAATCCATTTTTATAAAGATAACAATTTTAAATAATTATTTACATAAATAAATAAATAAGATTTAAAGAAATAAATTTCCAGAAATTAACTATATAATTTCTAAAATTACCAAAGTTTGTAAAAACTATTTTTATAAATTTTCAGAATTTTTTTATATTTTATAAGGCTTAGAAAGGCTTTAAAAAAATATGTGTTGGGGGCAGGGTTCGAACCCCTGACCTCCTGTTCACCAGCACAATACCCAAACCAGTAAACCAAAGGCTCTAAGCCGCGGTAAATCTCCACCTTTATTACTTTTAAACTCAACTCCAAAAATCCCATTTCACCTAAGAACCCTAGTTCGCAGATCGACCAAATTGAACCCCCAATCGAATCTGTAAACGATTAGATTCATGGGGTTTTTGATCCCCGTGTAAAAACGAATTCAATGGTATATTCAATTACCTGAATTGATTCGAGGTGATGCTCAGATTACACGAAGAACAAGCCGCGACAGGATGATGATCAATCTGTGTGTGTGTGTGTGTTTTCAGATGGGTTTGAGTGTATAGACAGATTAGGAATGATTATATAGCCGACCTTGTTTGATTAATTTGAATATTAAAGTGTTTAGTGCTCGATTATGGAGTTGGTCGGCCGAAGTGGGTTAGGTTCAGTGGAAATCGCACCTAATCGACACTAATATTCAAATTGATGTGGTCCACTGGTTCGAGATATTCACGCGATTCGATTGGGACCGGTTTCGTGGTTTATAATGGAGTATTTCGTGCCCTTTGGAGTCGCCGGAGAGCCGCCGGCGGTCGGCCGGAGCTTCGCCGGAAATGCGGGGGTTGGGCGGGTGGTTTGGGATTTTTAATAATTTACACAATGGCCCCCTGTAGTTTAGAATGTTTATTATTTCATGATTTAAGTTTCTAAAATAAGTTTTAGAAATTACAAAACTAACCCTGGACTTTATTAAATCAATTTAATAATTTTATAAATATTTATAATAACAATATTTTCATTATTATTAATATTATCATTATTAACATTATTATTTTTAATAATAATATTATTATTATTATTGTTATTATTTTTATTATTATTATAAAAATAAACTATAAATTCACATAAAAATTTTTATTAAATCATGAAAATTTTCGGGTTGTCACATCATCCCCCTGTTAGAGGAATTTTCGTCTCGAAAATTAAGATGTATTTGCAGCATCCTTAAACAGGTTAAGATGCTTGCGCTTTATTTCGTCCTCTCGTTCCCAAGTGAACTCATGACCACGCCGGGAGTTCCATCGATCTTTGACAATCGGAACCTTGCTATGTTTTAGTTGTTTAACTTTCCGATCCATAATTTCCAGAATATAATTTCGTGGTAAGGTGATGTCTAGAAATCAAGATAAGACCAACAATGATAAGAAATGTTATCCGTCGGAATTTAAGAATCCCAAACGTCACCATACGAAACGATCTTAACGCATATCTTGTGAATAGGTATTTCTCCTTTGACCAACCGTCGGTCTAAAGAAATAATAAACTATGCGAAGATCTTGGAATGAGTTCACGAAAATGGTTAAGAATATTATTAAAACAGAAAATGAATCAATCATTCAGAATAACGATTGATTGTTTTAACGTCATACCACGGTGTACGAATATTTGAAACGGATGCAGGTTAATTTCTCGACATCGTGAGATAATGGGTTTGCTATGACATAAAGACTACTCTGAACCTTTCCTTGGTGGGTAAACTCGATAGCATTGCTGATCAAGTGGGTGAGAATTTGTCTAATCCGTAAAACATCACCATTAATCTCCACTCGGACATCACCTATTCTTGGCCTAAATTTTGTGGCCTCCAACCTCGGAACTCCTGACTCAACTTAGGAAAAGTCGAGGATGTCACTAATAAGTTGAAGGACTAGATCATCAGAAGACAACATGACACTCAAAAGTTGTTTCTGATCTTTATCAAGTTTTGTTGTTGATAGAATTTCTACTATGCTAACGACCCCTGATAATGGAGATCTCATCTCGTGTGACACGGTGTTAGCATTTGTTTTGCTCTCATCGTTACCTCTGTAACATGAACAGTTTTATTAAGTTATGTCTCCGTGGCCTTCTGTACAGCTATTTCTTCTCTTAGTTTTGCTATCTTTTCTCTCTTTTTCACCTGATCAGTGATATCCATGCCCATGTAATTAACACCAACTTCCTCCCCATCTTTGCTGAACACGGGTTCAACATATATTAAGAATGTTTGACTCTAAATAACTCAGTCTCAAAAGTAATTCCTCTCTTTACTGGTAACTCTCTCCAGAACTTCTCTTTTAAAGTCTTGTTGTTCAAATAGAAATTTAATTATTTTCAAGCTTAAGGATTCAAAAGCGATTCAAGAAGTGACGCGAACAATAGGAAAGGTATTTGAAAACATGTTTTGCAAGGTAGCAATATCTAAGTACGTTTACATACGTAGTTCAACAAACCATAAGCATAGTTGAGAACATTTGTATGACTAGAAAGTCATGAACATAAGTTGACAATATCTTCAGCAGAGAGAGTGTTTAGGAAGGCTACCATCGCACAATCACGTTTGATGATAGCTCAAAATGAAAGTCGATAGATAAGGAATAAATGGTTCCATATAGCTAGGTCAGATAAGGATAAAGGGAGATAAATCAATTTACGAAGTTAAGTGCTCCAAGATTAGAATAAAAATCAACCTAAAACGATTGGGTCTCCTTCAAGGATCATGCTTTGGTTTGATAGGTTGAACCACCTTCTCCTGAAGGACTATCTTGGTTTCATGCTTCGATAACCAATTCATACAGTATTAAGTCTATGTCAAAGACATGACCTTCTTGTACTAATTACTATCATTGGTTATTTCTACTAAGTAAAATGATTTCTAAGCAACTAGGGTTAATGCTAAGTTAAAGAATAATTCCAGAAGAATCAAAGCTGTTATCAACCCTGGTATCAAATAGATGTGCAGCTATTGATGATAAGGTACACACATGTAACAACACTTAGTCTTGTCAAATGTGGCTTGCTTCAGTCGTAAATGTATGACCGTGTGATGTATTACCTTGACTGATATGACCTTTATTTCTATAATTGAACTGTTCTTACTTTCTAGCTATAGCCATTTCCTAATTCTGATTGTTTCTAACTTGTCCTTGGGTCCTAATCGACCTAGGGCACACTTATGGTACTGGTCGGAACTCCAACCTTCTTAATGTCCCCGTTTAGCGCATGTTAACTTAATCATATTAACCAACATAGCTAGGTTCACAACATTGGCATTCTTGTCTACCTTACTGCTAGATTGCTTGTTCGACCCTCCAACTTCTTTCTACTACTCATTAGATTTTCCCAGTGTCCTTCCTAACTCTATTTGGTCTAATGTCATAAGGTATGACATCAGCTTTGTTAATTCAGGGAGTTCGTTAGTATAAAGAGCATGACCTAACCCTACTATTGCACAATTTTAGAATTACCATTCTAACTTTGCATTTTATTCCTTAGGTAATAGTACTCAATCACCAAGGCTTTGAACTTATCTTAAGTCGTTTGCATCAATTGAACTTATCCTGTTTGGACCTATCTTAACTTAGCTTGAACCTGGGTGTTCCACCAGGTTAGTGCCTTGCCCCGTAGTGAACACGTGACATACTTGATTCATTAAATCCATGAAGACAGCTGGTGCGTTGGTCAACCCGAACGGCATGACCAAGAACTCATAGTATTCATATCGAGTTCTAAACAATATTTTCGGTATGTCATCCTTACGAGCCCGATCGAAGATCAATCTTTGAGGAGTACATTGATCCCTGCAACTGATCGAAAAGATCATCGATCCTGGGAAGGGGGTATCGGTTCTTAACAGTCAAACTGTTCAATTCCCGATAATCTTGTTAAGTACAGAGTGTTTTCCATGATTTAAGTATCAAAGATATGGTTATTAACGAAGAGTTAATTAACCGGAGTTGTACAAAGGGAACGATTGAGAAGGAATTTACTTGGTCAAGGAGTGATCGAAGGAATCTATGTACTCATAACCAATAATGCACTTAAAGCATTCAATCAGTTCCTTAGTTACTGAAATACTAAGTGAAGGAATGTCTCTTAAAATGATTAGAAATACCATGGAGGCTCTAAGTAGGACAGGACTTAAGTAATAGCAAGTGTCAGTAATGTTTTATTACCCTTAACAAGGTCTTACTAGAATTATGATCCTAGCACTCTAGGGCATAGAATAGAAACTTGTAATACTCATGATCGTTACTTCTCCCTACGTCCACGTCCTCTTCCAGACATTCTTTAAATTACCAAATATCAAGAGCTATCAGTCGTATGAAAATAGACCTTTTGTCTTGAAATGAAAAGGAAAAGAAATTCAAGGATGTAAAGAAACAGACAAGCTAGACAATCAGTCCGAATCCGTGGGATTAACACAAATGTCATGGTTTGAATTTCGTCCAAATTCAAGGTAAGGTGAGCATTCCTACAAGTAGAACTGATAGATAGTTAATGGCTATGTTCTATGAAGACCAAGACTTTCTTGCTCAAGGTGTAGGAATGATGACTTATACTGACTACAATGTTACCACCCGACCAGACTCACCGGACTTAGCATGCACGACAAATTACAATTACGTGTGCACCCGTAATGGTAACTTGCTTTGCATGATCACCCTGGTTGCTCCTATCAGGTTAACATATCTTGTCAAGTATAGTGGTCATCAATGGTTGAAGTACCAAATATGTATGTATTGTATCGGGGTCGATCAATCAAGGTATACGAAAGGATCAGTAAAGTTTGGGAATCATTGACACGCCAAGGTAATTTGACCCATTTGCCTTAGAGACCTGTGTATTGACCATAGTTTATCACTCATCCCAGAAATCCCCAGGTAAGCATACCAGGTCTCGCAATGAGATATATGCGATATGCTAGCCTTAGCCCGAGGGCCTTTTGCCAGGAAATCCAGAATACAGGTGTCTATGTGTCACACAAGTTCATTTGGTTTATGGAATTCAAAACCTCGATAAGATTTTCATAGGTTAGACATAAAGTCTAAGGATTTGAACCTACGATGATAAGTTAAGTTTAGGAAGACTAGGAACAAGTAACTAACTAACTGTGTGCGGTTATAGTCTAGTGTGTATGCAACCTAGTTCTCTATAACCAATGGCTCTGATACCAATCTGTCACACCCTCAAAATCCACGTGCGGAATTCTACCGCGAGGCGTGTGAACAAACCAGGATCACAGTCATTAGTTACTTGGAACGACTCTATATGCAACGTTAACATAACAAACCAAAGTTCAAACTTTGTAATACATGCGGAAGCGTTTAAACAAATAAAACAAACCCAAAATATAAAGATAAACAAATGTATCATTGTTTAAGCGTTAGGATGCATGCTTGACCCGTGTAGTGCTCCTAACAGCAGTCCAGATTAATGACCTGAGAATAGCATACTAAAAGTCAACACACGGTTGGTGAGTTCAAGAGTTTAAGTTTAATCATAACAGTTTAACAAAAGTGTAATCAACCCAATGGTAGGTAAGTTCAAGAGTTTAAGTTTAATCATAACAGTGTAATCAACCCAATGGTTGATTAGTTCGAGAGCTTGCGTTTAAACAACCCAGTTTAACAATAGCGTGTATCAACCCAACGGTTGATCAGTTTAAGAGTTTGCAGTTAAACATCCCAGTTTAACAATAGCGTGTATCAATCCAATGGTTGATCAGTTCAAGAGTTCACAGTTAAACATCCCAGTTTAACAACAGTGTATATTTAAGCATGTGCATTGTAATGGCTAGCTAGTCCATTCACAAATGATATTAAATAGTGATTTCGACATTGAAGCTGACTGTGTTATGTTTGCCTCCAGCCACGACGTCTCCATATCGTGACTAATGTTCATAGGACAAATTGCACCCGGTTGACCTCAAGTCACACAGGTGGGGCTCGTCACACCCAGTAGTACTACCCAACTTTCCCCGCTATCCAATATTAACAATTCGAAAGTGTGAGGACTTTTATAATGATCAACAGCACTATCTTTAATATCATACACATCTTAAATATATAATGAAAACGTTTGTAACATTACCAGTATGCTATCTCCCCCCAAAAGAGTTTTAATAAAATGAACTTACCCAAAAGAGATTTAGTAAAATAGTGGGGCCTGAACTCACCTCAATATTCTCGTGTGATGTTGATAAGCTAGTGAATTGCTCCTAAGGAATTATAATTCACATAAGTAAATAATTACAAATTTATAACCTAAGTAAGTTAGATCTTTGAACTTGGTGTTCAATTGATCTAGGATTTGGTTCTCGGGAATTGGTTATAAACATATAATTAAATCATTTTGTTATTTTGTTTTAATAACTAAAGATTTATATTTCATAAAATTTGATTATCTTAATAATGATTTTAACATATCATTATATTCTAATTAAATTATAAACATTATTTAATTATGTAAGTTTATATTTAAATTTGTAAGATTTTATAAATATTTATAAAATCAAATTTTGCATTTATATTATCAGAATTATTCCATAGATAATATAATATCCATTAATAATTTAATCATTTAAATTATTATAAATAAATCCATTTTTATAAAGATAACAATTTTAAATAATTATTTACATAAATAAATAAATAAGATTTAAAGAAATAAATTTCCAGAAATTAACTATATAATTTCTAAAATTACCAAAGTTTGTAAAAACTATTTTTATAAATTTTCAGAATTTTTTATATTTTTATAAGGCTTAGAAAGGCTTTAAAAAAATATGTGTTGGGGGCAGGGTTCGAACCCCTGACCTCCTGTTCACCAGCACAATACCCAAACCAGTAAACCAAAGGCTCTAAGCCGCGGTAAATCTCCACCTTTATTACTTTTAAACTCAACTCCAAAAATCCCATTTCACCTAAGAACCCTAGTTCGCAGATCGACCAAATTGAACCCCCAATCGAATCTGTAAACGATTAGATTCATGGGGTTTTTGATCCCCATGTAAAAACGAATTCAATGGTATATTCAATTACCTGAATTGATTCGAGGTGATGCTCAGATTACACGAAGAACAAGCCGCGACAGGATGATGATCAATCTGTGTGTGTGTGTGTTTTCAGATGGGTTTGAGTGTATAGACAGATTAGGAATGATTATATAGCCGACCTTGTTTGATTAATTTGAATATTAAAGTGTTTAGTGCTCGATTATGGAGTTGGTCGGCCGAAGTGGGTTAGGTTCAGTGGAAATCGCACCTAATCGACACTAATATTCAAATTGATGTGGTCCACTGGTTCGAGATATTCACGCGATTCGATTGGGACCGGTTTCGTGGTTTATAATGGAGTATTTCGTGCCCTTTGGAGTCGCCGGAGAGCCGCCGGCGGTCGGCCGGAGCTTCGCCGGAAATGCGGGGGTTGGGCGGGTGGTTTGGGATTTTTAATAATTTACACAATGGCCCCCTGTAGTTTAGAATGTTTATTATTTCATGATTTAAGTTTCTAAATAAGTTTTAGAAATTACAAAACTAACCCTGGACTTTATTAAATCAATTTAATAATTTTATAAATATTTATTAATAACAAATTTTCATTATTATTAATATTATCATTATAACATTATTATTTTTAATAATAATAATATTATTATTATTATTGTTATTATTTTTATTATTATTATAAAAATAAACTATAAATTCACATAAAAATTTTTATTAAATCATGAAAATTTTCGGGTTGTCACAAAGCACCTCCTCCTGCATCGATTCAACCAACTACTATCTTTCAAGGCATCTTCCACCTTCTTGGGTTCCATCTGAAATAAGAAGCATGAGTACAAGCAGACATTCCCATGATGAGTTTGCCCTCTTGTTCTCACACCTTCAGAGACATTCCCTATGATGTTTTCAGTTGGACGAGTGTTGTGAATCCTAAGACGAGGAATCACTTCCAGTTGCAAAGATAGGTCCAGGTTGGACATATTCTGATCAGGAACTGGATCACTCTGTCCAGCTGCTGTTTCAAAGTCATTTAATGAGGACTGATTGAATGACTGAGAAACATCATCAATGGTTAGCGGTGAAGTAGTATTAACAGTTGCCTGTTCCTTCAGAATACTACTTCTTTCAACCTGGTATTGTAATGGATCACCTGATGAGTTTTGAGGTTCATCAAGTGATTCACTTGTTGAAGCTTCACTATTCCTTGAGACAATTACACTATCTAATCTGTGAATGGTTGAAGCTTGTTGTCTTTCAGCTCTTGGAGAATTTGGAAGAGGTCTGGGTAGCTCAAATAGTTGATTAGCATCAGCATCAGCATCACCTTGAGCACCTGTTCCATCTGAGACATTCTCATAAGATGGTTTAGAAAAGTTTGGAAACAATTCTAAGTCGAAGATATAATCAGGTCCATTCCCCCTAACATAAGGAGTGTGCTCATTTACAACTATATTGGATGACTCCTCAAATTGTTAATTCTTAATGTTGTATACTCTATAAGCTTTGGAGCTAGAAGAGTATCCAACAAAGATAGCATCATCTGACTTCTCAGCAAACTTTGCTAAGTTGTCTTTTGTGTTAAGTATGGTACACCTACAGCCAAAGGACCTTAGAAAGACAATGAACGGTGGCCTCTTGTTCCATAACTCATAAGGGGTTTTTCCATGGAGCTTAACTACAAGAACCCTATTCTGCACATAGCATGCAGTGCTAACTGCCTCTGCCCAGAATGGTAAAGGAAGTTTTGAATCAACTAACATGGTTCGAGCAGCCTCAACAAGTGTCCTGTTCCTCCTCTCAGCAACACCGTTTTGTTAAGGAGTTCTGGGAGCACTATACTGTCTGGCAATCCCTTTTGAGTCACAGAATGAGTCAAGAACAAAGTTCTTAAACTCAGTCCCTTGATCACTTCTAATGATCTTAACCTTGTGATCAATTTGATTTTCTATTTTAAGAATAAAAGATTTTAACGTTTCAGCAGTTTCATCTTTACTTCTTAAAAAGAATACCCATGTAAATCTTGTAAAATCATCAACAATCACAAGGCAGAATGATTTCCTTCCAATGCTCATTATACTTGTGGGACCAAATAGATCCATGTGCAATAAGTGTAATGGAGTAGTGATGGAGTTGACATATTTGGATTTATGAGATGACCTGTGTTGTTTCCCTTTCAGGCATGTAACACAGTTATCTTTGTAAAAAAATTTCTTTTTAGGCAAACCATGTACCAAGTTGTTTTTAGCCAATTTATTTATTGTTTTGAAATTCACATGACACATGCATTTATGCCATAGTGTTGACTCATCACTATCAGCTTTGGAAAGAAAGCATGATACTTCACTCATAGGAGAAGCATTGTTCATATCTAGCTTGTACATATCCCCTTTCCTGGGAGATCTGAGAAGCACCGACTCCGGAGGAATTGTCATCCCTGGTTTGAGGATAATGCACTCATTTTTGTGAAAAGCATTTGATGCTTTTGATCACAGAACTAAGAAACACTTAACAGATTATGTTCAAGCTATTTGACAAAGTGAACTTTTTCAATGTTTATTCTACTATTGGATATACTTCCTCTGCCTGAAATATATCCTCCGGCCTTACCTCCAAATTGGACAGGCCCTCCATCATAGTTCTGGAATTGTTGAAGGAGAGATCTGTTACCTGTCATGTGCCTGGAGCATCCACTATCTACAATCCAGACATTGTTGTTCTTGTCAAATGGATGTCCCTGCATATAAGATGAGATGGTTAGTTTTGTTTGGAAGCCCAAGCCTTGCTGGTCTTGGACTCTTCCAAAGATAATGACATAATTGAACCAAAGGATATGCAATAGGGTTCAATAGAGGTCGTTGAAGAAGAGGTTTGGGCTGCAGCATCTTCCTTGATCTTCCAATCCATCCCTTGGTTGATCTTTGAGGATGAGCTTGTTGAAGCTTTTGCAGCATGATCTTCTTTCGAAGCTTCTTTCTTTTCGGAAGAAGCCTTCACCATCTTTTCTTCCGAAGGAGTCTACTTCTGGGATGATTTTAAGGGAGCTCTCTTGTTCTTCCGAACCTTAGATGTTTGGCTTCCGAAGCCATTTTCCTTTCGGAAGAAATACTTTCTTCCGAAAGCAACTTGGCTTCCGAGACCAACTTTCCCTTTTTCATCACTTGGACTGTTTGAAATGGTCCAAATGTGAAACCTTCCCTGACTCCTTCTTTTCTAACATTATTTGCATAATGTGTGCTTGTTGGATTGTAGTAACAATCTTTAGCCATGTGGTTGTGCAGACCACACATTATGCATGCAATGTTAGTCTTTTGGGAATTTAAGGATTGCTGTTTCTTGGATTTCTTTTCTTCATCAGCAACTTTCCCTTTCAACTTCTAATCCTTTGGTAGGACAGGATTACTGGTACTACACTCCTTTCCTGAATCAGAAGTACCTACCACTTGGAATCCAGCAGAGATGAAGACACCTTTTTGCTTTGAGTCAATCTTCAGCTTGGACTCGGCAACTTTCTTGGCAGTCTTTCTAGCAGCTTTAGCTCTGCTTCTTCTTGCCTTGGTGGTTAGGATTTGATCTTCACAGGTGGAGATGAGTGTATCTTCCTGTTTCTCCCCTGTGGTGGCTACTATTTCTGCCTCATCCTTTAATTCCAATGGAGAAGGGTCAACAGTTGGAACCTCTTGCTCCTCAGTACCACATCTAGGTAGTCTAATAGACTCATAAGAGTGTGGTGGAGCTATTTCATTGGTTCCCAACCCTTCTTTGTTTTGATAAAACATTTTGGAATAAGAGGATGATGCAAGAATAGCTTGGAAGTTTTGCTCAGCAATAGCTTGCTTCCTGGCCTGAGCCTCAGCAGTGACAAGCTGGGCTTATGCTTCAGACAGCTTGGATATCAGATCTTTGATTTGAGTCTTGTAATTGGTTTGTTCATGTTTTAAAAGAGACACAGTTTTCTCTAACTCCTCAACTTTCTTTTGATAGTCAGATTTAGCTCTTTTAAAGTCAGATTTTAAGATATTTAATGACTCAACATCAGATCTGATTTCCATATTGTAATCCTTATAAAGTTTAACCTTAGAAATATAGGCTGGAGTGTAAAGATGTTCATATATCTGAGCATCATCTGTTCCGACCATGAGTGTTTGAGCGGGAGTCACATCCTGTACCATGAAGCTCCAGTCAACTTCTTGAGCTATTGCAGTTGTTTCAGTTGTCTTCTCTTCATGCTTTGAAGTGGAGGGATGTGTGGAGGCCTGTGGGGTTCCCGGGTTGTTCTTGGGAGCCTTGCATTCCCTAGCAAAGTGACCTAGTTGGTTGCAGTTATAGCACTTTGCTTTGCTCTTGTCAAACCCAAACTTGCGGGTGACAGGGTTTTGAGGGAATTGCCTTCCAGTTCTCTTGAAGAACTTCTTCGCTCTGTAGCTTAAAAGAGCCATCTGTTGAACAATGTCCACATACTCTACATCATCTTGACTGAAGTACTCAAGATCATCAAAGCAATACTGAAAATCACCAGAGTGTCCACTTCCAGAGACAAAGGCACAACTATCCTGAAAGGAGTTGTGTTGAGCCTTTTGAGACCTTGGAGTCTCAGGTAGAGTAATGTAGGGTCCAATATGTGAGTTGTCAGGGTAGCACAGCAACTGATGTTGTGGTTCTGTGATTTCCCTTTCAACCACATGAAGGGCTGAACTCAGTTGGTTATTGGAGTTACCAGAGGATTTCTGCATGTTCATCTCCATCTGGAATGCACTTAGGATACCATACAACTCTGTGAGAGAAAGAGTTTTAAGGTCCGAAGTTCTCTTGATTACAACACAGTAGTGTGTCCATAGTTTAGGAAGGGAAGACATGAACTTCCTAACTATGTCTCTATTCTCAAGAGGTACTCCAATATCCACTAGAGTATCCACTATCTCAACATACTTGAAGTATTGCTGAGTCAAGGTCTCTCCAGCCTTGAAAGTGAAGTTCTTAAACTGCTGCTTTAAGAGATCCTTCTTGTTCTCATTAGTTTCCTTGGATCCTTCATACATGAGCTTCAGTGCATCCCATAGATCTTTAGCTGTCTTGCACTTCTTGAAGCCTCTGTAGATGGAGTTTGGAAGAGCAGTTTGAAGAGAAGTCATAGCCCTTTGATCAAGCTCTATTCTTTTTCTATCTTCTTCTGAGTAATCATCAACATCTTTTGGAGTAATATGATTACCAGTAGCAGAAGTAGTGCTTGGTATGAAAGGACCATTAACAATGGAGTCCCACATCCTTGAGTCTTGACACCTGATGAAGCCTTCCATTCTTGTGCACCATGTGTCAAAGTCTTCAAGGGTGATCAGTGGGGACTTGGTCATGGTACCGGTTTCCATATTAGCTTTAGTGAGAGCGGGCATTTGAGTGAGTGGTTTGTAGGGAGGAGTGAAAAACAAGTTGATTTAGATGGTAAGATCTCACAATCAAGAGCCTAGTAGCTCTGATACCAATTGCAAGATCGGTTTCGGTCACTCAACAAGTGGTTTTTCTCTCAAACACACCTTGAACAACACTCAGAAAGAGTCTAACAAGAGTTGATCATAATATAACAAGTAACAAATGATAATGAACACAGGAAGTAAATTTTCAAGGTACTTTTATATATTGCTTCTCAACTCAAAGGATTACAAGACTCTTACAAGCTCAAGCTCACTTGATCTCTCTCTACCTAATGAGTTATAATGAGAATACATATATAATACTACCTACAGCCGGATATACTTTGATACCAGCTGGAAACCTCCAACCAAACGTCTATACTACAAGACTATAGGTTAAGGTATCTCAGACATTTTTCCTGAGATTTGGTAGTCAGGACATGTCCCTGACTTACCTTTGTCACCAACTAAAGTTGGTAATATGCACTATCATAAAAAGGTAAACAGTAGAATAAAGTATGGTCAACAACATGGCTCTTTAGGAAGAAGCCATGCTGTATCAGAGGTCTGCAGCGGATTGTCAGAGACCATACTTATGTCTACTGGTCATAGCAATGTCTTCCGAAGGTTAAATTGCTTCGGAAGAATAACTTCTTCCGAAGCCACTTATACTTCGGAAGACTGCTTCTTCCGAGGCTTGGAGTCTTCTTTGTCTTCGAAAGTAGAGTTTGTCTTCAGAAGTTGTCTTCAGCTGTTGTCTTCAGACTTTGTCTTCAGCTCTTGTCTTCAGACTTTGTCTTCAGCTCTTGTCTTCAGACTTTGTCTTCGGAAGATGTCTTCAGCTGATGTCTTCAGCAAATGTCTTCACCTGTTATCTTCAGCTGTTACCTTCAGCTGATGTCTTCAGACTTTGTCTTCAGCTCTTGTCTTCAGACTTTGTCTTCAGACTTTGTCTTCGGAAGATGTCTTCAGCTGATGTCTTCAGCTGATGTCTTCAGCTGATGTCTTCAGCTGTTATCTTCAGCTGTTACCTTCAGCTGATGTCTTCAGACTTTGTCTTCGGAAGAACTCTTCAGACTTCGGAAGTTCTCATACTTAGCTTCAGAATCCTTTGAATGTAGCACTAAAATTGACTATGTGAAGTAGTTTTGGTTACACCAGCCTTATAGTGACCCAACATATAGATATACCAAAAGCTAATCTTTAAGAGTCTGGAAAAACTTTAAAAATCACAATAATGAAATTCAGAAAAATTATGACAAAAAGTATATTTTTGAATTTATGAAAATTAATCTTGGAAATATCAAGGAAAATAAGTAAAAATACTAAATAAATCACGATTGTGGGAATAAACAGTGGAAAATCTTTAGAAAATATTAACTCATTATTCTGTAAATTTTAGTAAAATATAGTTAGTGAAATAATTTATACAAATTATTTAAAAATAAAGAAAATAGTCAAAAATACAAATAATTCGGGAAAAATCTGGAAAAATCACAGAATGGCTCTTTTAGGGTGTAAAAGCTCCAGGAATTATTTGGTATTTTATTTCCTTACTATGTTTGAAAAATAAATTTTTAAGTGATCAGTAGTAGAAAAATCTAAATAAATACTTAAACAATACCATAAATCGTGAAAAATTCAATGAAGTTTTGATAAATCAGATTCTATGGATGGTATAAGTTTCATAATGTTTGGAGTTATATAACTATTTTTAATGAATTTTGAGAATATTATAGAAACTACAGAAAATAATCTGATGGGAATTAGATGTTATAAAATTTATGAGATATTACAAACTATCGAAATAATAATCTGTAAATTTTTGGTAATTTTTGAGTAACAGTATCTATTTTGGTGATTTTTAGAGATTTTGAAATAATTATAACAATTTATAGTGAAATAAAAGTTGAGAATTTTATGGTGATGTTAGCTGATTATTTCACAGCTAAACTTCAAACGGTTGTTATATCCGAGGTTCTAAAAATTTTAAAGAAATTTTATCTAACTTATTAATTATTTTATAGGTTATCATTTGGAGACAGGTGAGACTCATAGCCCCATTTTGATCATTTGGTATTTATAAAGTTTTTGGGGGAAAAAGCATACTGGTTATGTTCATGCATTATTTTGAAAATATTTTGAGACTTACTGTCATTTGTGATACAACCATTAGTTCGAATGAGGAACCGTCTGATAATATTAGTAGCGCTACTTAGGAGAATATTTGCACCAACAGGATGAGTGTTGTGATGCTATTTTCCTGCACCTAACCGAATGAGGGTTGAGATGTAATATTATCTGATTTTGTGAATTATTTCGTGACAGTATGATTATGTGTGTGAACAGGTTTGGTTGCAATTGGTGCATCAATAAAATGTTTTGTCTGGAAATAAACCTATGATCTCACGAACTTTATATTGACTGTTTAAGTATGCTTTTTCAGGTAAAAATGACTAACAATATTGATTTTTCCTTTGACGTCTACAACGGATGGGGAGAAGTAGTCGGGCGAGTTTGTGTTACCTTAACAGTTAACATCTATGATGGAAGTGTGGTAGTGGATGCGCACTTTCATCGTACCTGAAGATGTTAGTTAAATAATATGTTGTAATAAGGGTTATATCAAATTTTGACTTATATGTAATGATATAATCCAAATTATGATATCTATATATATATATGAAGTGTGTACTTTATGTTTTATTGTTATTGTGATTTAATTGCTGTAATCAATTGTGTTCTGAGCAACAAGTCACATCCAAAAATATCGCTTCACGCTTCCGCCGGGATGTGACACCACCTCTTTCCATTTCAAAAGTAACACTCTTAAAGCCTTGTTTATAGTTCGATAGTTCTAGTCATATCAAGTGATACATCCTCTAGTTTCTCAATAACAACTTTTGTTCATTGTAAAGAATTACATGTACTTTTTATTCTATTGTTACCATACACAATGTACAAGTCAGTGACTTTGTTGTCTTTAACATATTTCCCTAAAGATACCAAACCCATATTTAAATTATTATTAGGTACTTTAAAGTGATAGTAGAGTTTTTTTTAGATGATTCAAACCTAGTTCCTCCACCATAGAGCTAATTCCATGCATCGAAAGTTTAGGAATATCCAAGTAATCAACAAATCTAACACTACTATATGCATATCTTCTTCCTAGAAAATTCATAAACACACCATCGTAATTAATCTTGGGAGAAAAAAGGTTAGGGTGTCTATCTGTACATTAAACAAAACATATTCAAGAATAAGGAGGGTTAGGATTATACACAAACAAACTTTTTCAATCAAAATCAAATAAGTATGAATATAAATAGACTTTTTCAATAAATTGTTAAACAAGCTTACCATAAACCTCTTCTGGTACAAAGTCATTGGTTGATCCCCTTAAAATCCAACGCATAAGTACAGTCCCCATCAAAGTTCCTGATTCCATACAAAGTTATGATGATGACTCAATGTTGCTGATTCCCTTGCGAACTGAAACAAGTAGCAATGATGCTGATGGTGAACGATGATGTTGATGACGATAGATTATGTTAATTTACGTGGAATTCAGGGGCAGATTATGTTTGGGAAGTAAATAATATTTAATTAGGGTTTTAATTTAAAAAGACACAGATACCCTCACATAGATGGCATATGATATATTTTTAGTTAAAAAATAATGATAATATAACGGTGGGGACTATTTGTAAAACCATGTCACAAAAATATGGCAAGATTTGCAATTTTCTAATTCTAGGGACCAAACATGTAATCCGATCAAAACACGAGGATTAATTTTGCAATTTTCTCTAAACTAAATTAAGTATTATGTAGTAAGATTCCAAATAAAAATGTTAAAAAACAAACAAACCCAGTATATCCCACTCAAGAACAGGGTCTGGGAGGGGTAGGTGGTGGCAAGTCTTTCCTCTATCCAGATAGGTAGAGAGACCGCTTCCAAAGAGATCCCTGGCTCGATACAAAAGCTATAACGCTCGCGATTTAACATATAATCAAATAATCAAATAATCAATCATATAATCAAACGTACGATTTATGATATATGGTATATGGTACAGCACACCTCATACAGCAAGCATTCAAAGCATTAAGATATCACCAAAAGGAAGTATAAAATGAACAAGCATGCATCAGGAAAGCCGCAAGTTTCCCCTAAGGAGGTCTACGCGTACTACAATACACATCAAGCCCCGTAACAAGTAAACAAAGTCCTTTCCTAGCTACAGAAACCGCTAAAAGTCCTTAATTTTAATTCTACGTCTCCAGTCACTCCTATCCTCGATCATGTGCTCAGAGAGGTGCAAGTGTTCCATATCTCGCCTAATTCTCTCTTCCCAAGTCAACCTAGGTCGTCCTCTACTCTTCCTACCCTCTATGCTGATGTTCTCCACTGCTCTGACCGGTGCTGCCATTGGTCTCCTCTCGACATGTCCATACCATCTTAATCTTCCCTCTCGTATTTTATCTGCAATAGAAGCCACTTCTAACTTCTGTCAAAACACTTCGTTTCTTATCCTATCCAGTCTTGTATGCCCACACATCCACCTTAGCATTCGCGTTTCCGCAACCTCTATTTGTTTCTCGTGCGATTTCTTTATGGCCCAGCAGTCTGTTCCATATAGCATAGCTGGGCGTACCGCCACTCTGTATAGTTTTCCCTTAAGTTTTGCTGGAAACCTCTTATCACATAGGATCCCTGATGCTACTCTCCACTTGCACCATCCTGCTTGGACACGGTGAGCTACATCGCTGTGTATCTCTCCGTCCTCCTGCAGGTACGAGCCCAGGTATTTGAACCTAGATGTCTGTGGGACCGGCATGCCCTGGATACTGATTTGGGTGTCCTCTTCGTCGTCGCCACCAAAGTTACAATGCATGTATTCCGTCTTAGAGCGACTTATCGTTAATCCTCTGCTCTCTAGCGCTGCTCTCCACTGCTCTAGCTTGTCGTTAAGCATCATTTTAGATTCTGATATTAAGACAATATCATCCGCGAAGAGCATACACCACGGGACTGACTGTTGTATTGACTTAGTCATCTCATCCAACACTAGTGCGAAGAGAAATGGGCTCAATGCCAATCCTTGATGGAGTCCCACTTTCACTGAGAATGAGTTTGTGTCTCCTACGGTGCTCGCACACATGTTTTTGCCTGTCATACATATCCTTAATTAATTTGATATACCTCTCTGGTACCCCTCTATGTCGTAGACTTTCCCAAATTAGTTGTCTCGGTACACTGTCATAGGCCTTTTCTAGGTCGATGAATACCATATGGAGGTCCCTTTTCTTTTCTCTATATTTCTCCATTATCCGTCTTATGACGTGTATGGCTTCTGTTGTAGAGCGTCCTGGCATAAATCCAAATTGGTTTATTGCTATCTGGGTTTCCCGTCTAATTCTCGTGTCAATAACTCTTTCCCATAGTTTCATCGTGTGACTCAGTAGCTTTATTCCCCTGTAGTTTTCGCATCCTTGGATATCTCTTTTTTTCTTATATATGGGGACTATGACACTGGTTCTCCACTGGTCTGGCATCTTCCCTGTCTTAAAGATAGTGTTAAATAGATCTGTTAGCCATTGGAGACCCTCATCACCCAGGCATTTCCACACCTCAATCGGTATGTTGTCTGGCCCCACCGCTTTAGCCCTTCCCATTTTCTTCATAGCTCTTTTAACTTCGTCAACCGTGATGCTTCTACAATAGCATTGGTTTTGTTGCGTTGTTTGGGTTGTTCTATCTATCTCAGTTTGTTGATTTGGATTCCTTATGTTAAATAGGTTATCGAAGTAAGTTTTCCATCGCACCTTGATATCTTTCTCGTTCACCAAAACCTTTCCATCCGCAGCCTTTATGAACTTGACCATTGTTAGGTCCTGTCTTCTTCTTTCTCTTGCCTTGGCTATCTTGAACATGTCATGCTCTCCTTCTTTCGTCTCTAATCGCTTATACATCCTTTCATATGCCGTGTTCTTTGCCTCTGACACCGATTTTTTCGCTTGTCTCTTAGCCTCCTTGTACTTTTGTTTTAGCTCTGCGTGTTCTGCCTCACTGTTACATCGTATGAGCTCTCTAAAACTTTGTTGTTTGATACGTATCTTCTCCTGTACAATTTCGTTCCACCACCATGATTCCTGATGACCAACTGTCCTTTTTGTTGTAACTCCAAGCGTTTCTTTAGCTGCTTGTATGAGCCTTGTTGCCATAACCTCCCACTTTTGGTTTGCATCTTCCTGTGGCCCAGTTTGGTTCATTGGTATGACTTTATCTCTAAAAATGGTAATCTTTTCGTCTTTGAGCTGACCCCATCTGATCTTGGGTGTGATTCTCCTGTTCCGTTGGGCAATTGGCCTCTTGACGCGTATATCCGCCAATAACATATGGTGTTGCGTCACAACCGTCTCTCCCGGGATTGCTTTACAGTCTTTCCACGAGCTATGCTCTTCTCTCCTCGTCAATAAATAATCTATCTGCGTGTGTCTCCCGCCGCTTCTAAACGTGATTAGATGCGAGTCTCTTTTCTTAAAGAATGAATTTATGATGCCTAAGTCATGCGCTACTGCAAATTCGAGAAGCTCCCTACCGCCGTCATTCCTAAGACCATACCCGTATCCTCCATGCACCAGTTGGAAATGCTCATTATCCCTTCCGATATGTCCATTAAAATCTCCTCCTATGTATAACTTTTCTTCTCTAGGTATGTCAGCTATAACGTGGTCTAAACTCTCCCAGAATGTTTTTCTTTCCGTTCCCCTAGTCCAACATGTGGTGCATACATACTAACTACCGTCACTACCTCATCTCCTATTACTATTCTTAACAACATAATTCTATCATTGTATCTTCTCACCTCCACTACATTATCTTGGAGTTCCTTAGCAACTAGAAAACCTACTCCGTTTTAGCTCCATCAGACCCTGAATACCATAGTTTATAACTATCGCACTCTTTTGCTCTCCCACCTCGCCATCTAGTCTCCTGCAGGCATGCTATGTGGACCCTACGTTTCTTCAGCACATCAATTAACTCTAATAACTTACTGGTTAAGGTTCCTACATTCCACGATGCTACTCTTAATCTACAGACCTTAATCCCTGTCTTCGCACCTCTCCTCACCGAACATGATCTCGGGGCAGCATAATGGCTCCTACTATCTATTATACCAGACAGAGTCTACTAAAACCACCAAGAAATATAAAACACGGACAACACAGAAAAACAACAAATCACAAGCAAGCAGAATTCACACAGAAAATAGGGGATGACTCTCCCTGTTAAATAAACAAGACTACCCCAGACTAAAAATAAACAAGAAGAGCCAATAAGCAGAATTCACACAAGTTAAATAAGCAGAATTCACACAGAAAAGCAGAATTCACACAAAATTCACACAGAAAAGCAGAATTCACACAAAAAAAACTAAAAATAGGGGATGACTCTCCCTGTTAAATAAGCAGAATTCACACAGAAAAGCAGATGCTGGTACCCCTAACCCAGCCAAGCAGTCTAAACAAGCGGGTAAAAATAAACAAGACTAAAATCAAATATGGGAAGCAGAGATGGATCTACGGTTAAGCGATCGTGTCAATAAATGAAATAAGGGAGAAAGAATATCCTCACAGCGGGGTTTTCCCAAGTTAGGGTTCTCCTTCCAGAACTCAAGTAACTCACAACCTTGTAGGGTTACAAATCACACGAGATCGATACAGTAGATCTGAAGCAGATCGGATCGGGAGCAACTCGATAGGGGACAGTGCGGATCTAGACCACAGCAGATCGGCGGTGGTAGGCGGTGGTCCTCACAGCAGATCGGGGGCAGATCACAGCAGATCGGCGGTGGTGGGCGGTGGTCCTCACAGCAGATCGGCGGTGGTGGGCGGTGGTCCTCACAGCAGATCGGGAGCAGCTCGATACAGTAGACCGATGGTGGTAGAGTTTAACTTACCTGGTCAACTTACCTGGTCGGCGGTGGGCGGTGGTCGCCGCTGGGGGCAGAGCGAGAGAAGGTCGCCGGTAGGGGGCAGTCGCCGGTGTGCGAAGGTCGCCGGTAGGGGCGGTCACCGGTGCGTTGACACCGGTAGGGGGCGGTCACCGGTAGGGGGCGGTCGCCCGGTGTGCGAAGGTCGCCGTTGGGTGAGAGAGAGAGCAGAGCGAGAGAGAGAGCAGAGCGAGAGAGAGCAGTAGGTTTACGCACGCGCACCAAATAAAAATGTTAAAGTTGAATTAAATTATCAAATAGACCATCAACCTTTGTAGGTGTGAATCACTAGTGCGGCCTCAATAATAAATTGGTTATGTTAGGTCATTAGGGCATCCCGACAAGGGTTAAATGTAGGGGGTTCAGGTAGGTGGTTTCAGGTGGTAGAATCCGAGGAATTTATCATTACGCAATGGTCACTAGACCATTAAAAATTAGTAAATTAATTTATTATATATTTATAGATACTTGTATCATTTTGTAGAAAAACTTTTACACTAAACTTAACCCATTTTATCTACTAAAAATAATGGAGTTAATATCGGTTTTCGTCCCTGAGGTTTGCATAACTTTGTCCACTTGAGTACCAAATTTATTTTGCCTCTATTATTGGCCTGAGTTTTGCAAATCGTTTCTATTTTCGTCCTTTTGATTAACGGTGTTAACATTTTCTGTTAGATTTTTAAAAAAGACCAAAATACCACTAAGGGCTATAAAAATATCATCATCTCACTTTTCAATTCCTTCTTAACAAAACCACACCCCATCGCCACCACAAACCACATACCACCACCACCACACACCGCCGCGACAACACACCACCGGCACCACACACCAGCGCACCTCACACCATCGCATCTCACACCACCGCCACCGCACACCACTGATTTCCCAAATGTAGTACCATCTGGTTTTAGTAACAATGGGAATGTGAGATCATATGCACTATAGGACTGATAAAGCTTTCAAATCAATTCGGTCCCTGCTAATTGATCTGACCCGCCAATCTGATCCGTAACATTTCTAGTTTTATAAAAGTGAACGAAATCATACCCTTGTAGCAGCTGATAAGTGAATTCAGTATAGCTTAACCCCTGATCAAATGACTCTAACCTTCTTTTAACACTTTCTTTCGCCATCATTGTGTTAACCCTAGCAAATCTCCCAATAACCATCAAGAAAAGAAAGCAACTTGACATCCTTCCACCACTCATAATTGTTCAACACAACAACCACATCATCAAATTCATAACTTTGATTGAGAAGTATCTTGACAATTGTATCTAAGAATCCTTAAATGTTTCATTAAAGGGTTTGGGGGTCGAGTTTAGGGCGTTCGAGGGACTTACCGGAGGGGTCGCCGACGTGACCGGCGGGGGCCGCCGATGAGGGTGACGATGGAGTGGCTGCAGCGGAGGAACCACGAGAGGACGATGATGCCGATGAGGTTGTGGAGGTTGAGGCTCTCGACGGTGGGGTCAAAGCTGTAGTACACGCGAACAAATGAATCTGAGCAGATTGTTCGGGGGTTTTCATCGGTGAAGGAGTCCAGTTGCGAGTGAATGGGTGACGCCGTAGATGGTGGTGGTGAAGGGCTCCGGCGACGATGGTGGATAGGGTGAAGGGGATTGAAGCAGAAGGGAGAATGAGGTTTTGTAATTGGTGTGTGTTGGCGGTGGTGTGTGGTGCTGTGGAGAAAGAAGAAAGAGGGAGAGTGTGAGAGAAAGTGAAAAGTGATATGGTATATTCTTTTATAGCTCTTAGGGGTATTTTAGTCTTCGTAACACTCACTTAACATAAAATCTTAACACCATTAGTTAAAAGGATGAAGATAAAAATGATTTGCAAAACTCAGGCCAATAATGAAGACAAAATAAACGTTGGTACTCAAGTGGAGAAAATTTGTAAAATCCAGGGACGAAAATCAAGATTAACTCAAAATAATGGATTTAAAAAAGCTAAAGTACGTTCAAAAAAACCCTTCCAGAGGCGGTTCGAGTAAAAAATCCCCGAGTCAACAACCGATACAATCCCAATTTCAATATTCCCGATATTACCCGCAATATCAAGGACCGAACATACTTGTTCAAGTTGCACATGACCAGTTCATTATCCAAGACAAGAAAACACAACTTTAATCCTTTCACACCTTCTACGAAATCCAACCTTTTTCGTAACTCAACCCGCAACGAAGAACGTCAACAACCAATTTATGATGTGACGCCCTAAACCGGCAGGGCACCGGAGGCACGTCACGCAGTTGGATTAATATTTTAAACACAAATCAGAGCTTTCTATTTATAGCGGAAGACTTTAAACACTATTATATGTATATTAACCCAACTTTTTTAAAACACTTTACATAAGATTGTATTTAATTATACATTGCCCTGTATACATTATTAACAAGTCCTAAATCCTATGCCAGCAACTGCTCCGGGATAGCATCCTCGTTCAGCTCATACTTGCTTTCCTCTATTATCAGAGGATCCCTCCTTACCTAGCACACACAAAATACTCAAAACATCAGATAACTGGTGAGTTCTAATTTTCATTAAAACATTAACAACATTTTCACACACACCACAGCTATCTTTTTATTGGCAATATTATAAATTCAACTTTTATCATTATTCTGTCCTACTTGACCTGTCCCATCGAACGTCGGTTGCCCACATCTAGCAACTACCAGTTCCCCATACCTAGTAACGTCGGTTGCCCACATCCAGCAACTACCAGTTACTACACTCAGAAACATCAGTTGCCCACATCCAGCAACTACCAGTTTCTTATACTCGGTAACGTCGGTTGCCCACATCCAGCAACTACCGGTTACCCTACCCAGAGACGTCGGTTGCCCACATCCACCAACTACCAGTCTCCCATACCCAGTAACGTCGGTTGCCCACATCTAGCAACTACCGGTTACTATCTCTCATCCAGTAGGATGCCAAATAATCATCTAGGGTCGTCAACACAAGATGTTCACAAAGCTGAGTGATCGTCATCACTCCTATCAAACTGTACAGTTTCACAATCAGGCATCTTACCCTAACTGGCCTGTTGAGATTTACATCACATTACCATTTCAAAAACATTTCTTTTATTTATTGTCAATATTATCACATTCATTCACACTTCACACATTCTTTCTTTTAGTAGCAGTTTTAACATATTTTCATTAATCATCACACCCCATCTGACCCATTGGAATCATTACCATCACGTAATGATTAACAATGCCCAGATGACTATCTTTTACACTCTACCTAACCCATTGCAATCATTACTATCATGTAATGATTAACAATATTCAGGTAATCAGTTATTACCCCCACTTTCCCTCTAACAGCTTTACAAACTGTTAGAAACACATCACACTGCTATCACAAATCTGGTACTAAAACATTTAATTCATTTATCATTATGGTGTGCTAGCCCGAATGTTAAAACCAAACATTTAAAAAGGGCTTAGAACTCACCTTATCAATTTCCTCACCACAGTCTACACAATCCACGTACCCAAGACAACTAGTCCTTCCTCTAATCAAGGTATATCTAAAGCAATAAACCCTGATTCAATAAACTTATTCTCAAACAGGCCTCATGCGATTGAACACTTATGCGAATGAGCAATCATGCGACTGGACCTATGCGAATGAACCATGCGACTAAACCTTCAGTCGTACGACTAGCAGTTCATTCGCACGATTGAGTTCTCATTCGTATCCAGTGTTCACTCGTCTTCATTCGGCCTTCTAACTAGGCGACTGAGTTCCAACCGCACGACTGAAGCTCCATTCGCACTCAGTCGCACGACTAGACTCTCATTCGTACGACTGAGGCATGCGATTGAGCCCATTCGCCTGAAACGGATCAGCAGCTGTGTTCTTGACGTTTTTGATCCAAACTCACTCAAAATTTGAGTTTTAACCATCCAAACCATACCATATTCAAAACAGATCCTATACACATCGTTTACAATGGTTTCGGACCATTATTTCATCAAAATTTCACAAAAACTTGGATTTGAATTCTTGGGTTTTAAATTCAGAAATGGACCAGACCAATTTACTGATTTAAACAGGTTATTGGATCAAACTCAACCAGTTACACAGCTCATAACATCTCCGGATTAATCCGTGATGTTCAAAACTTACCAAAACGGGGTTTCACCAAGTCAATTGGCAAGAACAGGGGTTTGGGTGTAAGGAGAACAAGAAAATAGAGTGGATGCAGATAGGAATATGTTCCTAAACTCTTTGCACCGCCCTACTTATCCATACGCATAACTTAACCGCCTCATCTTCAGTCGCACGACTGAACCATTCGTACGACTAAACTGTGCGACTAAAGCTCATAAACCTACGATTCGTACGACTGAGTCTCAATCGCACATAACTAATGCGACTGAAGTTCATTCGCATATGACTTATGCGACTGAACACTTAAACACTCAATCAACTCAACTTAATTTAATTAATTATAACTATAATATAATTTACAAGTCCGGATTTAGAAACCGGATGTTACAACTCTCCCCCTCTTAAATAGGTTTCGTCCTCGAAACCAACTATTCGAACAACTGGGGATAATCTCTCTTCATCTCCTCTTCTGATTCCCAAGTGAAATCAGACCCCTTTCTATTCGACCACTGCACTTTAACTAAATCAATAGTTTTATTCCTCAGCCTTTTCACCTTTCTGTCTACTATAGCAGTAGGTTTTTCAACATAGTTCAACTTATCATCCACTTCTATATCATCGAAAGGTACATAAGCATTCTCATTGGCCAAACACTTGCGCAACTGTGACACGTGAAAGGTTGGATGAATTCCTTGCAACTGATCAGGTAATTCTAGTTTATAGGCCACTTCCCCAATCCGTTCTATAATGCTAAATGGTCCTATAAAACGAGGACTTAACTTTCCCCTCTTTCTGAATCTGATAATTCCCTTCCAAGGAGATACTTTCAATATAACTCTATCTCCTACTCCAAACTCTATATGCCTTCGCCTTTTATCTTCATAAGACTTCTGTCGATCCTGAGCTGCTTTAAACCGAGCTTTAATCTGATTCAATTTCTCATTCGTAGCTTGTACAATTTCCAAACTGCCCAACTCTTTCTGCCCAACTTCTCCCCAACATATGGGACTCCTACACTTCCTGCCATATAACATCTCATAAGGGGCTCTCCCAATCGTAGAATGATAGCTGTTATTGTAGGAGAATTCAACTAATGGCAGATGACTATCCCAGCTACCCCAAAATTGATAACACAAGCTCGTAACATGTCTTCAACTGTTTGGATAGTCCTTTCAGTCAGCCCATCAGTTTCTGGGTGAAAAGATGTACTATGTAACAGACGAGTACCCATATCTTCATGAAACTTCCTCCAAAATCTCGAAGTAAAACGTGTATCTCTATCTGACACAATAGACAATGGTACCCCGTGTCGCGCAATAATCTCTCGAATAAATAGTTCTGCTAACTTCTCAGAGTTATACGTCTCCTTAATTGGTAAGAAATGTCCACTACGTGTCAATCTATCTACTATGACCCAAATGGTATCATAACCTTTAGCTGTATGCGGAAGCTTAATTATGAAATCCATTGTCAATTATTCCCACTTCCATTTCGGGATCTCTAAAGGTTGAAGCTTACCATATGGCTTTGATGCTCAGCTTTAACTTGAAGACATGTCAAACACCTATTCACATATTGCATCACATTAAACTTCATACCGGGCCACCAATATTCTTGTTTCAAATCCTTATACATCTTAGTAGCACCAGGATGTATAGAATATATGGACTTATGAGCTTCATCTAACACCAATTCCCTCATCTTAATCGGAACCCACATACGACCACATTTCATTTTAACCCCAAAGCTATTTCTTCCAGATCCTTTGTTTGACCCTTCATTCGTTCTCGCTTCAAGTTCTCTTCTTTTAGTGCTTCTAATTGAGCTTCTCGTAACTGATGCATAAAATCTGGGGTTATCACTAACTTGTATGACTTAACTCGAATTGGAGGGTGTTCATTCTTTCTACTTAATGCGTCAGCAACCACATTTGCTTTACCAGGATGGTAAAGTATTTCACAATCATAATCTTTCACCAACTCTAACCATCTCCGCTGGCGCATGTTCAATTCCTTCTTATCAAAGAAATATTTCAAACTCTTATGATCTGTGTAAATCATACATTTCACCCCATATAAATAATGCCTCCATATCTTCAAGGCAAATACCACTGCTGCCAGTTCTAAGTCATGTGTTGGATAATTCTTTTCGTGTTCTTTCAATTGTCTGGAAGCATAAGCTATCACTCGTCCCCTCTGCATTAAAACACAGCCTAAACCTTGATACGAAGCATCTGAATAAATCACCAAATCTTCATTTCCATCTGGCAACGACAATACTGGTGACTGGGTTAATTTCTGCTTCAGTTCTTGAAATGCATTTTCTTGTTCTGGTCCCCAAACGTATTCTTCATTCTTCCTCGTCAGTTTTGTTAACGGGGATGCGATTTTGGCAAAATCCTGAATAAATCTTTATAATAACCAGCCAGACCCAAGAAACTACGGACCTCAGATGGCGTCTTTGGAGGACTCCACTTCACTACTGTTTCAATCTTAGTAGGGTCTACTAAAATGCCTTCTGCATTAATTACATGCCCTAAAAACTGTACCTCCCGCAACCAAAACTCACACTTAGCAAATTTTGCATAAAGCCTTTCTTTTCTCAATCTTTCCAACACTTCACCCAACACTTCACGAAGATGGCAAGCATGATCTCCCTCATTCTTCGAATAGATCAGTATATCATCAATAAACACAATTACTGATTGATCTAACATTGGCTTGCACACCCTATTCATCAAATCCATAAAAGCATCAGGGGCATTCGTCAACCCAAAAGACATAACCAGAAATTCATAATGACCATAACGTGTACGAAATGTTGTCTTAGGTATATCTTCTTCCTTGACTTTTAACTGATGATATCCCGAACGAAGGTCTATCTTAGAAAACCAACTGGCTCCCTGTAGCTGATCAAACAAATCATCTATTCGTGGGAGTGGATACTTATTCTTTATTGTCAACTTGTTTAATTCTCTGTAGTCAATACACATACGCATACTCCCATCTTTCTTCTTCATAAACAATACTGGAGCACCCCACGGGGAAGAACTGGGTCTAATGAAACCTCTTTCCAACAAGTCTTCAGTCTGTTTCATTAACTCTTTTAATTCTGATGGAGCTAATCTATAAGGTGGTTTAGCAACTGGCTTAGCACCCGGAACCAATTCAATTCTAAACTCAACTTCGCGATCTGGAGGAATACTCGGCAATTCTTTGGAAACACATCTACAAAATCTCTAACTACAGGAATGTCTTCTATCTTTCTTACAGGCTTTGAGAATCAATTACATATAGCAAGTAAGATACACACCCGCGGCTTATTAACTTATCAGCTTTTATCATAGATATCATTTTCATAGTTGACTCCTCTCTATCACCATATACATTAATTGTTTTCCCATCTGGTGCTCTTAATTGAATTAACTTCTTATTACATAAAATATGGGCTTCATGGTTTGCCAACCAATCCATACCCAAAACTACATCAAATCCTCCTAACACCATAGGATATAGTTTAACAGGTAATCTATATCCGTCTAATTCAATATAACAACCATCAATCATACTACTAATCATCACAGATCTATCATTAGCAGTTTCAACCACAAAAGCTACCTCTAGTGGTCGAACTTCACATGCAAGCATAGGGCAAAAATCAATAGATACAAAACTTCCACTTGCACCAGAATCAAATAACACATTAGCTGGAATTCCATTCACTAAAAACGTACCTGAAACTACATCTGGCAACGCTTTAGCCTCACTGGTTGTCATAGAATATGCTCGCCCCTTGGCCACACTCGATCCTTCTCCTGACCCTTTCATCGATCTAACCGGTTCAGGCTTTCTAACTACCAACTTTGGACATTCACTTCGAATATGCCCCGTTTCTCCACACTCATAACATTTACGAGGGCCTTCACTACATTCATTAGCATAATGTCCCATCTTTCCACATCTAAAACAATTCCTGCTACCCATCATACATTCACCTGATGTAGCCTACCACATCTCCCGCAACGTGGCAACTCATTTCTGACATTCCTCGGGAATTGACCCCTTCCAAACCTACCTTTCTTTTAAGAACTTGGATTCTCAAATCTTCTTTGCACGACAGGTTCTTCACGCCTCCTTTTATTTCCTTCCGGAACAACATTACTACCATAAACTTCTTGATACATATCTGCAGCTAAGTTTACCGTCAACTGGTAACTACTCGGAGCAGATGATCTAACCAACTTTCTAACCTCCTGAGGCAACCCCTGTGTATACCTCAAAATTTTCTTCTCTTCGGGAACCACCAAATGAGGCACCAACCGCGCCATCTCCTCAAACTTAGACGTGTATTCCCTATGAGACATATTACCGCCTGAAACTCAAGGAAATCATTTCTATTCGATCCATCTCGCCTTTCGAACAAAACTTGTCCGACACTAACATTCTAAATTCAGGCCACAACATTTTGTCAGTAGTCTCCTCGCCTAACGTCTGGATAATCGTATCCCACCAATACAGAGCCTCACCTACAAACGAGTGGGCTGCAAACTTTACTTTCTGATCCTCCCTACACTCACTCAACTTGATCACGGCTTCCATTTCACGAAGCCATTTATAAGTGGCTACCACATCCATAGCCCCAGAAAATCGTGGAGGATTACATTCTTTAAACTGATTATATGTAACTCCCTTTTTCTCACTAGACCCTCAGCTTATCAACATTCCTACTTTCATCAGGTCTAGCTGCATTCAAGGCTTTACGAACCTCCTCAGCAATCACATCATGGAATTGTTGCCTCGTCATACTAAGCACCTCGGTGCTCTCATCAACATTTCTTTCCGAGGTTCCACCTTGCATTCTTTCACTCTCCCTATCAGCCATAACCTATTAAAACGAGATCGGGATTATTTGGTACTCGCCTGTAAGTATATAACCAGAATACTAATAGTAAAGTAAATTATTAATAATGTTGGCCAAGTACTATTAATTGTTTATTTTACTTTTACTATTCTCGTTATTCCTTCTCATGATAGTCCATCACCTTCTCTTGTTTTAATAAACTATTCTATCTAGCTATCCCTGCTGGCATATCTATTTTCTAGTTAAAGTCTAGTTATTATGACACTAGATCCCTTTAACCTCTGCTCTATACCACCTGTGACGCCCTAAACCCGGCAGGGCACCGGAGGCACGTCACGCAGTTGGATTAATATTTTAAACACAAATCAGAGCTTTCTATTTACAGCGGAAGACTTTAAACACTATTATATATGTATATTAACCCAACTTTTTTAAAACATTTTACATAAGATTGTATTTAATTATACATTGACCTGTGTACATTATTAACAAGTCCTAAATTCTATGCCAGCAACTGCTCCGGGATAGCATCCTCGTCAGCTCATACTTGCTTTCCTCTATTATCAGAGGATCCCTCCTTACCTAACACACACAACACACTCAAACATCAGATAAACTGGTGAGTTCTAATTTTCATTAAAACACTAACAACATTTTCACACACACCACAGCTATCTTTTTATTGGCAATATTATAAATTCAACTTTTATCATTATTCTGTCCCACTGGACCTGTCCCATCGAACGTCGGTTGCCCACATCTAGCAACTACCAGTTCCCCATACCCAGTAACGTCGGTTGCCACATCCAGCAACTACCAGTTACTACACTCAGAAACATCGGTTGCCCACATCCAGCAACTACTAGTTTCTCATACTCGGTAACGTCGGTTGCCCACATCCAGCAACTACGGTTACCCTACCCAGAGACGTCGGTTGCCCACATCCAGCAACTACCAGTCTCTCATACCCAGTAACGTCGGTTTCCCATATCTAGCAACTACCGGTTACTATCTCTCATCCAGTAGGATGCCAAATAATCATCTAGGTCGTCACCACAAGATGTTCACAAAGCTGAGTGATCGTCATCACTCCTATCAAACTGTACAGTTTCACACTCAGGCATCTTACCCTAACTGGCCTGTTGAGATTTACATCACATTACCATTTCAAAAACATTTCTTTTATTTATTGCCAATATTATCACATTCATTCACACTTCACACATTCTTTCTTTTAAGACCAGTTTTAACATATTTTCATTAATCATCACACCCCATCTGACCCATTGGAATCATTACCATCACGTAATGATTAACAATGCCCAGATGACTATCTTTTACACTCTACCTGACCCATTGAAATCATTACTATCATGTAATGATTAACAATGTTCAGGTAATCAGTTATTACCCCTACTTTCCCCTAACAGCTTTACAAACTGTTAGAAACACATCACACTGCTATCACAAATCTGGTACTAAAACATTAATTCATTTATCATTATGTGTGTGCTAGCCCGAATGTTAAAACCAAACATTTAAAAAGGGCTTAGAACTCACCTTATCAATTTTCTCACCACAGTCTACACAATCCACGTACCCAAGACAACTAGTCCTTCCTCTAATCAAGGTATATCTAAAGCAATAAACCTGATTCAATAAACTTATTCTCAAACAGGCCCTCATGCGATTGAACACTTATGCGAATGAGCAATCATGCGACTGGACCTACGCGAATGAACCATGCGACTAAACCTTCAGTCGTACGACTAGCAGTTCATTCGCACGATTGAGTTCTCATTCGTATCCAGTGTTCACTCGTCTTCATTCGGCCTTCTAACTAGGCGATTGAGTTCCAACCGCACGACTGAACCTCCATTCGCACTCAGTCGCACGACTAGACTCTCATTCGTACGACTGAGGCATATGATTAAGCCCATTCGCCTGAAACGGATCAGCAGCTGTGTTCTTGACGTTTTTGATCCAAACTCACTCAAAATTTGAGTTTTAACCATCCAATCATACCATATTCAAAACAGATCCTATACACATCGTTTACAATGGTTTCGGACCATTATTTCATCAAAATTTCACAAAAACTTGGATTTGAATTCTTGGGTTTTAAATCAGAAATGGACCAGACCAATTTACTGATTTAAACAGGTTATTGGATCAAACTCAACCAGTTACACAGCTCATAACATCTCCGGATTAATCCGTGATGTTCAAAACTTACCAAAACGGGTTTCGCCTAGTCAATTGGCAAGAACAGGGGGTTTGGGTGTAAGGAGAACAAGAAAATAGAGTGGATGCAGATAGGAATATGTTCCTGAACTCTTTGCACCGCCCTACTTATCCATACACATAACTTAACCGCCTCATCTTCAGTCGCACGACTGAACTGTGCGACTGAAGCTCATACGCCTACGATTCGCACGACTGAGTCTCAATCGCACATAACTAATGCGACTGAAGTTCATTCGCATATGACTTATGCGACTGAACACTTAAACACTCAATCAACTCAACTTAATTTAATTAATTATAACTATAAATAATTTACAAGTCCGGATTAGAAACCGAATGTTACATATGATGATGGAGCTGGTAAAGAAGATGAAGAATCACAACTCAAGGTTGAGATTGAAGAACAAGATGGTGATGAAGACGAAGATGTACAACAACCGGCAAGAAAGGAATACTCAATTTTTATGTTCCCCAATGGTTTGGACAAATAAACGAGAAGTTGTTTTGCATAAAGCTTAGGTTCACATTCCACCAAGTACATGGTAATCAATAAAATATGCATCAACTTGGTTGAAGTAACGATATGTTTAAAATGGCAAGCTTAAACCAACAGCGAATTGGGTCAACGGACTGTACATCCAAACAATAATTATTTTCTTATGTTTTAATGCATTTTTAAGTTTTTATTGATGTCTGTATGTGTTTTTAATATTTCATAAATTATGTAGGAACGACTACAAGCTTATGGATGGCTATGATCTTGATATGATAAGAAGATGTTGAAAGATTACCAAAAAATGAGGCAAACATTTTACCCGCTTAGAATCAGGGGAAGTGGTTTGGGTCACTACTAGAAAACTGTTAATAGATGACGCGCAAAAGATGACGCGCGAAAAAAGATGACGCGCATTTACGCGTATCATAAATTATTTGTCATCTTTTAAAATATTCTTAGAAAGGATGACACGCATATTTGCGTGTCATCTTCGTGTGTCATTTTTTTAAATTTTTGTAACCTATAACCCGCCTTCTATTCTCAATCCATAACCCACTTTATACTCTCATTCCCTAAACCCACAATCACACCACACGACCACTGCCGGCCGGCCCTCTCCTTCACACCACACGACCACCGCCGGCCGTCACACCACACTGCCACCGCCGGCCTTCACACCAACCGCGACCACCACCGGCCTTCACACCGACCGCGACCACCACCGGCCTTCACACCATCGACGCGACACCATCGGCCTTCACACCATCGACGCGACCACATCGGCCTTCACACCACCGCGACTACCATCGGCTAGGATAAGGTAATTAGTTTCAATGTACATATACATCCTCAAGTGATCCATAGTATATTGTTGTTGATTTTCATTTCAATTCATCATTTAGGGTTCTAATTGGGGAAATACTTTGTGTGTTTGATTGATGAAATCGGTGATAATCTCAACCCTAGTGTGTTTAATCGTGTGTTGAAAAGTTCCATTGGGGTTCTAATTGGTCATTTAGGGTTCTAATTGGGGTAATACGATGATTTGACCGAATAAGTTCCATAAGCCAAAAAGATCCAATCCGATTGCTGTTGTGATGTATTTGTGTGTTGAACATTGTTATGTTGGTGAAGATGGTGTCTCTGTTGATAAACTGGAGATCAACGGAGTAGATACTCTTCTTATGGTACTCGTAGAACAAAACAAATCAGTTATATGTTTGAGGTTTTAATCTTGGTCAGCAATGATGCTAAAAGACCATAACTAACATATCTGGATACGGAAGAGTAAATTCTCTTTGTCTCTTACAAAAAGTTTGCTTTAGAAGAAGCTTAAAGGGGACAAAACGTCATAAGAATGTACAATAAGCAGTGAAATGTTAGATTATGTTTATTGGGATTTAGCTGATTATAAATTATTATAGTTCCTCTATTTAAGATCCCTGTTTATGCTTTTTAATGTGCATATAGTTACTACATTTTATGCATGACATCTAATGTGCTGCATCCAATCTAACAGGTTTTAGAAGTTGATTCCATAAAAGAGCGTTTTTTTGTTCATTATCAAGTAAGTATCATTAATTAAAGAATTAATCAGATCTTTATGTGTGTCTCAAATGTTTTCCCCTATAAGAATTTGATATACTCATTTTTATACTTCTGTTAGGAATGGCTTTCTAGTGACTGGATTTATAAAACATACTTGTGGGACTTAAATAACATTTACTTTTGATTTTGTTTTGCAGGGTTGGAGCAAAAAGTGAGTACATCTTTTATATTCTTTCTGGTCTAATTTTTTGTAATTTAGACTGATGCAGAAGGCGAAAACAAAATTGAAGCAACCCACCTGTAAAGGATAATTACGTAGTTACCCTTAGATTTTTAAGGTACTACAGAAGATTTATGCATTACCATTATTTCAATGTTGGTTTCTCTAATGGTCTTGATGCTACTTGTCATTGCATCTTGGTAAACCTAAGATCTCTTTTGAGCTTTGAAAACGTGTTAGCACAGTTGTTAATCCTTGATTTTCATGTTTGTAATATTCTCTACCAAAGAAATAATAAATTTAAAGTTCAATATCCTAGTATGAGTAATATATATATATATATATATATATATATATATATATATATATCTGTATGTATAGCCTTTTATGTTGATCTGATTTATTCTTTTACATATTTTTGATATATTGGTGCATACAGTGGGATGATATAAGAATGTAGCTATAGTCACACTCAAGTTAAAGCCACTTCTACCTAGTTCATACGGTCCGGGGGACCAAACATTTTTTGATACATTGATATCAATGTATCCCTGTGTTTATGTGCAATGCATTTCGGTTCTCAGTGCTTCTACAATTATGTTGTTTAGGGGCTTGAGACTGTAGATAAAAGCCATTTCAGGAAGGATTGGTGACACACCCATCATTGGTGCAGGGACATATGCCAATAAGTTCTCAGGTACCTCCTCTCCTTATGCCATGATCTACATCTTCACTGTTTTCCATCATATCATATGTTCCTTTTCTTCTATCAATCTCAATTCAACCAAATTTTACTTGCTTCTGAGCTTTCATGTTCATGGCAGGGAAGTTTGACCACATTGTCTCAGAGTAATGGGGGATACAAGTATGACTATGTAACTATTCCTTTCCTTGCTGAGATCTTTAAGGTATTCATTTATTTCTTCATGTCTTTACATATAATCTACCCCATCTGCTTAGGCAAATTCTTTGCGTAGGTCGAGTTGGTTGGCTGAAGCACTCTAGCGTGTCAAATACAATTATGGAGTCATTATCTCTTTAGGTTTGTGTTATGTCATATTCATGACTTTATTACTTTGATTAGCTATTAGTTACTTTGATCGAGGTGCCAAACAGGTCATGCAGGTGAAGTCGACAAATCAATGATTGGACACCTTCTAGGAGCAGCTGGTGCTGTAGAAGCCATTGCAACTGTAGTCGTGTACGTTTCAAATTTTATTTATGTGTAGGGCTACTTATTAGACAATTAAATAAATTTGGAACTACTTTGTAATTTTGCGTATGCATGTGAACATGGAACAACTTTGTAATTTTTGTTAGTATTTAATTTAATTAAATGAATTTTGTTTTGCTATTATTCGACAATTATTGATTTATAATTTTATAAAAACAGCAGGTAAAATTTATAAAAATTAATGTGTGTGTATATATATATATATATATATATATATATATATATAAAATAATGCAGCTAAATTTATGACGTGCATTGCGCGTCATTTATTGCACGTCATAAAAATTTCATAGATGACACGCGCATGTGCGTCATCTATTCATTTATGACTACCCCTTCGTTGACGCGCATTGCCCGTCATCTTTTGCACGTCATAAAATGCGCGTCATAAAAAAATGATGCGCGGATGCGCGTCATCTATCATTTATGACTACCCCTTCCTTGACACGCATTTGCGCGTCATCTGACCCCAAAAATGACGCGCAATGCGCGTCATCTATTGCAGTTTTTCTAGTAGTGTGTGTATGACAAATGGATAACCATCCCTTTAATGACCGAAGACGGTCAATCTGAAACAAAAATTCATCAGATTATGAAAACTGCACAAGTTCTAATGATGCATTTAGTAGCCAAATCCTCAATTTTGACAATGATTCAACACCTATTACACCAATAAAAAAAAAGAAATCTGTTATGTCAAAAAGCAAAAGTGATTTAACCGACATCATGGCTCACTACATATCGTTGAAGGAGGATCTTTTAAAAAAATGTTGGATGCGAGAAAGATAGATGATGAAAAAGTTGCAAGTTTGTCGAACGAGCAAAGTGAGGCTACATAGGAGGAGCGTATGGATCGAGATTTGAAAATGTTTACCGAACCACGCGACTACATTTTTGGACCAATGCTCCAATAATTCTTCAACAAAAACGAGAGATAGCAAATTGATGGGGATGACCTTGTTACTTCTAGAGTACGTTTAGATGTATTTTTTTATGTAATTTGTTTGTTAGTTTTAAATTAATGAAAATTTATTTCAATTGATTGTAAACATATTTTTAATTAAAATTAATCCTTTAATAAATATAAGTTTGGTAGTTTGAGTAGTGCCCATTCCAATTTGGGTAGTTTTGGGTAAAAAGAAAATGACAACAAATTACTATCGGTTAGTTGATGTAACTTGGGTATTTTGGGTTGTACCTCTCATACCCTAAGGTTGTAAATCATTGTTGTAAAAGTCGTTGCTGGTATGAAAACACTTATTGTTGCTAAAGTTGTCATAATCATGATTCTGTGATGATGCTTGTTAGCACTTAGCTATGCCATGATATGCGACAAACCAAAACGTCAAAACTATCACAACATGGGTTTTGAGGCGGATTTGTCATGGTTTTGGTTGTCTAACAGTCAATTTTATAGTAGTGGATATTCGTGTGTGATCTAAAGGGGTATTTTTCATTTACTAATAAGGTTATATGATTTTCTATTTGATACCCATCAATGTCCCATAAATTATGAGTTGATTTCAAATACTTATTTTAAGTTGATTTAAAAGTAAAAGGGCTCTCTATGGAGATTATTATAACAAACATTTTTTACGAAATTAAATATGCTAAATTAAGTATATATCTGTGAACTTATGGTTATTAACTCTATTTAAATGAATATGTTGGGGATAAATGCATAGCATTCCATGAAAATATTCAAACAGTGGTCTTGGGAGACTCTTGGTGAAAATGTCAGTCATCTAAATGTTGGTTGGGATAAACCTAGTGTATATATGACGTGAAGAGACAAGTTCATATACAAAGTGATAGCTAATGTTGATGTGCTTAGCCCGTTTGTATGAAACTAGATTTTGATTGAGAAATAGAATACTTCTATTGTCATATAGAAGTGTAGGTCTTTTTGGTGGTATGGATGATTTGAAACCAATTGTCCTTACACACCAGAACAAAACTACTAGACACCGTAAGATCTCTCATGTTTAAAGCTAGTCTTTAAAAGAAATTTTGGGGAGGATGTATTCAAGTCGTTAGATACATCGTAAATCCATTGCCATCAAAAGTAACCAACAATAGAAATCATTTTAATAAAAAGCCTGATTACAACCATTTGAGGGGTTTAGGTTTCTTAGTATACTATCAAAGCAATGGAACCAAAGAAAATAATTTTGAAGCCATTGTTCCTCCTCGCCATTAGAAGAACATCAACACACTGAAGAAAACACTATGCATGATGATGTCATGACTCTCAGCTAAAAGAAAAACGACCATCTGAAAGTAAATGGGGTCACTCTCAGCTGAAAGTATTTGGGAGATTTTCATGTGAAACTACCACCATCTATTAAACATTAGCAATCCATGCCAAATTAGCATTTCTATACTTCGCACAAGGTCTTTTGAACGACCATCTCTTCTAATGATAAGTTGATGTATTTTCATAAAGCCATGCATGATCCTAAATAGAAAAACGTCATACGAAAGGAAACTAAGCCACTTGAAGCCAATGAAACTTGGACCCTTGAACATTTTTTGGAAAGAAAACGAGCTATTGATTCATAATTGGTTTATAAAATAAAATATGAACACAATGGCAAAAAATGCCCATCTTATAGCAAAAAGATTTACCAAAATAGATTATGGAATTTGAAGGAGAAGTTCTACATAAAAATCCCATAAGGTTTTTAAAGGTAGGAGAAACTAGGGTTACGGACTAAGAAAATCTTTATACAATTAAAAGCAAGCCTCAAGAAACTAGTATAAAAGTTTCACCAATTTCTTTTAGAAATAGGTTTTAATGTAGACCATTCTACTTTCACATTAAAAAAGAATTACTTGTTTCTCACCTTACTTATTAATGTTAATGATGTTATCATTGCAAGAGATCATGTTAATAAAATACAATAGATAATAAATTACTTTAACAAAAAATTCAGCATCAAAGACCTTGGTGGCTTAACGTAAGTTTTAGGCATTGAGGTGGCTAGAACGTACCGTAGATGGATTGTTCTCAGTGAGTGAAAGTATACCATTAACATCCTTAAATTTAGTGGTTTGCTAAGTTGTACCCAAATACTTTTCGTGTAGAATAAAGGTTGAATCCTGATGCATGTTCAGAAGCTCGAAAATGGACACGCATGATACATGCATGTTCAGAAGCTCGAAAATGGACACGCATGATACATGCATGTTCAGAAGCTCGAAAATGGACACGCATGATACATGCATCTTATTAGTCGACTTTTGTATCTGTAGCCTATGAGGCCTGCCATAGCCAATTAGGTCAATCTTTTGAGTTAACTTTTTGATGACCCGCATCAAAATCACAAGGAGGCTACTGCTCGAGTCCTTTCATATTTAAAGACTACTTCGAGCCAAGAATTCTCTGACCTAATTAGGAGGTTTGAATCTCCTAGCCTATTGTGATTTAGTTTGGTTGGGATGTAGTGTTACCGGGTATCCAGAAATTGTTACCATCTTTTATTAGGAGGAGCTTATATTTCATGCAAGACCGAAAGCAATCAGTTTCTTTTTGCCGCAGGGTCGGCTTAACGTTTTTGGAGGCCCAAAGCGAACAAAAAATATGAGGCCCTCAAAAGATTATTTATATAAACCCTCACTACAAGAAGACAGGTCTTTAGGGGCGACTAAAGTCGCCGCTAAAGACCCAAAATGTCGCCGCTATTTCCTTTAGCGGCGACGTGTCGCCGCTAAAAAGTCGCCGGTAATAAAACGTCGCTAATCGTCAAACTTTCGCCGCTAATGTGTCGCCGCTAATGTGTCGCCGCTAATGACCCTCTGTCGCCGCTATTGAGTCGCCGCTAAAGGCCTCAAAAATGACGAAAAACTGTCGCCCCTAATGCCTTTAGTCGCCGCTAAAACCCCTGTGCAGGTTTTACAGCTTCTTGCTGCATTTTTTAGTTTTTCCATATTTTCCAAATCAAATTTTTACATAACAACCTGCAATATTACATAACAACCTGCATACATTCATACAGTACAGTCAACATCCATCATTCAATTCGTTAAAAACTAAACCAAGTCGCCGCTAATCAACATCCATTCATACGTACATTACAATATTACATTCTAAATTAAGTCAACATCCATCAATTAAGCTTCATCATTTTCATCATCTTCATCGTCTTCACCGTCCTCATCACTAACTTGTTTATGTTGCCCGTAATTTTGAAGTTGTTCTCTAAAATATGGGTCTTGAAACAAAGCATCAATTTGTTCCTACAATAAAAATCATGTTTAAGGTCAAACTAATAACATTTACCCGTGTAATAACATTTACCAAACTAATAACATATATATTAATGTCTATTTTGTCTCATTTTATATTTTAAGATCAAACGGGTCAAATTTTAACTTGCCATGTGTTTTCCTTCTATCAAGCAGCCATGTGCATTTAAGTCTTAAGAAGTCATACACAAGCAGCCATGTGCATTTAAGTCTTAAGAAGTCAATAAATATTCCTTGTGAAGCCATGTGCATTTGAAGTCAATGTTAAAGTATTTCCACTAAAATTCCATGTAACCCATATCTAATTCTAAAAGTGCACATGGCATATCAAATTATAAAAAAACAGTAAGGTCATGGTTAAAGCGCATATAGGTCATGTATACTCCTATTTTCACTCTAATTCCATTTGACCCATTTGACCCATGGCATGAAATTCCATTTGACCCATTTGACCCATTATGAAAAGCATGAAATTCCATTTGACCCATTCCACTAAAAAACAGTAAAAAATAATCTAAAAAACAAGATGATATTCCATTTGACCTATTTGACCCATTCCACTAAAAAACAGTAAGTTAAGTACTTTTAAAAAACAACAAGCTACCCGGGTGAAACTATATGCATTATGTAATTTCAACCCATTTGACCCATAAAGAAGATTCATCAAACCATGAAAATCATCATGTTACTACATTAAACCTTCAAAAGCATAAAGTTACTTCTAATCTCTATATATTTGTGTTCCTAACAGGAATCTTCATCCTATAAAATATTATTAATCTTAATCGTTATCTATATAAATAACCTACTACAATCATCAAACGGGTCAAACGGGTCAAACTAATAACATTTATCAAACTAATAACATATATATAAATTTAAGGTCATTATAAAGAAATGTTATTGTTACCCGTGTGAATGCGACCGTTGGCTGCGGTTGAGACTTATGATGGGTAACCGGGGCTTTTGAAGAAGGTTTGAACCCAATCCCTCGGATCCATCCGCGCCTACTACCGAGTACGTTTTCAAACGCATTCACTTGATTATCTCCTTCAGTTTGGGCAGCCAACTCATCCTCTAATCGCCGCTGTAGTTTACAAAAGGTGAATTATATATGCAAGTAACAAAAAAATTAAATTTAAATAGTTACTAACAATTGTTTCAGTTGCTGCGCTATCAATCGTTCCATCTTTAGCTGTATGAGCATCAATGAACGTCTGTAGGTGACTTTGAGCCTGTTTAACATTAAATATTATTTTTATTACAACTAGTACGTATAAGAGATATATATATATATATATATATATATATATTAATATAAACCAAACATTACTTTTTATAAGTTGTGCTGCTATAAGACGATGTCCCCCCTCGGTTTGGGTATTTTTGAAGTTGACGATTTGCTTGGTTAACGAGTGACTGTTTTTGATGCTTCTCTGACATGAAATGTCTAATGGCACTCTCCCAATTAGCTGGAGTCATCCCTTCATGAACATTGGCTAGAGCTCTCTCGACATCCCCTCCAAACTCTCGAAAACGCCTTTTTGCATCTGCCTTGCGATCTCTGTATCGCTTCATGTATATTGAATAAATTCCCAACTTTAACTTAGATCGATCAACGTCCCGATCAATCTGCTCTAGATCGAATGATTTCTAAAAAAATAAACAAAAAAATTTAGTCAAGTAAAAAACAAAGATCTCGACATAAGATAAACTTAAATAAATCATTTACCACGAGGTGCTCGTATAATGCATTCTGTTGAGCTTCTGAAACCTATCTCCAACTACCTTTATCAAATGCGATGTTCCGCCACATGTATAACCCCACTTCCCGGCTAAACAAATCTTTCTTGTGTCTAACCGGGGTAAAAGTCGCTTGCCTGTCAAATTGCAAACTTAAACGCCCTCCTTCCAAGACCTCAGATTCTAGGCGATAGTTTTTTGCAATTCCACGAGTTTTCCTACGAGGTGGTGCTGCAAAATCAATCAAAAATTATCATTCACAATAAATAATTATCTATCATAGGATTTATAAATAGTTTATACTAAGACTTACAACCCTCCTCGTAGTGTCCATGCCCAGATCCAAAGCCGCCAGGTGGTGGGGGGTCCTGTCCAGAACCATCTCCTCCATGGCCCATCACATCGGCCATCATGTACTGAAATGTTATAAGATATGGAAGTCAAAAATATAATGTGAATACAGTTTTACAACCTACTTTAAAATATAAATACAAATACAATATGAATACAGTTTTCCAACCTACTTTTAATCAGACCCCTCAGATATCTCTCCCTCAGATACTTCAGTATCACTCTCAAACCCCTCAGTGTAATAATCCGATTCGTCCTCGGACACTTCATCATGCTCGCCCTTAGACAATTCATCGGTCTCATCCTCGGACACTTCAGAGGGCTCACCCTGGGAAGCAGAACTGCTTGGCAAGTATTGCCTAAAGTCGATGAACAATCTTATACCAGAGGAAGAGTTGTTATGGACAACGTCAAGATCTTCGGGTAAGTCATGGTCAATATTTTGAACATTCTCGTCAACTGTTTGTACATTCTCGTTCAACGGTAGATCCCATATTTTTCGATGATTAACTTGCTCGACGACCCATTTGTTGTTATTGTTTTGGTTTCCTCGAGAAGGTTCTTGGATGTAGAACACTTGTTTGGCCTGCGAAGCAAATATGAGTTGATCTTCTTTGTCCCATTCTTGATCAGTGTTGATACTTGTGATATTATTTTCAAATCTAACACCCCTTCGAGTATCGTACCACTTGCACCGAAATAGGACAGTTGAATAACCATTTGGATATTATTTTCTCCTTCCACTAACACACCAGAGTTTTGTGTTGTACGCCGTGCATCACGGTCAAGTACCATAAACCTAACACCGTTTACTATACACGCGGTGTAAGTAAAGAGATTTATACTCGCACCCATGGAAATAGAATACAACTCTGACTGAAATTCTGGAGAATTTTGTTTTTTCATCGAATAGACCTAATATAGTTAGAAATATATAGTTATACACATGTTATATAGATATGTATAACTAACTGACAACTATATATGTATTACCTTCTCAAGAAACCACATAGGAAAATTAGTTTGAACATCATCATGGAGCTTTTCAGATTTGAATTCACTACATTGATAATAAAAATATACAAGTAAGGAAAAAATAAATACTTAACAAATATATTATGAAAAGTTAATGATAGTAACACCTACTTCATGTAGTTCCTAATTTCTTCGATGCTATCGAGGACAAACCATTCCAATTTTAATTTTTCGCTTACAGAAAGATGTTTGATCTTCAAGGCACTAGCCGGACGACAAAGAGACTCAAACACCCACAACTTTCTTTTTTCGACAACAACATCCTCGTTTCTGTCGGGGCGATTGAACTGAGTTTCAACATCTCGAAGGTACCTCGAACAAAATGATAGAGCTTCTTCCGCAATATAGCCTTCGGCTATACAACCTTCTGGCTTTGCCTTGTTTCTTACATAATTTTTAAGTTTTTTCATATATCTTTCAAATGGATACATCCATCTCATACACACTGGACCTCCAAGAATCGCTTCATCAGGTAAGTGCAAAACCAAATGAACCATGATGTCAAAAAAAGCAGGAGGATATATCAACTCTAACTGACATAAGATTGTCAGAATGGCAAGTTTTGCTTTCTTCATATCTTCAACCAATAATGTTCTAGAACAAAGTTGCTTAAAAAACATACAAAGATCGATTATTGGTGTATATACATCCCTTGCCAAAAATCCTCTAACCCCAATTGGCATCAAACGTTGCATTAGAATATGACAGTCATGAGATTTCAACCCAGTAATGTTTGTATAATTATCTGTCACTCTCTTGCTAATATTAGATCCGAACCCATCTGGCAATTTAACATTTTTAATAAACTCACAGAAAAGCTTTCGATCATTGACTTGGAATGAGTATTTGGGTGCGGCTTACATAACTTCCCATTAGCATTTTTTTCAACCATAACGTCTTTCGAATGTTTAGCTTTTCCAAGTCAACACGTGCGTTTGACGTGTCTTTTGTTTTATCATTCATTAAAAGAGTACCGAGCAAACTATCGCACACATTTCGCTCAATATGCATCACATCTAAATTGTGCTTAAGCTGCAAAGAAGACCAATACTCAAGTTCAAAAATATGCTTCGTTTAGACCAGTTTAACTCAAACTCCTCTCGCTTTCTCATAACACCTCCAAAACTAGGATGCTTGCCCGGTAGACGAGGGAGTAAACGATCGAGTTGAGCCTGTACATCAGCATCACTAAATTGTTTAGGAGGTGCTCTTGTATCTGGTTGTCCATTAAATTCCAAATTTGTTCTCCATGGATGGTTAGCATCTAAGAACCGACGATGACCAACATATACAACTTTATTTGTTACGCGTGTTGAAGGAGTGTCTTCGTTGCAAGTCGGGCATGCTTTGTATCCCTGTCCGCTCTAACCTGATAGACTACTACGGGCTGGAAAGTCGTTTATAGTCCATAACAACACCGCCTTCATCGTGAAGAATGTGTTTGTTGCCGCATCTTTAGTACGTATGCCTGTATGCCATAATTCGTTAAGCTCATCCACCAACGGTCTAAGAAAAACATCCATATCCTTCCCAGGTGATTTAGGGCCAGGAATCAATAAAGTTAACATGAATGAGGACTCTTTTATGCATAACCATGGAGGCAAATTGTATGTGGTGAGTACAACCGGCCACGTGCTATGAGCTGAACTCATGTTACCAAATGGATTAAAACCATCAGCTGCAAGCCCTAGGCGAACATTTCGGGGTTCCTTCGCGAAGTTAAAGTATTTTTATCAAATTCTTTCCATGAAGATCCATCAACAGGATGACGCATCGTACCTTCTTCTGATCGTCCAGTACTGTGCCATATCATATCCTTTGCCGTGTGCCTTGAACAATACAAACGTCGTAGGCGGGGGGTCAAAAGAAAGTATCGTAACACCTTGTGAGCTACTTTCTTACCCTTTGTGTTTGTATCAACCCATCGACTCTCCTTACAAACGGGACAATTCTGTAACAACTTGTGGTCGTTCCAGAAGAGAGCACAATCATTTTTGCACACGTCTATCGACTCATACCCTAAACCAATCTTCTTTAGTGTCTTTTTGACAACATAATGCGAAGGGGGGATCTTGTTGCCTTCTGGATGTGAAGATTGCAACAACTTAAGGAGCTCATCAAATAAACTATTAGTCCATTTGTTTTTCACCTTGATATGCATAAGTTTTGCTAAAAAGTCAAGGGAAGAAAACTTAGTACAACCGGGATATAATTCTGATTGGACTTCATGTAACAAGTTTTCAAAATCATCAGTGACACCTTCACTCTCTGTACAAGGGTTCTCTTTGTTAAGGTTGGTATTCACTTCCATAAGATCTTCAATAACGCCAGCCATATCATTAGTACACGTAACATCATCTTGTACTACAACTTGAGAAATTGAGGGTTCATGATGATAAATCCAGTCCGAATAACTACGCTGGAAACCCCACGCGTACAAATGATACTTCACTTTTACCAAAGATAGCATGACCGAATTCCGACATTTAGTACACGGACAAAAAACATAACCTCTATTGTCGACCAGACTCTTGCATATCTCAAGAAAAGAGCTGAGTCCATTATTATACTCCTCTGAGCTTCGATTTGGATTGTTAAGCCAACTTTTATCAACAACCATGATGCAACTGAAATATAATATAGAGAATTTACAAGGGTAGGCTGTACACTTTTATCGACAACCATGATGCATTTACATAAATACATATATACACAAATCAACAACCAAATCAATATGTATAAATTTATGAACATTACTTTACCATTCATAGTTTTGTACGTGTAACAACCAAATCAACAACCAAATCAATATGTATGAATTTTTTTAATATCAATAACTTACTTCTAAACTATAACAACTTACCCAACTTAATCACAACCTACAACTACCAAACTAAACAACTAATTTTTAACCAACTAGTAAAATACCCAAACTCATTTCATTCAAACCTACAAAAATACACAAATGCCTTCAAAGACATATACACAAATACACATAAAATCAAGCAAATGGAGACAATAACACTTAATTTCATCCAAATCTTTGATAAGAAAACTAAAAAATTTACCTTTAAATACGGATTTAGCTTTTTAATCTGAAAAAAAGATAATAGATTGTTATAAAATGGCAAGCAATTAATAGTGCAGACTGCAGAAGTGAAAAAGCTATACACAGTATACCCCAAATATTAGCTAAAAGTGATTATTAAGAACACTAAAAACTATAAAAACATGACATGATCAAGCTTCAAATCCTCCCAGGTAAGGGAAGAATTAGGCAAATTAATATTGTTATTAACTCATATCCAGACATAACAGTCAAATGGTATTCACTGCATACTGCTTGTTCTACACATAAGCTCCTAGTCAGCGACTAGAGAAGACCTGCCATGCACCGGCTCCAGGTTATGAAATATGTCATTTAGCAATGTTACAAGCATATTTTCCCTTTCTTTTTTTTCACTACAGTCTCTATCAGCACATAATGTCCTAATTAGTCCCTTATGAGATGTGTCACAGATAAACTAGAAATTCACCAAATTCACCAAAAAATGCATATTCATTATGGTTCTTGTTTGCCATAACAGACAAAAAAGATATTGCAATGATCAATGGTGAGATCGATCAATGATTAACCCGCTCTGATACCATTTGACAGGATCTCAGCCTCTCGTGTTGATCAATTAGATTATGTTTGCAGCGGATTTAGCACATTAATTAGCAATTAAAGCAAGAACATAAAAGATATTGCAATTAAAGCATAAACATAGAGAGAGAAGAGTTCTGCGAAGCAATAAATGTTCTATTGGTCGCACGTTTCGGCAATTAAAACTGTATGGTTACCCATCCTTTTATAGGCGGCAAAAGGATGGGTTGATGTCCTTTTTCTGACATCACTGAATATTCAAATCAAAGACATAAAACTACTGAAGATGTCAACAACTGACATCTTCTTACAAAAGTTCCTAAGTGCTGACAAAAGTAAACTACTGAAATCCTACAACGACTGAAGAACAAACTCTTCAGTCGTTTATAACTACTGATACTATAACAACTGAAGAACATGCTCTTCAGTTGTTGTACAACTACTAAAACAAAATAAACTACTGAAAAAGAAAAACCACCACAACAACTGAAGAAGACTTCTTCAGTTGTTGTGACAAACTCTGAGTCTTCAGTACTTGGTCTTCAGACTTGGCTTCAGATGATATAACAACTGATGACTTCAGTAGATATCATCAGTTGTTGTCTTCAGTCTTTGTCTTTAGACTTTGTGCTTCAGTAGAAGGTCTTCAGTTCTTTAGTTCTTCAGCTTTTGATTCTTCAGTACTTGTCTTCAGTACTTGAAGTCTTCAGTACTTGTAAGATCAGTACTTCAGACTTCAGTACTTGGTCTTCAGTACTTTGGAGTCTTCAGCTGATATTCTTCAGTTCTTTGATCTTCATACTTTGTTCTTCAGACTTTGTCATAACAGCAGAAGGCTGGAGCTAAGATGCTCTCGAGTTTGACATTCAAGCAAGAGAACACAATAGCTGATGAGAGTCTTCAGATGTTCTCGAGTCTGACATTCAAGCAAGAGAACATTGTAACTGATGGGAGTCTTCATTAGTTGTAGCAGTGGCATGTGGGACTTAGAGGTTTTCCTGATCTTGGCTCATTGGTTCTTTTGGTCCAACAAACTCCCCCTGAACCAATGCAGCCAAAACCTCTAATTATTGGATGTCCACTTATTGATGGCATAAAGATTGGTCTATTTCCTTCTAGATCAGATTAGAAGTTGACCCAGATAAGCACTGGCCAGAGAGGTAGTCTCAAGTGTTTGTTTGGCTAAGTATGGATGGGAGCTCTGTCTTGGGGAATAGGACACAGAGCTGTTGCCCCATCCATGAGATCTACCTCCCACGTACAAGCCGGTAGGATTCTCGACAGTAGGCCTGAAGAAAGATCATTTGTTCTTCTTTGGATAGGTCTTCAGGCTCACCTTCGAACAATCCCTCCCGATCGTACAACTCTGAGATGAACTTGACCTGTCTTCCATTTTTGAGCTCAACTGTTGTGATTTGCTTGTATGCAAATTCATCAGGGTGTTTACCCTCCAACAACAGAGTGAGCTCATTCCTATGGAAATTCTCAAGCTTCTTATAGACCAGACCCTTCCTAACCACCCTATTATCTAGCATTGAAAAGGGTGATTGGCCGGCTCTATAAGCTTTCTCGAATTCATCTACTATTTCCCAGGGTGTTATTACAATAGCCACAGAGATCTCTTCATCTACGATTCTCTTTAGTTGGCTTTTGTATCTCACAGGCATGTCATTCTTGACTATCCTGTGAGCCACCCTTGGGTCAGGCCAAGTTCTCACCCTCTCCTTTTCATATTGAAAGGTTTGTTTGAGGGTGAATAATCTCAGAGCTTCTCTCTGCATGTTTATTATAGAGGTGGTAGCAGTATAACATTTGTCAATGCTTTTCAGCATTTCCTCATCATGTCTTTTCTGTTGCTCCTTGACCGCTTGTCGCGTGCACTAGTCAAAGATAGTATTTGTATAGTTCCTTAGTACCAAAACTATGTAGCAGATGGTAAGAAGGGTGTCGAATCACAAGGAGTATGTGGTTTGTGTTTAGACTTGAATTGGACTATTGAGTTAATTATGAAGCTTGCTATTTTGTTTATAAAAGCTTGATATGTTTACTTGAAATGGTGTTGAAACTTTGTCCAACACAAAGAAATGAACAAAACACAAAGGTTACTTAAAAATGATTAATGAAACTTGGAAAACTTAGAACAATGGTTAATAAAACAACGTTTAGTAATAAGGTTCACCCCCGGTTGATATCATAAGGCTATGGTTCTACCAATCCAACTAACTTGCATCCAAGGTATGATTTATGCTAACGAGTTCATCATTACACGGCTTAGGTGTCAAGAATCGTCAACGTTAACACGGACAATAATACACTTCATTACACAAGAACATTCAAACTCTACATTTACATAGCACACATGACCAACTCCATTTCTCAAAGACAAACTTCATGCTCATTCATTCAATTTGGGAATTCAAGTTAAGCTCAAAGTACTAGCATAAATGGTTCAAGCAATCAAATACAAAACACAAGGATGCAATCTAGTTTTCAAATGTTAACAAACCATAGTCTTACAATACACAAACCGGGGGAAAACCCAAAGAAGTTTAGCCTCTCATGGTGATTGAAGCTTGGACTCCGGTTGATGATGTTGGTTGCAACTCCATAGCACTTGGATTTGGAATGACTTTTGATGATGATGAAAATGAGTTAGAGAAGTAGAGAGGAGCTCCAAAATCGCCCAAATTCCTCTCTTCCCGCGGCTGCTACTGCTTGATATGTTTTTGCCCTAATTTCCCCCTTAAATGTGGTCAAAACCCGAAAGTTTTGGTCAACCCAGGATAGGGACGTAAGTTACGTCCATAAGGACGTAAGTTACGTCCTCACCTCTTTTGTACGTCCTGAGCTACTGTCTTACGTCCCAAAAATTGTCATTTTTAGAAAGGACGTAGCTTATGTCCTTTAGGACGTAAGTTACGTCGTATGCTCATTTGCACCAATTTCTTCATTTTCTTCATCTCTTTTCATCTATATATCATCCAATCTTCGTGCACCCCTTGAATACATCATTTAAGCTTTCCACACCTACAATTCAAACCTAACACAAAGTGATTACGCTCGATATAAAATCACGTTAAACGCATACATTTAAACACTTAAAACATATACAAAACATGAACGCATCACATCCCCACACTTATCTTTTGCTTGTCCTCAAGCAAACTACCATAAAATATTTTTCAAAACGTTACAAGACATTTAGAAATTTCTCACCTTCTATCAAGTTAAGGTCCAAAGTCATACCCGCCCCTCAAGCTCATAAGTGAATGATATATGTAATAACAAGCCAAGACTTGCCTAACTAATCCTACCATGCTTTAAACTCTTGCACACATGTTTCATGCACCTCACAATGATACACTCCTCTCGGTATTTTATGGACTAGCATGTGATGTGCTAGTATGTTTTTCACTCAAAACCATATGCAATAATGTGAGCATAAGCTTGTAAAGCAATCGTGCCTCCACCGCTTTAATGGAATAATTCCCAGATCAAAGGACTTTTATGGTTTTTGGGCTTAGGCTTGGGTGAGGAATAAGGCTTTATTTAGTGGCTAATGTGATTAGAAATCCAAAACAATACAAACTACTAATAATGGTACTCGGGTAATTTCTATCCCAACGCTTTTCTTATTCTATTTTTTTTTCCTTTTCTTGACATCTTTTCTTCAAACACAACGTATATATTCTTTTCATTCAAATTTTTTTTCATATATATATAACTAAAGAACACTAATTTGACTAAGACTTGGACAAAATCAATTGGATTCTCATCAAAATTTTCAAGAGGATAACTCTTTGATGCTCGGCTAGTGGGTTGACAAACGAAAGGACAATTTATTACACATACTTGTGTTCGCATAAATAGGCTCAAAATTGGCAACTAGGGGTATAGTTTTGTAATTTTTATGGGTAATAGGGAATAATGGGGGATCCTAATGCCTTTTCATCTCCGTTCACATATTCCTTGCGGTCTTAGCACGTATCAAACCATACAAGTTCTACCAATTAATCGCATAATGATTACACTCAACAAATGAACTTTTATATATATGTAAGTGATCTAGCAATCTAGGTAAGTATGGCTCAAACTCACATGATGGAGGAGAAATGGGTTGCCGACATGTAGCATGTGTGACTATTTTAAAGCATGCTAAAACTAGCTAGGCGTCTCACTTAAAGTTTTCTTTAAAGGCACTTGGTGAGACTTTTCGGGGCAACCATGACTAACGACCTTTTACCCAATTTTCTCGGTTTAAAAATCTTTTGATGACAAACTAAGTTGTTTGCATAAAATGAGGACCAAAAGGTATTTGAAAATTTGAAAATTTTTCTAATTTTCCCCCATCCCCACACTTGGGATACATGTCCCTAATGTATGATTGTTTCTAATTCAACATGATTTCTTATGATCTTTACCAACCCCAAACACTCCCCCAAATGCAAAACAAAAATAGTAAATAAATTCAAAGAAAGTTCACATGGACCTGATGGTAGATGATCTGATAGTGCTTCCATATTATTATGAAGACTATGGGTAAACTTTCGTAGGAATCACGGTTGCATTTAGCATATGCAACAAGCCTTTTAAACCTCTCGATAGGCCCGAGTGGACGAGTGAAGTCTCGTGAGGGTTTCTAGTGAACACACCCAAAAAGTTTCAAACAAAAAAAATATCATAAAAATAACTAAAAATTACAAACATCTCAGGCTACCTCCCAAGTAGTGCTAAGTTTTAGGTCTTCAGCCAGACCATACCTGTCACCACTCATGGTGGTCGAAAGTAGTGCTTGCCTTCTGAGAGTTCTATAACTGGCCTTGTTCTTGACAATTTGGCCCTTCTCATCTGTTTTGTTCCTAAATACCCACTTGGTGCCTATAGCACACTTATCTTTGGGTAATGGAACAAGCTCCCACACTTGCTGTTTCTTGAATTGAAGAAGCTCAAGCTGCATAGCTTCCACCCATCCATTGTCTCTTAAAGCAATATGATAGTTCTTTGGCTCTTGCTGACTGATGAAGAGAGCATAGAAGCAGAAGTTGGACAATTGATTCCTGGTTGAAACTCCAGCATGGATATCACCAATGATTTGTGAAGTGGGGTGATTCTTGAGCTCTTGATAAACTATAATATCTGTGCAAGTGTTTGTAGACCCATCAGCAGCAACAGATGGTGATGGAGATTCCTGAAACCATGTAGAGGATGGCAGCTCAAACGAAGTAGAGCAAGCAGAAATCTCATCAGCATTTGTAGTGGATGGAGCTGCTGAGGCTACAGGAGCAACAGGTTCAGTGCACTTAGGCAGATTGTCACTGATCCTGAAGAGGTGAGTACTGACTTCATCATCATCAGTACTACCAGGTGGAGATCTGCTGACAGGCTCAGCAGATGGAGATTGATAAGGAACATATTGCAGTATGTCCAGATCAAACAACTCCACAGGGTTTTGTGGAATCTTGTCCTTTGGAGATTCATTGAACTTAACATGCAGAGTTTCTTCAACCCCCTTGGTTCTACAGTTGAAGACTCTGTATGCTTTGCAAGTTGCTGAATAACCAACAAAGTACCCTGCATCCACCTTACTAGCAAACTTATGGAGTGGGTTGCTAGTGTTGAGAATAAAACAAGGACACCCAAAGGCTCTAAAGAATGAAATAAGAGGGGCCAAATGATGAAGAACTTCATAGGGAGTCTTCATCAACCTCTTATTTACTAAAGCTCTATTTTGTACATAGCAAGCTGTATTGACAGCTTCAGCCCAAAAGGTCAGTGGCAACCCAGAGTCAGCCAACATTGACCTTACTGCTTCAATGAGGGTCCTGTTCTTTCTCTCCACCACTCCATTCTGCTCAGGAGTTCTAGGAATGCTAAACTGCCTTCTAATTCCCTTGGACAGGTAGAAGTCATCAAGTGTGTGGTTTCTAAATTCTGTTCCATTGTCACTCCTCACACACTTGACCTGTAGGGAATACTGCTTTTCTACATGTAACACAAAGTTCATTATTGTCTTTGCTGCTTCATCCTTGGAGTGCAAGAAGAAAGTCCATACAAACCTGGAGTAATCATCCACAATTACCAGGCAGTATTTCTTCTTTGCCATACTCATCACTCTCACAGGACCAAAGAGATCCATGTGCAGAAGTTGTAAGCAGGCAGTGGACTTTGGTTATTCTATTAAAGGGAATGAAACTTTGTGTTGTTTTCCTTTCAAGCAAGCAGTGCAGTCATCTTCACACTTGAACTCCTTCAGAGGCAATCCTCTTACTAAACCATGGCTTATAAGCTGATTCATGTTTTTGAAATTTACATGACCCAGCCTTCTATGCCATAGTGTAGACTCTTGAGGAGATGTCTTGGAGAATAAGCAAGGATGGCCTTTTAGATCCATCTTTTTGGAAAGATCTAAGGCATACACTCTTCCTGTCCTGTTGGCCTTCAGGAGAGTGTGTTCATCCAATGCCTTGTCAATCAAACTCAGAACTTTGGATGACAGAATCCTACAGTTCTGGCTTGTGAAAAGGGCAACATGGCCTTTGTCACACATTTGACTGACACTCAAGAGGTTGTACTTGAGATTCTCCACATGGTTAACATCATCAAACCTTATTTCCCCGTTGGAAACAAAGCCTTTTCCGACGATGTAACCCTTTGCATCATTGCCAAAAGAAACAAATCCCTTCTTTCCTTGAGAGTAGTCATTAAGAAGGGAGCTGTTTCCAGTCATATGCATGGATCCTCCACTGTCTACATACCAGATGCTTCTATGGCATGTTGAAGAACCCTGCAAACACAACCATGTGTTAGTTAGTCTTGGAGACCCAAACCTGCTTGGCTTTGGGTCTGTTCTCAGCTACAGGTGTAGCACTAACAGGTGTGTTAAGAGTGACAGCTTGAGGTGAAGAAGATGGTACAGAAGAGGAATCCTTTGGCTTGGACTTCCTTTTCTGTGGTTTCAACATAGGAGCATCTAAGTGGTTGACTCTTCCCACTAGTTGCTGAACCATCATCACCAACTGTGTCTGATTTTCTGATAAAGCCTTCAGCTCTTCAGACATATTGGAGTTTGCTAATGATGAGTTCCTATGTTGTACCATCTTTTTCTGAGCAACCTCAGCTGTTGCCTGAGTAATCCCTACCTTCTTAGATTTAACTTTGGGCCTAGGGATTTCAGGCTTGGATGTTGCCAGTACAAACTTGGTTTCAAACTCATTCTTCATTTTATTGATGCTCTCAGAAATTTTCTCCTTCTGTTTGAGTTTGGAACCCCTTTTGTACCAGCAATCATCAGTAAGATGATTGAACAAGCCACATATCTCACATGGCTTTTTCTTCATCTTATGCTGATCATCAGCTGAAGAGGATTTAACTGCTGAAGACTTGTTCTTCAGCTATTTGTCATTAGTACTAGCAGTTTTCTTCCTAGTGCCTGCTTTCCTGGTATCCTCTCTAGCTGTCTTCAAACCTTTCCTACTGTTAGTTTTCTTCTCTTTAGTGCTAACAGTATTTGAGGTTTGAACTTCAGATGTTATCACTTGCTCTCTAGTACCTTCAGTACTTCTAGTGACAACTTCTGAGTTGATCATCCTTTTGGTCATGTGACAATCTATCTCTGATGATGCTGATTCAGAGGATAGTAAGTCACATGATGAGAAGGATTGGTTATTGCTCTCCCCATCAGATTCAACTTCTGCTCTTGAAATGAAGTCTGTGGGAGGAGCAGTGTGATTATAACCAATGCCAAACTTCACATTGGAAGCTGTTTGCTTGCTAAGAAGCATTTCAAAACCCTTGCATGATTGCACCCATCGATCACACTCAACTTGGGTGGTTGCAAGAGTTTCCTTAAGGTCTTTGTACTTCTCTAGAAGTACATCTTCCCTAGCTTTTGCATCTTTGATTTGGCATTTAAGTTTGTAAATCTCATCATTTTTATCTTTTAGAACAACCTCAAAATCAGCTTTTCTTTTGGAAATAGTGTGCTCAAGCTCAAGATTTTTATCTATTAAAGCTACATTTGCTTCTCTAATAGAAGCAAATGCTGCTATGCATGACTCTGAACAAAGCTTGGCTTTTGCCTCAGTGGATACCTGAGATGAGGCATTGGATGATGACCCTTCAGCAGAATCAAGGGCCATCAGAGCAAGATTTCTAAAAGGTTGATCACCACCATGTTGACCAGCACCTTGGAGTAGTGGTTCCTGACCAGATAGCTCTTCTGGTAGACTACTCCAGTCAACAGCAGTTGGGGTGAAAAAGCTTTGTTGTTGAAGTTGTGTGTGGTGATGAGATTGGGAAGAATGAGGCTCTGGGAGAGCATGAGGTGGTTGAGCCGGGGGTGCTTGAGTTTGACCAGGCTGAGGCATGTAGTAACAGGGGTAAGGATAAGGCATATGACCCTGTGGCATAAAATAAGCAGGTGGTGCTTGTGCCTGAGATGGATGGGAAGAACTGTAGGAAGGTTGCCCTTTGTGCTGTGAGCTATTGCTGGGAAAAGTCACAAAGGGTGCAGATGAGTTAGATCCAGATGATCTACACTCTCTTGCAAAGTGTCCAAGCCTTTGGCACTTGTGACACCTCAACTTGCTCTTGTCAAAACCAACTTTGGTTTTACCAGAGAGTCCTGGGAATTTCCTACCAGTTCTTTTGTAGAACTTCTGAGAGCGGATATTTATCATTGTCATTTGGTTCAAAATATCCATCTCTTCCAGATCATCATCTGGAATGCCCTTCAAATCCTCCATCAGAAAACACAAATTGTCACCACCACCTCCTGAACTACTAACACCAACAAAAGCTTGTTCTGAGTTGGTAGAGAAATCGATATGCTCATCATAAGAACTTTCTGATGAAGCATATTCTGACTCATGACTTATCAACCCAGCATTACCTTGGACAAAGTCATCAGCAAGCTTGCCAGAAGAGGACAGTTTCCTCTTTTGCTCTATCTCTCTTTCAAAAGTAAGCAACTTCCCATGAAGTTGTGTGAGAGATAGAGTTTCCAGATCAGCACTGGAGCGTAGGACAATGGTATATGTGTCCCACCTCTCAGGCAATGATCTGAGGAACCTGTTGTTCATCTGGCTTTTGGAGTACTCTTGTTTGACCATCTTTAGCTCAGAGATCAAACAAGAGAACCGCTCATATTGCTGGGTCAGAGTCTCACCCTTTCTATATGAGAATGTCTCATATTGTTGGCAAGGATTTCCCTATTGTTTGCTAAGACCGAATCAGTTCCTCCAAATTGTTCCTTTAGAGCAACCCATAGGTCATGAGCAGACTCATGATGCAAGAGCCCTGAATATATCTCGTTTGGAATGGCCATGGCTAAAATTCCATGGGCTCTAGCATCAATTTCAAACAGCTTTAGATCTTCGTCCGAATACTGTTCAGGTTTCTTCGCAACCTGTTCATTAGATTCCGGGACGCTCACCATAGGCTTGTATGGCCCATGCACCACTGACTTCCAACAACCAGCACTGTTGACAGCCAAGTGGTGTAGCATGCGTCTTTGCCATATGTTATACTCGTTCCTAACCAGCATCGGAGGCTTGGTTGCGGAACCAGTATTGTAAGGATCATTGTTTGGTGTTGTCATCTCAGGGTTTGGTCAAAAAACAAGTTTAAACACGACAATCGTAACTCAAAACCACCAAAAGACCTCAAGATTTTGGCCGGAAACAGCAGAAACTCACTCTCTATGACTAAGTCTTGCAAATTGCTAATTCGATCAAACTGAGAGATCAAAAGAGCAGTTTCAAATGATCAATGGTGAGATCGATCAATGATTAACCCGCTCTGATACCATTTGACAGGATCTCAGCCTCTCATGTTGATCAATTAGATTATGTTTGCAGCGGATTTAGCACATTAATTAGCAATTAAAGCAAGAACATAAAAGATATTGCAATTAAAGCATAAACATAGAGAGAGAAGAGTTCTGCGAAGCAATAAATGTTCTATTGGTCGCACGTTTCGGCAATTAAAACTGTATGGTTACCCATCCTTTTATAGGCGGCAAAAGGATGGGTTGATGTCCTTTTTCTGACATCACTGAATATTCAAATCAAAGACATAAAACTACTGAAGATGTCAACAACTGACATCTTCTTACAAAAGTTCCTAAGTGCTGACAAAAGTAAACTACTGAAATCCTACAACGACTGAAGAACAAACTCTTCAGTCGTTTATAACTACTGATACTATAACAACTGAAGAACATGCTCTTCAGTTGTTGTACAACTACTAAAACAAAATAAACTACTGAAAAAGAAAAACCACCACAACAACTGAAGAAGACTTCTTCAGTTGTTGTGACAAACTCTGAGTCTTCAGTACTTGGTCTTCAGACTTGGCTTCAGATGATATAACAACTGATGACTTCAGTAGATATCATCAGTTGTTGTCTTCAGTCTTTGTCTTTAGACTTTGTGCTTCAGTAGAAGGTCTTCAGTTCTTTAGTTCTTCAGCTTTTGATTCTTCAGTACTTGTCTTCAGTACTTGAAGTCTTCAGTACTTGTAAGATCAGTACTTCAGACTTCAGTACTTGGTCTTCAGTACTTTGGAGTCTTCAGCTGATATTCTTCAGTTCTTTGATCTTCATACTTTGTTCTTCAGACTTTGTCATAACAGCAGAAGGCTGGAGCTAAGATGCTCTCGAGTTTGACATTCAAGCAAGAGAACACAATAGCTGATGAGAGTCTTCAGATGTTCTCGAATCTGACATTCAAGCAAGAGAACATTGTAACTGATGGGAGTCTTCATCAGTTGTAGCAGTGGCATGTGGGACTTAGAGGTTTTCCTGATCTTGGCTCATTGGTTCTTTTGGTCCAACATATATGGCGATAGAAGTTGAATTCACTGGGCCTTATGTTAAAACTATCATTATATGTTTCTTAACTACAAAATAATACTTAATGAAAGATAATAACCAGATAATAACCAGATATGAAAGATATAACAAATACATATAAAATCAAGCAAATGGAGACAATAACACTTAATTTCATCCAAATCTTTGATAAGAAAACTAAAAAATTTACCTTTAAATACGGATTTAGCGGCGACGGGTAAAGTAGTAATTAACAAGAGGTAGCAAGCTGCAGGCAGGGAGAAGCCGGCGGTAGCAACCGCAATTCTTGTAGTGATCTCACTCCACAGTATCTGAAAGTGATAACACATAAACATATTTAACATTACATACATACATACATACATATAATACTTAAAATGTGATAATCTGCATACTGCTTGTTCTACACATAAGCCCACTAGGCCGGCTCCGTCTTCACCGGCGAAGGGAGAGGTCGGCGACCGAGGGGAGAGGCCGGCGAGGGAGAGGCCGGCGAGGGGAGGGCCGGCGAGGGGGAGAAGCCGGCGGGGAGAAGCAGCCGCCGGAGATCGCGCGAGATCGGGGGGAGAGGCCGGCGAGGGGGAGAGGCCGGCGAGGGGAGACAACCGCCGATGGGAGAGGCCGGCGAGGGGAGACAACGGTCGGCGATGGGAACCTCAATTACGGTCGGAGATGTGCTGCAATGTGGAATTTTGGTGGAGGGAAATGCTGCAATGTCGCGCGCAGGTAGATATTAGGGAAAAGAGCATTAGCGGCGACGCGTCGCCGCTAAAGGCGTCGCCGCTATTGCTAATTAACTGTAGCCGTCGGATCTCCATGCAATCAACGACTACAAATTAACTGAAAACTTTGATATGGGATCGAGACCATTAGCGGCGACCTCTCCTTCGTCGCCACTAATGCCGTCGCCACTAATAACCGCAATTCTTGTAGTGCCTCCTCCTTTATTCGGGCAGAAATTAAGCAAATAAATTTGATGCTGTTACTCAAAAGAACATGATAGCACACCAATAAGAAACTAAAGCAACCTAAGACAGAAAACCACTGAGAATATTTGCAAAATGATAGCAAACAATTAATGAAGATGCTATGTGAAGCTTCACAAATCACAAACACAAACATAAAGAAACCGTGCTATCACTCTCCTATTTAGATCAATGAACCAAAAACAGGCATTCCACTACATCAAGCACTAGATTACTATAATACAAACATATTACACACAGCAAGTTAATGAAGAAAAGGTATGATTCACCAGCCATTTGTAGGGCAAATGGTCAATACTCAATAGAACAAATTTCAGCAAACATTTAGTGATGAACAGTACACATAACCTAATAAACAATATACATATGTGAGAAGACCAATCAAATTACAACAAACCTAAAAAAACTAAATGCAAATGGCACAATATATATTAACCCAGTCGGCCCTGTAACAGACAGTATTAATTCATCCACACTAGAAATTCAAAAATCAGGCTCTTAGCAAAATATATGAACAGAACTACTCGCGGTGGTGAGTTAAGAGAAGGGGAACCTGTGATTGCTCTCGAATTGAAATCTGAAACTCGGGCAGAAGGGGGAACCTGTGATTGCTCGAAATCGCACTAGGGCAGTCGGGCTCGGAATCGCACTAGGGCAAGCAGTAGCAAGAAAAAGGGGGAAACCGTTATGAACAGATGAACAGAACTACTCGCAGTCGCAAAGAATCGCACTAGGGCAGTCGGGCTCGGAATCGCACAAGGGCTCGGAATCGCACAGATGAACAGAACTACTCGCAGTCGCAGAGAATCCATACTTGAAGGCTTGAAGCAGTGTCGCTTGATGATCTCGACAGTCTGCGTGAAACCGAAATTAAAGCCGTCCGTGAAGATCGATGCCTCGATGGTCTCGATTGTCTGAGCCAAGAATGAAGATGAAGTGGAAACGTCGATGGTTGTGGCTGTGGGAAACATCGATGGTTTTCTTCTATGTAGTATACTAACCGTCTAACCTAATACTAATGAAACATGTGCCAAAAATGGAGGCCCTATGGTTGTGGGAGGCCCAAAGCCCTAGCATTGGGCCACAATGCTGTTGGGCCGGCCCTGCTTTTCGGTCCTCAGCGGAAAGAGATTATTGTTCTATGGCTAGTACTATTAGTGAGGTCTTATGGATATGTTGACTCTTAATTTTTTCACAAGCTTTACATAGTGGTCCTACGTCCTTGTTTTGTGATAATTTTGCTGCTTGACACATTGTTAACAATCTAGTTTTTCAGGAGCATACCAAATATGTTGAGATAGATTGCTAATTTGTTCGAGGAGATATTGTTTTGCAGGAGATTATGGCGTTATATTTAAAACAAACCACCAAAACGCTACCATTATCTTTTAGTTTAAAATAAAGCTGACATCGGGTGCATGTACCATGACAAGAAGTTATGAGTTGACTTGTTTACTAGAACTTTGTAAGCTCGACGTCTTCATTTTCCGCCTGACAAGTTTGGCATCCGAAACTTACACACTACAACATGAGGGGGACTAAACGATAAATCATATTAATATTATTTGTTTTCGTTACTTATCTATAGAAATTATTATATTCATTAGTTGTTATTGTTTTCTTAATTCTTGGATTGTACTCTTGTGTTAAAGAACATTCAATCAGTGAAAAATATAAGAGTTTTTCATGTCATAAATTTATATGTGTATATGTTATATTAAAATACAATTATTCAGGAATTTTTATTTGGTTTATGTAATGGGTAGGTTTTAGAAAATAAAAGCATGTAGGAAGCACCTATAGAGATATCATTGTTCTATTATGCATTTTAATGACAATAAAATATTTTTATTATGCACTTGAAATTTACTTTGAAATATATTTTTTATCATATGACCCAGCTCAAAAATTTTAATATTTAAAAATAAATAATATATTTTAAAAAATTTTGATGCCCATGAAAATATCCTAGACCCGTCACTATTAAAATCCTAAACAGATCGTTGTTGTTTATAGTCCCCATTTTCCCCTTTCACTATCACATTAGGTCATCACTAGATGTCCTAGTTTTTCTATTTTACTCAAATGCCATAATTGTGCCTCGTCATCAATTTCTCTATTTTTCTTATTTTCTTCAGACTACACTAACATCAGTTTCTCATTTTTACCATATGCTATATCACTATAAAATAATAAATTTACATAACTAAAGTAGATATAATACAATCATTGATTAAAAATAAATTTTCATTAATATAAAAACAAAACAAAAATAAAAAGACTATATCTTAATAAAAAAAAGAAGATTAGTGGTTCAATTGGTAAAAATACTCCAAGTGCTCGATGAGATCCGATCAAATGATATCATGGACTACTTGTGATCGTAATTGTAGAAGAATATTTCTTTTATTGGATTTCGTTTTGATAATTTTCTATGTGTTCTAGGAGATGTTGGCACACTATCGTACCTAAAGATCACATTGTATACAAATAATGTATGCGTACATGATATCCCTAATATTTCAAGTATGATGTAGCCTTAAAGGTTGATGAAGTATCTGGTGCTTACCTTTCCGCACATACCTGAAATATATAACACTAGGTTAGATACACTACAACAAATTCACCCTAACAAATTCACCCTATCGCGACTAGACCTATGGCGACTAGACCTATGGCGACGACAGCATGTCCTCGCTATAGGTCACCCTATAGCGACGACATGTCGCCGCTATAGGGTTGATTAGGGTTTTAGCTACCAAAACTCTATCGCGACGACATGTTGTCGCCATAGGTATTTTTTTTTAGTTTTACTTCCTCTAAAATAAATAGGCGGTAAAAATGCCCGCCTTTTCTGAGATCTCTATCGTGACGACATGTCGTCGCGATAGGTAAATTATTTATTTTTCCATTTTTTTCCTCTAAAAAAGTGGAGGGGAAAAAGCCCGCCTTTTGTGAAACATCTATGGCGACGACATGTCGTCGCCACAGGGTGTGGAATTTTTTTTAGAAAAATAAAAATATTAACAACAAAATACATTGTGGACTTTTTTTATATTTATTATAATTATATTTATAAAAATAATACTTATAAAATAATAATTATATTTATAAAAATAATACTTATAAAATAATAATTATATTTATTATAATCATAAGTCGTAATAATATATTTTTATAAAAATAATAATATTAACAATAATACATTGTAGACTTTTTTTATATTTATCTTCCTACTCTAATAAAAGGGTATCTGGGATGACACGTGTCAACACCACAATCATTCTCACCAAAATTTTCCCGCCTCTCTCTCCTATTAAATAATTACTTTAATTACTAATAATACTATTTAACACTTTTTTAGATTTAATAAATTAATAAAGAGATCTATTTATTAATGTTATTTCTAAATAAATAATTTTTTTATAAAATAATAAATTATTTAAAGCAGAAGACTTTTTTAAAAAATACAAAATATTTAAAATTGGTATTTTCAAAAAGTTATTTTTTTAAAACCAAAAATAATTAAATTTAAGAGTTATAATAAGAAAATTTTTAAAAATGACATTTTTATACGGTTTGTTTTAGAACAAAATGTTTATTTTTTTTGGAAAAAAAGTTTTAAAAAGTTGATATCACTATTTTATAACTTACAGTCATTTCTAATACATAATTTCAGTGATATTATGTCACACCCTCAAATTCCGGGTCTGGAATCTATCACGGAGGGGTGTGAACAAACCAGGATCACAGTCAATAGTTACTTGGAACGACTCTATATGCAACGTTTAACATAACAAACCAAAGTTTAAACTTTTACAATTCATGCGGAAGCGTTTAAACAAGTAAAACAAACCCAAAATATAGAGATAAACAAATGTATCATTGTTTAAGCGTTAGAATGCATGCTTGACCCGTGTAGTGCTCCTAACAGCAGTCCAGACTTAATGACCTGAGAATAGCATACTAAAAGTCAACACATGGTTGGTGAGTTCAAGAGTTTATGTTTAAACAAAACAGTTTAACAAAAGTGTGTATCAACCCAATGGTTGGTAAGTTCAAGAGTTTGCGTTTAATCATAACAGTTTAACAAAAGTGTAATCAATCCCAATGGTTGATTAGTTCTAGAGCTTGCGTTTAAACATCCCAGTTTAACAATAGCGTGTATCAACCCAACGGTTGATCAGTCTAAGAGTTTGCAGTTAAACATCCCAGTTTAACAATAGCGTGTATCAACCCAACGGTTGATCAGTTCAAGAGTTTACAGTTAAACATCCCAGTTTAACAACAGCGTATATTTAAGCATGTGCATTGTAATGGCTAGCTAGCCCATTCCCAAACGATATTAAATAGTGATTTCGACATTGAAGCTGACTGTGTTATGTTTGCCTCCAGCCACGATGTCAGATCGTGACTAATGTTCATAGGACAAATTGCACCCGACTGACCTCGAGTCATACAGGTGGGGTCGTCACTCCCAGTAGTACTACCCAACTTTCCCCGCTATCCAATATTAACAATTCGAAAGTGTGAGGACTTTTATAATGATCAACAGCACTATCTTTAATATCATACACATCTTAAATATATAATGAAAACGTTTGTAACATTACCAGTATGCTATCTCCCCCAAAAGAGTTTTAATAAAATGAACTTACCCAAAAGAGATTTGGTAAAATAGTGGGGCTTGAACTCACCTTGATTTGATGTAATGAAATGAACAAGAACTTCAAAGAATAAGGCAATGCACGATCAAACACGATCAACACCTATTATTAATTGTAATTAAGTTTTTAAAACGTGTTCAACGCGAATAATATATTTGGTCGGATTCGGGTCGGTTCGGTTTGACGTACACGATTTGGTATACAACACACCATGTCTTAATAATACTACCAATATTGATATTAATAATAGCAATGGTGTGATCATAATTATAATGATAATATTTGTGTTTGTAAATAATTTATGAAATTTATTAAATATAATTCCTTCATTTATAATAATAACTCCATAATTAAAATAATATAATCTTTATTAACAACTTGATAATTTAAATCATCATTTACAATCCATTTTTATAAAAGTAACTATTTATAACACTTGTAATATTTATTCAGATAAATAAATAAGGTTTTTAAACAATTATTATGATTTATAAAAATAATATGATATTCATTAATAATTCAATGATTTAAATTATTATTAAAAATTTATTTCTTTATAAAGTTACAATTTATTACATATGTTTTTATTTATTTAAATAAATAAATGAATAAGGTTTTAAAGAAATAAATTTCCAGAAAATAATTATTTACTTTCTAAAATAATTAAAGTTTATAAAAATTATTTTTATAATTTTTCGGAATTTTTCTATATTTTTTAAAAGGTCAAAAAGCCTTAAAAAAAATACATGGCAGGGCAGGGTTCGAACCCCTGACCTCCGGCTCACCATCACAACTCACCAACCAGTAAACCAAGGCACCAGGCCGCGGTTAAAACTCCCCTTTTAATTGTTTTAAGTTTAACCCAAGTAATCCCAAATCACCAAGAAAACCCCAGGTTCGATCCGCACCCAATTGATCCCCAAACCGATTTTGATCGCGTCTGATTTCATGGGGTTATTGTTCCTCTTGTAAAAACGAGCAAAATGGTGTGTTCATTTACCTGTTTCGAAGCTCTACAGTGTGCGTTTGATCGGTTGCAGGTCCGCGGCAATGAGAGTAATCGGATTGCTCGATTTCGAGTGTTTAAGATGGGTGTGAGTGTTTCATTAGCTTAGGACCGCTTATATAGCCATTCCAGTTCGTTTAATTTGATTATAATAAACCGATGGTGCGTTTTTGATAAGTGGGTCGGCCGAACTTTCGGTCGAAGTGGGAAACATACCTAACCGATTCAAATTATCAAATTGAAATGGTCCCCGAGTTCGGTTCATCCTCTAGAAGGTGTCGGGAATGATTGATTGGGTCGAAATTGATTAACTTTGGCGTTTGAAGTCGCCGGAGGGCCGCCGGAAATTGGCCGGAACAGGAATCGACGGGAAGGGGCCGGCGGGTTGGGTTTTTAAAACAATTTACACAATACCCCCTGTAGTTTGGAATGTTTATTATTTCATGTGTATAGTTTTAAAATAAGTTTCAAATATTACAAATTCAGTCCCTGAACTTATTTAATTAATTATATAAATTTTGTAAATAATAATATTTTCATTATTATTATTATTTTCATTATTAACATTATTAGTTTTAATAATAATATTATTATTATTATCATTGTCATTATTTTTATTATTATTAATACTATTATTAAATAATATAAAAATAATTGTAAATTCACATAAAATTTATATTAATTCACGAAAAATTTTCGGGTTGTCACATCATCCCCCTGTTAGAGGAATTTTCGTCCCGAAAATTAAGATGTACTGGCAATATCCTTGAACAGGTTAGGATACTTGCGCATCATCTCGTCCTCTCTTTCCCAAGTGAACTCAGGACCACGCCGGGAGTTCCACCGGACTTTGACAATAGGGATACGACTGTGTTTAAGTGTCTTGACCTCTCGGTCCATAATTTCCACTGGTTCCTCGATGAAGCGTAGTTGTTCGTCAACATGTACCTCGTCTAACGGAACGATGAGAGTCTCGTCAGCAAGGCATTTTCTCAGGTTTGAAACATGAAACACATTATGAATTCCACTCAGTGATTCAGGTAAAGCCAGTCGATAGGCCACTGGACCTATTCTTTCCAATATCTCAAATGGTCCAACATACCTCGGATTCAGCTTTCCTCGTTTGCCAAACCGAACTACGCCTTTCCACGGTGAGACTTTCAATAACACTTTGTCACCAATTTGGAACTCTAGATGTTTCCGTCTCTTGTCAGCATAACTTTTCTGTCTATCACGCGCTGCTGCCATACGATTCCGTATCTGCACGATCTTCTCAGTCGTCTCGTGCACGAGTTCAGGACCGGTAAGTTGACTTTCCCCAACTTCCGCCCAACAAATAGGTGATCGACACTTTCTCCCATACAAAGCCTCGAAAGGTGCTGCCTTTATGCTAGTGTGATAACTGTTATTATAGGAAAATTCCACCAAAGGCAAGTGAACTTCCCAGTTGTTCCCAAAGTCAATCACACAAGCACGTAGCATATCCTCCAAAGTCTGTATGGTACGCTCACTCTGACCGTCCGTTTGTGGATGATACGCGGTGCTCATATCCAACCGCGTCCCCAATGCTCGTTGTAAAGATTGCCAGAAGTGTGAGGTAAATCGAGCATCACGATCAGAGATAATGGAAATTGGCACCCCGTGTCGGGAGACTATTTCCCTTAGGTAGATACGAGTCAACTTTTCCATGCGGTCAGTCTCCCGAATCGGTAAGAAATGTGCGGATTTTGTCAGACGATCTACAATTACCCAAATGGTATCGCATCCGCTGGGAGTTCGAGGTAGTTTTGTGATAAAGTCCATGGATATCTGTTCCCACTTCCACACTGGTATTTCTGGCTGTTGGAGTAAACCAGATGGTCGCTGATACTCCACCTTAACTTTAGAACAGGTTAAGCATCTGCTTACGTATGAGGCAATGTCAGCTTTCATGTTCGGCCACCAGTAAAGGACTTTTAGATCGTGATACATCTTGTCTGAGCCCGGATGAATGGAGTACCGTGACTTGTGAGCTTCGTCCATTACTAGTTCGCGTAGGTCTCCACACAAAGGAACCCATATTCGATCCATGAAGTAGCGGATTCCGTCAGATTTGGTTTCCAGTTGCTTTTCCATGCCTCGTAGCGATTCAGCCTTCAAGTTTTCGTCTTTTAATGCCTTAAGTTGAGCATTACGTATTTGATCGGGTAATCCGGTGCGAATGGTGAGTTGTAATGCTCGAACTCGTCTTGGCTTGGGTGTCTCCTTCCGACTCAGGGCATCTGCTACTACATTAGCCTTGCCAGGATGATATTTGATCACACAGTCGTAGTCGTTCAACAATTCTACCCAACGACGTTGTCTCATGTTCAGCTCTTTCTGTTCAAAGATGTGCTGGAGACTCTTGTGATCGGTGTAAATGGTGCATCTGGTACCGTACAAGTAATGTCTCCAAATCTTCAAGGCAAAAATCACTGCACCTAATTCCAGATCATGGGTGGTATAGTTCTTCTCGTGAGTCTTCAGTTGTCTCGAGGCGTAAGCTATCACCTTATCTCGTTGCATCAGAACACAACCCAATCCTTGAATGGATGCGTCACAATACACCACGAAATCATCTGTCCCCTCCGGTAGTGCCAATATCGGTGCACTACAGAGTTTCTGTTTCAATAGCTGAAAAGCCGCCTCTTGACTTTCACCCCATTTGTATGTCGTTCCTTTGTGGGTCAAGGCTGTGAGAGGTTGTGCGATTTTAGAGAACCCTTCTATAAATCGTCGGTAATATCCTGCTAACCCCAGAAATTGTCTTATCTCAGTCGGTGTCTTAGGTGTAGCCCAATTCTTTATCGCCACAATCTTTGCAGGATCAACATGTATTCCCTTCTCATTAACGATATGACCTAGGAATTGCACTTCACGTTTCCAGAAGTCACACTTAGAGAATTTGGCGTACAGTTGCTCCTTCTTCAATAATTCCAAGATCAATCGTAGATGTTCTTCGTGGTCCTCCTTGGTCCTTGAGTATATCAGTATGTCATCGATAAACACAATAACAAACTGATCGAGATAGGGTTTGCACACGCGATTCATGAGGTCCATGAATACCGCAGGTGCATTAGTCAACCCAAAAGGCATGACCAAGAACTCGTAATGACCATAACGAGTACGGAATGCGGTTTTGGAGATGTCCTCCTCACGGACTCGGAGTTGATGATAACCAGACCTCAAATCGATCTTCGAATAATAGCTCGATCCCTGAAGCTGATCAAACAAGTCGTCGATACGAGGTAAAGGATATCGGTTCTTGACTGTGACTTTGTTTAATTCTCTATAATCGATGCACATTCGGAAAGTGCCGTCCTTCTTCTTAACAAAGAGAACAGGGGCTCCCCAAGGTGATGAGCTAGGTCGGATAAAGCCCTTATCTAAAAGCTCCTGAAGTTGTGATGACAACTCCTGTAGTTCGTTTGGTGCTAATCGATAAGGTGCTCTAGCAATCGGGGCTGCACCGGGAGTCAGTTCGATTTGAAATTCCACCTGGCGATGAGGTGGTAGTCCAGGAAGATCCTCTGGAAACACCTCTGGAAAATCTCTTACCACGGGAATGTCTTCTATTTTCTTTTCCTCGGACTGCTTGTCGGTGACGAGTGCCAGAATAGCCACACGCCCTTTTTGTAACAACTTTTGCGCCTTCATGTAAGAGATAATACCCATTACTGCACCTCTCCTATCGCCTCGGACTGTAAGAATTTCATCACCAACAGGGATTCGTATGATCTTCTCATGGCATATGACTTCCGCTTGCTTATTAGAGAGCCAATCCATGCCTACCACAACGTCGAAACTTCCTAGTGTAACAGGCATAAGATCTATAGCGAAAGTATGACCAGCGAGTTCTATCTTACAATCTCTAAGAATGTGTGTTACATGGATTTGTTTACCGTCGGCCAATTCTACGGTATATTTGGATTCTAAGGCAGAAGGAATATCACTTAGAAAATTACAGAACTTTAAGGATATAAAACTCCTATCGGCCCCAGTGTCAAACAGTATCGTAGCAAAACATCCATTGACAGAAAATCTACCAGTAATAGTTGTAGGATCATTTAGAGCCTCACCTGAGCCAATGACGAAGGCTCTCCCTTTGGCTCCATTATTGTTACCACCGTTACCACTGTTGTTGTTGTTGTTGCCTTGATTGTTGTTGTTTTGGCCAGTGCCATTACCGTTCTTCCTCAGCTGCGGGCAGTTGTTCCTGTAGGGCCCTTCTTTCCCACACTCAAAGCAACCCTTTCGTGTCTCCTGAGTTTGCTGTGGCTTTCTAACCAACTCACCACGGCAATCCTTAGCCAAGTGTCCCATTTTACCACACCGCTGGCACTTGTAATTGTCACATCTTCCAACATGATGATAGTTGCACCGTGGGCACCTCGGCTGTTTACCACCATAACTGCTCGATCCTTGATTGTTCGAGGCTGACTGGTTGAAGTTACGATTGTTGTCGAACCTCCTGTGTTGTTGTTGTGGTGTTTGTTGCTGATGTTGACCACCGGACGATGATGTTCTATTGTTGTTGTTGGTGTTGTTAGAGGTATCCCACTTCCTCTTGTTGTCGGACACACTCGCCGCAGCACCTCGTCTTGGTAACCGTCCTTCCTCCACAGCTTCATCAGTCAGTTTGTGGGCTAGGCGGATAGCTTGCTGGATAGTAGCCGGGTTTGAGGAAGTAACCATACTCCTAATCTCTGGCACCAATCCTCGGATGTAGTGTTCCACTCTCTTGTGCATCTCGTTTACCATTCCTGGACATAGAGTGGCCAGCTCATGAGTTCTCGTGGTATAAGCCTCAATTTCTGATCCTTGCATCTTCAGTTGCCAGAATTCCACTTCAAGTTTTTGTACTTCACTTCGTGGGCAGTATTCCTCAATCATCATATCTTTGAACTCGTTCCACGGGAGTTGATCTGCCATGGCTTGCCCTAGCATTTGCACTTGCGCATTCCACCAAGACAATGCTGCACCATCCAACGTCCCCGTAGCGTATTTCACCTGGTCAGCCGGCAGACAGTTACATTTTGAGAATACGGACTCCGTCTTCTCAAACCATCTCACTAACCCTACAGCTCCCTCGGTTCCACTGTAGGTGTGAGGCTTACAGTCCATGAAGGACTTGTAGGTACACGTTGGTGGTCCTACTGGCTGTCTTGTTTGGGTAGCAGCTACCGCTGCCTGAACTTGTACGTTGATTAGAGCAGCCAATTCCGCAGGGGTCATATTAATAGAACCAGCGCCTTGGTCACCGGCACCTTGGTCACCGGCACCACGTCCACGCACGCGTCCTCGTCCACGACCACGTCCACGTCTTTGGGCGTCCATTATTTCACTTTATATTCACAAATACAATAATGAGTAATGAATCCATCCTTTTTATCTCATTATAGTAAACAATAAGGAGATAATGAATTCATCACCACCACAATGTTTATAACAAATTGAGTTTGTTGTTTGGGTGGGGAAACAACTCTTTCCACATAGGTTCCAAAATAAAGAGACGCTACGTAGTCCGAATCGTTTAAATAGAATAGAATCATTCAGCTATGTCGTGCTGTAGTGTATAGACATTGCTTGTGAGTCGCCGGACTCGGTATTGTTCCATGTTCAGTAAAAAGGTATCCCATTTACCTTATGGACTTGTGTATTGACCATAGTTTATCACTCATCCCAGAAATCCCCAGGTAAGCATACCAGGTCTCGTAATGAGATATATGCGATATGCTAGCCTTAGCCCGAAGGCTTTTTGCCAGGAAATCCAGAATACAGGTGTCTATGTGTCACACAAGTTCATTTGGTTCATGAAATTTTAAAACCTCGATGTGATTTTCATAGTTTAGACATAAAGTCTAAGGATTTGAACCCAAGATAATCAGTTAAGTTTAGGAGGTATAGAAACAAGTAACTAACTAACTGTGTGTGGTTATAGTCTAGTGTGTATGCAACCTAGTTCTCTATAACCAATGGCTCTGATACCAATCTGTCACACCCTCAAATTCCGGGTCTGGAATCTATCACGGAGGGGTGTGAACAAACCAGGATCACAGTCAATAGTTACTTGGAACGACTCTATATGCAACGTTTAACATAACAAACCAAAGTTTAAACTTTTACAATTCATGCGGAAGCGTTTAAACAAGTAAAACAAACCCAAAATATAGAGATAAACAAATGTATCATTGTTTAAGCGTTAGAATGCATGCTTGACCCGTGTAGTGCTCCTAACAGCAGTCCAGACTTAATGACCTGAGAATAGCATACTAAAAGTCAACACATGGTTGGTGAGTTCAAGAGTTTATGTTTAAACAAAACAGTTTAACAAAAGTGTGTATCAACCCAATGGTTGGTAAGTTCAAGAGTTTGCGTTTAATCATAACAGTTTAACAAAAGTGTAATCAATCCCAATGGTTGATTAGTTCTAGAGCTTGCGTTTAAACATCCCAGTTTAACAATAGCGTGTATCAACCCAACGGTTGATCAGTCTAAGAGTTTGCAGTTAAACATCCCAGTTTAACAATAGCGTGTATCAACCCAACGGTTGATCAGTTCAAGAGTTTACAGTTAAACATCCCAGTTTAACAACAGCGTATATTTAAGCATGTGCATTGTAATGGCTAGCTAGCCTATTCCCAAACGATATTAAATAGTGATTTCGACATTGAAGCTGACTGTGTTATGTTTGCCTCCAGCCACGATGTCAGATCGTGACTAATGTTCATAGGACAAATTGCACCCGACTGACCTCGAGTCATACAGGTGGGGTCGTCACTCCCAGTAGTACTACCCAACTTTCCCCGCTATCCAATATTAACAATTCGAAAGTGTGAGGACTTTTATAATGATCAACAGCACTATCTTTAATATCATACACATCTTAAATATATAATGAAAACGTTTGTAACATTACCAGTATGCTATCTCCCCCAAAAGAGTTTTAATAAAATGAACTTACCCAAAAGAGATTTGGTAAAATAGTGGGGCTTGAACTCACCTTGATTTGATGTAATGAAATGAACAAGAACTTCAAAGAATAAGGCAATGCACGATCAAACACGATCAACACCTATTATTAATTGTAATTAAGTTTTTAAAACGTGTTCAACGCGAATAAATATATTTGGTCGGATTCGGGTCGGTTCGGTTTGACGTACACGATTTGGTATACAACACACCATGTCTTAATAATACTACCAATATTGATATTAATAATAGCAATGGTGTGATCATAATTATAATGATAATATTTGTGTTTGTAAATAATTTATGAAATTTATTAAATATAATTCCTTCATTTATAATAATAACTCCATAATTAAAATAATATAATCTTTATTAACAACTTGATAATTTAAATCATCATTTACAATCCATTTTTATAAAAGTAACTATTTATAACACTTGTAATATTTATTCAGATAAATAAATAAGGTTTTAAACAATTATTATGATTTATAAAAATAATATGATATTCATTAATAATTCAATGATTTAAATTATTATTAAAAATTTATTTCTTTATAAAGTTACAATTTATTACATATGTTTTTATTTATTTAAATAAATAAATGAATAAGGTTTTAAAGAAATAAATTTCCAGAAAATAATTATTTACTTTCTAAAATAATTAAAGTTTATAAAAATTATTTTTATAATTTTTCGGAATTTTTCTATATTTTTTAAAAGGTCAAAAAGCCTTAAAAAAATACATGGCAGGGGCAGGGTTCGAACCCCTGACCTCCGGCTCACCATCACAACTCACCAACCAGTAAACCAAGGCACCAGGCCGCGGTTAAAACTCCCCTTTTAATTGTTTTAAGTTTAACCCAAGTAATCCCAAATCACCAAGAAAACCCCAGGTTCGATCCGCACCCAATTGATCCCCAAACCGATTTTGATCGCGTCTGATTTCATGGGGTTATTGTTCCTCTTGTAAAAACGAGCAAAATGGTGTGTTCATTTACCTGTTTCGAAGCTCTACAGTGTGCGTTTGATCGGTTGCAGGTCCGCGGCAATGAGAGTAATCGGATTGCTCGATTTCGAGTGTTTAAGATGGGTGTGAGTGTTTCATTAGCTTAGGACCGCTTATATAGCCATTCCAGTTCGTTTAATTTGATTATAATAAACCGATGGTGCGTTTTTGATAAGTGGGTCGGCCGAACTTTCGGTCGAAGTGGGAAACATACCTAACCGATTCAAATTATCAAATTGAAATGGTCCCCGAGTTCGGTTCATCCTCTAGAAGGTGTCGGGAATGATTGATTGGGTCGAAATTGATTAACTTTGGCGTTTGAAGTCGCCGGAGGGCCGCCGGAAATTGGCCGGAACAGGAATCGACGGGAAGGGGCCGGCGGGTTGGGTTTTTAAAACAATTTACACAATACCCCCCTGTAGTTTGGAATGTTTATTATTTCATGTGTATAGTTTTAAAATAAGTTTCAAATATTACAAATTCAGTCCCTGAACTTATTTAATTAATTATATAAATTTTGTAAATAATAATATTTTCATTATTATTATTATTTTCATTATTAACATTATTAGTTTTAATAATAATATTATTATTATTATCATTGTCATTATTTTTATTATTATTAATACTATTATTAAATAATATAAAAATAAATTGTAAATTCACATAAAATTTATATTAATTCACGAAAAATTTTCGGGTTGTCACATATTATATCTTAAAATATTATTTTATAATTAATAAATTTTGTTATATTAATTTTTTATTTATTCAACCCGTGTAACACACGGGCTACCATAGCTAGTTATACTTATAAAAGTAATACTTAGAAAATAATAATTATATTTATTATAATTATAAGTCATAATAATATATTTTTTATAAAAATAATAATATTAACAATAATACATTGTGGACTTTTTTTATATTTATTATACATATAAAATAATACTTATAAAATAATAATTATATTTATTATAATTATAAATAATAATACTTATAAAATAATAATTATATTTATTATAATTATAAGTCATAATAATATATATTTATAAAAATAATAATATTAACAATAATAATTTGTGGACTTTTTTATATATTTATTAATAATACTTATAAAAATAACAACAACAACGACAACAACAACAACAACAACAACAACAATAACAACAACACAACACTAACATCAACACTAACAGCAACAACAACAACAACAACACCAACAACAACACCAACACTAATATCTACACCAACAGCAGCAGCAACAACAACAACAACAACAACAACAACAACAACAACACCAACAACAACAACGACAACAACAATAACAACAACACCAACAACAACAACAACATCATCATCATCATCAACAACCACAGCAACAACAACAACACTAACATCAACAACAACACTAACATCAACAACAACAGCAACAACAACAACAACACCAACAACAACAAGAAGATCATCAACAACAACAACAACAACAACAACAACAACAACATCAACATCAACAGCAACAACAACAACAGCAACAACACCAACATCAACAACAACAACAACAACATCAACAGCAACAGCAACAGTAACAACAACAACAACAACAACACAAACAACAACAACATCAACAACACCAACAACACCACCAACAAAAACAACAACAACAACACAACAACAGCAACAACCACCAGAACAACAACAACAACAACAATAGCAACAACCACCAGTACAACAACAACAACAACAGCAACAACAACAACAACAACAACAACAACAACACCCACCACCACCACCACCAACAACAACAACAACAACAATAATAATAATAATAATAATAATTAATTGCTTGACCTATCGCGACGATAAAATATTAACAATAATACATTGTGGACTTTTTTTATATTTATTATAATTATATTTATAAAAATAATACTTATAAAATAAAAATTAATTGCTTGACCTATCGCGATGATAAAAATATTAACAATAATACATTGGGACTTTTTTTATATTTATTATAATTATATTTATAAAAATAATACTTATAAAATAAAAATTAATTGCTTGACCTATCGCGACGATAAAAATATTAACAATAATACATTGTGGACTTTTTTTATATTTATTATAATTATATTTATAAAATAATACTTATAAAATAAAAATTAATTGCTTGAGCTATCGCGACGACATGTCGTCGCGATATGGTCTTATTACCTATTGCGACGACATGTCGTCGCCACAGGGTTGGCGCAGATATATCTTCTGCACCCGCGCGCAGCTTTACTTTTACCCACAAAACTCACCAAATCTTCGCGATTTGGAGAGTCAATCGGCCACCACCACCCCATATTTCACCAAAATCGCACCAAATCGCACCACCACCACCACCATCTTCACCCAATCGCGATCTTCAACCCTCATACCTCCATCTTCACCCAATCGAGGTCTTCAACCCCCAAATCAGGCACCACCACCGCGAGCGGCCACCAAATCGGGCACCACCACCACGACCAGGTTAGTTCGGTGAGCATATTGTTCAAGCTACGTGCTTAAAGGGTTAGTTTGAAGTTAAAATGTTGTTTTATGGGTTAGGTAGGCTGATATACCTTGATGTGCAAATACCATGTCTAGAAGGTGTATTTGAAGCTAAAAAAGTTAATTTTATATGTGAATGTTGTTGCTTTAGTTTTGCTGTCAAAAATGTATGCTTAATAAACTAAATTACAAAATTACAGGTAGGTTACAGCTTATATAAGGGTGTGTTTTGTGGTTGATCACTAAGATAAAAATTATGGCAATGATGATATTGAAAGGGGAAATTAGTGCGGTAGGCCATTTGACTTGTTTTGTTTGTTGATTGTGGGAATTTATATATGTCTGATCTGATAACAAAAGGGTCTGGATGGAGTGGACCATTAATGATTATCATGCTCGTAGCAGCTTGTCTGGATGGAGTGGACAAGGTTATCTTGCATGTGCGACGTGTAACATGGACACACCCTCGTGCCGTGTAACTAATAAAATATCATTTACCGGTCATAGAAGATTCTTGCCTAAAAGTAACAAATGGAGAGAAAGCTTGTTGTTTAATGGACAGAAAGAGTTAAGAAAGCATCCAAAAGCATTAACTAATTCAAAAATATTAGAACAACTTAACCGTCTTCCCGATCGTGTTCCGGGTAAACATCCCAATCATGGTGGCGTGAAAAGAAAACGTGACGAGTCAGAGTTGAATTGGACAAAAAAAATATATTCTTTGAGTTGGATTATTGGTCATCTCTTGATTTAAAACACAATCTTGATTTAAACACAATCTTGATGTTATGCATGACGAGTCAGAGTTGAATTGGACAAAAAAGCTTATGTTCGAAACAAAGCTAAGCCTGAAGGATCAATAGCAGAGGGTTATGTTGCAGATGAAGCATTGACATTCTGCTCTATGTATTTGGAGGGTATTCAAACCAAATTTAACCGTCCTGATAGGAATGAAGATCCTGGCATTCCAAAGAGAAAGTTCTCTGTTTTTTCGTCACAATGTCGACCAATTTCAAAGAAGAAAAACATTTCCCTTAGTGAAAATTCTAAAAAGTCATTTCATTGGTTTGTGCTGAACAATTGTGAAGAAGTTAAAGTCTACATGTCGTAAGTTTTTTTGGTTTAAATTATTCTTATTAGTTTCACTTTAGCTAAAATGATAAACTAATATAAATATTATATTTCTCACACAGTGAATTTGAACTTGAATTCCCTGGAAGCGATGTAAAAAATAAATTTTCTTCATGGCTTAATAATAAGTTCAATACGTCTCCTGACAAAGAACTGAAGGTATTGGCACATTGCCCCGTGTGCACATATTCTTACACAGCTTGTATTGTCAATGGTGTTAGATTTGTGGTAAATAGCCGTGATATTAGACGCACTACACAAAACAGCGGTGTTGTTACAATAGGAGAAGATGGTACACGATTTTATGGTCAGCTAGAAGACATCTATGAGTTGAACTATATAAATGGTTACAGTGTTGTCCTATTTCGTTGTAAATGGTTCGACACATCACGAAAGGGATCTGTAATTAGAAAGAATAACGTTGTTGTTATTGATGTCATCCGTGAATGGTTTCGTGATCAGCATTTCATTTTAGCAACACAAGCTCAACAAGTGTTTTATCTTGAAGATCCTTCTAAAGCCACCAATAATTGGAGGGTTGTGGAGGATGTTCATCATCAAAAGCTTTGGGATCATCCTAGTATTAGTGTTGCTAATGAGATAGATGTATTGCACGACAATGAGTTGTCTGATTATAACTTAGTAGTCGATAACAATTTTGAAATTGGTGAATCAAGTGAACGAGTTATTAACGATGAGAGAGATGCACATGATAATTGTGATTTAGTCGTAGACTTAAGTTGGTTGCCTGTTGCTCCACTTGTTCATGATGAAGAATTTATTAATGATGAAGAAGAAGATGAAGATGCATATCTCTCAGATGAGGAAGAAGATGAAGATGTATTAGATATTAATGATAGTATGGACGAGAGCGATGATAATCTTGTAAACGAAGATGAAAATCTTTATAGTGATAACTCAGATTGATTGTATGTATTAAGAACACTTTATTTTATTTCTTATGAAAATGTTACATTTTATTCTATTTCTTATTAAAGTGACACATGACTTTATTGCAGGTTATGTCTTCATCCATAGCAGGATCACATGGTGGTGACGGCGGGGATAGGGATCTCCACGGGCATGGATATACTCTTCCTTCCAGTTGCCAATCATGTAACTTAATGTTTTAAATTTTAAATATATTTTAAATGTTACTAACCTTTTGATTTTTTATATTAATATAGCGTCAGCTAAGAAAAGAAGATCAAAAGGAAGGAATTTAAATTTATATGAGAAATGAGCTGCAAACAACAACCAACCACTGCCCGTGGAATTTGATCATACAGGAAAACAATTTAAAGCTGTAGGAGAAAATAGTCAATTATTTGTTAGAGCATTATCCAATCATGTTGCCACTGCTCCTTTTCATTATCCCTCTTGGGAAAAAGTCCCTGATACATTTAAGATATCATTGTTTAATTTTCTGGAGGCGAGTATTATGTAGTCTTTTATTTGTAATTTAGTAATCATAACTTTTATATATTTCTAACTATTCTGTTTTGCAGGAATATTTTAATTTAGAAGCTTATCGTGGTTCAAACCATTGGCATGGAATCCAACTTGGTATCCATATGGATTGCTAGCGAGCATTTCGAGATAGAAAATATAATATGAAACAACATTTCTTAAATCATGGAGGCTATGATAATATTGAGCATGTTTTAAATAATCCACTGAAGGTCAAAGTTGGGAGTCATGGGAGCGGGTGGTTGAGTTTTTCTCAAGTGAAGAACATAAACGCCTTTTTGAAAAAGGCGTAGAGAATAGGGCAAAACAACTGTATCCAAGTCTGCATGGTAGTCGATCATATGCTCAAAGACGATATCTTCAGGTAAAGAAACATATATTATTTAATTATGTATTATTAATTCTTTTCTGTTATTATGAATATTGTTTTTAATAGGAGCAACAAACCGGGACCCCAAGTTACATCAAAACATGGAGGAGGTCGCATTACAAAGAAGGGTCGGGATGGGTCAACCAAAGGGCAGAAGAAGATTGGGTAAGTTTAATATGTTAAGAATGTTATTATCATATGTTCATATGTATTTAATATATTATGTTTGGTGATCTTGAAAGTTGAGAATTTTATGTTATATTTAGTTATGTTTATATCTTGAAAGTTGGGAATTTTATGTTGCGAATTTTATGTTATATTTAGTTATGATTTTGGATGGGTTTTTTTCATTTGTTACAGTTATGCTGTCGAAATTTCATAAAAATCTTAATAACTTTTCATTTTGATTCTTTAAAATTGCAGGCAAAAATTGAAAATCAATACGCCCAACTGCAAATGGAGGCGGGAGAGTCGCCTGTTAATGAGATGCAATGTTTAGAGCTTGCATTAGGAGAAAGACGTGGTCATACGAGAGTGTTGGACGAAAAGTAAAAAATATCTCTCTTTATGAACAATCAAGTGGATCATCACATCCGAATGAAGAAATGGAAGCATTAAGGCAACAAATACGAGAAATGCAAGAAAAGATGGCTGAATTTGAAAGAAGAAAATATAATCCCAATAACAACGAAGATGATGAAGATGACGACAATTAGGAAGTTAATTTGTTAGGTTTCTAAAAATTTAAGACATGTTTAGTTTGGTACTTTTGTCTTGTTTGGTATGTACTTAATTAGAATTGTTTGATCTACGTTTAAGTATTGATAATGTTTAGGTTTTACTTCTGCGTATCTGATTTGGGTAATTATTTAGGTAAAAAACTGAAAAAAATCAACTTTTAAATAATAAATTTTTTAACCAGATACCCTATCGCCATAGATAAAATTAAAAATAATTATATTAATTTAAAATTTTATTATTTAATAAATCAAAACACCTATAGTGACGACATGTCGTCGCCATAGGGTCAATTTAAAAAATTTAGGAAAAAATTATTTTAATTTTAAGAGTAAATTACGCTTTTCGTCCCTGTGGTTTGGTGGTTATAACCATTTTCATCCAATAGTTTAAAAACGTCCGGTTTAACCACTATGGTTTGAGATTTGTCACAATCAAGTCCAAACCGTTAACTCCATCCAACGTTATCGTTAAATATTTTAATAAAGACGATAATACCCTTGGATTAAAAGTGATACTCATACAAATACACACACATATGTATATATACTCAAATATGTATATATATATATATATATATATATATATATATATCATATCTCTATGTACTCTAACCACACTCCCACCATACCACCATACCACCATACCACCATCGCCACCATACCACCACTGCCACCATACCACCACTGCCACCACAACACCACCGGAACACCAGACATCTGCCTGCTATGCATTTCCATCCACCATCCGCCTCCACCATCGGCCACATCCCCCTGCTATCGCCACCATCCACCTGCTACCACCACCATCCCCTGCTACCGCAACCATCCCCCTGCTGCCGCCACTAATCCCCAATCTCCCCGACGACGTGGCCATCAAATGCATAGCAGAGTCCCCCGCCCGTACCACCCCTCCCTCTCACTCGTCTCCAAGCTATGGCGCCACACCATCCGCTCCGCTCACTTCTTCTCCACCCGATGCCTCCTCCACTCCACCCAACACACCCTCTACCTCAACATCCGCCATAGCTCCAACTTCAACTGGTACCACCACCCAAACCCTAACCCTAACCCTTCATCTCTCTTCCCCCACACCCCGATCCCTATTCAACCTATCGGACCCGCATACGCCGTTCTCGGATGCAAAATATTCGTAATTGGGGCTCAATCAACGACATCCCCATGCCATCCATGTGGATCCTTGATTGTAGGGTTAACACGAGGGAAACTGGGCCTAAGATGAGGGTTGGGAGAGAGTTTGCAGCTGCAACGGCTGTTGGTGGTAAAGTTTATAGTTTTGTGGTGGTGTGGAAAGCTGTAAAATCGCGAAGATGGTTGCTAGAAGGTGGTCGTGAAGGTGGTGGTGGAGGCGGTAAAGGGAGAAGAGGAGAAGGGGAGGGGTGGACGACTTTGTTGCTAGTGATAGACATTGTAGAAGGGTAGTGATGGTGGATGGTGGCGGTGGCAGGGTGATGGTGGCGGTGGCAGGGTGATGGTGGCAGTAGTAGGGGGATGGTGGCGGTGGTAGGGGGAAGGTGGTGGTGGCAAGGGGAAGGAGCGAAGAAGGCAAGGAGAGAGAGTGTGAGTGTGTGTGAGTGTGCATATATTTATATACATAATTTTTTTATTAAAGGCAAGGGTATATTTGTCTTTTTACTTCTATTTAACAGAAAAATGGATGGACGTTAGTGGCATGGACTTGATTGTGACAAATCTCAAACCATAGTGGTTAAACCGGGCGTTTTTAAACTATTGGATGAAAATGGTTATAACCACCAAACCACAGGGACGAAAAGCGTAATTTACTCTAATTTTAATAATTGAGGAAAAATTTATTGCGACAAGACTATCGCGACGACATGTCGTCGTTATAGGTGACAATGGCGACTAGGTCAACGCCGACGACTATTTTTGACCTATGGCGACAGAACTACGGCTACTACCTCTATCGCGACGACATGTGGCTATGACGACGACAACTGGAACCTATAGCGACGACATTTGTCGTCGCGATAGGGTAAAAATCTTGTAGTGATATACGTATATTACACGAGTTAAAACAAAAATGTATAAAATATATACATATATATACATACATATACATACACACACACACACACATACACACGCACATGCATACGTACATGCACACGTACATGCACACGTACATGCACACGTACATGCACACGTACATGCACACGTACATGCACACGTACATGCACCCGTACATGGACACGTACATGGACACGTACATGCACACGTACCTGCACACGTACGTGCACACGTACCTGCACACGTACCTGCACACGTACCTGCACACGTACCTGCACACGTACATGCACACGTACATGCACACGTACATGCACACGTACATGCACACGTACATGCACACGTACATGCCCACGTACATGCACCCGTACATGCACACGTACATGCACACGTACTTATACACGTACATACATACATACATACATACATACATACATACATACGTACGTACGTACGTATGTATGTATGTATGTATGTATGTATGTATGTATGTATGTATGTATGTATATAATCTAATAGGATAGGATTATCTTGAGCACCACCCTTTTTGTGAGAATTCTAGAAACCAATACGAGCCACACAATTAACATTATATGCAAGGCGTATGTCATTTTCATATTTTTTTAAAACGTTCATAACTTTTTTCACGATATTGTTTTTTTTCAATTTCACCATTAATTTTAGTATTTTTTATCTTTTCAACGCCTACCATATGGTATATATTTAAAATAAAATCATTTACTTGTTGTTTACATATGTATAAATCTGGTTATACACATGTGTAATACTGGATTTACACATTTGTAAACCCGGTATTACACATGTGTAAAATGAATTTCGTAAAAAAATGAGAGATTTTTTTTATTTTTTATAATTTTTTTATGAAAAAGAGAAATGAGAGAAACACTTATGTGTTTTTATTTTTTTATTCTTATGTTATTTTTCATTTATAAATTTTTTTATTATGTTTTCGTTAATTATCGTTTGCCATTATAGTGGCTCATATTGATTTATAGAGTTCTCACAAAAATATATGTTATAGATAACATATCAAAGAAATTATTATATATAACAAACATATTTAAGTTATAAAGACAATATAGAAAAATAAGTTAATTTTTAGTTATAAATATCTATAAATCTCTTTATATATATTTTTAAATTATTTTAGCTTTAACAATAATTATCTAGAAATTAAACTGTATTTTATAAAGTTATCTCATTAAAGTATTTTTAACAAATTGATTTATTATCTATAATTAGTTTAATATTTATCGTTATTCTTTATATTTTAATCTAATATAAAAGTAATAAAGGGGGACATGTATCAGCACCACATTTCTACTTATTAAAATTTTCCACTTCACTCTCCTATTTAATTTAATAGTTAATATAAATGGTAATAATATTATTTAATTTCTTCACAAACTAATTTTTTAGTAAATTAAAAATAGCTCTTTTTACTAATTTCATTTATAAGGAAACAATTTTTTTAAACAAAGAAATTTTCTAAAGCATAATTCTTTTAAAAAAATAAAAGTTATTTTAAAAATGGTTTTTTTTAAAAGTAAAATATTTATAGTTCAATAATAATTGAAAATGGGAGTTATAATAGCGATTTTTTTAAATGGTTTGTTTTCAAACAAAATGTTTAGTTTTTTAAAACATAAAAAGTTTAAAAGATATAATTGTTTTATTATTTATCCTTCTTGCCCATATATAATTTTAACCACGTCTTATTTAGAATATCATTTTATAACTAATAAAATTTTAAAATATTATTTATTCAACTTATGAAATACACGAGTTACAAAATCTAGTATACTCATATATATTCAACTTGTGTAATACATGTGGCAACATCACATTTCTACTCACAAAAAATTGTCTAGTCATCTCTTTAATTTAATAGCTACTACAATTACTAATAATAGTATATATTTTTTTATAAACTAAAAGTACTTTTTAATAAATTAAGAAATGGCTCTTTTATTAATGTTATTTGTAAAAATATATTTTTATAAAACAATAAATTTTTCCAAAACATAAAAATTTTAGAATACAAAATATAACGGTTTCCTTTAAATAAAATGTTTTGGTTTTTCAACAAAAGAAGTAAAAAGTTGACATTGTTGTTTTATTACTTATAATATTTATTTGTACGTAATTTTAATCATATCTTATATTAGAATATCGTTTATAATTAATAAAATTTTATTTTATTTAATATTTACTTATTAAACCCATGTAATACACAGGTTACTAAAGTTAGTTGATGAGTATATTAATAAACGAGCATTTTTAATGAATCTATATTAAAAACAAAATTTTTGTTTACTAAAATATGTAAGTTTATTATGGTGAGTAAATGTGAACAATTTTAGGTGGAGATCATGTGAATAGGCTAGAAAATGATCAAGTGGCTATAAATATTTTGCTTTATTAGATAAGATTTTATTAAAATAATTTCTTAATAAAGTAAAGAAAACATAAAATAATCTTCTCAAATAGCGTTATCTTTAACTTCCCTTAAAGATGCCGAGACCCAAAAATTCAAAGTAAGTTTACTCGTCTCCATATTTCAACTCTTCAAAGTTGAAGGCTAGTAGGAAAATAATAAAATATTAAATTTTTAACAGATCCATTGAAAGAATTTTGAAAAAAATTCGGGTGAAAGAGTGAATCTTTTTGTGCAAAATTAATAATTTAAAGAGTAAACTTCGCTTTTGCTCCCTGTGCTTTGGTCCAAATAACGGTTTTCATCCAAGCATTTTAAAATCGCGATTTTGCTCCTTGTGATTTTCAATTTGTCTCAAATAACTCCAACCCATTAACTCCGTAAAAAATTTCTGTTAAAATCAAGGATATTTTGGTATTTTTACATGTAAGTGCTTAATGTATCATTTAGAGGGACTAGTTGTGTAAATTCGTTAACTTAACCCAAACACATATATCCCTCCCTTCTCTGCCCAATTGGCAGACCCTTCCACCACCGCCAACACCCACTGACCACCACCATCATCACCGGCTTCATCGGTCCACCGCCAACACCTTCAAGAACCACCAAAACCCCACAATCACAGGAACCAACCACCACCACCACCATTTCGCTGCCACCACCACCATCGCACTGCGCCAACATCACCATAGCTCACCACAATCCGAGCGCCGCCTTCAAACCCTCCCCCACCACCTGCAAATCGATTTGGTTCGGTTAATAACCAAAATCGACCACGTTTACATTGAAAATTGAATACTAAAAGAACCATCGCTCACCATCGAACCCTAATTGAACCAAAATGAAACACTAGTGATTCCAGATCTGGCGACTTGTAAATGGATCTGGCATTCAGATCTAGTGTGGTGGTTCAAGGCGGAAGAGGCAACAATGTTGTGGTTCAAGGGGGCGACGTGGTAGTAGCTGTGTGACGAAGGGATGGGTAGAAACAAGGAAGGGGTGTGGTGGTGGTGGTTGTATGGTTCCGACAGCTGTGTTGTGGCGGTGTGGTGGTTGTGACATGTGTGGTGGTGGTGTGGTGGTTGGCGGCTATGTGGTGGTGGTGTGGCTGTTGGCGGCTGTGTGGTGGTGGTGTGGCGGTTAGCCGCTGTGTGGTGGTGGTGGTTGTTGTTGTTGTGGTGGTGGTGGTTGGCAGGTGACCTAGGTAAGAGAAAAAGAAAGAGAGAGAGATAATATGTGTGTGAGATATTTTTAAATTTACAAATAAGTTTTGAATAATTACATTATCAGTCCCTATTCGTAAAAAGACTAAAATACCCTTGTAATTAACAGAATAATTTAACGGTGTTAGTGAGTTGGAATTAATTGAGACGAATTGCGAACCACAAGGAGCAAAATCGCGATTTTCAAACGTTTGGATGAAAACCGTTATTTGGATCAAACCATAAGGAGCAAAAGCGAAGTTTACTCTAGTTTGAAAGATACATATATACATACATACATACATATATATATATATATACATACATATATATATATACATACATACATAATACATATATATATACATACATACATATATATATATATATATATATAGAGAGAGAGAGAGAGAGAGAAACATTCTATTGAGAACCATAAATATGTAAAAAACTACTAAAAACCACATAATCAATGGACATAACACTTGATAAAATTGGTAATACTAAAAGATGATGGTTTGATTCTATTTTTTAATCTTTTCTTTTATTTTAACACCCCTCTCCTTAATTTTTTAAAAAAACTTTAAAACGTTCATATATGCAATACAATGTGTGTGCATTGATGCACATTATCAAATGACTATAGATATCGTGTTTTTTAAAAATTATCTTAAAAGTAGTAAAATTACAAAAATTTTGATATATTTATTTAATAAATAGTATAAGAGTTAAAGTGTTTCTTTCTGGTTATTTACAGATTTATGGTTCTCAATTGAACGTCATTATATATATATCACATTAGAAAATTTTTATTTTAAACCCTAACGGTTGTTTAATGGAAATATTAGTAACCGTTGAATCCTCACCATTTTCCCCCTATTTAACCATTGGTCCAGGACCAATGTCCTCGGTCGAATTCATTCACCGGCCTTCCCAACCCCTTTTCTCGACTCGACTTCGAATCCCCTTATCATCCTCCCCATCCTTGATCTCTATCACCTATCACATTCACCTCTTTCTCCAATTGAAAATCAGCAACCACTACATGTACCCAAAATAAACACATTTCTCTTTCACAACCAACGTAAATGTTTTCCCCATTAGTTAAAAAGGGAGAAAGCGTGCTTAATACGACATCACTGGTATCTCCCACTCTATAAATACAGGTTTTCCCGCGAACGCTGCTCATAACTCCCCTTTATTCTCCTTCTACAAACCCTAAATTTTGATCGCTTTCACTTTCACCTGTTCGATGAAGCTTCGATCACGATCGTCTGACCCTTCTGACAAAGGTAATTGACTGATTTATGTTTGAATTAATCACAATGTCCTGTTGTTCTTCTCGATTTGTGTGTTTTTGCTTGCTGCACTTGCTTTTGGTGAATTTGATGTTTTTAGTAGAACGGAATGAAGAAACGTAAGTTCGTTGTTAGGTTTTATGTGATTTGAGAGGTTTTAATACTGAAAAGAAAAGTAGGAATGAAGTGCGTATTGAAGTTTTGCTTTAGTGTTATGTTGTGGTTATAATTTATGTGTTTGTTTTTGTTGAGGACGATTTGATTTTTGTTGAATTTCTACGTTGAATGAGTGAAGAATCGTGTGTTATTTTAGTGTTTTGTGTAATTTTGAGTGTTTCATTTTCACCTGTTCGATGAAGCTTCGATCACATCGTCTGATCCTACTGACAAAGGTAATTGACTAATTTTGTTTGAATTCATCACAACGTCTTGTTGTTCTTCGCGATTTGTGTGTTTTTGCTTGCTGAACTTGTTTTTGGTGAATGTTGATGATTTTAGTTGAACGGAATGAAGAATCGTAAGTTCGTTTGTGATTTGAGAGGTTTTGATCCTGAAAAGAGAAGTAGGAGTGAAGTGCGTATTGAAGTTTTTCTTTAGTTTTATGTTGTGGTTATAATTTGTGTGTTTGTTTTTGTTGAGGACGATTTGATTTGCATTGAATTTCTATGTTGAATGAGTGAAGAATCGTGTGTTATTTTAGTGTTTTGTGTAATTTTGAGTGTTTTACGAGATTTTACCGTAAAGGAAAGACGAAATGAAGTGATTACTGACTGCTTTTAGTTTTAGTGTTGTAGGATTGATGTCTATTTGTTTCATTGTGGACAATTGGATTGTGTTGTTTTTGTTAGTTAATTCTTTGTATTGTATGTTTAGTTTTGATGTTAGTATGTACTTTTAGTTGTAATGTGTTTAGTGCAAAGTAGAAGGACTAAATGTGTAGTTGTAAAAGTCAGTTAGTTAGTTCTAACGACTATATATATAGTGATAGGATGTAATCATTTGGGTTTAACACCCTTCAATAATAAACTACCGGAATTTCAAGTTGTTAATATTTGGTATCAGAGCCGAATAGGCTCTCGATCAAGAATCTTCTTCCCGATTGCTCTCGATCAAGAATCCTCTTCCCGATTGCTCTCAATAACCTTGCGATTCCAAAACCCTCGAAAGTTCTCGACAACCTCCCGATACGACTCCAATTTTCAATTGAATTGAAATTCGCAGGAATTCAATTCGTGAATTGACAATTACAGCCACCTGCGACTGTAATTGATTTCTCCGATCGATCCTCCCCCCTGAAATTGACGCCGCGACAACCAATTGATCAATTCGATGGCCGAATCAGGCGCACAGATGATCTTGAAGGACACGAGCGACTCGATTTCATTCAGAATACCTGTTCTTACCCCGACGAATTACACTTCCTGGTCGATTAAGATGGAAGCGTTCATGGATGCCCAGGGTATCTGGGATGCCATTGAACCCCCTGGTGGAGCCGCAGTTGATGTTAAACTGGGCAAGAAGGCGAGGGCCTTCATCTTCCAATCTTTGCCGGAAGATGTCTTGATGCAAGTTGCTGCTTTCAAGACTGCGAAGGAGGTGTGGGAAGCATTAAAGAAACGGTATGTTGGGGAAGAAAGAGTGAAGCAAGCCCGAATCCAAACTCTTGACCACGAATTCGAGATGTTGGGCATGGGGGAGAACCAAACAATAGATGAGTTTGCTGGAAAAATGGGGGAGTTGGTCTCAAGATACAGGGCTCTGGGAACTGTAATCCCAGATGTAAAGCAAGTCAGAAAAGTATTGAAGGCTGCACCTGAAAGGTATTTGCCAATTGTGGCTGCGATTGAGCAATTCTCGGATTTGGAGACAATGCCTTTTGAAGAATTAGTTGGGAGGTTAAAAGCCTATGAAGAAAGACTTAGACCAGTTGTTCAAGCCAAGAACTCAACTGGTCAGCTTCTCATGACCAGATCTGAGTGGCAAGAAAAGGCAAGAACTGAATCTAAGTCTCAAAATCAAAGATCTACTGCCCTAGAGGAGAATAAGGGAAGAGGAAAGGGAAGAAGTAGGTTCACTCATAATAAGCAGGGAAAGAATAACCCTGAGGATGGTGGAAAAGGTGCACGTACCACCAAGAGAGACAAGAAATCTCTAAGATGCTACAACTGTGATAAGTTGGGCCATTTCTCAAGTGAGTGTAGAGCACCAAGAAAAGCGGATCAAGAAGCTAATTTGACCCAGTCTCAGGAGGATCATGAATCCACACTCCTGATGGCAGAGGTGAATGTAGACCTGGGCTTATTGCAGGAAAAAGCTGTGTTCCCTGAGACATTACCACAAGAGGATAGTGCCTGCTCTTGGTACCTGGATAATGGTGCCAGCAACCACATGACTGGTACGAGGACTCTATTCACTGAATTAGATGAAGCCATAAGTGGCAAAGTCAAATTTGGGGATGGGTCGGTTGTTGCAATAAAGGGCAGGGGCTCTATATGCTTCTTATGCAAAAATGGAGAACACAGGGTTGTAACCAATGTGTTCTACATTCCTGCATTGAGAAGCAACATCCTAAGCCTAGGACAGTTGGATGAAACGGGTTGCAGAATTTTGATGAAAGAAGGATACCTGTGGGTCTATGAGAGAGGGGGTCAAGCTCTTATGAAGGTGAAGAAGTCTCAGAACAGGTTATACAAGATCAATTTGACTGTAACCTCACCCAAATGCCTGCTGACTAGGATGAATGAACCAGCCTGGATATGGCATGCAAGGTTAGGCCACTTGAGTTTTGACTCAATTAATAAGATGGCCAGGCATAATATGGTGAGAGGAATGCCAAGGATAGCTCATAAGGCACAGCTATGTGAAAGCTGTTTAGTTGGGAAGCAGAGGAGTCAAGCTTTTCCTTCTACGAGTTCCTACAGAGCTGCTGCGCCTTTGGAGTTAGTGCATGCAGACCTCTGTGGACCACTAAGTCCTTCCACCCATGCTGGAAACAGGTATTTTATGTTGTTGGTGGATGATTACTCAAGGTATATGTGGGTCTTCATGTTAAAGTCAAAAGATCAAGCCCCCACAGCCTTTAGAGAGTTCCAAACCCAGATCAGTTTAGAAACCTCATATAACCTAAAAGCATTGAGAACCGATAGGGGAGGGGAATTCACCTCAAAAACCTTTGAACAATTGTGTAGTTTAGAAGGCATTAAGAGGTATCTAACAGCCCCCTATTCCCCACAGCAAAATGGTGTGGTGGAAAGAAGAAATCAAACAGTTATGGGCATGACTAGGTCTATGTTAAAAGCTATGAAAGTTCCCCTAGAGTTTTGGGCTGAGGCTGTGAGGCATGCAGTGTTCTTACTGAACAGATGCCCTACAAAAGCCTTGGAAAATGTAACCCCTTATGAAAGACTGTTTCAGATAAAACCCAAGGTAAAACACCTTAGAGTATTTGGCTGCAAGGCTCATGTGAAAGTCCCTAGTCATCAAGTTACTAAGCTAGATGATCGAAGCATACCCATGGTGCATTTGGGAATTGAACCCATGACTAAAGCATACAGGTTGTATAACCCTGTTAAGGGCAAGATTGTTGTTAGTAGAGATGTCAAGTTCGAAGAGGAAAAACCTTGGGAATGGGATGATTCTGATCAAAGAAGGAGTGATAGCCAGAGTTATGCTAGATTTGGCATGGTTATGAACACCACTGATCAAGGTGAACCCACCTCTAGTGAACAACCAGATAGTATTGGGCCAGCAGTTGACCATGTGGGTGATGTGCCTAGTCAGGTGAATCTAGAAGATGGATTGGAAGACTCATGGGGTGGAACTAATGAGCAGCAAGATGATGTAGGTGACCTGCCAAGAGACAGCTATGATGATACACCACCTAAGGGTTTTACAACTCTAAATGATGTATTTGGCAGGACTGAAATCCTTGAGCAAATCCCTTTTAATCCACCTGTTTTAGATGAATTGAATTGTTACTAGCAGAGGAACCCACCTGTTTTGGTCAGGCCAAAGATAAGATAGAGTGGAAAAAGGCTATGAAAGATGAACTGGACAGTATAGAAAAAAATGGCACATGGAAACTTGTTCAATGTCCAATTGGAGTAAAACCAATTGGATTAAAGTGGCTGTTCAAGTTGAAAAAAGATGCTCAAGGGAAGGTGGTAAGACATAAAGCAAGGTTGGTAGTCAAGGGGTATGTTCAAAAATATGGAATTGATTATGAGGAGGTCTTTGCTCCTGTTGCTAGGTTGGAAACTGTGAGGCTTATCCTGGCTGTGGCTGCTGTTAGGTCATGGGAAGTTCATCATTTGGATGTGAAAACAACATTTTTGAATGGTGAATTGAGGGAAGATGTGTATGTAGTTCAACCTGAAGGCTTTGTGAAAGCTGGTAAGGAAGGATTGGTGTATAAGTTGGTTAAAGCTCTTTATGGGCTTAAGCAAGCCCCGAGAGCTTGGAATGAGAAATTACACCATACTCTAGTTGAATCTGGATTTGAGAGGTGTTTACAAGAACATGCAGTGTATAAGAAGATGTCTTCTAAAGGATCTATAATCATAGGGGTCTATGTGGATGATATGATAGTTTCTGGGTCTAGTTTGGAAATGATCAAAGATTTCAAGGTAATGATGCAGTCTAACTTTGAAATGACTGATCTTGGACTGTTGAATTACTATTTGGGAATAGAAGTGCAGCAGTTGAAAGAGGGTATTTTCTTAAGTCAAGCTGGATATGCCAAGAAGATATTGGAGGAAGTGAAGATGTGGGATTGTAATGCTACTAAGGTACCTATGGATCCGGGGTTGAAACTAGGTAAAGATGAGGAGTATGAGTCTGTTGATGCTACTAAATATAGAAGGCTGATTGGTTGTTTGAGATACTTGACTCAAACAAGGCCAGACTTGAACTATTCTGTTGGTATAGTTAGTAGGTTCATGGAATCACCTAGAACAGTTCATTGGCAAGCTGTGAAACATATTTTGAGGTATGTGAAGGGAACTGTTGGTCAAGGGATCTGGTACAAGAGAATTGGAGCTGCTGAATTGGTAGGTTATAGTGACAGTTCACATGCACCTACAAAAGCAGATGGGAAAAGCACTACAGGGGTAGTGTTCTATTATGGTGATGGGCCAATTGGCTGGGTTAGTCAGAAGCAAGAAATAGTGGCTTTATCTTCTTGTGAAGCAGAATTCATTGCTGCCACAGCTGCTGCTCAACAAGCAGTGTGGTTGAAGGGTGTTTTGGAAACTTTACTTAATTCTAATATAGGTCCTATTCTACTTAATGTGGATAACAAATCTGCAATTCAGCTCATGAAGAATCCAGTTTTCCATGGAAGGTCTAAACATATTGATGTTAGGTATCACTACATTCGTAGTTGTGTTGAAAAGGGCCTTGTGAATGTGAAGCATATTGCTGGTCATGAGCAGAGAGCAGATATACTTACTAAGGCTCTTCCTAGACTGAAGTTTGAAGAAATGAAGAGATTGCTTGGTGTTGGGACTATACAAGAATTAAGGGGGTGAATGTTAGTTAATTCTTTGTATTGTATGTTTAGTTTTGATGTTAGTATGTACTTTTAGTTGTAATGTGTTTAGTGCAAAGTAGAAGGACTAAATGTGTAGTTGTAAAAGTCAGTTAGTTCTAACGACTATATATATAGTGATAGGATGTAATCATTTGGGTTTAACACCCTTCAATAATAAACTACCGGAATTTCAAGTTGTTAATAGTTTTTAGTTGAATGGACTGATGAATTGTAGGGTGTTTCTAGTTCTGTTGGTAATCAGAGTGCGTTACGAGTTTCTGTTGATAATGAATTGTGTTGTTGTTTTAGTTGAATGGACTGATGAATTGTAGGGTGTACTTGCTTCTGCTGATGAAATTTTAATCTGGTTCTATTTTTATGAAATTAGGTAAGAGCATTGTGGAGTTCGCTGACAATGAAGATGATGATAGCTTGTCCTCAGATACTGAATACAGTGAATGGGGTCGTGAAGGTATCTCTTGATTTCACTTTACAATCCTCTATACTAATTTACTGTGTTTTTTCTACGCACAGTGGTGGGTGGTCCATGTAATTAACTTATGTGGTTTTCTTTTATTAAGGCTATGAAAACTTGCTGGCTAAGCACCACTGAGAGTGTTTTTTTAATTAGTGGAAATGATGAATTTTGCATCTGAATCTCTTCTATAGTGTTGATGTTTGTCAAATTATTTGCCAATATGCTATTTGTTTAATTTTACTATCTGTTGTAAGTTGTTGGTATATTGAAAAATGGAAGGAATGATTTAAGATGAGAATGCTTTTTCATGTTGCACTGATAACTTTGATTTGTGTTTTTTTTTTGTAAATACAGATATTGACAACGGCGAAGAAGTAGTACTGACTGATGTGTCAGATTTCGAAGATGATGAACCAAAGAGAAGGAAAACAGGTTCAGGGAGTGGAGTGAAACTAGGTCTGGAATGGTTGGAACAATCCAACGGAGATATGGTTGCTGAAGTTGATCATGTTGAGCATGATAAAGCAGATGATGTCGTAGTAAAGAAAAGAACAAAGAAGAAATCAAAGAAGGCAAAACCAACTCTAATGTGGGAAATTTGGGAAGAAGAGACTGAGAAATGGCTTGACCAGCATATGACAGAGGATCTTGATTTGGATAATTTGAATGAGATAGTGGCAGAAACTGTTGATCCATCACCGGATTTGATTATGCCACTTTTAAGGTACCAAAAAGAATGGTTAGCATGGGGATTGAAGCAAGAAGAGTCTGCTTCAAGAGGGGGTATTCTTGCAGATGAAATGGGAATGGGGAAGACTGTGCAAGCTATTGCTCTTGTACTTGCCAAACGAGCACTTTGCCGTGAACTTGGTGAGCATGCCGAGCCATCAGCTGGTTCTTCGACTGGCTTACCATGTGTCAAAGCAACTCTTGTGATATGTCCACTAATTGCTGTCATGCAATGGGTTAATGAGATTGATCGATTCACTACTAAAGGAAGCAACAAGGTACTGGTATATCATGGACCCAATAGGGGGAAAACACCTTTTGAGTTCTCAGAGTATGATTTTGTCATAACTACTTACTCTATTGTGGAGGCTGAATATCGGAAAAATGTCATGCGGCCAAAAGATAGGTGCCAATGGTGTGGGAAAATGTTTTATGCGAATAAAATGAAGATTCACCTTAGATATTTTTGTGGTCCTAATGCTGTTAAAACTGCAAGACAATCAAAGCAATGCAAAAAGAAAGGAAAACTTGGAGAAGAACTGTCTCTTTCAAAGGAAGTTGTATGTGATGAGGAGGATGATAAAAGGAAGTCAAATAAAAAGAACACTAAGGGTAAAAGGAAGAAAGAAAATTTAGAAACCGGTGGTTTTCCAGATAGTTCTTCAGGTTCTGGGTATAAAACATCTATGAAATCTATTTTGCACTCGGTAAAATGGGATCGCATAATTTTGGATGAGGTATGTTTTCTTAGAGGTCTATTGTTTACTTGTTTTGATGCTTAATATCATTATTATATTTCAACACTAGTATTTATGAGCCTCCATTGGTCTTCATCATTTTCCTTTATGAGCCTCCATTGGTCTTCATCATTTTCCTTTATGAGCCTCCATTGGTCTTCATCATTTTCCGTTCACTTGCATAATTTGACTGGTATATGTGCGTGCGGGTATGTATACAAATATAAACACACAACGATCAATATCTATATTCAACCATGTAATCCCTTATGCTTAAAAGCGAGAGCTATACTTTCAGTTACTTCATAACATTGTAGTCATGTTTCTAAAGGTATAGAAATTGCAAATATTGAGATGTTGTACACTAGCATGACCTGTGCCACCCAAATGTTTATATATGTGGAGACTTGAAACTGTCCATAATGCCCTGTCTTGTACCTTAAGTTATATTGTGTTTTCGTGAACGATGCTTGTTGTTATACTAATTTATCTGATTTGTACACAGGCTCATTACATAAAAGATAGACGCTGTAATACCACACGAGCTGTTTTTGGTTTAGAATCTTCTTACAAATGGGCTTTAAGTGGCACCCCCCTTCAAAATCGTGTCGGTGAACTGTATTCACTTGTAAGTTTCTTTCATTTAAATTAATGTCATAGTTTGCCATTTTTCACTTCTGGATTGTTAATATTGTTTTTATTTTTATAGGTTCGCTTCTTACAAATAACTCCGTATTCTTATTACATGTGTAAGGACTGTGATTGTAAAGTTCTTGATTATAGGTAAGATTGTTTTCATTTTCTGGCATATCTGTGGTTTATGCATGTTGCTGAGTTAAATAATTGTCTATATTCATGTCTTATGTTTTGGTGATCAGATTATATTTTATGCATTTCCATTGCTTCATTGAATTTTTTTTGATGATTTGCAGTTCAAATACATCATGTCCAGGTTGCCCTCACAAATCCGTGAGGCACTTTTGTTGGTGGAACAAGGTTAGTAATGATTTGAGGTTACTGATTTCTGTTAGTATGTGCTCTAACGCATGTTTTGTTCAAAATAGTATATTGCTAATCCCATTGCAAATAGAGGGCGTAGTGATGATGGTATAAGAGCTATGATTCTGCTGAAAGATAAGGTTTTGAAAAGCATGTTGTTAAGGCGTACGAAGAAGGGCAGAGCTGCAGATCTTGCACTTCCTCCCAGAATAGTAAGTTTATGTCTTATACTGCTGATTTAAAATTATAAGACAATTTTACGCACGCAATAGTTATTATACTTCGGATATCATATTCACAGATTTCTCTGAGGCGTGACTACCTTGATATTACCGAGCAAGATTATTACACTTCACTCTACAGTGAAAGTCAAGCTCAATTTAATACGTAAGTTCTTTCTATCTCATTATTTTTGTTCTTTTGTAATAAATCCTACTTGAAACTACCAAAGGTTATGGTAGTATGTGCATGATTGTCCTGGACGGTCTTGCTTTTTATGTTCGGTTTAATCTTTTATACATACTTTCATGTTGTTCTGGAGTTCTTGTATTCATACATCAACTTGTTCTCTTTACAATCTTGAATTACCTTTTTTTTTACTTCAACCGTCATGCTTAAACTATTCAGGGTTGTGATTATCTAAGCATATGAAGCCTTGAGGGTTGCTAGTGAGGCATCATCACTGAATGATAAAACATGGATTTATCATGTCGTGCATGATTATACATGGTATAGTATATTTGCTTAATAAGCATGGTCTGTCATGCTGTGCATGATTATACTTGGTACTCACTCATCACTCATGTAATCAAGTATTGAACATGGAGTGCATAATATCAATACACTCACTCTTAGGGTCTCATGTAATGAATGTAATGTTAACTGGGTATATGTCTTTTGTTTTTCATTATTAGCACAGGGAAATTTCAATATATCTTTGTCATTGGGTATTTTGGTGCCTTGAAATTTTTTCATCTACGCTATATGATTACTTGTTGGAAATTTCTTTTCATTTATTTAGTGGTTGACGACCAAATATTTTTTTGTATGAATTTCGACGCAGATATGTTGAACAAGGAACACTGATGAACAACTATGCTCATATTTTTGACCTCTTAACACGCCTGAGACAGGTAATAAATTATTTTCAACAAGTTTTGAATTAGAGCTAATCTCTAGGCCATATGACTGAATCAAACAAGTCTCGTAGCTCATTTTTTTCTACTCCGACTGTTTTATTTTTTTTGAACTTATTTGAATAATACTGCAAATTACGTTGTGTCTTGCTTCTTATATTTCCTTGTGTAGATGATCTAAATGTAAGAATTGCACATTTATGACCTATTTAGTAACCTTTTCTTAAGTGTGTCACTTTATTTATGGTTTTTTTTCACTAGAATACTTACTCGTGGGTCTTTATTCACATTCCAGTGAGTGGCTGGAAGAGAAGGATAATCTTATTTACTAAATTTATTATTAAGTATTTGAAATGTGAAATATATATTTTCGACAGAAACACTAGCTGTTTTGCTTTATCATCAGACTGATAATTTTCTTGAAATAAATATGTATGTCTTGTAATGATATGTTTTAATGTTGCAGGCTGTTGATCATCCTTATCTTGTGGTGTACTCCAAAACTGCTGTTGCAAGGAGAAGTGAGACCAAAACTAGTGATGAACAATTTTGTGGTTATGTCATGATGTTGCAGAAGACAGTGTGGTAGTATACTGACCAGTACTTCTTTCTTAGGTTCACTTAAAAAAATACTCTTTATGAAAAATTATTATATATTTCAATTTAAGTACACAGAATTGTATACATGTTTGCTACATTGTCTTGAAATAACTGACTGTACTAAGTCTTTCAGGTCACATCATGTGAGCATCTCTTCTGTAAGTCATGCCTGATTGAATTTTCTGCTAGCTATGGTGAACCTGCATGCCCTTCATGTTCAAAACCACTTACTGTGGACTTCAGTGCAAATAATCATGATCAAGAAGCTCAGAAGCCTAAATCAAGTTATAAAGGATTTAAATCATCTAGCATTATAAACAGAATCCGTCTTGAAAATTTCCAGACAAGTACAAAAATTGATGCTCTGGTATATTGTCCTTATATCATCTTTGCTTTCTCTTCATTTTTATTTTTATTTTTTATTTTTGTTAACCACTTATTTATAAATGGGTTGATCTGGGTTATGTTTTAATCTCTAGTTGGTAAAATAAAAGTGAACTAGTATAATGTATTCCTTATGCATAAAACGTCCTATATTATTTTATTAAAAAAAGTAGGTTACTAACTTACTATTGAAACAACTTACCTTTTTGTAATTGTATTTGACATGCTAAATACTAAAAATGATATTTTTTGGACAAAAGTGACTTGGATCTACCGCCCACCGACTCAAACAATAAATACGAGTTTGGACCCGTTGTTCAACTTGCTTGACAAGCCTAATTTGTTGCCACATTTCTTACACGTTAAGTGGTTGATTAATTTTCAGAGGGAAGAAATCAGATTCATGGTTGAAAGGGATGGATCTGCTAAAGGAATTGTATTCAGCCAATTTACATCATTTCTGGATCTGATACACTACTCTTTGCAAAAGGTAAAAACTATCTTATCAATTTACTTGTTTTTTTTTTTACCCCACATTCAGTATGCAACAAAATTATCTGAAGTATATGACTTCAAAAATACATAATTCCATTTCCAAATATTATCATCTGAAAACACAAGTTTTGCATATACATCACTAAAAGTCAAGTTGACTTTTTGGGGTCGATGGGGATTTACTTTGTACATTAAAATGAACCGAGATCAAAGTTGAATTGTGTGATTTTGCAGAGTGGTGTGAAATGTGTTCAGTTAGATGGATCCATGACCATGGCTGCTAGAGAAGCTGCAATCACCAGGTTTACGGATGACCGAGACTGCAAAGTCTTCCTGATGAGCTTAAAAGCTGGAGGTGTTGCTTTAAATCTTACGGTCGCTTCACATGTAGGAACTCAAAATCACCATCTCGCATTTTCTTTAATAGTGGCGAGTTTGCAGTTTTAACTCATTTCAGTTTTAACCGTCGGCTTGATTTTTTACACTTAGGTATTCTTGATGGATCCGTGGTGGAATCCTGCTGTGGAGCAGCAAGCACAAGATAGAATCCATCGAATAGGTCAATACAAACCAATCAGGTTGATTCTTTTCTGAATCTGTTTTTATATAATTTTTGTACAGGCAGCAAACAGGCAGGTTGGGCTCGATGGGTAAAAAGTTAAAACTTGTGATCTTTTAGACAGGCCTTGTTGCTCCACCAACATTCTGTTTGGAGTTTATTAATAATTAGTATATTAAATACGATTATAGAACTCTATTACAACGATCTGTTTATTAACAAAAAAAAAAAACAACTATTAATGTAATAGGCCACATTAAAGTTTCAACCTGCCAAACTATTCAATTTTGCATAAATGGGCTGAGTTTGTTTATGGGCCATTAGCATTGATTTTGGAAAATAAAGCCGAAACAAACCCTTTTTTCACATACATGGGCTGAAATCGTGACTTCTAACATCTTGCGTTTTATGCAGGGTTGTGAGGTTTGTAATTGAAAACACGATCGAGGAGAGGATTCTGAATCTGCAAGAAAAGAAGAAACTGGTTTTCGAGGGGTAAATTTGGTTTTTCACTCTAGTTACATAGTAGTTGCAATTTATAGTTTTGTTATAGCTGTTGATTGTTTACTACAGGACCGTTGGCGGGTCGAATGAAGCTCTGGGAAGGCTAACCGAGGCTGATATGAGGTTTCTTTTTGCCACCTAGTTTGGTTTTATCATTTATGTTGTTGGTCGTCAAATGTTAATGTTATAAGTTTATAGGTTTCCAAAAATGTACTTATTATAAGTATAGTGGCTCTTTTGGTTTGTAAGATTGGTCACTGAATCAGACAATCAGTTAATGGTTAAGTTATGGACTCGGTCCAACATTTTGGCTCTCTTTAAACATTAGTAAAAAGTCTTGGCATGCCATTTAGATCCCATGCTATTTTCAGTTTTTTACCTGTCACATGCATTAAAGTTTATTTCATTGGGATTCTTATATTTTTTTCCCTTTTAAACTATAACATTACATATTTCCTTAAGTTAAAAAATCAATTTTACATTTTTTCCTTTCTAAAATATATATCAAATATTCATTTCATTAAAGTTAACTTTTTAAATGACCATTTTACCTTGCTTTTACTAAGGGGTTTTTACATATTAATGTCTTATTATTATATTTGTTTAAAACTTTTAACAATTATGTTTTGTATTTGGAGATATAATTTTGATTATTGGTTATTGTTGTTTTGAAATGAAGTCTTAAATAAGATGTAATTTTATTGTTTTTATTTATACAAAATCGAACTTGAGGATATATGTAATTGATGACTCTAGGAACGAGAAATATGTAAATACTTCTTTTATTTATAAAAAATACTCTTTAATAGAGAGTCAAGAATACGAAAGAGGGAAAATTAAGATTTGGAGTTAAGCTAAAATTATGGTATAATAACCAAGTTTTATTAAGGATAGAAAACCATCTGTATCTTTTTCTTCCAACTATAAAAAGTACTCGAATTAAATTTTTGTTTCATTGTTGTGAAAGTTTTTGTTAATATAATCTGGACCATTTACTCAAATTTAACTTTTACTTCTTTTACAAAGAGCAATCCTACTTTCCGTTTGTCTTTTATGATGTGGTGACATAGGTTGTGATGTGATAATAAGTTGACTTTTATTAATCTAAACGTGATGTATTGATACGCCTCAAACTTCTATTTTTACTGTAATATTATTAAACTACCTTTATTAAACCGTATATTACACGATTTGTATAAGAAAATATTAAATATAATTAAAATTTATTAATATAAAATAATTTTTAAGATAAGATATAATTGAAATGTTACTTATACAAATAAAATAAAGTTTTGTTTCAAAACAAACCTTTTAATATAATGTTATCTTTAATAACTTTCTTATTATACCTTTTAATTTAAATTATCTTTTTTTTATTAAATTTTTACTTTTTAAAAACACTAATTTTAAAATATTTTATAATTTTAAAAAGTTTGATGTTTTTGAAATATTTTTTATTTTATAAAAGTTTGTTTCTTTATAAATAGAATTAATAAAAAGATATTTTTCTTAATTTATTAAAAAACCTTTATTCTAAAAAAATAAATTTTATTATTACTAATTAATATGATTATTTAATAGAATAAAGAAGCAGAAAAAATTTGATGATGAGGAATATGTGATGCAACGCGTCCCTTTTAGTAAGCATTTTATTATAGTTGGGAAATTAGCTCACCATCATTCAAACCATTCAAGCATTTAAATATTAAAGGACTTTAAAAACAATTAACAGTAAAAAGTTTAAAATTTTTGGAGTTCCATACAAATATTAACTATTGAACTTCTAATTACCCTATATGTTAATGTATGTAGCTAATGAACATTAATTTTGTGTATCTAACAAGGTCAATCACCTTATAAGTAATTTAAGGTTTTACATATTAATGCGTTTAAATCTTTATCAGTTTTAAGAAAATGTAACAAATGGAAACTTTATAATTTCAAGTTTATATAAAGACATTAGAGCATCCACAGTGGGTTCCTTATCTTTATCCATATAATTACACTAAAAATCACTACATTTTTTCTCTCCTTTTCAATTAAATAATACTTTTTATACCCTTCTCATTACTTTTGTTTCTCTCATTCACTCACAACCACTTTAAAAAATATTAAAAAATTATAAGGATTGTACAGTGATTCTTCAAATATACCAATCCACAATAACATTTTCTGTAACATCCCGTATTTTTTTATAAACAATTAAGTTTAATACGTTATTAATTCCAATAATTACAAAATAATAATAATAATATAATAATAATAATAATAATAATAATAATTATAATAATAATAATAATAATAATAATAATAATAATAATAATAATAACAACAACAATGATTTATAATAAAAAAATGTATAAAAATTGGATTTATAAGTCCAGGGGCTGAAATTGTAATAAATGAAACTTGTTTTAAAAATTTTAGCATGAATTAACAACAAACATAAACCACAGGGGGTAAAATGTAAATTCTTTTAAAACCAACCCCCACCGCCCGTTCCCGTCGACTCCATCTCCGGCCAACAATCCGGCGAGTCTCCGACGAGACCAAACGCCCAAATAACGTGGTTTTTAATCAAATCAAACTATCCCGACACATTCTAGTGGGTAATTCGAACCTGTGCCCAATTCAAATTGAAAAATTCGAGTGTAATTGGAACCTAACCCACTGAACCTACTTTCGGCCGAAGAAACCGCAATAATCGAGCACTAAAACACTACAATAATCAAAAGAAAACGCATATTCATGATCATTTTGTCGTTTCCAATCGTCCACTGAGTTCAAATTGGTATAAAACGAACACAATCATAGAGTTTAATCTTCATCCTCTTCGCGACCTGCAACTCATTCAATCCCCATAATACGAGTTCCAATACACCAAATTAACAGAGGGCTTTTGCATATCATCGACTTTACAATCTATCTGCAAAGTTAATTCGATTATGATCACCATTTGAGTCCCAATCGAACCCGGACTCTGTCGCGACTGTTCTTCCAACAAGATCACTTTCAAATCGACCTTAAACAGGTAATTGAACACATCATTACACTCGAAATCACATGGGGATTAAAAGCCATATGTTTAATTTCATTATCATAATCGTTTTGGTGTTCAATTTGGTCGATTTCAATCCTAGGGTTTATGTGATTTGGGGGAAACTGGTTAAATCAGTTTAAGTCTAATTGGAACTGATATCTACCACGGCTGTAAGCCTTGGTTCACTGGTTTGGTTATGGGATTGTGGGAAGGAGGTCACGGGTTTGAACTCGGCCCCCAACATCTATTTTTTAAAGCCTTTTACACTTTTTAAAAATACAGAAAAATTCCTAAAAATTATAAAAGTAATTTTTATAAACTCTGTTTATTCTAAAGGTTATTAAATTATTTTCTGGAAATTTATTTCTTTAAAACCTTATTTATTTATTTATTTAAATAATTATTACATATGTTATAAATTGTTATTTTTATAAAAATAGACTTTAAATAATAATGTAAATCATCAAATTATTAATGGACATTATATTATTTTTAATTATGGTTTAATCATGATAAATGTAGGAATTATATTTTCACAAATTATTTACAAATGTAATTGTATGTTATTTCTTATAAAACATATTTTAAATAATAATATAGATTAAAATCTTATTATTAATCGAAATACTATTTGTAATTATCCTTAGATAATTATAAATTACATAATTGAATCACATCATTTTTATATTTAATATCATTCCAAAATATTTAAATATACATATAAAATCATTCTAATAGAATCAAAATGTAAATAATTATTTGGTAAACTTAACACTTATTAATAATTACTTATTAATATATATAAAACCTTATCAAAATCTTGTAATATATATACATCTATTTGTGTGGTGTCGCACGTCAAACCGAACCAACCCAAATCCAACCAAATATATCTATTCACGTGGAATGCATATTAAAGACTTAGTTACAATTAATACATAGGTGTTGATCGTGTTTGGACGTGCATTGCATTATTCTGTGAAGTTTGTGGTTCATTACATCAATCCAAGGTGAGTTCCGTGGCCCCTTTTTATGCTTTTATAATTGTTTCAATGTTTTCCAAACTTGGGGGAAAAGTATGCTCACCCGTTTTCGATGCTGTACAATCTTACATACAATTTTCATACTTGGAATCGACGTGATACTATTCTCATATTCTAATACATACATGGTGTTATTCTATTCTTACAACCATTAATTCCGGGTTAGGAACCAACGGATAGGTATTGGTAGTACTACTGGGTTGACACCTCCACCCTTCGACGATTGGTTAACTTGCGAGTTACCAACACAGCTGCCAGCAATCAGGCCAAGGGTGAATATATTCCGTCTAATTTATATGCATAACGCATAGGGTTTGGTTGTAAAACACATGTTATGTAGTTTTTGCTTGCAGTATGATTCCACATCAAATTCTATACAGCATCAATTACATGTTTTCAGTTTAAACCTGCGGAACTCACCAACATTATGTGTTGACATTTTTTGAGCATATCTTTTCAGGTGATCATAATCAGAGAGGATAGCTAGAGCAGATGCTTTAGCAGAGACCCTCAGGATTTCAATAGATTTGCATTAGTATTGTTTGTCATTTGTTTTCATATTTGAACACTGTGTATCTTGGATTATAGAATCAATAAGACTATGATAGTCGTGGAACTGACTAACCACGACACAAGTCACCATTGTGTCGGGCGACGTCATGACACGAGGATTTTGCATATAATATGTCTCTGTAATGATACCAAGTGTTATGACGATCCCGTCCGTCGCATCCTCGTGTTTCCGCTATAAGCGGGGGTGTGACAGATTGGTATCAGAGCCTTGGTTATAGAGAATTAGGTGGAGAACTCGACCTAGACTATAACCTAAGAACCTTTATATAGAATGCATGATAGGAATTGTGTGCATTTGATTTTACCTAAATGTCTTTCATGATTTGTGTGACACATAGACACCTGTATTCTGGATTTCCTGACAAAAGGCCTTTGGGCTAAGGCAAGCGTATTCGTATAAATCTCATTGCGAGACCCGTTACGCTACCTGGGGATTTCTGGGATGAGTGATAAACTATGGTCAATACACAAAACTATAAGGCAAATGGGTCAAGTATATTAAGTCTATGAACATAATATACAGGTATGTTCCTACATACTTGATTTTATACATATACACGTGTTATCTGAACATCCCGAGGAAGACATTATTACTCTTAGTCTTTCTCCATGGGATACTTTGATACTAGAACTTTACGCTCGTATGCGCACAACATCATATTATTAGGGAACTTCGGTGATCACGCGTAGCGTCAATCTTGGATATTGAATCCGACCTTATCATGGTTATGACTGAAATCCTAAAAGTATGACGGATATGCAGTTATCATTAGACATAATGTGCTTATATGCTTACTTGCTATTACATGCTACTATTGGAATACTATTGGCTCATGGACAGGAGGACATCATATAATTTGTGCTTGTTGAATCTAAATAATACTATGATGTTAACTTGGGGTAAGTGAAGCTAAGGGTGATCATGCAAGGTAAATTACCATTACAGGTGCACACGTAATTGCAATTCACCATGCATGAGAAGTCTGGCTAACCTTACCATGAGGTAACGATCATGAGTATCATAAGTTTCTATTCTATACCCTAGGGTGCTAGGGTCATAATTCTAGTAAGTCCTTGTTGAAGGCAATTAAACATTATAAGTCCTTGTTGAAGGCAATCAAACATTAAAAGTCCTTATTGAAGGCAATCAAACATTATCAACATTTACTCAAGTCCTGTCCTACTTAGAGCCTTCATGTTAAGTGATGCTAAGGATAAACGGATGTCACGTAACTGGTTTAGGCATCATTCTAGGTATACCACGGATGTGATGGGAACGCTGCGGGGAACCCTATATATAAGCATCCTTGGTATACCAAGAATGTGTTTAAACTGGGCTACGTGATGATCCCGATTGACTGAGGCATGGATTGTTGGAACTTGACTCTATGCTATGTTACCCCTTGTATGTTACTTGGTGGCCTTACATTACTATGTGCTATTACTTGATGCTATGTGTTGTGTGATGTTATTTGTGAATGCTATTGATCTTGGATGCTCTCGGCAATGTGGTTCCTCTTTGTGGGTCTACTTTGTGGTTCTTCTTTGTCAAGCATCCATTACAACCATTAGTTCCGGTAATGGGACCTAAGGATTGGTTTGGTTGTAAACTATACGTATGCGCTTTGTGGATCTTGCTACGTCACATTAAACTACTTACACCTTGGGAATGTTTTCTTTATAGCCATCAATTCCCGTGTGGAACTGATGTATAGGTTTGACTATAGCCATTTATAACTGGTAAAACCGCCTATACATAAGTTGCGGTAGCTCTCATTAAACTTATATTACGTTATTCTTTAGGATAATGCTAAGGAAAATTAGGATGTTATGTAACCAGTTTAAGCGTCATTCAAGGTATATCGTGGATGTGGTGGGAACGCTGCGGGGAACCCTATATATAAACATCACCGGTATACTAAGAATGCGCTTAAACTAGGCTACGTAATGATCTTGATGGACCGAAGCATGGGTTATTGAAACTTGATGAGTGGAACCATATGTGATTCTTTTATACTTTGATTCCTATCAAAGCACACAAATCTTAAATCATAGTCAAGGCATTGTGTGTCTAAATCGAATAATTTTCAAAAAGACCTTTGAATCGTTATTCGTGGTTTTCAAAATCTCATCAAAGTCTGTGCCTCACCACCCAATACATGCAAGGTTGGAAGAGTGGGATGAGTATCTGCTTATCGGAACGCATGTCTTCAACGAAGTTGTGGTTGACTTAATGCTATGATTAGTCGACGTACTCGCTTTGATTTACGAATTAAACGATTACACTCGGAACATCTCATTGTTATTATGCCAAATCCTTGATTGTCATTTTCATGCTGTATAGCTCATATTACTCCAAATCTCATAAAATATCTTAATGATATTTCAGGATGTCTTCTATCAGCCTTCTATTACTTCTCCTAAAAACGAATCGAAGCCTGAAAAGATTCTCTTAGCATATCTAGTACAAACATCTTCTAATACAAAATCTAACCTGAGGAGGTGATGCTTGATGCACCAGACTCATTTGAAGAGGAAGAACCCATAGACCCTGTTGTGCACACTCTACCTGCTGTCGCCACTGCACCGATTAATCCTGTGGAACCTAACCCTGCTGCACCTGTAGTTCCTATAGCATCTATAGTTGCAAGGTATGCCCTCAAGGTAAGACCCCAACAAGTGAACAACGGAGGAGCCGTGAGATGGACGGCTCGAATTAGAGGGTTCCCGGCAAACCGGATTAGGATCTGGCCGCCCGCCGACGAGACCAACTTAGGGGGCAACTATCCCGACCTACCCCCGAGTCTCTCTAGTTCCTCCAGCAGTGATGACGACCAGGACTGACGTCACACGGGCACTGATGGAGAAATAACGACTGGAAAAAGTCATCTCTAGTTACTTCGTGCTTTATGTTTAGACCCATCTAGACTATGAGTATTTGCTTATTTGGGGTGTTACTTGGGTATTTGAACGTGCTTGAAACCTTAGGATTTATAACGATGAAATGTATATTATTATTACCTTGTCGTTGAGGTACTATCCTGAGAAGTTCATATATTCCCTTCGATTGTGAATCGAATGTTCACATCTCATTGTAATGTCGAATCATTTTTTGTCCTTGATTTCGTCTTTCTAATTTAAATTATTCAAGATTTGAACACCATCCTAACAAATTCTGCTATCTCAAACTTTGATCTTAAGCTTGTTAGCATGATCTTTCCTTTGTTACACTGATGTAACTTGAAATTTTCCGAATTCCTAATTGATATTAATTTTTCCTTTCGTCGTTAAGTCAAACTTCATACTGCTTACACCGTGGGAAATGCAAGAGTTTGCAAGTCAACCTGTGACTAAGAACACTCGTAACTCCTAAATGATTCTATCTCAAAGCAGGGGAGATTCCCTTACTTTGATGAATTTCTATTTCGATAAATGGTTTCCCATTTGTTTGTTTTGTAAAATTTCATCCTCTGGATTAAGGTGACTTCCTTATCTTGAGGATTGACTTCAATTATTCTCATTGGAATGTACATTTCACAAATGACATGATCTCACCAAAATAGGATTGAAACCTGTATTTTGGTGACAAATGTCAACCTTCGATTGTTTTCTTGTTATTATCAAGATAGGCATGAATTCCATACCTTGATGACTAATCTCAATTCTTTATCTTCAATTTACCATGGTTGTGATCAAGTAACGAGAAGCATGAAGTAATTTGAAGGGTGAACCAATGTTGGTGATTCGACCTATCAAGCCAAAGCATGATCTCTAAACCTGAAAGGAGACCCGATCGTATTAGGTTGATTTTGATTCCAAGCTTGGAGCACATAAAATTCTTAAATCGATTTCTCTCCCTTTATCCTCATACTTTGACCTAGCTATATGGAAACATTTATTCTTTATCTATCGACTTTCATTTTGAGTTATCATCAAAACGTGATTGTGCAATGGTAGCCTTCCTAAACAATTCCTCTGCTGAAGATATTATCAACTTATGAACATGACTTTCTAGTCATGTAAATGGTCTCAGCTGTGCTTATGGTTTGTTGAGCTGCGTATGCAAACTTACTTAGATATTGCTACCATGCAAAACATGTTTACAAATACCTTTCCTATTATTCGCGTCACTTCTTGAACCGCTTTTGAATCCTTAACCTTGAAAATCATTAGAATTCTATCTTGAATTTGAACAACAAGACTCGTTATTATCCTCATTGCAATGTAGATATAAAGGTTCATAAACCTTCGTAACTTGTAGACATGGGTATGGTCTAAAGGAAAAGACGTAACTTGGTATGTGTCCAAGTGTCTTACCTTCACATATGACAAGACCTAACCTCCGTGAATCTCCTGTTTAACTTTAATTCACTAGGTGCCTCTTATCTTAGCTGTTATGATGACAATTAGTGCATTATAGACCGATTGACTAAAAATTCAATTCGACCCATTATCTCACAACGTCGAGAAATTAACATGCATCTATTTCAATATGCGTATACCGTGATATGACGATAAAACATCAATCGTTATTCTGAATGATTGATTCATTTTCTGTTTAATAATATTCTTAACCATCATTATGAACCTATTCCAAGATCTTCGCATAGCGTATTATTCTTAGACCGATGGTTGGTCAAAGGAGAAATACATATTCACAAGATATGTGTTAAGGTCGTTTCATATGGTGACTGATGTGTGCTAGACTATCTAAATAAAACTAACAGAAATTTATTCTAAACTAGACACTGAAAAGCTTTAAATTTATAAAACTAAGACTAAGACTCGATCCTAAGCAACACAACCGGCAGTGTACCTGTCAATTGCAGAATAGCTTTAAAGTCCGAGTTATCGAACCCAAAGATTTCTGTATGGAAAACGTAAACTAAACTTACCTAAGACTCGACTAAAAATTCTAAATGAAGGTAAATGGGGTTTTGCTTTAAATTACTTTAAAAGAACTAAGACTGGACAGAAAACAAGGAATTGACTAGATTTAAATCAGGAGAAGAAAACACTACCTAGGCAAGAATCCTATACATGTTTTGGCTTTTCTTCTAACGGTTTTGGAAATACTTGTGTAACCGGGATCTAAAGATACTAACTTAAAAGGGACCTAGAGAATCCTCGACACTTTCAAGGGAAGCAACTAGATTGACCTAATAAGCCGATAAAACACCGTTAATGGATTCCCCTCACAGGTTCTCCAACTATGCTAACAAGGCACCCGAAAGACACTCTACCTCACGGCGCAAGTGACTCAATACCCCTAAGACAGACACTCTACCTCACAGCGCGAGCGGTCCTAAGGCAAGGGGATAGATATCGGGTGACTGATCAGATTCGGTAAACAAGATGTGAAGGGTAAACTAGACAGAACTCCTCACAGAGACTCTAACCTAGCAATCGCAACACACTAGACAAACCGATAACCTATCAACTTCACAGTATTAAGATTAGTTGCATATTTAGTTAGTCAATTTCAAGACAAGTCATTCCAATGACTCACTACGTCTAGCAAATCATCCAAAAATCGCAAACATATAGTAAACGACCTAGCATGCACCTATTCTATGACAGACAATCACCAAGGCACACGTGGAATGATAAATCACTACTCAAAACTGATCTAAACACACGTCCACAACTGATCATTCAAACCAATATCTTCTCATTAGCAATTAAACACAATCATTGTTCCAAAAACCGATAAAATTCATAATCAAACATGCATATTCATCAAAACCTAGGTAGCTACAGAAGTTTACCCAAGAACCATATTAAAACAGTAGCTAAAGTTCATAAACAACTCAGTAAACATGATTCAAAAGCAAGAGTAAACAAGAAGAAGATGAAACCGATGAATAACACCCTTGAATCTTCAATCCTCTTGCTCAATCCTTGCTCCTTGATGCTTCCAATTGCTTGTTCTCTGCTTGGGATCTCCAAAATCGTCTCTTTTTTCGTCTGGAAGTCGGGGCCCTCCTTTAGAATGTGTTATACATTTTATTTAAATGTGAAAATTAGGGTTTGGCCGCGTTCTCTCTCTTCGCGCACCGCGTACAATATACGTAATCTGTGCGCGCAGCGCTAAGGGACAAAATAATCGGGGGCCGAAAATCCTCTCTTCGCGCAGCGCGTACAGTGTAGTCAACTCGTGCGCGCAGCGCGAAGACCCTATTCTCTGCAATTTTTCTTTATTTTCAAGTTTAATAACTTGCAACTCCTTCACTTGTCCTATGCCCTCATTCCGACTCATTTTCCATTCCTTCCTGCATCCAAACACCTGCAAATGACAAATAACGAAAACATTAACTTATTCTAATAAAATTAAACACAATAAACGTAAAAAGACTCAAAATCCGACTCTAAGAACATATGTGTTTTTCAACACATCAAACATCCCCACACTTAACTCTTTTTCGTCCCTGAAAAAGTATTATGCTATGGAATCATAATCAGGTTTAAATCCGGTTCTCAAAAAAATTCAGGATAACGGCTTATATTAAGATATAAAAACATGTTGACCGCGATCACAGGTATATTTGTCCACTTAAACCCAACCGCCGATCATTCAGGTCCCCAATTGTATTGCAATTAAGTTCAAGTATTTGATTAATTCATTATGGGTCTCACACTTCGGTACCTATTCCCGCTTCAAGCTTTCTAGGCACAGAATAAATCAAATTTCTAAGATTTTTCTACCACCGTAACCCACTACCCAACTGTAATCCCTCTATCTCTAGATGGAATTTGTTTGTGCCCCTTTTGGCATCTTTTCTGAGCTTTTCTCAATATATTTTTTTTCTGAGCATTGCCTTATTATACCTAATTCTCAGAGGCGTTGCAAGCAAGAGTCACCATCCCCCGCAACCAACGCATGAGCCTTAAGCTTATTATACCCAATTCTAGAGGTGTTGCAAGCAAGAGTCACTATCCCCCGCAACCAACGCATAGGCCTCAGGTTTTTAAATTTTAAGTTCATTGCTCTCTCTCAATTTTTTTTTTTATATGGGTGGATTTCCTAAGGGCGCCGCCTGTTAAAGCGTGCCTGCTAGAAAAACTACAGCTGGGTCTTAACCTACAGTGGTACCCCTTATACTGTCTACGGTTTTGGCTTCCAATGGTGAGAACCCACAAGACTTAATAATGTTTAATTAAGTGTACTAAAATACTCCTAGGATAACCTTACAAGATCAGCTGGGCCTACCCGCACATCCCAAATCAGACATGTTTTCAATCAGTTATTCATCTTATATATGTACTATTTGAAAAATTGAACACCTGATTTTATCTATAATTTTCCATTTTTAATATATGCAAACATCAAAATCAGGGACTTTTTTTTTTAAGACTCAAATAAACAGACAAAAATAATAAAACTAACTAAACACACTCAAATATTAAAGACTGACTGACTCAATTAAATTAAACCTAAGACACATGTCTTCCTATCCCCACACTTAAATTTAACATTGTCCTCAATGTGGAAATTAAAAAGAAAGACATAAATAAGAAGAGTTTTGGAAAAGACTTAGCTGGTAATAAGCAGATTCCATCTGTGCACAGTCTGAATCCAAAACCTCTGATCGTATAGCATTTCATTCGCGATCAGGAATCACTGGTTGCCTCCTTAAAAAGTGTTGGATATATTCACCCGAATGGAGATTGAGTACGGGTGAATTATTCCAAACCTGCAAAACAAACACTCTACCAGGCAAACACAGCATCAAACAGACTCAATAAAAATAAACAATCTGACTCAACAAAAAGGGGAACACAAATAAAAAAACAATCTGACTCTACAAACTCTACAAACGGTCACTACCCAAAAACCATCACTCAGATCAACTTATGGGGGATCATGAAGACCCAGCTCGCCCCCGAAACTAACAACCTCACATCCAAACTCACCACTAAACAAGAAACCACCAAATTCAGAATCAATCAAATCACAACAATCCCCACACTTGGGTTTTACTAATGGTGGCGGTTCTCTATCAAACTCTAACATCCCCACACTTGGGGATTTGCTATCCTCAACCACAAACTTCTCAAATTCACAATCAACTAACTCGTCATCACTTTCACAAACTCGCATAAATTCATTCACCACTCGATCTAACTCATCCTCCTCCTCAACTGAATACACTCTCTCATTCTCCATCATCCTATCATCCACCTCACACGAATTGATCAAGGACACCGACTCTTTTGGAATACTAGGACCCCTAATCGATTTGGCAACCTCAAACACTACACTCTCCTCTCCCACGTGAAGTGTGATCTCACCCTTAAACACATTAATGTTAGCTTTAGCAGTACACAAGAAGGGTCTACCTAGAATGATAGGAACTCGTTCATCAGCCTCCATGTCTAACACTACGAAGTCCACGGGGAACACAAACTTACCAACCTTAACCAATAAATTCTCTACAATTCCCCGCAGATGCTTAACAGATTTATCAGCAAGGGAAAGTGTCATGTGCGTTGGGCTCAACTCACCTAAACCTAGCTTCTCATACAAGGAATAGGGCATAAGATTGATACTAGCTCCTAAATCCGCCAACGCGTGGCATTGAACTTCACTACCAAACAGACACGGGATTGTGAAGACCCCGGGATCTGCCAATTTCTCCGGTAGTTGGTTCATGACCACCGCAGAACACTCACCCGACAAGGAAACACTCGAAATTTCACCTAGTTTGCTTTTATTCTTCAAAAGGTCTTTCAAAAATTTAGCATACCTAGGCATCCACTTAATTACCTCTATGAACGGGAGATTGACCTTCAATTGTTTAAACAAATCCAAAAAGTGCCCGTAATCCTTTTCATACTTTTGATTCTTAAGCCTATCGGGAAACGGGAGACGGGAATGATCAATCACCGGAGAACGCTCAAACACACTAGGCTTCCTAACAGCACTATCCCCAGAGGGATTCTCTACTACCTTCTCACTCTCATCCTTCTCACTCTCATCCTTCTCAAACATGACCTCCTCAACTATAGGGCCTCTCACCTCATCTAACTGCCTGCCCGACCTAGTTGTAATGGCCTTAACATGTGCATTCGGGTTCTGTTGAGTATTACCGGGCAACTGACCTTGGGGCTTCTCATCTAACCTTCTAGCTATATCCCCTACAGTCCTCTGAAGATCTAGGAAAGCTGATTGCTGATTTTTCAATAAGATATCATGTTCAGCTAGAATCTGCCGCGTCTTAGAATCCTTAACCACTAACTGAGTCAACAGATTCTCTATCCTACTTAACTCTCCACTATTCTGCCCTGACTGACCACCTGAACCACTACCCTGCCCCTGGTTTTGATTAGAATTCTGTGAGAAACCTGGGGGAGCACCTGAAGAACGCCAGTTGTTCTGATTTCTCCAACCGGAGTTATAAGAATTGTTACCTACATAACTGGCTTGCTCTTGACCTATCAAAGGGCACTCACTAGTGGCATGGTCACCTCTACATAGCTCACACCTATCAACCTTCTTTTTCAGCTCTCTAACCTCACGAACTAGGCTATCAAGAGCAACAGCCACACTAGTATCCATGGTGACATGGTGAACTCCTCGAGATGAGGTACCAGTGGCAGGACTGGAATTCCTGTTTCCAGACCGCTGCTCATGTTCTGCTTGGGCAAAACTCTCAAACATCTCATTACATTCATTCACATTTTTCTTACCCATGAGATGCCCACCCGCAGACGTGTCAAACCTAGCTCTCGTCTCATAATTCAACCCATTGTAAAACTTTTCTACCAAAGCCCATTCAGACAAACCATGCTGGGAGCAACGACTAAGGAGGTTTTGAAACCTCTCCCAAGCACGATAGTAAGGCTCATCGGGCTCCATCCTAAACGAGTGTATCTCATCTCTGAGCCTAGATGCCTTGGCCGGCGGAAAATATTTATGAAGAAAACGCTCACGAAGAGCCGACCAGGTGGTGAAAGTACCAGCTGCATGAGATTCGAGCCAAGTGGCGGCTCGATCAGCAAGTGAAAAGGGAAACAACTGTAAAAAGATGGCATCATCAGACGCACCCTGCAACTTAAAAGTTCTACCTATTCGCTCTAAGCGACCTATGTGTGCAGGGGCGTCCTCATCCTCTCGTCCGTGGAACTGACAGTTATTAGTGATAGCTGTCATGACGTAGGATGGGATCTGCCAGGAGTTATCATTAGTAATGGTAGGAAGTATGATTGGATTGCTAACTCCTGTGAAGCCATTGGTGGCTTGCTGATGAACAGTTTGATTTTCAGCCATATGTGTGTGTGGTGAACTAGGTGGGCTAGAATCTGCAGAAGAAGTAAAAGAAGGTGCTGTAGGAAAAGATGTAGAATCAAAACAGAAAGAGAAGAAGTACCACCCTTAAATTTGGGCAACGCAAGCTGCAAATCTTGATCCGGAGGTGGTCCTTGTGATCTCAAGCGGGGCATAAACCTGTAAAACACAAAATTAAAAACCGTAAGACTGACTCAAACAAATAAAATAAAAACAAATAGAATTGAAAACAAACTAATTAAAAAAAAACACTTAGCACAAATAGCAATTAAATCAAGTAAGTCTAATTAACGCAATCGCCAAGAAATCCCCGGCAACGGCGCCAAAAACTTTGATGTGTGCTAGACTATCTAAATAAAACTAACAGAAATTTATTCTAAACTAGACACTGAAAAGCTTTAAATTTATAAAACTAAGACTAAGACTCGATCCTAAGCAACACAACCGGCAGTGTACCGGTCAATTGCAGAATAGCTTTAAAGTCCGAGTTATCGAACCCAAAGATTTCTGTATGGAAAACGTAAACTAAACTTACCTAAGACTCGACTAAAAATACTAAATGAAGGTAAATGGGGGTTTTGTTTTAAATTACTTTAAAAGAACTAAGACTGGACAGAAAACAAGGAATTGACTAGATTTAAATCAGGAGAAGAAAACACTACCTAGGCAAGAATCCTATACATGTTTTGGCTTTTCTTCTAACGGTTTTGGAAATACTTGTGTAACCGGGATCTGAAGATACTAACTTAAAAGGGACCTAGAGAATCCTCGACACTTTCAAGGGAAGCAACTAGATTGACCTAATAAGCCGATAAAACACCGTTAATGGATTCCCCTCACAGGTTCTCCAACTATGCTAACAAGGCACCCGAAAGACACTCTACCTCACGGCGCAAGTGACTCAATACCCCTAAGACAGACACTCTACCTCACAGCGCGAGCGGTCCTAAGGCAAGGGATAGATATCGGGTGACTGATCAGATTCGGTAAACAAGATGTGAAGGGTAAACTAGACAGAACTCCTCACAGAGACTCTAACCTAGCAATCGCAACACACTAGACAAACCGATAACCTATCAACTTCACAGTATTAAGATTAGTTGCATATTTAGTTAGTCAATTTCAAGACAAGTCATTCCAATGACTCACTACGTCTAGCAAATCATCCAAAAATCGCAAACATATAGTAAACGACCTAGCATTCACCTATTCTATGACAGACAATCACCAAGGCACACGTGGAATGATAAATCACTACTCAAAACTGATCTAAACACACGTCCACAACTGATCATTCAAACCAATATCTTCTCATTAGCAATTAAACACAATCATTGTTCCAAAAACCGATAAAATTCATAATCAAACATGAATATTCATCAAAACCTAGGTAGCTACAGAAGTTTACCCAAGAACCATATCAAAACAGTAGCTAAAGTTCATAAACAACTCAGTAAACATGATTCAAAAGCAAGAGTAAACAAGAAGAAGATAAACCGATGAATAACACCCTTGAATCTTCAATCCTCTTGCTCAATCCTTGCTCCTTGATGCTTCCAATTGCTTGTTCTCTGCTTGGGATCTCCAAAATCGTCTCTTTTTTCGTCTGGAAGTCGGGGCCCTCCTTTAGAATGTGTTATACATTTTATTTAAATGTGAAAATTAGGGTTTGGCCGCGTTCTCTCTCTTCGCGCACCGCGTACAATATACGTAATCTGTGCGCGCAGCGCTAAGGGACAAAATAGTCGGGGGCCGAAAATCCTCTCTTCGCGCAGCGCGTACAGTGTAGTCAACTCGTGCGCGCAGCGCGAAGACCCTATTCTCTGCAATTTTTCTTTATTTTTCAAGTTTAATAACTTGCAACTCCTTCACTTGTCCTATGCCCTCGTTCCGACTCATTTTCCATTCCTTCCTGCATCCAAACACCTGCAAATGACAAATAACGAAAACATTAACTTATTCTAATAAAATTAAACACAATAAACGTAAAAAGACTCAAAATCCGACTCCAAGAACATATGTGTTTTTCAACACATCAGTGACGTTTGGGATTCTTAAATTCCAACGGATAACCTTTCTTATCATTGCTAGTCTTTTAATGATTTCTAGACTTCACCTTACCACGAAATTATATTCTGAAAGTTGTGATAATAAGTCTAACATACCATGGTAACTCGTCATCGTGTTCTAACGTTCCATATGCTAAATCTCAAAGAGAGTCTCGCGATTTTCTGGAAGAATTCAAATTGGCATACATTATGTCAAGAATCTTGTAGAAGATTCTATACAAATGAAACAAAGCCGGAAACCTATTGTCAAAGTCCACTGGGAATCTAAACGTGGTCCGGAGTTTACATGGGAAAGTGAGGACCAAAGGAAAACCAAGTACCCATATCTTTTCGTTTCAGTCTCCTCGTGATTAAAATTTCGGGACGAAATTTCCTAAAGCAGGGGAGACTGTAACATCCCATATTTTTTTATAAACAATTAAGTTTAATACGTTATTAATTCCAATAATTACCAAAAAAAAGTAATAATAATAATAATAATAATAATAATAACAACAATGATTTATAATAAAAAAAATGTATAAAAATTGGATTTATAAGTCCAGGGGCTGAAATTGTAATAAATGAAACTTGTTTTAAAAATTTTAGCATGAAATAACACCAAACATAAACCACAGGGGGTAAAATGTAAATTCTTTTAAAAACCAACCCCTACCGCCAGTTCCCGTCGACTCCATCTCAGGCCAACAATCCGGCGAGTCTCCGGCGAGACCAAACGCCCAAATAACATGGTTTTTAATCAAATCAAACTATCCCGACACATTCTAGTGGTTAATTCGAACCTGTGCCCACTTCAAATTGAAAAATTCGAGTGTAATTGGAACCTAACCCACTGAACCTACTTTCGACCGAAGAAACCGCAATAATCGAGCACTAAAACACTACAATAATCAAAAGAAAACGCATATTCATGATCATTTTGTCGTTTCCAATCGTCCACTGAGTTCAAATTGGTATAAAACGAACACAATCATAAAGTTTAATCTTCATCCTCTTCGCGACCTGCAACTCATTCAATTTCCATAATACGAGTTCCAATACACCAAATTAATAGAGGGCTTTTGCATATCATCGACTTTACAATCTATCTGCAAAGTTAATTCGATTATGATCACCATTTGAGTCCCAATCGAACCCGGACTCTGTCGCGACTGTTCTTCCAACAAGATCACTTTCAAATCGACCTTAAACAGGTAATTGAACACATCATTACACTCGAAATCACATGGGGATTAAAAGCCATATGTTTAATTTCATTATCATAATCGTTTGGGTGTTCAATTTGGTCGATTTCAATCCTAGGGTTTATGTGATTTGGGGGAAACTGGTTAAATCAGTTTAAGTCTAATTGGAACTGATATCTACCACGGCTGTAAGCCTTGGTTCACTGGTTTGGTTGTGGGATTGTGGGAAGGAGGTCACGGGTTCGAACCCGGCCCCCAACATCTATTTTTTTTAAAGCCTTTTACACTTTTTAAAAATACAGAAAAATTCCTAAAAATTATAAAAGTAATTTTTATAAACTCTGTTTATTCTAAAGGTTATTAAATTATTTTCTGGAAATTTATTTCTTTAAAACCTTATTTATTTATTTATTTAAATAATTATTACATATGTTATAAATTGTTATTTTTTATAAAAATAGACTTTAAATAATAATGTAAATCATCAAATTATTAATGGACATTATATTATTTTTAATTATGGTTTAATCATGATAAATGTAGGAATTATATTTTCACAAATTATTTACAAATGTAATTGTATGTTATTTCTAATAAAACATATTTTAAATAATAATATAGATTAAAATCTTATTATTAATCGAAATACTATTTGTAATTATCCTTAGATAATTATAAATTACATAATTGAATCACATCTATTTTATATTTAATATCATTCTAAAATATTTAAATATACATATAAAATCCTTCTAATAGAATCAAAATGTAAATAATTATTTGGTAAACTTAACATTTATTAATAATTACTTATTAATATATATAAAACCTTATCAAAATCTTGTAATATATATACATCTATTTGTGTGCGTGTCGCACGTCAAACCGAACCAACCCAAATCCAACCAAATATATCTATTCACGTGGAATACATATTAAAGACTTAGTTACAATTAATACATAGGTGTTGATCGTGTTTGGACGTGCATTGCATTATTCTGTGAAGTTTGTGGTTCATTACATCAATCCAAGGTGAGTTCCGTGGCCCCTTTTTATGCTTTTATAATTGTTTCAATGTTTTCCAAACTTGGGGGAAAAGTATGCTCACCCGTTTTCGATGCTGTACAATCTTACATACAATTTTCATACTTGGAATCGACGTGATACTATTCTCATATTCTAATACATACATGGTGTTATTCTATTCTTACAACCATTAATTCCGGGTTAGGAACCAACGGATAGGTATTGGTAGTACTACTGGGTTGACACCCCCACCCTTCGACGATTGGTTAACTTGCGAGTTACCAACACAGCTGCCAGCAATCAGGCCAAGGGTGAATATATTCCGTCTAATTTATATGCATAACGTCATAAGGTTTGGTTGTAAAACATATGTTATGTGGTTTTTGCTTGCAGTATGATTCCACATCAAATTCTATACAGCATCAATTACATGTTTTCAGTTTAAACCTGCGGAACTCACCAACATTATGTGTTGACATTTTTTGAGCATATCTTTTCAGGTAAGCATAATCAGAGAGGATAGCTAGAGCAGATGCCTTAGCAGAGACCCTCAGGATTTCAATAGATTTGCATTAGTATTGTTTGTCATTTGTTTTCATATTTGAACACTGTGTATCTTGGATTATAGAATCAATAAGACTATGATAGTCGTGGAACTGACTAACCACGACACAAGTCACCATTGTGTCGGGCGACGTCATGACACGAGGATTTTGCATATAATATGTCTCTGTAATGATACCAAGTGTTATGACGATCCCGTCCGTCACATCTTCGTGTTTCCGCTATAAGCGGGGGTGTGACATTTTTTCTCTCCTTCACTCACAACCACTCAAAATCATTCCATATAATATACCAAACACACACACATATTTTTAAGAACTCCACTGTGAATGCTCTTAAATGCTTTTACTCCTATTTAAAGTAAAAAAAGTCAAATCACTTTCAAAGTAATGCACGTTTTACAAATTAATATTTAAAGCATTACCAATCTATAGTATCTAATAAAACAATGTTTCTTTTGCCACTTGTCATTCTCTTAACCCACTATTTTGCCACTTGTCATTTTTCTAGACATTCAAACTATTAGTTTTCCCTTTAAAAGGGTATTATAATAATTTAAATGCTCATACAAATTTATCTCTCTTATTAAAATAAATTTTATTAATTACTATATTTCTCTTTCTTATCTAGATTTTTTTAAATCAAACTATCTTTTTTTAAAATACATTTTATTAAAGAAATTATAAATCATATCTTTTAATTAAAGTATAAATCTATAGTATCTAATAAAGCAAGGTTTCTTTTGTCACTTGTCATTCTCTTAACCCACTATCTTGCCACTTGTCATTTTTCTAGACATTTACACTATTAGTTTTCCCTTTAAAAGGGTATTATAGTAATTTAAATGCTCATACAAATTTCTCTCTCTTATTAAAATAAATTTTATTAATTACTATATTTCTCTTTCTTATCTAGATTTTTTTAAATCAAACTATCTTTTTTTAAAATACATTTTATTAAAGAAATTATAAATCATATCTTTTAATTAAAGTATAAATAATAAAAAACTAAACTTTTATATAATATGAAATTCTCTAAAACACTAAATATTTTTAAACAAAATATTTTAAATTGTTTTGCTTTAAAAAAACTATATACATCTGAATTTATAAACTGACTTACTAAAACAACAACAATAATTACAAACCAGAGTTTTAAAAAAATAAGTTTTTTATTAAAAATTATTTTTTAATATCTTAAACGTGTGTTTAAAAATGAATATGTTTATATAAGGTGGTCAAAAATAGTATAAGTGTTTTTTGACTATAATTATTGTTGTTGTTTGTTTTATATTAAAATATTATACTATAACTCTTCTTGTTTATTATTAACTATAATCCGTTTAATTAATCTATAGTCTATAGTATCTAATAAAGCAAGGTTTCTTTTGCCACTTGTCATTCTCTTAACCTACTATTTTACCACTTGTCATTTTTCTAGACATTCACACTATTAGCTTTCCCTTTAAAAAGGTATTATAGTAATTTAAATGCTCATACAAATTTCTCTCTCTTATTAAAATAAATTTTATTAATTACTATATTTCTCTTTCTTATCTAGATTTTTTTAAATCAAACTATCTTTTTTTAAAATACATTTTATTAAAGAAATTATAAATCACATCTTTTAATTAAAGTTAAATAATAAAAAACTAAACTTTTATATAATATAAAATTTTCTAAAACACTAAACATTTTTAAACAAAATATTTTAAATTGTTTTGCTTTAAAAAAACTATATACATCTGAATTTATAAACTGACTTACTAAAACAACAACAATAATTACAAACCAGAGTTTTAAAAAAATAAGATTTTTATTAAAAATTATTTTTTAATATCTTAAACGTGTGTTTAAAAATGAATATGTTTATATAAGGTGGTCAAAAATAGTATAACTGTTTTGTTGAACTATTACGTATATATAATTTTAATTATATTTTATATTAAAATATTATACTGTAACTCTTCTTGTTTATTACTAACTATAATCCGTTTAATTAATGAGTTTTTAGCATACCTATCTATCTATAGAAAAACTAAAATAAACGTGAAACAATTGTGAGCGTCATTATACTTACTTTATTATTTCTCTATATTATTAATAAATAATATTGAATACTAAGAATATTACTCATACCATTTTCAAATTTAAAAAATATATAATTTAATTAATTAAATACCTATTTTTATTAAAAAACACTTTCTAAGAACAAAAAATTTATAAAATACTGAATACAACAAACTTTAAAAAATCATTTTTCTTAAAACAAAATATTTAAATTCACAACTTTTTTATATAAAAATCATAATTTTTGATAAAACAAAAGTTTAAGAAAAAATACATAATTATTTATTTACTTAAAATAGGTATTTGTACGTAATTATAATCATATTTTATCTTCAAGCGTGATTTTATAATGCATAAATTTTTGTTACTAATTATTTAGTATTTTATTTATTCAATCCATATAATACACGGGGACTAACCTAGTTGTAAATAAATATAACAATGGAAAATAAAAATTACCCTATAATTAAAAACTACACTAAATCAAATTAATAGGCAAGAAAACCTTATTTTACGATTCCTTAGCCTCCTCCACTGCTAAAGATATTAAAACTACAGATCCTTCCTCATATATATATCTGATATTATAAATTATGATCAGTGCAAACACGAATCGACCTGATAATCTTGTGTTGATAATCTTGTGTTGATGAAGATGAATGAAAGAAACAGCCAAGATAGAACAACGAACAACCAATACAAAGCAAATAAAGATAGAATAATCTCATTAGATAACGCGATAGAAGAAAACATTACTGAATCATGATGAAGTTGATGAAGATTCGGAAGCGATGTTTGGGAAAACTAATTCGGAATGTGGAGTATCGGCCAATGAGAGGAAAAAGGATTAAGGTTTGTGTTAGAATAGGCGACCGAATGTGACAGGTTGGGTTTTGTGGATCCATAATTAGATCAGCGCTTAAACATGGAGATATTATTTGGGCGGGAGCATTCAGAATTGAGGCCTTAAATGTATGACAAGTGGCAACACGGGCCTCAGAATGTGCCAAGTGACAATCCAATTACCTTTACATTAAAGTAATTATGAAATTTAATTAATTATTTATTCATCTTTCTTTCATAAAATACTTTTGCAAGTTTGGATTAAAATGAACTTACTAAAAAAACAAATGCCAAAATTATAATCAAAACATTCATCATGAAATTCTTGGGGTTTATCATTATCATTCCTAATGTCAAAATTTCAAAAATTTAAATCAAATTAATAATGTGTTTAATATATTATATTTTTAATTTAGGTAGAGATTTAGTAAGGGATATGATGAAAAATACGAATAGCCAACTAGAAACTTGATAAAAATCATATCTAGAACTACACTACGACTAAAATAACATCTTCGAATAATCATCTCCGAAGTCATCTTGTTGCTTGTTTAATCTATCTATTTTTTTTTTTTGCTTTAAAAGAGTAAACGATTAGTGTTTGTTTCAATTGGCTGCTTTAAAAGAGTAAACGATTATGTTTGTTTAGAACCGAAAGCAAAGTGAAAACGATATCGAAATGGAAGCCAAAAAAAGCCGAAACCGAAATGAAAACCGAAAACCAGAAACCAAAAACACCGAAACCAAAGGTTTTAAAAACGTAAAGAGCACAATATATGTTTATGGTTTCGGTTTTAGACTAAAGTTGAACCAAAACGACCGCGCATACCCCTACGCAGAACTAATGGAGACCACATATACCCAACCTAACATCCTAAATTGTCAAAATTAGTTACTTGTCAACATTCAAATATAACAAAAATAGTAAAAATGATAAAAACAGTATAATTCTTACAGACAACTAAATATACTTAATAAAAAATAAAGATCAAACCCAACATTCCCAATGTTAAAATCAGCCAATTGTTTAGACATCCGAATATTATGAAACCGGTGCAATTGTTTCAAACATAGCACAACTTCAAGCTTGTGAATGAGAAGTCGATGTTTAGGTTGGTTATTTTGCTAATTGAGTTAGATTTTTACCGGCATCCCCCCCCCTTTGTTGCTCTTGATGACCTCCAAACTTATTTAAATTAATAGTGTATTTAAATCAAGTATAGTGGAATCAGATTCAATTCTAGGACAACTTTATGGTCTCCCCCTTGATCACTTTGCAATTAAAGTTTTACCTGGACATCTTCTCTTGTTGTGATCTTTAGACGTACAAATACAACTCTTAAGACTCTTACGAGTAAACCTAGCTACTACACATGCATGCGTGTATGGTAACATGGCATACCAGTTAAATCTCAATTTCTACATGTTGGTGTTTTATTATCAAAATACACAAAAAAAACATCTTCTAAGTCATTGAATTGAAACACATTCAATAATGATAGGTATACATCACAATTGTAAGCTTCATCTTTCTCCCTGTTGTGCTTCTTTTGTATTATAATATAAGGTAAACAATGACACTTTTTCAACCATTTCTTTTTGTATCAAGTTCTATTTATAGAGGTGGATTAGGCCCCCCTTGAAGCCCAACTAATACCATATAGACCCAAAGCAGGATCTGACAACCCTGGGCTAGTGGATCTAAACCAGTAAGAAGGGCCCAATCTCAAGAAGGGCTTGCTCGAGACAATCAAGGGAAGTACTAGAAGACCGTTAGGTAAAACCTCAGATTGATTAAGGTGGTGTTTGTTTTTCACTAAAAGCTCTTCTCCACCTCTTCATCTGCGCGCACGCAGACGCGGGAAGAGCTTTTGAGTGCGCAGACTGTTTGATTTTTGGAAGACGTTTCATTAAAAAACGTCTTCCTGACGTTTGTGTGGAGAAGATGTGGTGTTACCACTTCTTAGGTCTTCTCAGCCTCTTCTCCTTTACCCTTCCAGACTTTTGTTTTATTTTATTGTGTGAACCCTTTACCCCCCACCACACCACTCATCTCCAACCCACTACCTCCTACCCCCGTCTCCGGCCGCCGGTAGGCCACGCCGCCGTCCTCCCACCGTCGAAACCTTCCGCCTGTCGCAACCAGCCCACCCCCCTCTGCCATCCTCCCACCGTCGCAACCTTACTACCATCACAACCTTCCACCGCTGCAAGTCTTCCCCCGCCCGCCCACGCCCTCCGTCCACTCACGCCCAGCGGCCGCTGCCGCCCCTCCGCCTGAAAATTCTTCCACCAGTCCAGCCTTCCCCTCCGCAGCTCTCCTCCGTCCGCCGAGCCCTCTCTTCGGGCCGCCGAGCCCTCTCTTCAGGCCGCCGAGCCTCTCCTCCGCTGCCCTCTTCCAGACATTCCGAAGGTAAGTTTTTTTCTAAAAAAACCATGATTTTGTTTAAGTTTTTAGTTGATTTGTTGTTTATGTAAGATAATTTGTGATTTGGTTAGTATGATTTGTGATTTGGTTAGTATGATTTGTTATTTGGTTTATGATTTTGTTAGATTTTTTATATTAGTTTGTATGATTTGTGATTTGGTTAGTATGATGAATGTTAAAGTTATGTCAATAGAGGGACGATATGTCAATAGAGGGAGCCAAACATGTATGATGGTAAGACAACAATTAACGATGACATAACTCTTTTTAATGAAATTAATAAGATCACTATCAAGATGCTAGGTTCAGAAAAAATAACCCACAATATAATACAAATTTTCAAAATGAGAAAGACGACCAATTATGCTAAGACAATGTCCCTTTTTTTTAACCCACAAAAATGTGTCCCCTTTACTGAGTCTCCTACTTGTGCCACCAATATTTACGCATTATTGTAAATAAAAATATTCCGGGCCAACCCGATAAACCATAAGGTAGCTATTGTAACGACATATTTAATCTTCTTTACTACCTTTCGATTTACCTCATGGAGCATCGAATCCAAAAGTTCTTTTATCAGAGACAAAGAAACCAGAGGAAAACCACACCATTTGGACACCTGTAACCACACCGCGGCTGCGAAAGGATAGGGAACACAACAAATGATCCTGGGACTCAATACATTGGCCAACAACCTAAAGAATATCATTGGATATATTATCAGTGGTGAACAAAATGCGTTTATTTCCGGAAGACATATCCTTGATAGCTCGTTGATAATTAACGAGTCCTTCGCGTGGTTAAAAGCAATAAAAAGAAAAGCTATGCAGGATTGGTATTGGTCACTTAACAAGTGGCTTTTCTCTCAAACTCACCGAGAACAACACTCAGAACAAGTCTAACAAGAGTTGATCACAATATAACAAGTAGCAAATGATAATAAACACAGGAAGTAAATTTTCAAGGTACTTTTATATATTGATTCTCAACTCAAAGGATTACAAGACTCTTGCAAGCACAATCTCTATCTATTGAGTTACAATGAGAACTACATATATAATACTACCTATAGCCGGATATACTTTGATACCAGCTGGAAACCTATAACCAAAAGCCTATACTACAAGACTATAAGTTAAGGTATCTCGGATATTTTATCTGAGATTTGGTAGTCAGGACATGTCCCTGACTTACCTTTTGTCACCAACTAAGGTTGGTAACATGTACTATCATAAAAAAGTAAACAGTGGAATAAAGTATGGTCAATTACATGGCTCTTTAGGAAGAAGCCATGCTGTATCAGAAGTCTGCAGCGTAATGTCAGAGACCATACTTGTGTCCACTAGTTTATAGCAGTGTCTTCCGAAGGTTAAATTGCTTCGGAAGAATAACTTCTTCCGAAGCCACTTATACTTCGGAAGACTGCTTCTTCCAAGGCTTGGGAACTTCTTCTTTGTCTTCGGAAGTAGAGTTTGTCTTCGGAAGTTAATCTTTTACTTGACTTCGGAAGAACTCTTCAACCTTCGGAAGTTCTCATACTTAGCTTCGGAAGCCTTTGTATGTAGCACCAAAATAGACTAAGTGAAATGGTTTTGGTTGCACCAGCCTTTATCATGATCCAACAAGCTATACTCTTAAAAATTGACTTCGAAAAGACATATGATATGGTGTCTTGGAATTTTCTAGATTCCACCATGGAGCAAATGAAGTTCCCAAATCTTTGGCGAGTTTGGGTCAGAAACCTTTTATCCGCATCCAGAATGTCGGCTTTAGTGAATGGATCTCCAACATTGGAGTTCTCAGTTTCTAGAGGTTTATGACAAAGAGATCCGTTATCTCCGTTCTTGTTTTTGATGGTTATGGAGGCATTAAATATGGCGATGAAGAAGGCGGTTAGCTGCGGTATCTTTAAAGGCATTCAAACACCCAACAATGGCCTGATTTTATCTCATCTTTTCTATACCGATGATGCCTTAATATTGGGGGAATGGTCTCTGTCTAATTTGAGGAATCTTACTAGAGTTCTTAATTGTTTTCATCTTGCCTCAGGATTAAAGAATAATTATAATAAAAGTTGCTTATTTGGAGTGGGGGTTGAAGGGCATGAAGCCGAATTTTTTGCTAAAATTGTACACTGTAAAGTTGGTGAAATGCCTTTTTCACACTTGGGGGTCCCTATTGGGGCTAACATGAAGAGAGAAACGAGTTGGGGTCAAATAGTGGAATGCGTCAAAGCTAGATTATCAAAATGGAAAGCAAGATCTTTGTCTTTTGGGGGAAGAATTAAGCTCATTAAAGCGGTGTTGGGTAGTATTCCATTATATTATTTGTCAATATACAAAGCTCCGGTAGGTATAATTAACCAATTGAAAAAACTTAGAAGGAGTTTTGCGTGGGGAGGAAACACGAGCAAAAATAAGATTGCATGGGTTGCTTGGAATAAGGTATTAGCTCCAAAATCTGTGGGAGGTCTTGGCGTAGGGAGTATTCGAGATGCAAATTTGGCATTGCTAGCTAAATAGAAATGGAGATTCAAAATAGAAAGTGAGGCTCTTTGGGTAAAAATTATTAAAGCCATTCATCTAATTACATCGAAGGAAGCACAGTACATTCCCTGCCAAGTCGTCTATCAAGGGCGCTTGGAATCAAATTGTTAACGTGGACTGGGAGCTGCAAAAAGAAAATATTAGTTTTCAAAGTTTTATGAAAGGAGTGGTTGGTGATGGAAAATCAATAAGTTTTTGGATGGATTGGTGGTTAGGGGATTCTCCTTTGTTCCTAAAATTCCCTGAATTATTTGCAATAGAAAAAGAAAAGGATTGTAAAGTAGCGGACTGTATTGAACGCAATGATGCAGGGGTTTGGTCCGAGTGTATGGAAGTGGAGATATACACCGATAAGTGGACCGGCTTATCTTTAATTTAAAGAGCTTTCGGGTATGCTAGAGGAGAGCAACACTGGTAGCAACCCAGACAAATGGTTGTGGTATGGGGACGATTTGGGAGATTTCTCGATTAGTAATCTCAGACACATATTGAAGTTAAATAGAGAGCCTCCGGATCTTAATCCTTTAATTTAGGTTAAGTGGATGCCAATAAAAGTGACGAGTTTTGTTTGGAAAGCAGGGTTAAATAGGATTCCTTCAAAGGTGGCTTTGGCAGAAAGGGGAGTCATACTACCGGGTATTGAGTGCTCAATGTGTTTTGGTGCTAATAAGTCGGTTTAGCATATGCTTATATCATGCCCTTTTGCTGCTAATATATGGGCCATGGTGTTGTCGTCAGGAACTCCCTAATAATAATATAAGAGATTTGTTGCCCGTTGCTAACCTGACCGAGGGTAATGGCAATATGAAGAAGGCGATATTAACAATATATATGGCTACAAAGTGGAGTATTTGGAAGGCTCGCAATGACTTAATTTTCAACTCCAGGCCTATTTCAGTTGGCGCGGTGGTAGACGGAATTAGAAACGTTTCTTTCATGTGGCTAAAAAATAGAGGGAAGTTTGGAGACTTAGCTTCGCAAACTTGGTGTACTTTTCAGTTTTTGAATTTTCCACCGTAAAGAAAATGATATCGTTGTAACTTGGTCCTAGCATCTTGCTAGTGGCTTTTTATTTCAATAAAATATTTTGCTGTTAAAAAAAAAGAACTAAAACACAAGGAGCATTCCTGTGAAGGTAGCATAACTTCTCTTAACCCCAAACTCTCCTTAGTTGGAATCTGATTCATTCTCCTGCGCCACACAAAGCGTCGAACTTTAAGAGGGATACAAGACAACCAAAGCAGTGGACAAAGATAAGGGACTACCCGATTATACTCTAGAATTCACCTTAAGGATGTTACCGAGAACCCCCCATGTATCATCATCCAACCACCTCCATTTATCTTCCCCAGATTACTAGAAAAAATTAGCTAGCAATTCAACCCCCAGTCGATTAATAACTTGAACTAGAGAACAAAACACCGATAAGTAGTACAATGGAATACTCCCTGAAACGGGCTTCACAACGATTAACCTTTCACAGAAAGTCATGGATTTTGCCTTCCATCCGGAAAGTATCCTATCCATGGTCATCCCTCACACTTTTGTAATTAACTAGTTTTCCTTTTCACCCGCACTACACGGCGAAGTATTTGATTTTTTCTATAATTATAATTGCAATTCGTGAAGTCGTTAGTATCTGACATAAGAAAACTAAAGAATATATTGCTTTTGCATATTTGAATCCCAAAAAATATATTATGACATAAGAGAACTATATTATATTAAACAAACAAATTTTAGTGTTCAAAATAGAATTTTTAAAGTTTTATATAGCTAACATTGTTATTTTATATAGATATATAATTTTTGAATGTTAAACTTTGTCCAATTTTTATACTCAATTGTTATTTTTAATTTCTAAAGGTGTTTTCGGACATTTCAAAGTGAGTTAGGACTTAGGGTGACTTCTTGACTTATCCACACATGTTGTTAAACAAATATTTGCTTAACGACGATCCTATGTTTTAGCCTTATGACTAAAAATTGTTTAGCCACCTGTAAGGCCCTGTTCCCGGGCACCTCTCAGTTGGTCATTTATCGCACATAAAATATATAATTATTTAAAACATAGCAGCGGAAATTAAACAAAACCATTTCATATATTTTAATGACAGCTTTTGCAACGTAATATAATACTGTTAACTGTTACAAAATATTATAAATTGCATTACATCATAAAAATATCATTATTATACGAATGGATGCCATCACAAAAATGCCAAGTAGTTGCCCCGTGCCATCCTCAGCAACTATTACCTGCCAACTGGAAAACACATAAAAGTCAGCGTTGCTGAGTGAGTTCTAGTTTTATAAATAAAATACTTCACTTTTTATACAAACCTTCTTTACTTTCATACATGGTCATGCATCGTACGTACAGATAGAGAATATTACTTTTATTTTCATTAACATTCATCATCATATTCACAACATGTTTTTATTTCATGCTTTTCATTAACATTCTCTTACTTTCATTCTCATTCTTTTGTAATGTACTCGTTATCATTCTTTCACGTTTGTACTTTGTTTACTTTCTTTCTTTCTTTCTTTCTTTCTTTCTTTCTTTCTTTATTTCTTTATTTCTTTAGTACGTTACGTCATTCTTTTACATTCATATGGATTGATGAACAATACCCCGAACATTGTGCACGAAACTGATGCCGGACCTGTGGTAATTAAACCACAAACATTGTGCACGAAGCTGATCCAGTCACCTAGGGCAAGTCATCTCTCCCCGTTCATTCAACCAATTGGTCCTACCCCGAACATTGTGCACGAAGCTGATGCTGGACCTGTGGTAATCAAACCATGAACATTGTGCACGAAGCTGTACCAGTCACCTAGGGCATACCAAAGGGCCTTGTCAATCTCAATGATTAACCCTATGTGCATCCTTTGGGGTAGCTAACCTGCATCACAGTTGAGCTAACGACGACATGGTCGTGCAACTCCTTTCTTTTGCTTGCAAGCCATTCGTTCGTTCATTACGTTTTACTTTTTCATCATTGTTATCTTTCCTTTCATTACGTTATTCTTTACGTTCTTTCATTCGTTTGTCATACTACGTAAAGTAATAACATAATATATAACGTATTTTACAATATAATATAAATACGTTTAATCACTATTAAAAGATAACACACCATACGCACTGTACATCATTCATACATTTTATAACCCTAAAACATTTCATAATTATGCTTATAATGGGTAATCATTGCCCATAAGTCAACTTAGTTAAAACCCTAGACTTTCTGTTTTTTCCTACAATTTCAGAAATTTATTCTAAGGGTCTAGACGCATGGGTACTATTTGGGCACTTCTGCCCTATTCAGACGTTTTGCCACTATGCAGACGTTTTGCCACTATGCAGACGTCTGGACTAAACTTAGTCACTTTTTAATTAGGCGTATGGGCCTATTTAGACGCATGGGCACCATTCAGACAGCTGGGCTTACACTTGCAATATTCCAGACGGCTGGGCACTATTCAGACGCATGGGCCTACACTTAGCCATTTTTCTAGTTAGACGCATGGGCCTGTTTAGACGCATGGCACTATTCAGGCGTCTGGGTTTCTGGGCGTTTGGGCATACTTCGGTAATTTGACCGTTGGAGACATGGGCCACTGTTTAGGCGCATGAGCAACTAACTTTCCCATTTCATCTTAAATCACAATCTAAGCCTAGCATTAGCATCCTAAACATCATAACATGAACATACACACATATGTATCTCAAAATTTGACCCACCCACATAGACATTCACACATACATACATTCGGGTAAAACCCATTTTATAAAAACATATACACATGCATTTTCCAGCGCCAAAGTAGTTAAAAACATGTTAAAAAGGGGGTTCTAGAAACTCACCTTAGTTGTTTTCGGGTTTGGACCCTTCTCTTGAGCTTTCCCAGATGTTTGTAGCACCTAAAACCCACACACATACACACCCGAACACACAATCATATTTATAAGCACATAACCGAGACTAGAAACATCTAAAATATCATAAAACCGAGAATTCTTACCAAAAACTTTGAATTCTTCTTCTTCTTCTATAACCTCCGAGAATTCCCTGCTCTTCTTCTCTCTCTCTAAATCCGAATGACAAGGTGTAAGAGGCAACATGGGCGACCATGTTGCTTTATTCACCAACTTTTCCTAAGTTGTGTCCTTTTGGACACTTTTAACCCCTCAACTTTGGGTTACTTTATATTTCTCCTCTTTATTCACGTTTATTCTTTCTTTCTCGTCCATAAAAATATCCGGGTGTTACAAGTCCACCCCTCTTAAATAAGTTTCGTCCCCGAAACCTGTTATTCCTCAAATAGATGACGGTAATGCTGCCTCATCTCTCCTTCAACCTCCCAGGTAGACTCGGATCCCTTCTTGTGCTCCCACTGTACTCGCACGAGAGGGACCACTTTATTCCTTAACCTCTTCTTCTTACAATCAATGATCGCCACTGGTTGCTCCATATAATTGAGCCGTGCATTCATTTCGATGTCCTCCAGTGGTACAACAATATCTTCGTCTGCTAAACACTTTCGTAGATGAGATACATGGAACGTAGGGTGAATTCCACTCAACTCATCCGACAGTTCCAACCTATAGGCCACCTATCCTACTCGAGCAATGATTCGGAAAGGCCTTATATACCTTGGACTCAACTTGCCCCGCTTTCTAAACCGAATGATACCTTTTCTTTAACATCTTATATTTTTGTTAATTGAAAGTTATCATCGCTTATTATTATAAGAGCCATTGTTGTCATTAATGTAACCATGAGGGTTATTCGTGATTGTTTCTTTTAATTTTACTTTAAATCATTAATTTAAAGGGTTAGTAATTAAGTTTATTAAAATAAGCATAATAATAATAATTGTGATAATAATAAAAATAACAATGGTAATAATAATAATAATAATAATAATAGTAATAATAATAATAATAATAATAATAATAATAATAATAATAATAATAATAATAATAATAATAATAATAACAACAACAACAATTTATAAAAGGTAAACAATTAACAAGTTTTAAAAATAATTAAAACTTAAAGTTTGATTAAGTTGAGGGGGTCATTGTGCCAAATTTAAAACTTAAATAGAAGTTTTGGGAATAAAATAATGAAGAAAGGAAATTCCAGGGACTATTTGTGTAAAATTATTAAAACCCAAACCAAATCTTCCCCCACCGCCCGTAAATCCGGCCAAACTCCGGCCAACTCCGGCAAAGTCCCAAACCCACTGAAATCCATCGAATTCCGACCCCAAACCGCTCCAAATCGATTCGTGACTCAATTCGAACTCAGTTAAGTACATTAAATGGGTTTAAACGTCGGTTATGAGTGCATTCAACTCGTGTAACCGGTGAGCTTGAATCATTGAACCGTTTGAGCATTAAAGCTCAATAATAATCGAATTAATTGGAACCTAAACGATGGTTTAATCAATCCTAAACCTCTACACAACATAATTCTATTAGAAATCCACGAACACCCCTCAATCGAGTATCACCAGTACCACAACTTGCACTTCAATCGAAATCCATCTTCCAAGCAAATTAAACTGAAATTGATAGAGGGCTTAGGGTCGTGAACATCCTCTGAAGCTCCATACAAAGTTAATTGGATTACAATCAGCATTTGAACATCAATCAAACTCTACGTTGGTTGCGGCTTGTTTTTCGACTGTTCCTAACATCAAATCAATCACAACCGGGTAATTAAACATACCTATACACTCGATTTTACATAGGGAACAAAAGCCCTATGGTTATCAACGTTTACAGAATCAATTGGTGATTCAATTTGAGCTCAATCGAAGCTAGGGTTCTTAAGGATTTGGGGATACCTAATTAACCTTGCTTTTAAGAATTAAAACCCAATTCCTAACGCGGCTGAGAGCCTTAGTTCACTGGTTACCCATCCCCATCCCAACCTTGAGGTCTCGGGTTTGAACCCGAGCACCCTCAAACCTTTTTTTGGGCTTTCCAGCCTTTAAAAAAATTACAGAAAATTTCTACAAAATTATAAAAATTATTTTGTAAACTTTTATATTTTTAAATCATCAAATTATTTTCTGCAATTTCTCTTTAAATTTAAAAAAATTATAATACAACATAACAAAGATTATTTTTAGTTATTTCTTATAAAAATGGACTTTAAATTATGGTTTAAATAAATAAATTATTATTGGTCCAAACGTTACTTTTAATCAGAGTTTAATCTTGTTACTTAAAATAATTATTGAAATTATTTACACTTTATATTTAATTTTACCCGTTCTTATAAATACTTTAATTACCTTAAATTATCTAAATGAAATAATATTTTTCATGGAATTAAAATATAAGTGGCTCTATTATTAAATGTTACTTATATATATATATATATATATATATATATATATATATATATATATATATATATATATATATAAACCACAAATTCTTATTGAAACCCTAGTTCCCGTTAAAACGTTAAGCTTATTATACCTAAATCTTGTATATATATATATATATATATATATATATATATATTCTTAGGTATCTTGTGAAGGTATACATTAGAACGTCGCTTATTATTCTTATTAATCGTCATTCTTATACTTATTTGCCATGTGAGTTTCCTTGCCCCTTTTTACATTTTTCACACTATTTTGGGTTGAAACATGATACTTATATATCATACACTTATAAACGTTTGAGACTTGTAAAGCACTTGCAATTCATCTTTATATTTTGTCATGGTTATTCGTATGTTGTAAGTGATTATATGAGATACATAGTTTGTTTACAATCATTAACTATTGCTAGCCTGGCGATGTCTTAGATCTTTGGGCCTGACAAGCCTATTTGGTGCTAAAGCCGATGTATTGCCAGTTCCTGATAACGTATGCTTGTTCATCATGGGAACCAAATACACTTAGCCAATCTTATATACTTGTAATCAAGTCGAGGTTTGTTTGTAACGATATGTGTTCTATAACATTGCTAACTTATAACCTATGACATGAATTGCTACTTGTAATCTTATCATATTATGTATGAAAACCTTGGAAACTCACCAACTATTTTTAGTTGAACTTTTATTTTTATCATGTTTCAGGTCATGCCCAAGTTTAAAGTGATCTTTTGAAGCTTGTAATAATCTAGGATTTGGACCTAGTTAATAGAATAAAAGAATTATGTTTCATTATGTTATGTTTGAACTTATTGCATATTTGAGACTTATGTTTGTAGTTTCTTTTGAAACTTATAATTTGAATATTTACATTTAAATATAGCGTTATGTGGCTGTGAACAATCTTAACCCTCACATCTTGATGATTCCGCCGTCAAGGTTGGGGTGTAACAGATTGGTATCAGTGCCCATAACTATAGGGATTTAGGTTATTAGAAATGGTGACCTAGACTATAGCATATGCATGAACCTTATAGAATTATATTTCTATCTTGTAAATTATATGGTTTGCATGCTACATAATGCTATGCCTACTTATGTGTAATTTGATGCCTTAGCATAGGATTGCCTTGTAAATGTTTAAATTTTACTACATGTCTCTCCTAAACTTATCTTTGACTCTTTGATTCTCCCTGACAAATGAAACTTTCCTAAACTTATTCTCGACGACGTGTGGAATCTACACTTATTATTGTTGGTTTAATTCCTTAGACTCTATGTCTAATCTTTGAAAATCTCATCAAGGTTTTGATTTCATGAACCTAAGAAATTTGTGTGACACATAGACACCTGTATTCCAGTTTTCCTGGCAAAAAGCCATCGGGCTAAGGTAAGCATTTCGCATAAATCCTACGGGACTAGTTATGCTTACCTGGGGATTTCTGGGATGAGTGATAAACTATGGTCAATATACACAAGTTTCTAAGGCGAATGTGTCAATTTACCTTGACGTGTCAACGTTTCCAAATGGTAATGCGTTACCAAATGGAACCATTCCTTATGCCTTATAACTCTTGACTTATCCTTGTTTAAATTATGAACTTTATTATTCTTCCTCCCCCGTGTCTAACTCATTTTGTATATTCCAGCATGTCTTGTCATCATGGAAAGCGTGGAAGTTCCGATCGTAAGCTAGCTGCCATGATTGTCTGGCAAATGGCTGCTGTCATCCCGACTATGGTTGCTAAACTCAATAGCACTTTGATAACCAACTCTAGCAACAACGGGAATGGTCAAGGGGAGAATAGTGCTAACCAAGGGTGCAACAACCAAACTTGCACTTTCAAGCACTTTAGCTCTTGCAAGCCCACTAGTTTTAGTGGCAAGGAAGGAGCCACTGGTCTTCTTAAGTGGTTCGAGAGCATGGAGAACACTTTTGTCAACTGTGAGTGTCCCGAGGCACTCAAAGTTCGTTATGCCACTAGTATGCTCCAACAAAGGGCACTTACCTGGTGGAATAGCGAGAAGAAGAATCGAGGAGCTGATGCTATTTTGGCACTTACTTGGGAAGAGTTCAAGAACATCGCCATCGTGAAGTTTTGCCCGAGAAGCGAACTGTAAAAGTTGGAGGAGGAGTTTTGGAAGTTGAAGCAAGATGGTGGTGACCATTTGGCCTACTCAACTAGGCATCATGAGTTGAGTTTGCTACTGCCCCATATGGTCGACACTATCCCCCGTAATATTGAGAAGTTCATAAAGGGTGTACCACCCCAAATTCAAGATGCTGTGGTGGGTAGCCGACCTACAACCTTGGAAGAAGCCATCACTATCACCGCTCAACTCACCGAGAACCATATACGAGCGGGCACCATGTCTGTGAAGGGTGCAAAGAAGGTGGAAAAGACGGCCACCGAGGCCGTTAAGGAGACTAAAGCTGAGCCATCCCACAACGACAACAACAAGAAGCGCAAGTTCACACCGGCGTGCAACTATGCTATGGCTGCACCCAAACAACCCCAAAGACAACTTGTACTTGTGGCTGCACCTGTGGCACAAGTGCCTGGGGCTAGGGCCTATGCTAGTCCTCAACCTATGTGCAACACTTGTAGGTATCATCATCCGGGGAATCAACCATGCTGTATCTGTACCTTATGCGATAAATATGGTCACTGTGTGGCGACTTGTCACCGTGCACCTAACAACGTCGCAATGGTCACAAACCGTGTTTGCTACAACTTTAGGGAACCTGGTCATTTCCACCCACAACGCCCTCGTCTGGTGGGTAATGTTCCACAAGCCCGAGGACGTGCTTTTAATATCAACGCAAATCAAGCACAAGCAAACAACGATGTGGTGAATGGTACGTTAATTTACCTTTAACTTTTGCGACCTAATTTTTTTCATGCGTTACTTGTATCGTAAAATACCTTTAAAATTGAACAGGTATGTTTCTTATTAACAAAACTTATGCATATGTTCTATTCGATTCTGTTCTTATTAACAAAACTTATGCATATGTTCTATTCGATTCTGGAGCCGATAAGAGTTTTGTTTCATTAGAGTTTGAACCCATACTTGCTAAGCCACATACGAAACTAGAAAGACCTCTCACCGTTGAAGTTGCCGATGGAGAACCGATCACCGTGGATGTCGTTATCCGTGATTGCATCTTAAGTCTTGACGCACATGATTTTCTTATCGATCTTATACCTATGAAACTTGGTAGCTTTGAAATCATCATTGGTATGGATCGGTTAGCTAAACACCATGCCGAGATCATTTGTTTTAAGAAGTGCATTCGTATACCATTACCTTCTGGCGATACTTTGAAAGTGTTTGGTGAAAAATCTTCCAAAGGACTTAAACTCATGTCTTGCACTCAAGCCCGAAAGTGCTTAAGCAAGAAGTATATGGCCTTCTTGGCTTACGTGGTCAACACGAAAGTCAAAGGGAAAGAACTTAAGGATGTCCCTATCGTACGAGACTTTCCAGAAGTATTTCCCGATGACCTTAGTGGTTTACCTCCCGTGCGTGAGGTCGAGTTTAAAATTGACTTGATACCGAGAGCAAACCCTGTGGCTAAGTCACCATATCGACTTGCACCATCGGAAATGCAAGAACTCTCTAGTCAACTTCAAGAGCTATCCGAGAAGGGTTTCATTCGTCCTAGTTCTTCACCTTGGGGTGCACCTGTTCTATTCGTAAAGAAGAAAGATGGGTCGTTTCGTATGTGCATCGACTATCGTGAGCTTAACAAGTTTACCATCAAGAACCGCTATCCTCTTCCTCGCATTGATGACTTGTTTGATCAACTTCAAGGAGCTGCTATATTCTTGAAGATTGATCTACGTTTTGGATATCATCAATTATGAGTCCATGATGATGACATCCCAAAGACCGCGTTCCGTACTCGTTATAGGAACTATGAGTTTATGGTGATGCCTTTTGGTTTAACCAATGCTCCTGCTGTCTTCATGGATCTCATGAACCGAGTATGCAAGCCTTATCTAGATAAATTTGTGATCGTCTTCATTGATGACATACTTATCTACTCCAAGACCAACACCGAGCATGAACTGCATTCGCGACAAGTTCTTGAGTTGTTGAAGAAAGAGCAATTGTATGTGAAGTTCTCGAAGTTTGACTTCTGGCTCGAGGAAGTTCAATTTCTAGGACACGTGGTGAATAGCCAAGGAATTCACGTTGACCCTGCATAGGTGGAAGCTGTGAAGAATTGGTGTGTTCCTACGACTCCGACCGAAATTCATTCTTTCCTTGGTCTTGCTGGTTATTACCAGCGATTCATCACCAAATTTTCAAGGATCGCGAAGCCGCTCACTTCCTTGACCTAAAAGAATAAACCATTCGAGTGGGGGCCTGAGCAAGAAGAAGCTTTTGGAGCGTTAAAACACAAATTGTGCAATGCTCCTATCTTGACTCTACCCGATGGAAACGACAATTTCACGATGTATTGTGATGCGTCCAAACAAGGCCTTGGTTGTGTTCTTATGCAACGAGGAAATGTCATAGCATATGCATCAAGACAATTGAAGGTTCACGAAGTGAATTACACAACACACGATCTCGAGCTTGGTGCTGTTGTTTTTGCTTTGAAGATTTGGAAACACTACCTGTACGGTACGCAATGCATAGTTTACACCGATCACAAAAGCCTTCAACACATTTTTAATAAAAAAGATCTTAATATGAGAAAACGTCGTTGGGTGGAGTTGATTAGTGACTACGATTGTGACATTCGTTATCATCCTGGTAAAGCCAACGTTGTGGCTGATGCACTAAGTCGAAAGGTTCATAACAAGATGATTTCGTTCCAAGAAATTCGCGATCGACGTCAATGGTTTAACACCTTGAGAGGATTCGATACATAAATTCGACTAGATGACAACGAGGCTACTGTACTGCTTCAAAACTTGAGAATAGATAGTGACATCGAGTCTAGTATCTTGGAGGCTCAACAAATGGTTCAACAAGAAGGCAGAATGAAGGTGGAACTGGAGCATAACCTTCTAACTCAATTGGAGACGAAACCCAATGGGTTGATGTATTTCGTGAATCGGATTTGGGTTCCAAATCATGATAATCTTTGTACTGTTATCATGAACGAAGCTCATCAAACTCGTTATTCTATTCATCCTGGCTCTGATAAGATGTACATGGACCTGCGTGGTCATTATTGGTGGCCTGGAATGAAGAAAGACATAGCGACTTATGTAGCTAAGTGCCTCACGTGTACGAAGGTTAAAGCCGAACATCAACGTCCAAGTGGATTACTTGAACAACCCGAGATTCCTATGTGGAAGTGGGAACATATATTTATGGACTTTATAACTAAGCTACCCCGAACCTCCCTTGGACATGATAGCATATGGGTGATCGTCGACCGATTGACCAAGTTGGCGCATTTTATACCCATACGTGACACTTACAAGACATCAAGGTTGGCTCGTATATACGTTGATGAAATTGTAAGTCGTCATGGGGTACCTCTGCATATCATATCCGACCGAGATGCTCGTTTCACTTCACACTTTTGGTCGTCTATGCAAGAACTCTTGGGTACTCAATTGGATCTAAGCACGATTACCATCCCCAAACTGATGGTCAAACTGAGCGAACCATCCAAACCTTGGAGGATTTGCCACGCCTTTGTGTCTTTGACTTTGGTGGTGATTGGGATACGCATTTACCGCTCGCAGAATTTTCGTATAACAATAGTTACCACTCGAGTATCAAGATGGCACCGTTCGAAGCGCTTTATGGTCGTAAATGTCGTTCGCCGATCTGCTGGACCGACATTGGTAATTCGCAAGAACCTTGAAGTGGCAAGAAGTCGGAAAAAGAGCTATGCCGATAAACAACGCAAGCCATTGGAATTCCAAGTTGGGGAGATGGTTCTTCTTAAGGTTTCACCGTGGAAGGGTGTTGTTCGCTTTGGAAAGAAGGGTAAACTGGCTCCAAGATTTGTAGGACCTTTCAAGATTCTGAAAAGGATTAGGAAAGTGGCTTACAAACTGGAATTACCTTCCGACCATAGTGGAGTTCATCCTGTGTTCCATGTCTCGAATTTGAGGAAGTGTCTGGCTGACGAAGGTCTACACATCCCCTTGGATGACATCCAGATCGACGAGTCATTACACTTTGTCGAGAAACCCGTTGAAGTTATGGATCGCATTATGAAGAAGACTAGAACCACCACTACCCCAATCGTCAAGGTACGCTGGGAGAATAAGCGTGGCGCTGAATTTACTTAGGAACGTGAGGAGCACATGAAGAAGAAATACCCGTTTTTATTTGTATAGTTTCATTCTTAATTTCAGGATGAAATTCTTTTAAGTTGGGGAGACTGTAACATCTTGTATTTTTGTTAATTGAAAGTTATCATCGTTTATTCTTGTAAGGGCCGTTGTTGTCATTAATGTAACCATAAGGGTTATTCGTGATTGTTTCTTTTATTTTACTTTAAATCATTAATTTAAAGGGTTAGTAATTAAGTTTAGTAAAATAAGCATAATAATAATAATTGTGATAATAATAACAAATAATAATGGTAATAATAATAATAATAATAATAATAATAATAATAATAATAATAATAATAATAATAATAATAATAATAATAATAATAATAGTTTATAAAAGGTAAACAATTAACAAGTTTCAAAAATAATTAAAACTTAAAGTTTGATTAAGTTGAGGGGGTCATTGTGCCAAATTTAAAACTTAAATAGAAGTTTTGGGCATAAAATAATGAAGAAAGGAAATTCCAGGGACCATTTGTGTAAAATTATTAAAACCCAAACCAAATCTTCCCCCACCGCCCGTAAATCCGGCCAAACTCGGCCAACTCCGGCGAAGTCCCAAACCCACTGAAATCCATCGAATTCCAGATCAGGTATATTAACCTGAGAAAAAGACAAAGATGACTTGGAAGGAACCCCAAACCGCTCCAGATCGATTCGTGACTCAATTCAAACTCAGTTAAGTACTTTAAATGGGTTTAAACGTCGGTTATGAGTGCATTCAACTCATGTAACCGGTGAGCTTGAATCATTGAACCGTTTGAGCATTAAAGCTCAATAATAATCGAATTAATTGAAACCTAAATGATGGTTTAATCAATCCTAAACCTCTACACAACATAATTCTATCAAAAATCCACGAACACCCCTCAATCGAGTATCACCAGTACCGCAACTTGCACTTCAATCGAAATCCATCTTCCAAGCAAATTAAACTGAAATTGATAGAGGGCTTAGGGTTGTGAACATCATCTGAAACTCCACACGAAGTTAATTGGATTACAATTAGCATTTGAACATCAATCAAAGTCTATGTTGGTCGCGGCTTGTTCTTCGTCTGTTCTTAACATCAAATCATTCTCAACCGGGTAATTAAACATACCTATACACTCGATTTTACACGGGGAACAAAAGCCCCATGGTTATCAACGTTTACAAAATCGATTGGTGATTCAATTTGAGCTCAATCGAAGCTAGGGTTCTTAAGGATTTGGGGATACCTAATTAACCTTGCTTTTAAGAATTAAAACCCAATTCCTAACGAGGCTGAGAGCCTTAGTTCACTGGTTACCTATCCCCATCCCAACCTTGAGGTTCCGGGTACGAACCCTGGCACCCTCAAACCTTTTTTTTTGGGCTTTCCAGCCTTTAAAAAAATTACAGAAAATTTCTATAAAATTATAAAAATTATTTTGTAAACTTTTATATTTTTAAATCATCAAATTATTTTCTGCAATTTTTCTTTAAATTTAAAAAATTATAATTCAACATAACAAAGATTATTTTTAGTTATTTCTTATAAAAATGGAATTTAAATTATGGTTTAAACAAATAAATTATTATTGGTTCAAACGTTACTTTTAATTAGAGTTTAATCTTGTTACTTAAAATAATTATAAAAATTATTTATACTTTATATTTAATTTTACCCGTTCTTATAAATACTTTAATTACGTTAAATTATCTAAATAAAATAATATTTTTCATGGAATTAAAATATAAGTGGCTCTATTATTAAATGTTACTTATATATATATATATATATATATATATATATATATATATATAAAAACCCTAAATTCTTATTGAAACCCTAGTTCCCGTTAAAACGTTAAGCTTATTATATCTAAATCTTGTAAATATATATATATATATATATATATATATATATATATATATATATATATTCTTAGGTATCTCGTGAAGGTATACATTGGAACGTAGCTTATTATTCTTATTAATCGTTATTCTTATAGTTATTTGCCATGTGAGTTTCCTTGTCCATTTTTACATTTTTCACACTATTTTGGGGTGAAACATGATACTTATGCATAATACACTTATAAACGTTTGAGACTTGTAAAACACTTGCAATTCATCTTTATATTTTGTCATGGTTATTCGTATGTTGTAAGTGATTATATGAGATACATAGTTTGTTTACAATCATTAACTATTGCTAGCCTGGCGACATCTTAGATCTTTGGGCCTGACAAGCCTATTTGGTGCTAAAGCCGATGTATTACCGGCTCCTGATGACGTATGCTTGTTCATCATGGGAACCAAATACACTTAGCCAATCTTATATACTTGTAATCAAGTCGAGGTTTGGTTGTAACGATATGTGTTCTATAACCTTGCTAACTTATAACCTATGACATGAATTGCTACTTGTAATCTTATCATATTATGTATGAAAACCTTAGAAAACTCACCAACTATTTTTAGTTGACCTTTTATTTTTATCATGTTTCAGATCATGCCAAGTTTAAAGTGATCTTTTGAAGCTTGCAATAATCTAGGATTTGGACCTAGTTAATGGAATAAAAGAATTATGTTTCGTTATGTTATGTTTGAACTTATTGCATATTTGAAACTTATGTTTGTAATTTCTTTCGAAACTTATAATTTGAATATTTACATTTAAATATAGCGTTATGTGGCTGTGAACAATCTTAACCCTCACATCTCGATGATTCCGCCGTCAAGGTTGGGGTGTGACATTTCCAATGTGAGACTTTTAACATAACCCTATCACCCACCTGGAACTCTATCGGTCTATGCCTCTTATTGGCATACAACTTCTGTCTATCCTTAGTTGCCTTCATAAAGGCCTTGATCTTTTCGATCTTCTCCGTCGTAGCCTCAATCACTTCAATACTCCCTAACTCTTTCTGACCAATATCACCCCAGCAAACGGGTGTCCTACATCTCCTATCATATAGCATCTCGTAGGGTGGCATGCCAATACTGGCATGATAACTGTTGTTGTACGAGAATTCTGCTAACGGCAGATGGTCATCCCAACTTTCTCTGAAATCGATCACGCATGCTCGAAGCATTTCCTCGAGTGTCTGGATCGTCCTCTCATACTGACCGTCAGTCTGAGGATGATAAGCCATGCTAATATGTAGTCTTGTCCCCATCGCATCGTGGAATTTCTTCCAAAACTTAGATGTAAACCGAGTGTCGCGATCAGACACAATGGACACCGACACACCATGACGAGCTACAATATCTTTGATAAATAGATCCGCGAGCCTCTCAGAAGAATACGTCTCTCAGATCGGCAGGAAATGAGCACTCTTCGTCAAACGATCAACTATCACCCATATAGCATCATACCCTTTCGGGGTACATGGTAGCTTCGTAATGAAGTCTATGGTGATATGTTCCCACTTCCACTCGGGTATATCCGACGGTTGGATTTTCCCATATGGCTTCTGGTGTTCCGACTTCATCTGTAAACAGGTAAGGCATTTACTCACATACTCTGCTACGTCGCGCTTCATACCCGGCCACCGGTAATCTTTCTTCATATCGTGATACATCTTGGTAGCACTGGGATGAATGGAGTATCGAGTCTTATGAGCCTCGTCCATGATCTTTCCACGTAGATCCCCGTAATGAGGAATCCATATTTGCCCATATCGGGTTCTAACACCGAGAGTGTTTTCACCCAACTCCGCGACCAGACCTCTCATTCTTCCAGAGTTAAGACGATCTTCTTCCAGAGCCTCGTCTTGAAACTCCTTGTCCTGCATCATTATCTTAGAGGTCATAATCAGCTGATAAGCCTTCACCCGAATCGGCTCGGGTCTCTCCTTTCGGCTAAGGGCATCTGCCACCACGTTGGCCTTGCCCGAATGGTAATGGATCTCGCAATCGTAATCCTTTATGAGCTCCAACCATCTCCTCTGCCTCATATTCAAATCCTTCTGCTCGAAGAAGTACTTTAAGCTTTTGTGGTCTGTGAAGATGGTACACTTCGTCCCGTATAAGTAGTGCCGCCAAATCTTCAACGCGAAAACCACAACAGCTAGCTCTAGATCATGCTTGGGATAGTTGTCTTCGTGGGTTTTCAGCTGTCGGGATGCGTAGGCTATCACCCTTCCACATTTCATTAATACGCAACCTAGCCCAGAATAAAAGGAATCCGAATATACCACTAAGTTTTTACTACCTTCGGGTGATGTCAAGACAAGAGCTCGTGTTAGTCTCGTCTTCAACTGCTTAAAAACACACTCCTGTTCTCGACCCCACACGAACTTTACATCCTTGCGAGTCAACGTTGTCAAAGGTGAGGCTATCTTGGAAAAGTCTTGAATAAACCTCCTGTAGTAGCCCGCCAATCCCAAGAAGCTACGAATCTCAGATGGCCTCTTAGGAGACTTCCATTGTATCACGACCTCAACTTTGCCGGGTCCACCATGATTCCCTCCGCATTTACCACGTGGCCCAGAAATTGCACCTCGCGTAACCAAAAGCACACTTGGAGAACTTAGCATACAACTTCTCTTTTCTCAACGTTTCCAACACTTCCCGAATATGACCGGCATAGTCTTCTTCGCTCGTTGAATAAATCTGGATATCATCGATGAATACAATCACTGATTTTTCCAACATCGGTTGACATACTCGATTCATCAAGTCCATAAAAGCAGCTGGCGCGTTGGTTAAACCAAAAGACATCACAAGGAACTCGTAGTGTCCATAACGCGTACGAAAGCTGTTTTAGGAATGTTTTGCTCCTTTACCTTTAATTGATGGTAACCAGATTGAAGATCTATCCTTGAGAACCAACTGGAACCTTGGAGCTGATCGAACAATTCATCAATCCTCGGTAACGGATACCGATTCTTTACCGTCAACTTGTTCAACTCACGGTAGTCGATACACATTCTCATGCTACGGTTCTTCTTCTTCACGAATAAGACCGGAGCACCCCAAGGAGAGATACTCGGCCTAATGAACCCCTTATCGAGCAAATCTTGCAGTTGCTCCATTAACTCCTTCATCTCAGTCGGGGCCAACCGATACGGCGCCTTAGCGACAAGCTGAGCACCGGGTATCAAGTCAATTTGAAATTCGATTTCGTGATCTGGTGGCACTCCTGATAAGTCCTCTGGAAATACATCAGGAAAGTCACATACCACCGGCACATCTAGCAATTATGGTGTTGACGTGTCCACATCTTTCACGTAGGCCAAATAAGCACTACATCCAAGTCTCATGCACCTTCCCGCCACCGCCATCAAAATCACTTTTAGAATCGTCATAACCCGATCACCGTATATCATCACCGAACTCCCGTTAGGCGCTATCAGTCTAATCATCTTCCTTCGGCACACGATGTTTGCTTCATAGGTTTCTAACCAATCCATCCTTAGTACTACATCGAATCCTCCTAGGGGCATTACATGTAACTTAGCAGCAAACCTATGACCTTCTAATTCTATGGCACAATCCTCTATCAAATCAATAACTCTAGTGGACTTAACAATAGCAGTTTTTACGTCAAAGGGCTCATCAATGCATTTTCTACTAACAGGAAGTTTAGTACAGAAAGTAGCAGAAATAAAACTCCTACTAGCACCAGAATCAAATAACACAGAAGCAAGAGTTTGATCTACTAGAAACATACCTGACACAACATTGGGGTCCGTCCTAGCCTCCTCCCTTGTCATCATAAACGCTCTGGTGCTCTCCCTTTGCTCCTCAGTCCCGGTCTTCTTCCCTGCTCCGGAACTCTCAGCCCTCGGCTTCTTGCATTCCCTACTCATGTGGCCTACTTCGCCACAGTTGAAACACCTCGCCACTCTGCAATATTTAGAGATGTGGCCGGGCTTCCCACACTTGAAAAAGACGTTAAGACCCAGCCTACACTCACCAGCGTGCTCCTTTCTACACTTCCCGCATCTCTTCACTCCTGAGCCTACGGCGACCACCCATCGATCATCCACTCTAGCCTTCTTGTTATTCGGGGTAAAGCCACCCCGCCCAAACCGCTTCCGGTTCCAGTTCCGATCATCACCACTATTCTTCTTCTTCTCAACCACCACCACCTCCCGCTCGTCGTACAATCTCCCAGCCAAGTCGACCAACGACCTAAACGTACTCGGTCGGGCGGCGATCATGTGCCTACCGATATCCGTCGGCAAGCCTTGGATGTATCTCTTAATCTTTTGTGACAGGGGCGTCACCTGATCCGGCACCAACTGTACCATCTCGTTGAACTTGGTGGTGTATTGTTGATGTGTCATGGTTCCCGCCACCAGCTGCAGGAACTCCCTTTTCACCTTGTCCAAATCCCAATAAGGGCAAAACTCCTTGATCACCAACTTCTTCAGCTCACTCCACCTCATCCTGCCAATTGCCCTACTACCCTCAGTTTGGACAATGTTGTTCCATCAGCATAAAGCCTAGTCCACAAACGAATGGGTGGCGAATTTTACCTTTTGGTCCTCCCGGCACTCGCTGATCTCAAGAACAGCCTCCATCTCCCTCACCCATCGGTGAGCAGCAACAGTAGTGCCATTACCATCAAAAGTAGGGGGGCTTGTATCTATGGAATGCCCCATAGTTACAGCCTCGTGCTGCCTCCGGTACAGGCTCCTCCTCCTCCTCCTCCTCATCAGTAGGATAATCGTCTCGGTCTCGGGTTGCTCTCTCCCTCCCAAGGACCTGTTCCTATCACTTTTCTCTCCTTTTCTAACAGCCTTAATCACTTCGGTCACTACAGACGACAAGATCGTCTGCATTACCTGATGAACTTCCTCCACCACAACCTCCTTCACTGAGGCTCTCAGGTTAGCAATCTCATCTCCACCTCCGGATGAGGGGTCTCAGGCTCCTCATGGGTCACCTTCTCAACCCTAGGCCTTCCTCTTATGCCCCGTGGTTCAGCACCATATCCTCCACGTACTCCGCCTCGTGAAGCCTTAGAAGATCTACCTCCAGCCATTCCTAACCGCTGTAAGATTCAAACACTAACACTGTTGGTCCATAATGATCGGTTCAACAGTGCAAATGATCACAAACACACACAAATCCTACTGATATTCATTGAACCATGAGAGAATCTTGCTTAACAATCAAAGTGAAGATCAAACAAAGATCAATAAAGGATATAAAGCTACAATAATGAACAAATCAGCTCCTAGCACCTCAGCAAGCACACACACAAAGATAGATTTTCAATAAAATGTGCAAAAGTTTTATTAACAATGATCAAACATACAATTTATAGTACCAGTCCTAGGTTCGCTGACAGATTCGCTGATAGCGAATCTGTTCAGCCAAAACTGTCTAACTTCGCCAGGCGACCAAAACAGGTTCGCCCGGTAACAAACAAACACAATCATAATCAAAGCAAGTCTAGTCTACTGGGCGAACCTATAGGTTCGCCCTTAGGTTCGCTACAAAGAAAAACATCAAAATACAAAGATAATAACACCGACATGCCAGTGAGTCCAACCTATCTAGATCATCAATACTCCCCCTAGGTTGGACCTTACCTAGGGAGTCTTCTGTTTAGCTCCAGCTTTGTGAATAAACTCTTAATCAGCTCTGGCTTGTTCATTGTCTTCAGGCTCTAAGTTCTCCAAGTATGCTCCGCCTCTTAACCAAATACCTGCCAATGGATTTGTGACATCTTCTGATCCGGCCTCCTCATCATGCTCAAACACAAATTGTTCTGCCAGTTTAGCTTCGGTGACTTCTATCTCAGGCACATCTAGAACAAAAATCTCCTCCTGAGTTTTTGAGCCACTTGTTTCTCCAGTCACCAGCTTCTTGAATCGCTTTTGAATTGTTTGATCCATTTGTCTTGCTAGATCATCCATCTCCATGTTGTGATCATCAGTTCTTCTTACTTTTTCATTTAGAGACTTAATCTCAGCTCTAACTCCTCTTGCTTTATTGGTAACCCTTATAAAGAGGTTAGCTTCTACTTCAGTCTCCCCTCCTGCCCCGTGTTTAATTGGGTTTTCACATAACACTTTCAGATCATCGTCACAAAATGAGAACACTTCCATAGGATCAAACAATCTGATTTCTGGTCTGTTGCTTCCCTTCAGTCTGATAACAACTTCACCTGTATTATTATCGTAAACCATTTTTCAAACTTTTGTAATCTTGGTGACTGAGTATCGGGAACTCTGACTCTGTTCATTATCTTGGGAGCTGCAACCTTCAACACTATCTTTCCTTTCCATGAGACCCAGTGTTTTGTCTTTCTTTGATCTTTGTCTCTGTGGTTTTTGATAACCGAAGTTGACAAAATTGTCATTGGCTGCTCTTTTGATGACCACTTCAAAGGCTTCTGCTCTTGGACTATCTTTCTTACACAAGAGAGGAAGTTCAGCCAGTCGTCTTAAATCCCAACGAGGGAGTGTATTGAAGTGCTTTCGGTGCTTAATGTAGGTAATATCACCCCCTCACCTTTTTATTATGTAAGCATCAACCAATGCATTGTACTTCCAAGATATTATCTTTCGTTGCATTTTCTTTGTGTTCGGTTCAGAGACATGTTGAAAGATGGGAACTTCAGGCACAACCTCGTCTTGCTTCTTGAACCAATCACTTTTATAAAAATCAACATATTCATTGCTTTATGGTTCGTTAAAACACAAGTATGTGACTTCTTTGTCCTCAACAGTGTATGTATCGGGCTCATTTTCTAGATCTTCTTCTTCTTCATCATCACCTTCCATAATAACATTTTATTTAGGTTCATTAATTAAGTTGAAATTTACATTTGAGCCTCCTGTCACTTCTAGACCAGTAAAAGAATCAAGATCAATCCCCATATCTTCATCAAAATCTGGTTCATCAACAATTTCTTTCTTTTTTTCCTTTGGATCTGGTTAAGTCAACTACTTCAGTATCATGTATATCCCCAGATTCCTCAGTTGTATGTGTATCCCCAGCAATCCCAGACAAACCCCCATATTTCATTAGAGGATAAGAGGTGAAATCTAACAGATTTTTGAGTTCTGTTTCATTCATGGCGGGTTCCAATCCAGATTTCTCTTTTAACCCATTCAACTCTTTGAAGATTCTCAACAACAGATACTGTTGGTCTTTTACCATCCTTGCCATCCCTTTGATCACGTCACCTTTTTCTTTATCTCATTTCTCAAGCTCAGCATATTTGACTTTCAATGTTTCCAGCTCAGTATTAGCAATAGATTCAGGTTCTTTTGTTGTTTTAGGTGCAGCTTCATGTCTTAGTTTTGTTCTCTTCTCTGCTTCATACTGAGAGCTTGAACCTACTTCTGCTCTTTTCTTTGTTCTTTTCTCTCTTTGTATGTCTAACTCAACCTGAACCTCATCTACCTCTTCTTCAAGATTATAATCTTTATCTCTTACATACCTTTTCCTCTTCTTTATTTCTTTCTCAACTTCTTTAATACTTTCAGCAACCCTCTTGTTCTCTAACTCTTTCAATTTCAAAATGTGTAGCCATCTGTCAGTAGGGTACATATTCTCCCACAAGTATGTTATTTTCCCAACACAGTCGTGTCTGACAGATTTACAGTCCCCAAAAATTCTGATATTCATTGGCCAGATTTTCAATGTGTCACCAACTATTGGTAGATTAGGCTTCAAGTCATTAATAATCATCTGTATGAAATGAGGGTAAAGCAACCATTTCTCCTTTCTAGCTGCATGGATGTTCTCAATCATGTAATTGTAGATGAGCTTGGCTATGTTAGCCTTTTGATCTTGATAGAAAAGTACCATAGCTCTTGCCCACTCTAAATTTAAGCCATCTGTTCCCCCTTTTCTATGATCCAGGCACATTATGAACACATGAGCAATATATCTCCATTCTTGGATCATATAAGACTTGACGAATTCCATCTTTTTCTCTCCTGGCATTGGGCCTTCATAGCCTGCAGTCTGCAAGGCTTTGTAAACATCCTTGGCTGACATCTTGATTTATTTACCAACATCTCCTTCTAATCTCAGAATTCTAGCCACATCAGCTTCAGTAAAGGAGATATCCTGATCTTGGACTTTTGAAACAATATTAGAGGTCTCTTCACTCACATCAAACACAGCATGCCTCCAAAAGTCACGAATGTGCAAATCATATATCTCTAGATAGCAAGATATAGCATAGTGAATATGTGAAGATTTCAGCCACTTGATTGCATCTTTGTAGCCTACGGCCTTCTCATGGTTTTCATTCAATAGAGCACACATGTTGTGCTTTTCCCGAAAGATAAGAGTCGACATAATGACTGAAACATAACCGGAAGTTGATTAGATGAGAGATATAACAATGTAAATGGAGGAGAATTTGAAATTCAAAGAAGAAGGATAGGTTCGCTGAAAAAAATAAAATTCGCTGGTCAGAGAATCTAAATGTAAGTGGAATCTACAGGTTCTCTGACTGGCAGGCACAAGAAGTGTTACCAGGCAAACTTATAGGTTCAATGGAAACCCTTGGGCGAACCTATGGTTGGCCCACACACAACATAACGCCATAGATTCGCTCAATGTTTTGAACTTTCATTCAGATTCGCTGACAGAACTTTAGGTTCGCTAGAACCTTTGAGATTCAAAAAATCCAGATACGAACACATAAGCATAAAGCACATTTCAACAGATTCAATACCATTAAGCGACACCAACAAAACACAAAGAACACATAAACCTATGCTTAAACATTCTATTTGAACATATAGAGAGTTCTAGGGTTTAATCGATCAAAATCTAGGTCAAAAAGATGTTGTAAACAAGTGTAAAGCAATAAGAAGAATCAGAACACTTACTTGAAGATGATTCACACACGAATTCAACACAAGAAAGAAGCAATTAAAGAAAGAGTCTCAGCCGAATAAAATAAAAAAGGCCAGTCACAGTGTTAGCGAATGTGATGTTCGCGTGCACTGTGACTGGTATATATATATACCCTAAGTTCGCTGGCAGGGAATTTACAGATTCGCTCGGCAACATGATCAACATATATAGAACTAAGCTGGGTGAAACTATAGATTCTCTGACAGATTCGCTAGACAGAAATAAAAAGCCTTTTGAACAAAGAAACTAACACAAAAACAAACTCATTCAAAAGAGGGATACGTCTATTTTCAAAATCAAGAACACATTCGATCATGAGATCACATTCTCAAGAAATGCTTAACACAGGGATGTAATTAAACATTGACAGCAGTGAGATCATACTGATTTAAAGACAGTTTCACAACTTTAATTTTATTCAAGTTTAAGATAGTTCATAAACGTCTGTCGGTATGTTTATCAACTTAAACTCAAACAATCATTCTTTCAACACGTAACTCATGATTCTTTATCATGTTTGGTATGATTATGCATTAAAAATTAGGATCCCACACTCATTTGGTAAAACCTACCCATCCTCATGGTTTGTTGAGCATATCCGGCTTATTTGAATTTGTCTGATGATGAATTAATGGATGATGGTCAGGGATAATAATTTACATGGTTTACAGAACAATCAGAGCTCCAGGTCAACATTTTCGTGTAGCAGAGGAGATAATCATTTGTAATCGTGTGAATGGAGCTTCAGGTCAATACTTTCGTATAGCAGAGAAGTCCATTCCTCCAGGTCAATGCTTTCGCATAGCAGAGGAGTTTTAACACGAGATATAATTTACAACGGAGATGAAAGATGGTAATATACAATGATAAGACAAATAAGTCAGGCTCTCAACCCCTTTTTGACGGGACTCTGTTTCATGCAGACCGACGATAAGATGGATTATCCAGATTTTTTTATGCAGATAGCTTAGTTTGTCACGAGGTTACCGTTTACTTGGTTAAATTGCTTAGCCTACCGAGCATGTCATATAATGAAACTTTCAAACTTATTATAAAATTTCTATTGCAAAACAATCATCTTTATCAGTTACTATCATTTCTCACATATGGCATGTCATGTAAATAAAGCATATCAAGAGAAAATTCTATCATTTCTCAGTCATCTCAAATCAGAATTTCGATTTTTATTTTTAACTCTCCCCCAAAATTTTTATTTGATAGCTATCTAATAGAATTTTTTTTTTGTTTTTTAAAGAATTTTGCTTAAAGAAATAAAAGAAATGAGAGAAGAAATGTGGGACATAAAAGAATTCTCGAGGCAAAAAGAAAGAATATTTACATAAAAGACAGATTAAACAAAACTTCTTGTTCAGAAAAAGGGATTTAGTTTTTTAGAAAGATATTAAACCCAGCATATTGATCAATTCATAAAAACGAGGTTTATCAAAAGTTTTAGTGAAAATATTGGCTTTTTGCTTCCGAGTTTCAATGGGAATAATATCTATAAACCCCTTTTCCTGAGCATCACGAATAGCATGAATTCTTGTTTTAATGTGCTTTGTCCGAGTGTGATGAATTGGATTCTTGGCAATGCTAACGACATCTTCATTGTCACAGAATAGTATAGTATGAAGGAAATTGATGCCGTAATCCATCATCTGATGTTGAATCCAAAGTACTTGGCAACAGCAGCTAGATGCAGCAATATATTCAGCTTCTCCTGTGGACAAGGATACTGTTGTTTGCTTTTTGCTTTGCCATGAAACAAGACAGTCTCTAAGATACTGGCATCCACCTGTGACTAACTTTCTGTTAATCCTGCAACCACCATAATCACTATCAGAATACGCATGTAAATCAAAGTTCCCACCTTTTGGGTACCAAAGCCCCAAACGGGAGGAACCCTTTAGATAACGAAGAATGCGATTAACAGCTAATTCATGTGATTCTTTAGGGTTAGCCTGAAAACGAGCACAGTAGCACATGGCAAATATGATATCTGGACGACTTGTTGTTAGAGACATGAGAGAACCAATCATCAAACGATAACGATGAGCATCCACGGACTTCCCATTATCATCAGGAGACAAGCATGTCTGAGCAGTGAAGGGAGTAAGTTCTGGCTTTGAATCATCCATGCTGAACTTTGTGATGATTTCATTGATGTACTTCTCTTGGTGAATAAGAATACCCTTCAGGTTTCTTTTCCACATGCAACCCTAAGAAGAAGCACATCTCCCCCATCATGCTTATTTCAAAGCGATCCTTTATCACTTCTTCAAATTCTTTACACAGCTTTTCATTTGTTGATCCAAAGATAACATCATGTACATATTGAACAATCAGCATCTCACCATCAACCTCCTTCTTGAATAGTGTCATATCTATAGTCCTATGAGAGAAACCCTTGCTGAGCAGATATTGTGTCAAGGTCTCATACCAGATGCGGGGAGCTTGATGCAACCCATACAAAGATTTGTCTAGCTTGTATAGTTTATCTAGAAAATCTGGATCCTCGAAACCTGGTGGCTGACATACATAGATCTCCTCATCAATGTCTCCATATAGAAAAGCACACTTCACATCCATTTGAAAAACTTTAAAGTTTTTGTTAGCTGCATGTGCAAGAAAAATTCTGATGGCTTCGATCCGAGCAATTGGAGCAAACACTTCAGTGTAGTCTATCCCCTCCTCCTGAGCAAATCCTTGAACAACCAATCTGGCTTTGTTTCTGACAACAACACCACGATCATCTGGCTTAATCCGGAATACCCACTTGGTACCAATGGGGCATTTGTTTGGAGGAAGATAAACTAACTCCCAAACTTTCAACTTCCTAAACTGCTACAACTCAGACTGCATAGAGTCCACCCAACTTGGGTCTTCAAGTGCCTGTTTGTAATTCTTTGGAACAATCTGGGATAGAAAAGGTGCATAAAGGCACTCATTTATCAACCCACTCTGACTTCGAGTCCTTACTCCGTCTGTGATAGATCCAATGATGTAGTCATGAGGGTGATCTTTCAAGGTTTTAAGATTAGTGTTAAGCAATAAAGGGTTTTGTTGAGATGTGGATGCGGAAGTGGATGGTTGTGAAGGAAGAGATGAATTTGTAGGGATTGGATCGATAGGGGGATTTGGAATGGATGAAGATGTGGATGGAATGGTAGATGAGATTGTAGGATTAGATGAAGATGGTTGAGATGGTGGAGGTGGTGGAGATGGGATATCAAATGAAGTGGGTGGTAATGATGTGGCAGACGGTTGCAGTTATGGTGGAATAAGATTCACAGGTGAGTGAGGAATGACGTCATCATCATCGGGAATTGGCAAATTGAATGATTTGAAGACAGTGGTAGAATCATAAAACCATGAAGGCTCACTTCCAATGCTTGTTGAGTTAGATTCTTGCCAGTCGACATAGTAGGACTCTTGCACAATCCGCGTCCGTTTGTTATACACACGATACGCCTTTTGTGTTTCTGAGTACCCAACAAAGAAACACTCATCAGAGACGGCACCAAACTTCGTATTCTGGTCTTGAGTATTCAACAGAGTACAAGAGCAACCAAAAGGGTGCAGAAAATCAATGAGAGGCTTAATTCCTCGGAACAACTGATGTGATGTCTTTATCTTGCTCTTGATGATCAATACACCGTTCAGAACGTAAGCTGCACAATTAACTACTTCAGCCCAAAAGATAATCGGAAGCTTTGACTCGATCAACATCGTCCTAGCTGCTTCAATTAGTGTTCTGTTCTTACGTTCAGCAACACCATTTTGTTGAGGTGTTCTGGCAGCACTGAACTGTCTGAGAATACCCCTTTGCTCACAGAATGAATTGAAGATGTGGTTTCTGAATTCTGTTCCATTGTCGCTCCTGATGGCTTGAATCATCCTTTTTCTAAGAACCTCAATCAGCGGAATCAGCTTCATCAACTCCTCAGCAGTCTCACTTTTGTTAGTTAGAAATCTCACCCAAGAGTACCTTGAGTAATCATCTATCACAACAAGACAATAAGATTTCTTAGCAATTGATTTAACACTGATAGGGCCAAATAAGTCAGTATGTAACAATTCGAGGGGATGTGAAATCGAGTTTTGAAGTTTAAGTTTATGTGGCTTTTTGTGTTGTTTTCCTTTTGCACAGGCCATACATATTTCTACCACAGAATAATCTTTCAGTGGTAGTCCCCTGACCAAATTGTTCTTAACTAACTTATTTATCAATTTAAAATTGATATGCCCTAATCTTCTATGCCACTGAAAAGATTCATAAGAAGAAGCTTTTGATAAAAGACAGGTCACGGTGGAAGATGATTCTTTTGATCCCATATTTAACAAATAGGTATCATTTCACCTTGGAGCTCGCATGATCACCATCTCTTTAAGGATAGAGAACTCTGGTTTCAAGAACAGACATTCGTTGGCAAGGAACATCACAAGAATATTTTTATCACAGATTTGTGATACACTAAGAAGATTGAACGTCAATTCTGGAACATAGTTGACTTTCTCCAAAGTAAGGGATCCATTCGAGACATCTCCTTGGCCAATCATTTTTCCACCCTTCTTGTCTCCAGCAAAAGCAACGTAGCCACCATCAATTATTCTAAAATTTGTCAGCAGGTCCTTCAACCAGTCATATGTCTGGAACATCCACTATCTACATGCCAATAACTATTTACAGCGGCCTCTGAATGTTGCTGACATTTGAAAAAAATGGTTAGACTTTGGAAATTGGGACCCAAGTCTTAGAGTGTGCTTAGGTCTTGGAGTAACAGATCTTCTACAAAAGAAACCATTCACAAAATCTGTCAATCTAGTTCCAAAAAGTTTAGTCTGCATACTACTACCACCTGATTCAGGACATTGCTTTATTAAGTGATCATCCTTTCCACATCTAAAATAATGAGATCTCAACCTTGTTTTGGAACAATTTGATGAAGGAATTCTATCAATAGATATTTCTTTATCACATTCAGACAATTTCGAATCTGAATCACTGTACGAGTCATGTGGCTCTTTTGACTTCCCTGTGATGACTTCCACTTTAACTAATTTTTGTTCATTTTTATCCTTGTTATTCTCAGTGGAAGAAGACATTTCTTTATCTTTTGGTTTTGAAATCCTTATTAGTGTAAAAGATGGAATTGGATGAGAGAAGAATTTGTTAAAGCAGTTTGTTTTTGTTTGACTTTCAGAGACATGACCTGAAAGTTGAGCTTCATCATTCATACACACATTAGCATCAAACGCGGAATTTAAAACATTCAAGTCATCATAAGTGTTTGAAACAGAACATCCTAAGTTACTATTACATGCCCCATAGTCTGAACCCAAAATAGTTCCACCAGACACGAAATGATTACTTAAGCTAATGTCTACAAAAGACTTCTTGGAATTAAAATTATGACTACTAGAGCTACCAAGACCACTACTGCCACCATAATCATATCCTTCTCGCAACTCCTTAGAATTATCTCCTTCTAAACCTGCAATAGAGCTGTTAGTATCATTATGTATAATCTCTTATATCAACTCATTTGAAGGATGAGGAGTGGGCATAGGAGAGTAACAGAAAGTACTAGGTGGAGGATATACCGATGCATCATTTTCATTACTCAAACCGGTCTTGATTTTTGCACCCCTTTGTTTTTTGCATAATTCCTCCCTTTTCATGCTCAAAAGTGACCATTGTTCTAATTTATTTTTAAGTTTTCTGACTTCAAATTCGGCAAGAGCGACTTGTTCAGTTAAATAGTTAACTTCACAGTTCTTTTCCAAAACTGTCCTTTTTAAGTGTTCATTTTCTTTCAAAGCTTCTCTTAATTTGACAAAATACTTTGACTCATTTTGTTTAAGCTCTTTGTTGGTTTTCTTTAATTCATTTTCATTCATTATAAGTAACCTGTTAGCTTTATATATACCGACTAAACGGATTTTGCATGCAGAGGAACACATGTCTTCAACAATTTCATAAGGAAGACCCATTACCAGTTTTTCTGCCGCGAAAGCACGATCACATTGGAAATAAGGAGTGTTCCTTTTGTACTCCTCCACAGCTGCTTTCTTGGCTTCTTCAATCATTGATTCCATGTTCAGCTCCTCTTTTCCACCAGCTTCACACACCAAACCAGTGTGAACCATATCTTCTTGAACCACAGCTTTCTGAACCACACCAGCACATTCCTTAACTTTTTGATCTTGAATTACCTCAGACCCAACAGATTCACCATTGCCATCAACATCAATATCAGCTTCACCATAGAACTCCTTGAAAGGATCAAAACAGTCAATGTACCCATCATCAAGAGCATGCTCCTCCACTATCTCAGCGATCAAGGCATGGTTGATTTCCTCCTTTGATTCCTCAATTTCTGCACTCCAATCAAAGTTAGTCAACAGAGCAGTTTCTTTCTTGGGCTTAGCTTCTTTAACTTTGTCCATGACTGGAATGGTTCTGGAGTTTCCAGAATTAACAGGTTCGGTGACAATGGGAGAAGGACACTCTCTTTTGAAATGACCAAGCTGCTTACAGTTGAAACACCTGAGCTTAGATTTATCATATCCTAGGGCGTTGTTCTGAGTCTGGTTTCCAAAATTTCTCCTGCCGGTTCTTTCCATAAACCTCCTAGCATGAAGAGTGAGCATGGCCATTTGCCACTGAATTTCGGTTTCTTCAAGATCATCAGGATCAACCTGATACATGTCTTCCACTGTCATACCATGTCCCTTCAATTCTCCAGCAATCAAAGCCTCATAACTGTGCACAAATAACCCAAACAGTGCCATAGTATCATGTGGAATTTGAGTAGAAACTAAGGCATTTGAACTTGACCCAGCATCCTTGGAACCACTACCAGCGTTGACATTGTTACCATACCCAGAGTTAGAAAAGCCACCATTACCAGATGAACTCCCACAAGCTGCTCCATAATAATAAGAGTTTGCAGCGGATGAAATCAATGCAGCATTTTGAGGAGGGACATTGGGAGACATCATGGTCTGATTATACTCTCTTCTCTTCACATCAAGATCAAATGATTTTAACTTGTTGATAACATCCATCAACTTGTAATCAGAAAAGTTCCTTTCTTGCTTAAGCAATTTGATTTGCAGACTCCACTGAGCAGGAAGAGAGTCTAACATTTTACTCACTTGCTCATGATTGCCAAGCTGTTCATCATACTTCTTCAGGCTTCTCGAAACGGACAGAAAGCGGTTTGTTATATCAGTAAGTGTCTCGTGCTTATATCCCACGAATGAGTTAAACTCCTTCTGAGCTTGAGCTTTCTTATCTTTCTTCAGATCTTTTTTCCCATCATAAAACTCGTATAACGCATCATATAATGCCTTAGCGGTAGTGTGTTCAGCAAACCTGTTATAAATATACTGATGCAGACACAGAATCAAAGCTCCAAGAGCTTTCTTGTCCCGATCAAACAACTTAATGTCAATCTCAGTATAAGTGCTAGTATCATGGTTCGGTGAAGTAACAGATCCGACAGTTGTTGTTGGTATGTGAGGTCCCTTTATAATAGATTCCCACTGACCATGATCTGTGTAGAAGAAGAAAGCCTTCAAGCAACGTTTCCAGTCCTCAAAATTCTCACCGTTGACAAGCCTAGGTGGCCTGTTTGGTTGAACACACTCCATATCAGTCACATTCACGATTGGAGTAGACATGATAAAATCAGAAATTGGATTCGCTGAAAATGACGTAGATTCGCTGATAGATTCGCTTGACAGACCAGCAGCAGATTCTCTCGGAAGTGAGCACGAGAGAACAGGTTCGCTGAGCAAGTTCGCTCGGCAAAACAAGAACTTTCGTTCAAAAATGGGTTCAGCAGTAACTTCGCTTGCTTGCCGACCAAGAGCAGTAAACTTTCGTTCAAAAAGGGCTAGATTCGCTGACCAAAAATCAGCAAATACCAAAACTCAAATTTCATTAGGTTCGCTGGATGAATCAGCTAGGTTCGCTGGGTTACGGACAAACTTAGCCAGCAAGAAATCAACCAAAACTAGCTCAAAACACAACCAATTGATGAACGGTTTGTTTCTATAGCTTCCTAATACCAAAAACTACAAACCCCAAGCAATTTCCATATCAGAAACACGATGAACAAGTGCGAAATGAATCAAAAAGGGTTTTGCGTTAAAAACCCCAAAAACAACCCAAAATCAAACTATCAAGAGCACTAAGGCTCTGATACCATATTGTTGGTCCATAATGATCGATTCAGCAGTGCAAATGATCACAAACACATACAAATCCCACTGATATTCATTGAACCATGAGAGAATCTTGCTTAACAATCAAAGTGAAGATCAAATAAAGATCAATAGTGGATATAAAGCTACAATAATGAACAAATCAGCTCCTAGCACCTCAGCAAGCACACACACAAAGATAGGTTTTCAATAAAATATGCAAAAGTTTTATTAACAATGATCAAACATACAATTATAGTACCAGTCCTAGGTTTGCTGACAGATTCGCTGATAGCGAATCTGTTCAGCCAAAACTGTCTAACTTTGCCAGGCGACCAAAACAGGTTCTCCCGGTAACAAACAAACACAATCATAATCAAAGCAAGTCTAGTCTACTGGGTGAACCTATAGGTTCGCCCTTAGGTTCGCTACAAAGAAAAACATCAAAATACAAAGATAATAACACCGACATGCCAGTGAGTCCAACCTATAAAGAAAAACATCAAAATACAAAGATAATAACACTGACATGCCAGTGAGTCCAACCTATCTAGATCATCAAACACGATCATTCAAGGTAATAGCTTAGTTTATGTCAAGTATAGTAAGTCCCTAATTACAGTGGCCAGTTGTGATTAGCCACTTACTTTACTTTTCACACCCTAAGCATTCCCTATCCTGACTACATCAGTATCTAAATCTACTAAGGGCAAACAGATCAAATAACATGCGCACATAATACCGATTAACATTAAAGAAAATACCCGATAGCACGTAGCTACTTAGACTGGCATCCCTCCCCCTTGTCCCATTCTCAGTTTAAGCTTGGGTTTCTTTTGAAAATATTTACCCGTTTCACTTAAACTTTGGCTCCGATACCAACTTGTAAGGCCCCGTTCCCGGCACCTCACAGTTGGTCATTCATCGCACATAAAACATACAATTATTTAAAACATAGCAGCGGAAATTAAACAAAACCATTTTATATATTTTAATGACAGCTTTTGCAACGTAATACAATACTGTTAACTGTTACAAAATATTATAAATTGCATTACATCACAAAAATGTCATTATTATACGAATGGATGCCATCACAAAAATGCCAAGTAGCTGCCCCATGCCATCCTTAGCAACTATTACCTGCCAATTGGAAAACACATAAAAGTCAGTGTTTCTGAGTGAGTTCTAGTTTTATAAATAAAATACTTCACTTTTTATACAAACCTTCTTTACTTTCATACGTGGTCATGCATCGTACGTACAGATAGAGAATATTACTTTTATTTTCATTAACATTTATCATCATATTCATAGCATGTTTTTATTTCATGCTTTTTTTTAAAATCCTCTTACTTCCATTCTCATTCTTTCGTAACGTACTTGTTATCATTCTTTCACGTTCGTACTTTGTTTTCTTTCTTTCTTTCTTTCTTTCTTTCTTTCTTTCTTTCTTTAGTACGTTACATCATTCTTTTACATTCGTATGGATTGATGAACAATACCCCGAACATTGTGCACGAAACTGATGTTGGACCTGTGGTAATTAAACCATGAACATTGTGCACGAAGCTAATCCAGTCACCTAGGGCAAGTCATCTCTCCCGTTCATTCAACCAATTGGTCCTACCCCGAACATTATGCACGAAGCTGATACTGGACCTGTGGTAATCAAACCACGAACATTGTGCATGAAGCTGATCCAGTCACCTAGGGAATAGCAAAGAGCCTTGTCAATCTCAATGATTGACCCTATGTGCATCCATTGGGGTAGCTAACCTGCATCACAGTTGAGCTAACGACAACATGGTCGTGCACCTCCTTTCTTTGGCTTGCAAGCCATTTGTTCGTTCATTACGTTTTACTTTTTCATCATTGTTATCTTTCCCTTCATTACGTTATTCTTTACGTTCTTTCATTCGTTTGTCATATTACGTAAAGTAATAACATAATATATAACGTATTTTATAATATAATATAAATACGTTTAATCACTATTAAAAGATAACACACCATACGTACTGTACATCATTCATACATTTTATAACCCTAAAACATTTCATAATTATGCTTATAATGGGTAATCATTGCCCATAAGTCAACTTAGTCAAAACCCTAGACTTTCTGTTTTTCCTGAAATTTCATAAATTTATTCTAAAGGTCTAGACGCATAGGCACTATTTGGGCGCTTCTGCCCCGTTCAGACGTTTTGCCGCTATGCAGACGTTTGGACTAAACTTAGTTACTTTTTAATTAGGCGCATGGGCCTATTTAGATGCATGGATACTATTCAGACAGTTGGGCTTACACTTGCAATATTCCAGACGGCTGGGCACTATTCAGGCGCATGGGCCTACACTTAGCCATTTTTCTACTTAGACGCATGGGCCTGTTTAGACGCATGGGCACTATTCAGGTGTCTGGGTTTCTAGGCGTTTGGGCATACTTAGGTAATTTGACCGTTGGATGCATGGGCCACTGTTTAGGCGCATGAGCAACTAACTTCCTATTTTATCTTAAATCACAATCTAAGCCTAGCATTAGCATCCTAAACATCATAACATGAACATACACACATATGTATCCCAAAATTTCACCCACCGACGTACACATTCACACATACATACATTCGGGTAAAACCCATTTTATAAAAACATATACACATGTGTTAGATCTAGAAAGAATAGGTCTAGATCATTTTGTATAGGCTTAGAACTTTAATCAATTCTTGTAATAAATGATTGTAACTAACTATCAGTATATATATGCATTGAGTATATAGGTTAAACCATATATATATGTGTTGATTTTTGTATGATGACAGGCAAAAACATTATACTTGGTTGATTTTTGAAATCGGCCAAGTGTAAGAAACATCTACGGATGAACATTTATGTTCTTCCGTAGATATGTTTCTTACAGTACCAAGCATTCAAAGATTGTCTGTGGATGAACATCACCACCCAAGGATTACTTGATTCCTACGGAAGATATGGACTGGATGAAGTGAAGACTTCTACGGAAGACAAGTTTCCTACGAAAGAACAAGACTCCTGCGAAAGACAAGACTCCTGCGGACTCCTGCGGAAGTCCAGAACACTTGTATGATTTCAATCTCAACAAGTCAACAAGTCAACAACATCAAATCCCAAGAGATCCGGTGTTTCCTTAACTGACTCAAAGTGCCTATAAATATGAGTCCTAGGTTTCACATCTCGAGAACACAATTAAGCAATATTACAGCTGTCAACATTACATGATTATGCAACCCTAGCCGCCATCACATCAACAACAACATTCATTCGATTGAAGAAATCAATGTTCATAGTATTTATAATTATTCTTTTGTAATCATTACTCAATAATTAATGAAATACTTTTGAATCAATTATTTTGTTCGTATTTACTGTGACATCGTGTTTGTGTTCTTCAATTAACAATTAACACAACTAAACAACAATTAATGATTATTCCACGATCATTAACTTGTTTTTGCTTTAATACTGATAATTCCTGAATTGAGATCCTTGGATTCACAGGTGGTATCAGAGCCAAGTGCTCATTGATCTAGATCAATTGATCTATCAGTATTAAAATTGTTTAACCTTCTTTTAAACAATTATTTCAGTGACTTATCATTCAGCAAACATTATCTCATTGCTTGATTGAATTAGATCTATATTCACATCAATTGAATACTAGATCTGAGTCTTTGATAGATTTGTCTACGTTAACATTCAGAGTTAAATTCATAACATTTAATTAGAAATATGAGTACTTTTGGTGGATCATATCAACCACCAAAGCTAGAAACAAAGCTGATTTTAAATCCTGAAAAATCAAGTTCAGGAATCATGTGAACTACACTGATTCTGACTTGTGGGAGTCCATCACTGAAGGTCCTTATATTCCACCCACTCTTGGGCCGGATTATAATGATAAGAATCAACCAATCATCACAAAAGATCTGTCACCTGATGATGTCAAAAAGGCTAAAGTTGATATTAAAGCATACAGTTTGCTTAGTATAGCTTTGCCTGAAGAGATATTAATCAGGTGTGAGAATTACAAAACAGCAAATTCCTTATGAAAGATACTTCATACTCTCTGTGAAGGGAGTGATGAGATCAGAAGCATCAGGAAAGACACCCTTAGATCACAATATGAAACCTTTCATCATATTGAGGGTGAATCAATTCCTCAACAAATCCACAGATTCATGCAACTTGTTACTGAGATGAATATCTTAGAGTTGAAGTATACTACTGAGGAACTAAACAAGAAGATGTGCCATACTTTGCCTGAAAGTTGGAAGCAGACATTATCCATGTTCAAGAACACCATAGATCTTAAGACAACTGGTCTAGAACACTGGTTGCTAAAGTAGAGGCTCTTGAAATAGATGAACAATCAAGAAACAAGAGTGTGAGAACTCATGTCTCACCTTATCACTTCGAAGAAACAAAAAATGTTGCAAGTGCATTTATTTCAAACAATGATAGTGATAACTCTTGTGCTTTAAGTGATGATGAAGAGGAAGTCAGTTTCTATGCTTCTAAACCTTCAAAGAAATCAACTCAAAGTAAAAACCAAAAGGATAAAGGAAGACCTGCTGACAGAAGAGATACAACTACAGCAACAGCAAAATCTTCACAACAAAACAATCAATCAGAACCAATCACTATGATATTGGATTCTGAAGAACAAAAAGCAGCATTTGCAGCTTTTAGTTCTAGTTTTCAAGCATACCTGGGAAGCTCTCTAACTTTAGCAAATATCTGCCAGCAAGACTTGGAAGAACTACATCCTGATGTAGTGGAAGAGATGGATTTATAATGGCAGATGGTAATGATTGCTTACAGAGCTAAGCAATATCTCAGGAGAAACAAGAACATGGTTGCAGCAAGCAAAACATCAAAGTTTGGTGTTGACAAGTCAAAGGTAAGATGCTTCAAGTGCAATCTCTATGGACATTTTTCTAGAGAATGCAATCAACAATCACCTCCGGAGATGAGACCACATCAGCAGCATCAGCAACATCAGACTCAATCTCATCAACAATCAAACTCTCAAAGATCTCTGCACAGACAACCTCAGCTGACGAATACCTCCCCACCAACCATAAATGATTCAGCAGGACCTAGTAACTCAAAGGAGTCAGGGCTGATCATACTTCAAGATGGAACTTGTGACTGGAGTATGTATGAAAAGGAAGTCTTAGAAGAGAATCAAGCTTTGATGGCTCACATGGAAAACTAAGTTCCTCCAATGGCCAGAGAGGTAAGAGAAAGATTGTGTTCATCATCATGTGTTGAGGAAGTCGAACGGTATAGAGTTCATGCTCAACAGTTGCCTGACAAAGTAAAAGAAACTATGATTTTAAATGAATCACATGTAAGAGAACATAAATTATATCAAATCAAAATTAATTCTTTACAAAAGGATTTAGAAAATTTTGTTTTTGAAAACTACAGCCTTAAAGCCCAAGTTGAGCATCTGACCACTTCCTTAACCAAATCCATGGCTGATATGCATCAACTGAAGTGAAACGTCAAAAGTTTCAACTTTCATTCAGTAATATGAGAAGTTGTTAAACTCTCATATTGAATCAAAGAATAGGTATGGGTTGGGTTATAATGCTGTTGCACCACCTATAAATGATAATTACACAACTCTACTTGAAACAATGACAAATTCATTGTCAAATCATTTTGTGCCCAGCACCAAGATTGACATAAAAACAAATCAAATAAACATTAACAATGAAACTGAGGTGAGTGAAACTGAGTCTTCTGAATCAGAATTTTTAAAACACAATGACTCAGAATTTGATTATGATAAATGTGATGACTTGGATGATTCTGATGAACATGATGTTGATCAACTAAACATTGGTAAGAATGTTCATGTTGGAACTGGTCTTCCAAAAGTACTTGAAGAATCAAAGCTGCAATATCCTCCAAAGCAAAGAAACATGCTGAAGACTATCTGTAAGAGGATTGCTGAACTAAATAAAGGACTTCAAGAACTGAATCTTCACAAAAGTTCATCATCAAAGGAAGTAGCTAACTGCGGATCAAGTAAGAAGGTACCTTTATCCCATTCAGATAAAGGTAAGAAGAAACAAGCAACTAAACATAAGAAAAATTCTTCAGTAGAAGATCTGCGGAATGCAAAATCTGCTGAATCCGTAGAACAACTGCGGAAGACTAAAGCTGAATCTTCGGATGAGGTATCAAAAAGGACTGCCAACAAACACGCACAGAAAATATTGGATCTCAAGCAACAAAGGTTAGCTAAAGTTAAACAAGAATCAGTTGATGGTGTTCCTAGCAAAAGCAAGAAAAATCAAGTGATCCATTGGGAAAGGAGTTGAAGCCCCACAAGCTGAACAAGAAAAAGAAGTCTGAATCTGAAGACAATTTAGAAGAAAAATACTGCAAATGGTATGATATGAAAAATCACAATACAGATGACTGCTATTTCAGCAGCTACTGTTCCATATGTAATATGAACAATCACATGACTTCTGATTGCTACTTCAATAAACATTATGCAATATGCAATAAAAATAATCATTCAACTCAGGAATGTTATTTCAACAAGAAGAACAAGACAAAGAGGACAAAGAAATTAAATGCTGAAATGTCTGAATCAGATTCCCAATCATCTGAAAGTGACAAAGAATCAAACTTCAAGAAAGACCAACAAAAATCAAAGCAAAAATCTTCTGTTGCGGATAAGACTTTGAAGAAAAGAATAGCAACTTAGTCTAAAACACCTCACAAAAAGGTGGATCTGTCAGACAAGAAGACTGAAGTGAATGATGATTTCTTTGATAATTTTGAAAAAGGAACTCTTGTGCCTCAATCAAAATTGAAAGATGATATAACTTTCAGAAATTCAGGATCAACCTCAAAATCAAAATATCAACCAAAGAAAGACAAGATGAAGATAGAATCAGACAAGAAAGAAGGCATCCAAAAATCTGACTCATCTTCAACAGAATCATCCTCACCACCATCAAATCACAAAGAATCAATTAATACTGAAACTTCAAGATTAATTCATGAAGGAGTAACTATTGTAGACACGTCTGGCAAACCCAAGACAATTAAGGCTTGGGTTGTGAATTCTAATTGATCTCTTATTTTATGCAGGAACAATCATGGACAGCTGATAACAAGTGGTATGTTGACAGTGGTTGTTCCAGACATATGACAGGAAACCGTTCTCTTCTCCATGACTTCAAACATAAACATGCCTCATATGTGGCATTTGGTGGGGATAAGAAGGGAGGTAAAATAGTTGGTGAAAGAATGGTAACAAATGGTGTGCTCACATTTGAGAAAGTGAATTACTATAAAAATTTGCAGTACAATTTACTTAGTGTGTCTCAAATTTATGATCAAAACTATACAACATTATTTGATAACACTAATTGTTACATTCTTAAGCCAGGTTATTCAGTTCCAGCAAAATGGATCCTTCTTAAAGCATCAAGAAAAGGAAACACATATGTTTTGGATATGAATAACACAACACTCACAAGCCATGAGACATGCCTGTTATCTAAGTCCTCAGAAGATGAACAATTGTGGCATAGAAGGGTTGTTCATTCCAACATGAAGAATATGAATAAATTGGTGAAAAATGACTTGGTCATTGGCCTACCCAAGAAAGAGTTTCATTGTTCAAATTGTTCTTCATGTTATAAAGGAAAACAACATAGAGTGTCTCATAAATCCAAATTAATCAATACTAACACTACACCACTTAAATTGCTTCATATGGACCTTTTTGGTCCAACCAATATCATGAGCATTGGAAAAAGGCAATATTGTTTAGTGATAGTGGATGATTTCACTAGATTCACCTGGGTCTTTTTCTTAAAACAAAAGAGTGAAACATCTGAAACATTAATGGACTTTGTGATCAAGATTGAGAATCAACTTGATTTAAAAGTTAAAATTTTCAGGAGTGATAATGGGACTGAATTTGTTAATGCTGATTTAGATTCTTTTTGCAGAAATAAAGGCATAGCAAGGCAATTCAGTGCACCAAGAACTCCACAAAAATGGAGTTGCTAAAAGAAGAAATAGAACTCTCATAGAAGCAGCCAGGACAATGCTAGCTGACTCTCAGTTGCCCATCATATTCTGGGCAGAAGCTGTAAATACAGCATGCAATGTTCAAAATAGGACTTTAATTGTCAAAGAACATAATAAAACTCCTTATGAGCTCTTATTCCAAAGGAAGCCTTTTATAGGATATCTTAGAGCTTTTGGGTGTCATGTATCTGTGTTAAATACTAAAGAACAATTAGGAAAATTTTCTAAAAAAGCCTATGATGGTTTCTTTATTGGATATTCATCCACATCTAAATCATATAGGGTTTACATTCCAGAACATAACATTGCTGAAGAGACTCCTAATGTTTCTTTTGATGAATCCATGTTTACAACAACTGTAAAAGGATCATCTTGGTTATTTGATATAGATGCATTAATAGAGTCATTTAACACTGTATATTTTATCAATGCAGGTTCTACTGATACATGCTATCCATTTGCTCCCCCAAGTTTGAATGAAGTGCCACTATCAGCTGATCCTTCAAGGTCACAACCTTCAACATTACTACAGCAAGAATCAAATAATCTGACAAGTCAGTAGAATGAAGATACATCCGGAGAAGCAAATCTTTCAGCCGCAGATCATGAACATACATCCGCAGATGATCATCCATCATCCGTAGATGTAAATAATGCTTCAACCAATGCTCCTAGGGGTGGAGAGGATGTTTTGAATCAACAAAACTTGTCAGCAGATCAACAATCTCAATCTGTAGATGTTGCTGTTACTCCTACGGAAGAACAAAATGCCCCGTAGAAACTCCTGTGGAAGAAAACCATAATGCAACTGAAGTTCAAGCTGATCTTTTTGAACATGAACCCTTTGACTACTTCATAGACTCAACATAACAGCTGAATCCATCTACTCTAATGGATTTCACAAACTTAGAATCAACCATTCCAGTTGATACAATTTCAACAAGCAAAATTCATAAGTCTCATCCATCAGATAATATCATAGGAGACCTAAATGCAAGAATTACCAGAAGCAAAGGGGGAGTGGCAAACATTTGCCTGTTCACCTGCTTCTTATCTCAGATAGTTCCTGCAAACATTACAGCTTCTCTAAAGGACAATAGCTGGATTGAAGCTATGCAAGAAGAACTTCAACAATTCAGAAAGCAAAAAGTATGGAATCTTGTAGATCTGCCTGCAGGTCAGCATCCAATTGGAACAAGGTGGCTATTCAAAAACAAGCTGGATGACAAAGGTATAATTGTAAGAAATAAAGCTAGACTGATTGCTCAAGGATATACTCAAAAAGAAGGAATAGACTACGATGAAGTCTTTGCTCCTGTTGCAAGAATTGAAGCGATCCGGGTTTTTCTAGCTTATGCTTCTTTTAAGAAGTTCATTGTGTACCAAATGGATGTCAAGTGTGCCTTTCTTTATGGAAAAATTGATGAAGAATTATATGTGGCACAACCACCTGGATTTAAGGATCCAGACTACCCATACAGAGTCTACAAGTTAGACAAAGCTTTGTATGGACTTCATCAGGCACCAAGAAAGTGGTATGAAACATTGTCCTCTTTCTTGCTAAAGCATGACTACAAAAAAGGAACTATAGATCAGACTCTCTTTCTCAAACAAGAACATCAAGATCTCTTGGTAGTCCAAATATATGTTAATAACATCATTTTGGATCAACCAACAAGAAGTTGTGTCAGAACTTTGAGGAGTTAATGAAATCTGAGTTTCAGATGAGCTCAATGGGAGAACTTACTTTCTTCCTTGGCCTGCAAGTTCATCAAAATCTGATGGAATTTTTATCAATCAAAAAAAGTATATTCATCAGATTTTGCAGGATCGATTTCGGGTGGTTTTTCTCTCAACTCACTGCGAATCAACACTCGGCAAGCAGTCTTTAGGAAGAGTTGATCACAATATAACAAGTAACAAGCAGTAAGAAAATTAACACAGCAAGTAATTTTCAAGGTACTTTTATATATTGCTTCTCAACTCAAAGGATTACAAGACGCTTGGACTCAAATCGCTTATCTAAAAGTTACAGGGAGAAGATATATATAATACTACCTACAGCCGGGAATACTTTGATTCCAGCTGGACACCTCTAACCTTACATCTATACTACAAGACTCTAGGTGAGGTCTTTCAGACATTTTCCATGCCTGAGAGTGGGTAGTCAGGACATGTCCCTGACTTACCCATGCTGCCAACTAAGGTTGGTAACATGTACTATCATCAAAAGGTGAGCAGTAGAATAAAGTATGGTCAACAGCATGGTCCTTTAGGAAGAACCCATGCTGTGTCACCCATGCGGTGTCAGAGGTCTGCATGCGGACTGACAGGGACCATACCTTTATCTGCTGGACATAGCATTGTCTTCCGAATGATAAAGTGCTTCGGAAGAATAACTTCTTCCGAAGGCACTTTATACTTCGGAAGACTGCTTCTTCCGAAGCTTGGAGTCTTCTTTGTCTTCGGAAGCAGACTTTGTCTTCAGCTCTTTCATCAGACTTTGTCTTCGGAAGCTTTCAGACTTTGTCTTCAGCTCTTTCATCAGACTTTGTCTTCGAAGCTATCAGACTTTGTCTTCAGCTCTTTCATCAGACTTTGTCTTCGGAAGATATCTTCAGCTGTTGGCTTCAGTTGTTGTCTTCAGTAGTTGCCTTCAGCTTTTGCCTTCAGAAGATGTCTTCAGCTGTTGTTCCTTAGACTCTCGGAAGATCTCTTGCTTGACTTCGGAAGCCCTTTGATGTAGTACCAAAAAGTGACTATGAAGTGAATTTGGTTGCACCAGCCTCATCATGATCCAACAAACTCCCCCTAGGCTGATGCTACCAAAACTTCACTTCCCTCTTCTTCTCAAAGTTCTCAGCACCAAGGCGAGCAGATGTTTGTCAGTATCTTCATTCTTTCCTGCTGTGATGCTGAGAATCTTGTACAAATCTTTGGTGGACAGCACCTCTACTCTGTCACCTTGGATTATATGTACCCTCTGTTGTGGCCCTCTGAAAAGAGTTAGTTGATGGGAAGTATAGTCATATTCCCATCGAACTATTGGTTCCAATTCAGGACCTTCCACCATCTGTAGAAAGGCTGTGCCTTTGGTGGTTGATCTTTCCTTGTCTTCCACTCTTTTCAGCTTCAACTCTTCTTCAATCTTGGCTCTTCGACTTCGTTCAGCCAAGTGGAGACCGCTGATGTAATTTCTTATATGTGCAGCAGTCTCAGAGTTGGAGGGATTGGAGAATGGCTTCTCTGCAAGCTCGGCAAGATCAAATCTGCTGAGATGCAGTAATGAGGTGGCATTAAGCCTGTTGGTTTCGCCATTCTCTCTTTCCACAACAAAGTTGTGAGAAGGTTCATCGAACCTCCACTGGATTATTGCATTTCTAGGTCCAGGAGATTGACCAGAAATCCTGTCCTCTTTCCTGGTATCCAGCAGAGTCACCAGTCTTCTTCTTAGTCTCTTCTCCTCAGCATTGAGGGTATCGGAGTTGAGACCAAGAAGTCTTGCAGCCTGGCCCAAGGTTTCTCTAGGCAATTCAAGAAATTGGCCTAGGGTGAGGAAGCTTGAAGAGTTATCAACATAGGTGATGTTGATAACCTCTCCCTCACAGGAGATACTGCTCAAAGTAGTGCAATTGATGAGCTTTGTCTTGAGCTCCTTAATCTCCTCAAAGGAGAAATGTTTAGGAGGCTGAGAGGATGGTCTTGGTTGTTGTTGGGTAGGCTTAGGTTTAGTGGTTTTGGGTTGAGTCTTGGGTTTTAGGATGGGTAGTTTGGGTGGTTGAGGTGATGTGGTAGGTTTGGGTAGAGTTGTGGGTTGAGGGGTGAAGGTTTCATCAGTGGGTTCAGGTTTGATGGGAAAAGGGGTTGGTTCTGGTGTGGGTTGTGGCTGTGGTTGAGTGGCTTGGGTGAAAACCATTCCCTTCATCCTCCTGTACATCTCCTTCCTTTTCCCCAAACGGATGTCAGCTTTTATTTCACTGACTATCCGCTGGAGTGTCCTTTCGGACATAGGTCCCACCTGCCTACCAGAGAAGCCATGAGCCCGAAGGTAGTCCTTCATCCAGGCTTTGTCAGTTGACTTCTTGGCAGCAGTGACCTCCTTCTCTTCCTCCCTCTTCCTCTTCACCTGCAGCTTCTCCCTAGCAGCCTTCTTCCTTTCCTTCTCCATTTGATCCTGCTCCTTGTTGTGGAGCAGCAGGATCATGTCATCATCATGTGGAGACAGTTCAGGAAGACTGAAGCCTCTTGAGAGGAGGAACTTGATTCTAGCCTCTCTCAGCTTCAGGGCTGCCTCCCTCTGCTCTTGTTCTTCCTTCTCTAAGGCCAACCTGGCTTCCCTTTCTTGTTGTAGCCTGGTTGACCTCTCCAAAGTCACCAACTCCTCTAATGGTAGCAGGAGTATTTCCTCATTGACAGCTCCAAGACTGATGAGTTGGTCAATGAGTGCTGTTCTTCTCTTCAGGTTGATTTCTTCCTGATTGGCTGCAGCTGCCTTAGAGCTGGCAGCTAGCACCTTTTCAGTTGGAAACCTCCCTTTCTTTTTAGCCTTCTCAATCCTTTCCTCCTCCTGAAGCTCTTCCGCAGTCAGTTTCTTTTGCCTTTGTCTTTGATGGTGCTTGACTGTGGTGGTTCTTGAATGGAGGGTTGTGATTGAGATAGAAGTTCAGCTGGTGCTTGGATTGGAGGAGTTTCAGAAGTGTCCTCCCTGCCCACCTCGGATGCTATATCAGTAATGACATCTGTGATGGTCAGCTCCTCGGACATCTGAAACAAGCCTTCCGCAGCTTCTATTTCGGCTTCGGAAGATTTTTCTTGTTCTTCCGAGGCTTTCATATAGGCTTTGGAAGCTTCAGTTTGAGCTTCGGAAGATGAGACTGCTGCAAATTCTGTCCCATCTGTTTCAGTTGCTGGGCCATCAGTCCCCATTTCCCCTTCGAAGCTAATCTCAGGTTCCATGAAGACCTTAGGTTGACCAACTTCTTCCACAGTGGTAGAAGGTGCAGTCAGTCTTTGAAGCTCCTCAGCCCCAAAGTAAGCAAATGTGGTGTCGGGGCTGGGCTGTTCTAGGGATGATCTCAATACAAACTGTGTGAACAGTCTGTAGAGATCTTGAAGCATCCTTGAGTCAATCTCCAGAAAGGATTGAGATGACTCAGGTAGTGTAATGATTGTTGGGTGGAAATGAGTTGGGTCTGTGGTTCCTTTGGTGTTTGTCTCTGAACTTTCTCCCCCTTTTTGGTAGCATCATCTTGAGAGCTAGATGAGCTAGAGGAAGAAGTCATTGAGACCTGGATAGGTACATGCCTAACAGACCTCTCCGTCTGTTTCTCAGCTAGTTGAACCTTGAGAGAGTTAATCTCAAGTTGCTGAGTGGCAGTCCTTGATTCTAAGATCTTCACCTGTGATTCCAGGTTGGAGACCTTAGAAAGCAAGTACTGAAGTGTTAGTTGCATACTTCCCTCATCTTCATAAGAAGAATCACGGGGAGATGAGATAACATACCTAGTATGCTCACTCTCACCACCAGATGTGGTTTCTTGGCACCCTGGTTTCCTCTGCTCAGAGTCATCTCTTTCAGAGATGTCAATGGGCAAAGTTGCCGTAGACTCAGTCCTAATGATGTTACCACTGTCCTGAGAGCTCAATGAGAAACTCTTAGTAGTGGAAGCTGAGTCTACATGAGTCCCCTCCACATCAGTGGGACTCACCTCAGTAGCTGGCTTCTGATGGGGGCTAGAGACAAGGGATCCCTCTTGGCTCTGTTGATCTCTCAGTGGGTGGTTTAGATCAACTTCATGGCCATGGAGAGATGTAATCTCTTCATCAGTTCGGAGTAAAAGGTCAGTGAAAGAGAGGGTGGTTAATCCTACTGACCCGGGACTTAGATCAATGTCTACAGGCATTGAGCCTTTGGTGGGGCTGTCCCTAGAAAGCTGCACAGGGGAGTGTAGAGACTCACCCTGCGGCTAAAGGCTTGGGGTTCGGGCTCAGGGGTTTGAGACTGAGGAGGCTCAAAACCCACATTGAGGTCAAATGTGAAGGATGGTGTGACCTCCGACTGAGTGGGAGCCCATGATTCCACTCTAGTCGTTTCGGTGTGAACAGGAGGAGCTTGTTCAATCAGAGTAGATTGAACAAGGGTTCGTTTGGGGCGTCTCTGATAGGTGGCTTTGATGGGTAAAGAAGGTTTTGGTATTGTGGTGGCTGTTGCTGGTGTGGGTTCATCACCTGTGGGGATAACAGGGATGTCACCAGGAGCTATGCGCTCAGTCATCTCTGGAGGTAATGGAGTGTACCGTCCAGTGAAGTTGGTGGACATCTTCTTCAGTATCTTGAAGATGGTAGGCCTCATGTGTGGAACAGGAAGAGCAGCTGCGCAGACAAGCTTGCTTGGTTCCATCTCACAGTTGATTATATGTTGAAGAAATCGGGGATACATGAAGAATGTATCTCTGCTCAGATTGGCGATTAGGTTATTCAACACAAATCGTGAGTAGTTGAATCCGAGGCCTCTCACCAACCCATGAACTAGGCATCCTAGTTCATATGGGATTTGATCCCAACCCCCTGATTTGTTGGAGAGGCAGTGCAGAACGATGTGCAGCAAGAACTTCCAATGGTAAGAGAAGTTGAACTTGTATACCGTAGATCTGCTGACATCGCCTCCATATCCCATGAGGATATAGGTGCCTTCCAAGTCTTCCTTGGGGAACTCAGTAGGAGCCCCATCATCGTGAAGCTCGAGATGCTCCCTGATGATCTGTTCATTGATGACCAACTCTTGGCCACAAACTCGGGTTCTCAGGACTCGAACCCCATTCAGTACTGCAGTTTCACCATTGCTCCAAAATTCTGACATATGGTTGGAGTATATGGTGGGGTTAACTGTTAGTGCAGTGAGATAGGTGGATTCGGTGAGAAAGGTGATGATTTGGGTGAAGTCGGCATCCCTTGACGAGTCAAGTAATGCGACTTGGTTGTGCTGAGGGTTTAGTGCCATTGAAGAAAAGGTAAGCTTGAAATTTTGAGTGAGATTGAGGGTTTTACAGCGAAGGGAATAGTTAGGGCTGTAAAGTGGTAAAAGAAGATGAATTTGATCAGTCAAGATTATTTAAAAAGGGGTGAATAGTGGTATGGTGGTGGTTACTGTGGGTGGTATGGTTTACGGCGGAGAAATGATATTGGCGGCATGGATAATTTTAAATAATCTGACCATCAAGTACAAGATTTTTACTTTTTACAGAGTGGGGCCCAAAAGATATCCGTTACATATAAAATCTTAACTTCCGAAGGTAAAACATTTCCGAAGGTAATTTTCTTCTGAGGGCAATTTCTCTTCCGAAGCAGGATATTGTTTCCGAAGGTAAGATTGTCCTTTGAAGGAACTTTATCTTCCGAAGCAAGGCATTGCTTCCTAAGGTAAAGTTGTCTTTCCGAATGGAGAGTTGTATAAGTTTCGGAAGTAGATCTGATATAAAATCAATCGCTTCTTCCGAGACCACAAACTCTTCCGAGAAGAAAATTTCCATTGAGGAATTGGCTTCGGAAGATATTCAAGAATATCTTCAGAGAGTTAGTTCCTCTTCGGAAGGAATTTACACTTGGAATAATTTAAAGATCTTTTGTAACAGGGCTTAAATTGTATTGACACAAGACATTACTCATTGAAAAAGGTTTTCAAAAGAGGTAGTTATTCAATGTTTATCATCCCAATTGCTGATATGAGATACTTAAATCTTTGTTCATCAAATGCCTTTGTGAACAAATCAGCATATTGTTCATTTGAGTCAACTTTGATTAGCTTTATCAGTTGTTTCTCATGAATATCTCTAATGAAATGATACCTGATATCAATGTGTTTTGTCTTGGAGTGCTTCACCGGATTCTCAGTAATGGAGATAGCACTGTTGTTGTCAATATGGATAGGAGTAGTCATGAAGTTGAACCCATAGTCTAACATCTGATTTTGAATCCATAGCAGTTGAGCACAGCAGCTAGCAGCAGCAATGTATTCAGCTTCAGCAGTTGATGTAGAGACACAGGATTGTTTCTTGCATTGCCATGAGATAATCCTTCCACCAAGAAATTGACATCCTCCTGATGTTGATTTCTTGTCAATGTTGCAGCCACCATAGTCACTGTCAGAGTATCCATAGAGATTGAAATCGCTATTTCTTGGATACCAGAGACCTAGTTTAGGTGCTCCTTTGAGGTATCTGAGGATTCTCTTTGCAGCAGCTAGGTGAGACACCTTTGGAGCAGCCTGATATCTTGCACAAATGCATGTGGCAAACATGATATCTGGTCTACTTGCAGTGAGATACATCAGAGAACCAATAATTGCTCTATACTGATGTTGATCAGTATCCTCCCCCTCAAGGTCAGGACAAAGATTATGGTTTCTGGGTATGGGTGTCTTGGCTGGTTTACAGTCCTTCATTTCAAATCTTTCTAAGATGTCAGAGACATACTTAGATTGACTTATGAAGAACCCTTCCTTCATCTGTTTCACCTGGATCCCAAGGAAAAAGTCCATTTTTCCCATGGAACTCATCTCAAACTTCTGCTTCATAATGCTTTCAAAGTCCTTGCACATTTGGTCGTTTGAAGAACCAAATATGATGTCATCAACATAGACTTGTACAAGCAAAATGTCTTCTCCACTCTTTCTGATGAAAAGAGTCTTGTCAATGGTACCTCTAGTGTATCCATTCTTCAGAGAAACTGAGACAAGGTCTCATACCACAGCCTAGGTGCTTGGTGCAGCCCATATAGAGCTTTATCCAGCTTGCACACATAGTTGGGGTGCTGTGGGTCTTCAAATCCTGGAGGTTGACACACATAGATTTCCCTATCTATATCCCCATATAGAAAAGCACACTTGACATCAAGTTGGTAGACTGTGAAGTTCTTGGATGCAGCATAAGCAAGGAAGATCCTAACTGCCTCAAGTCTTGCAACAGGTGCAAAGACATCAGTATAATCAATTCCTTCCTCCTGGGTGTACCCTTGAACTACTAGTCTTGCCTTGTTCTTGATAATCAAGCCTCTATCATCTTTCTTGTTCCTGAATACCCATTTAGTGCCTATGGGTACTTGACCAGATGGTAGTGGGCATAGATTCCAGACCTTTTGTCTTCTGAATTGAAGCAGCTCCTCCTGCATCGATTCAACCCAACTACTATCTTTTAAGGCATCTTCTACCTTCTTTGGTTCCATCTGAGACAGGAAGCATGAGTACAAGCAGACATTCCCATGATGAGTCTGTCTTCTTGTTCTCACACCCTCAGAGACATTCCCTATGATGTTCTCAGTTGGATGAGTGTTGTGAATCCTAAGACGAGGAATCACTTCCAGTTGCAGAGATAAGTCCAAGTTAGACATATTCTGATCAGGAACTGGATCACTCTGTCCAACTGCTGTTTCAGAGTCATTCAATGAGGACTGATTGAATGATTGAGAAACATCATCAATGGTTGGTTGTGAAGTAGTATTAACAGTTGCCTGTTCCTTCAGAATACCACCTCCCTCAACCTGGTGTTGTAGTGGATCACCTGAGGAACTTTGAGGTTGATCAAGTGATTCACTTGTTGAAGCTTCACTATTTCTTGAGATAGTTACACTGTCAGATCTGTGAATAGTTGAAGCTTGTTGCCTTTCAGCTCTTGGAGAATTTGGAAGAGGTCTGGGAAGCTCATATAGTTGTCCTGCATCAGTTTGAGCACCTGTTCCAGCTGAAACATTCTCACAAGATGGTTTAGAATAGTTTGGAAACAATTCTAAATCAAAAATATACTCAGGTCCATTCCCCCTAACACAAGGAGTGTGCTCATTAACAACTATGTTGGATGACTCCTCAAATTGTTGATTCTTAATATTGTATATTCTATAAGCTTTAGAGCTAGAAGAGTATCCAATAAAGATAGCATCATCCGACTTCTCAGCAAACTTTGCCAAGTTGTCCTTTGTGTTAAGTATGGTACACCTGCAGCCAAAGGACCTTAGAAAGCCAATGAACGGTGGCCTCTTGTTCCATAACTCATAAGGGGTTTTTCCATGGGGCTTAACTACAAGAACCCTGTTCTGCACATAGCATGCAGTGCTGACTGCCTCTGCCCAGAATGTTAGAGGCAGCTTTGAATCAGCTAACATGGTCCGAGCAGCCTCAATAAGTGTCCTGTTCCTCCTCTCAGCAACACCGTTTTGTTGAGGAGTTCTGGGAGCACTATATTGTCTGGCAATCCCTTTTGAGTCACAGAATGAGTCAAGAACGAAGTTCTTAAACTCAGTCCCTTGATCACTTCTAATATCTTAACCTTGTGATCAATTTGATTTTCTATTTTAAGAATAAAAGATTTTAAAGTTTCAGCAGTTTCATCTTTACTTCTTAAAAAGAATACCCATGTAAATCTTGTAAAATCATCAACGATCACAAGGCAGTATGATTTCCTTCCAATGCTCATTATACTTGTGGGACCAAAAAGATCCATGTGCAATAAGTGTAATGGAGTAGTGATAGAGTTAACACATTTGGATTTATGAGATGATCTGTGTTGTTTCCCTTTCAGGCATGCAACACAGTTATCTTTGCAGAAAAATTCCTTTTTAGGCAAACCATGTACCAAGTTATTTTTAACCAATTTATTCATTGTTTTAAAATTCACATGACACATGCGTTTATGCCATAGTGTTGACTCATCACTATCAGCTTTGGAAAGAAAGCATGATACTTCACCCATAGGAGAAGCCTTGTTCATATCTAGCTTGTACATATCCCCTTTCCTGGGAGATCTGAGAAGCACCAATTCCGGAGGAATTGTCATCCCTGGTCTGAGGATAATGCACTCATGTTCTGTGAAAAGCATCTGATGCTTCTGATCACAGAATTGAGAAACACTTAACAGATTGTGTTCAAGCTGTTTGACAAAGTGAACTTTGTCAATGTTTATTCTGCCGTTGGATATACTTCCTCTGCCCGAAATATATCCTCCGGCCTCACCTCCAAATTGGACAGGCCCTCCATCAAAGTTCTGGAATTTTTGAAGGAGAGATCTGTTCCCTGTCATGTGCCTGGAGCATCCACTATCTACAATCCAGATATTGTTGTTCTTGTCAAATGGATGTCCCTGCACATAAATGAGATGGTTAGTTTTGTTTGGAAGCCCAATCCTTGCAGGTCTTGGGCTCTTCCAAAGATAGTGACATAATTGAACCAAAAGATATGCAGTGGGGTTCAATAGAGGTCATTGTTGAAGAAGAGGTTTGGGCTGCAGCATCTTCCTTGATCTTCCAATCCATCCTTTGGTTGATCTTTGAAGATGAGCTTGTTGAAGCTTTTGCAGCATGGTCTTCTTCCGAAGCTTCTCTCTTTTCGGAAGAAGATTTCACCACCTTTTCTTCCGAAGTAGTCTTCTTCTGAGATGGTTTCAAGGGACCCTTCTTGTTCTTCCGAACCTTAGAAGGTTTGGCTTCCGAAACCACTTTCCCTTCGGAAGAAGCAGTTTCTTCCGAAAGCAACTTGGCTTCCGAGACCAACTTTCCCTTTTTCATCATTTGGACCTTTTGAAGTGGTCCAACTGAGAAACCTTCTCTGACTACTTCTTTTCTAACATTATTTGCATAATGTGTGCTTGCTGGATTGTAGTAACAATCTTTAGCCATGTGGTTGTGCAGACCACACATTATGCATGCAATGTTAGTCTTCTGGGAACTTGCAGGTTGCTGTTTCTTGGTTTCTTCTCTTCATCAGCAACTTTCCCTTTTAACTTCTGATCCTTCGGTAGGACAGGAGTGCTGGTACTACACTCCTTTCCTGAATCAGGAGTACCTACCACTTGAAATCCGGCAGAAATGAAGACACCCTTTTGCTTAGGGTTGATCTTAAGCTTGGACTCTGCAACCTTCTTAGCAGTCCTTCTAGCAGCTTTAGCTCTGCTTCTTCTTGCCTTGGTGGTTAGGATTTGGTCATCACAGGTGGAGATGGGGGTATCCTCCTGTTTCTCCCCTGTGGAGGCCACTATTTTTGCTTCATCCTCTAGTTCCAATGGAGAAGGGTCAGCAGTTGGAACCTCTTGCTCTTCAGTACCACATCTAGGTAGTCTTATAGACTCATAAGAGTGTGGTGGAGCTATTTCACTGGTTCCCAACCCTTCTTTGTTTTGATAACACATTTTGGAATGAGAGGTTGATGCAAGAATAGTTTGGAAGCTTTGCTCAGCAATAGCTTGCTTCCTGGCATGAGCCTCAGCTCTGACTAACTGGGCTTGAGCCTCAGAAAGTTTGGAGATCAGATCTTTGATTTGAGTCTTATAATTAGTCTTTTCATGTTTTAAAAGAGACACAGTTTTCTCTAACTCATCAATTTTCTTTTGATAGTCAGATTCAGCTCTTTTAAAGTCAGATTTTAGCACATTTAAAGACTCAACCTCAGATCTGATTTCCGAAATGTAATCCTTATACAATTTAACTTTAGCAATACAGGCAGCAGTACAAAGATGTTCATATACCTGATCATCATCTGTTCCGGCCATGAGTGCTTGAGCGGGAGTCACATCCTGTACCATGAAGCTCCAGTCAACTTCCTGAGCAACAGCAGCTGTTTCAGTTGACTTTTCTTCATGCTTGGGGCAGTGGGATGTGTGGAGGCCTGTGGGGTTCCCGGGTTGTTCTTGGGAGCCTTGCATTCCCTAGCAAAGTGACCAAGTTGGTTGCAGTTGTAGCACCTTGCTTTGCTCTTATCAAACCCAAACTTGCTGTTGACTGGGTTTTGGGGGAATTGCCTTCCAGTTCTCTTGAAGAACTTCTTCGCTCTGTAAGTTAAAAGAGCCATCTGCTAGACAATATCCATGTACTCCACATCATCTGGATTGAAGCACTCAAGATCATCAAAGCAGTATTGAAAATCACCAGAGTGTCCACTTCCAGAGACAAAGGCACAACCTTCCTGAAAGGAGTTGTGTTGAACCTTTTGAGACTTTGGAGTCTCAGGTAGAGTAATGAAGGGTCCAGTGTGTGAGTTGTCAGGGTAGCATAGCAAGGGATGCTGTGGCTCTATGCTTTCCCTTTCAACCACATGAAGGGCTGAACTCAGTTGGTTATTGGAGTGATCAGAGGAGTTCTGCATGTTCATCTCCATCTGAAATGCACTTAGGATACCATACAACTCTGTAAGAGAAAGAGTCTTAAGGTCCGAAGTTCTCTTGATGACAACACAGTAGTGAGTCCATAGTTTAGGAAGAGAAGACATGAACTTCCTAACTATGTCTCTGTTCTCAAGAGCTACTCCAATATCCGCCAGAGTATCTACTAGCTCGACATACCTGAAGTATTGTTGAGTCAAGGTCTCACCAGCCTTGAAAGTAAAGTTCTCAAACTGCTGCTTCAAGAGATCCTTCTTGTTCTCTTGAGTTTCCTTGGATCCCTCATACATTAGCTTCAAAGCTTCCCATAAATCTTTAGCAGTCTTGCACTTCTTGAAGCGTCTGTAGACGGAGTTGGGAAGAGCAGTTTGGAGACAAGTCATAGCCCTTTGATCTAGCTCTATTCTCTTCCTATCTTCCTCTGAGTAATCATCAACATCTTTTGGAATGATGCGATTACCAGTGGCAGATGTAGTGCTTGGTATGAAAGAACCGTTGACAATGGAGTCCCACATCCTTGAATCTTGACACTTGATGAAGCCTTCCATCCTGATACACCATGTGTCAAAGTCTTCAGGGGTGATCATGGGGGACTTGGTCAAGGTACCAGTTTCCATATCAGCCTTGGAGAGAGCGGCCATTTGAGTGAGTGGATTGTGGTGAGGAGTGAAAAACAGGTGATTAGGATGGTAAGATCTCACAATCAAGAGCCTGGAGCTCTGATACCAATTGCAGGATCGATTTCGGGTGGTTTTTCTCTCAACTCACTGCGAATCAACACTCGGCAAGCAGTCTTTAGGAAGAGTTGATCACAATATAACAAGTAACAAGCAGTAAGAAAATTAACACAGCAAGTAATTTCAAGGTACTTTATATATTGCTTCTCAACTCAAAGGATTACAAGACGCTTGGACTCAAATCGCTTATCTAAAGAGTTACAGGGAGAAGATATATATAATACTACCTACAGCCGGGAATACTTTGATTCCAGCTGGACACCTCTAACCTTACATCTATACTACAAGACTCTAGGTGAGGTCTTTCAGACATTTTCCATGCCTGAGAGTGGGTAGTCAGGACATGTCCCTGACTTACCCATGCTGCCAACTAAGGTTGGTAACATGTACTATCATCAAAAGGTGAGCAGTAGAATAAAGTATGGTCAACAGCATGGTCCTTTAGGAAGAACCCATGCTGTGTCACCCATGCGGTGTTAGAGGTCTGCATGCGGACTGACAGGGACCATACCTTTATCTGCTGGACATAGCATTGTCTTCCGAATGATAAAGTGCTTCGGAAGAATAACTTCTTCCGAAGGCACTTTATACTTCGGAAGACTGCTTCTTCCGAAGCTTGGAGTCTTCTTTGTCTTCGGAAGCAGACTTTGTCTTCAGCTCTTTCATCAGACTTTGTCTTCGGAAGCTTTCAGACTTTGTCTTCAGCTCTTTCATCAGACTTTGTCTTCGGAAGCTATCAGACTTTGTCTTCAGCTCTTTCATCAGACTTTGTCTTCGGAAGATATCTTCAGCTGTTGGCTTCAGTTGTTGTCTTCAGTAGTTGCCTTCAGCTTTTGCCTTCAGAAGATGTCTTCAGCTGTTGTTCCTTAGACTCTCGGAAGGCTTGGACTTCTATAGCATCACAGATGTCATTACTGATATAGCATCCGAGGTGGGCAGGGAGGACACTTCTGAAACTCCTCCAATCCAAGCACCAGCTGAACTTCTATCTCAATCACAACCCTCCATTCAAGAACCACCACAGTCAAGCACCATCAAAGACAAAGGCAAAAGAAAACTGACTGCGGAAGAGCTTCAGGAGGAGGAAAGGATTGAGAAGGCTAAAAAGAAAGGGAGGTTTCCAACTGAAAAGGTGCTAGCTGCCAGCTCTAAGGCAGCTGCAGCCAATCAGGAAGAAATCAACCTGAAGAGAAGAACAGCACTCATTGACCAGCTCATCAGTCTTGGAGCTGTCAATGAGGAAATACTCCTGCTACCATTAGAGGAGTTGGTGACTTTGGAGAGGTCAACCAGGCTACAACAAGAAAGGGAAGCCAGGTTGGCCTTAGAGAAGGAAGAACAAGAGCAGAGGGAGGCAGCCCTGAAGCTGAGAGAGGCTAGAATCAAGTTCCTCCTCTCAAGAGGCTTCAGTCTTCCTGAACTGTCTCCACATGATGATGACATGATCCTGCTGCTCCACAACAAGGAGCAGGATCAAATGGAGAAGGAAAGGAAGAAGGCTGCTAGGGAGAAGCTGCAGGTGAAGAGGAAGAGGGAGGAAGAGAAGGAGGTCACTGCTGCCAAGAAGTCAACTGACAAAGCCTGGATGAAGGACTACCTTCGGGCTCATGGCTTCTCTGGTAGGCAGGTGGGACCTATGTCCGAAAGGACACTCCAGCGGATAGTCAGTGAAATAAAAGCTGACATCCGTTTGGGGAAAAGGAAGGAGATGTACAGGAGGATGAAGGGAATGGTTTTCACCCAAGCCACTCAACCACAGCCACAACCCACACCAGAACCAACCCCTTTTCCCATCAAACCTAAACCCACTGATGAAACCTTCACCCCTCAACCCACAACTCTACCCAAACCTACCACATCACCTCAACCACCCAAACTACCCATCCTAAAACCCAAGACTCAACCCAAAACCACTAAACCTAAGCCTACCCAACAACAACCAAGACCATCCTCTCAGCCTCCTAAACATTTCTCCTTTGAGGAGATTAAGGAGCTCAAGACAAAGCTCATCAATTGCACTACTTTGAGCAGTATCTCCTGTGAGGGAGAGGTTATCAACATCACCTATGTTGATAACTCTTCAAGCTTCCTCACCCTAGGCCAATTTCTTGAATTGCCTAGAGAAACCTTGGGCCAGGCTGCAAGACTTCTTGGTCTCAACTCCGATACCCTCAATGCTGAGGAGAAGAGACTAAGAAGAAGACTGGTGACTCTGCTGGATACCAGGAAAGAGGACAGGATTTCTGGTCAATCTCCTGGACCTAGAAATGCAATAATCCAGTGGAGGTTCGATGAACCTTCTCACAACTTGTTGTGGAAAGAGAGAATGGCGAAACCAACAGGCTTAATGCCACCTCATTACTGCATCTCAGCAGATTTGATCTTGCCGAGCTTGCAGAGAAGCCATTCTCCAATCCCTCCAACTCTGAGACTGCTGCACATATAAGAAATTACATCAGCGGTCTCCACTTGGCTGAACGAAGTCGAAGAGCCAAGATTGAAGAAGAGTTGAAGCTGAAAAGAGTGGAAGACAAGGAAAGATCAACCACCAAAGGCACAGCCTTTCTACAGATGGTGGAAGGTCCTGAATTGGAACCAATAGTTCGATGGGAATATGACTATACTTCCCATCAACTAACTCTTTTCAGAGGGCCACAACAGAGGGTACATATAATCCAAGGTGACAGAGTAGAGGTGCTGTCCACCAAAGATTTGTACAAGATTCTCAGCATCACAGCAGGAAAGAATGAAGATACTGACAAACATCTGCTCGCCTTGGTGCTGAGAACTTTGAGAAGAAGAGGGAAGTGAAGTTTTGGTAGCATCAGCCTAGGGGGAGTTGTTGGATCATGATGAGGCTGGTGCAACCAAATTCACTTCATAGTCACTTTTGGTACTACATCAAAGGGCTTCCGAAGTCAAGCAAGAGATCTTCCGAGAGTCTAAGGAACAACAGCTGAAGACATCTTCTGAAGGCAAAAGCTGAAGGCAACTACTGAAGACAACAACTGAAGCCAACAGCTGAAGATATCTTCCGAAGACAAAGTCTGATGAAAGAGCTGAAGACAAAGTCTGATAGCTTCCGAAGACAAAGTCTGATGAAAGAGCTGAAGACAAAGTCTGAAAGCTTCCGAAGACAAAGTCTGATGAAAGAGCTGAAGACAAAGTCTGCTTCCGAAGACAAAGAAGACTCCAAGCTTCGGAAGAAGCAGTCTTCCGAAGTATAAAGTGCCTTCGGAAGAAGTTATTCTTCCGAAGCACTTTATCATTCGGAAGACAATGCTATGTCCAGCAGATAAAGGTATGGTCCCTGTCAGTCCGCATGCAGACCTCTGACACCGCATGGGTGACACAGCATGGGTTCTTCCTAAAGGACCATGCTGTTGACCATACTTTATTCTACTGCTCACCTTTTGATGATAGTACATGTTACCAACCTTAGTTGGCAGCATGGGTAAGTCAGGGACATGTCCTGACTACCCACTCTCAGGCATGGAAAATGTCTGAAAGACCTCACCTAGAGTCTTGTAGTATAGATGTAAGGTTAGAGGTGTCCAGCTGGAATCAAAGTATTCCCGGCTGTAGGTAGTATTATATATATCTTCTCCCTGTAACTCTTTAGATAAGCGATTTGAGTCCAAGCGTCTTGTAATCCTTTGAGTTGAGAAGCAATATATAAAAGTACCTTGAAAATTACTTGTTGTGTTAATTTTCTTACTGCTTGTTACTTGTTATATTGTGATCAACTCTTCCTAAAGACTGCTTGCCGAGTGTTGATTCGCAGTGAGTTGAGAGAAAAACCACCCGAAATCGATCCTGCAGATTTTAAAGAAGTACAATCTTGCTGATACCTGATCATGCAAAACACCTACTTCAACAATAGACAAGATTATGCCTGACCCTACTGGAAAATCTGTTGATCGGAGATTGTATAGATCTATGATTGGATCTTTAATGTATTTAACTGCCAGTAGGCCTGACATAATGTTTGCTATTTATGTTTGTGCTAGGTATCAATCTGATCCAAAGGAATCTCATCTAAATGCTGTAAAGAGAATATTTAGATATCTGAAAGTAAAACCAGCTTTAGGACTGTGGTATCCAAAAGATGGAGATTTCAGTCTTTACTCATATTCAGATAGTGATTTTGGAGGGTGCAACAACAACAGAAAATCCACAACTGGTGGATATCAATTTTTAGGACCAAGGCTTGTTTCATGGCAGTGCAAGAAGTAAACCAATGTGTCTGTATCCATAGCTGAAGCTGAGTACATAGCTGCTTCAGCTGGTTGCTCTCAAGTACTCTGGTTGCAAAACCAATTACTTGATTATGGTTACAATTTCCTTCAAACACCAATTCATATTGATAATTCAACTGCTATGTTTATAACTGCTAACCTAGTACAACATAGCAAAACAAAGCATATTGAGATTAGATATCATTTTCTGAGGGATTGCTCAGAAAAGGGATTGATCAAGCTAATCAAAGTGGATACAACAAATCAGCTTGCTGATTTATTCACTAAAGCTTTTGATTCAGTTAGATTTAATTTTCTAATTGAGTCTTTGGGTATGATTAACTTAGATTAACCTTTCATCAATAAAGAAAAGCATGTGACTGTCCTTGTACATAGAGTTTATCTGCTTTAATTAATAAATAAATAAAAAAAATGTCATGTCATGTCTTTAGGAAATGATAGTACACTATGTCTTGGCTTACTTCATCAGCATAATTACCCTCCATACTGATTCAAAACACTATGATATGTAAGTAGGTTCATCTTGAGTGGAAACTACACTTAGAGCATGCTAAACATAAAGAAATAGGCAACTGTCTGTGGGAACTCCATTTTGAGGATCAAGCAAGTAAGCCTTATCCTGATGTGACCAAATCACTCACCCAAGCACACTATATAAAACACTTTATAATATTCTATCTTTTCAAAATCATATTCCCTCTGTTTTATGTGAACAAAGACCTGGGTATATGATTAAAGAGTATGATCTTTATTATCCCTCTGTTTTGTGTAAACAAAGACCTGGGATGATAGCACCTCTGTTTTATGAAAATAAAGACCTGGTGACTTTATGCGGATCATATTTAGCTCTCAAAAGAATCCTTTATGATCAACTATATATTATCTCAAAGAACTTAATTATGACAACAGTAATGAGACTACAAGTATGTCTCAAGATAGAACTTATAACTTAATGTACATAGCCAATAAGTGTGAAAAAGTGATGATTTGACTCACCTACGGAGGACAAACTCAAATGAGAATTGAATGTGGAGCACATGATAGTTACTGAACAACAAACATCAAAACATGATAAACTGCATGCCTAGTGATACACTACTCCTGTATGAATTTAAGTGGATCTGTATACTTGCAATAAGGTGTTATATCAGATCATTTATCATTCATGGAATCAAAATCAGATGAAGCCTTATGTTATAGTATGATCCCTATATACATATGCATGCTTGAATAGTTTGTAAATTGTTTAATTTGTGCTCTTCAATGTTTACATCTCTTTTAAACAATCATATGCATTTCATGCTTCTCTCATACATAAATTTCTGATGAATGAAACAGTTTCACATTAATCACAAATTTAGGGGGAGTAGGTAATGCATGAAAATCAATAAAAAGTTATTAAATCAACTTTAAAGGAACTAGAACTTGAGCATTAACTTGGATGCAGGATATAGGAAGCTTTCTTGTACTCAATTGCCATGCAAACAAAGTCAACAAGGTCCAACATCAATAAATGATTCTATTACTTGATAGATATCATACATATAAAGTTTCAATGAAACTTTAATTTCCGCAGAAGTTTCAGTGAAATTTCTGCATCCGCAGAAGTAACAGTGAAATTTTTGCATCCGCAGAAGTAACAGTGAAATTTCTGCATCCGCAGAAGTAACAGTGAAATTTCTGCATCAGCAGAAGGAATAGTAAAAATGTAACTGCATAATCGTAGAATTGGTAAACTACGGATGTGCAAGTAACATTAAGAGTGAAAATGTTGCATTTGATTTTCAACTAAGGCATCCGCAGATGTTATGGCATCCGCAGATGTTAAGGTTCCGCAGATGTTAAGGTTTCGCAGATGTTCCACGGAAAGGGAAAAGGAAAGTGTGCCCAACATAATAAATAAATGAAATTAATGTGTGCTCTTATAAATGAGGTTTTTGAATTTAAGAATTCATTAATCACTTTTCAGAGCACCTTTCACTTTTTGACCTAGAAAATCGCACTCCCTTTTCCCTCTTCCACAAACTTTCAAACCTCAAAAGAAACATGTAATCTTGATCACAGACTACAGTTTTGAAGATGACGAATAGGTTTGCGAAGGAGCACAATGTGTGTGCATTCCTAAACGCTGATGACCCTGCATCAGAAGGATGTCGAGATATCATCAGATATCTTCGACGGTCCAGGATTTTCTATGCCCTGACGGCAGAGCCTGTGATTCATCAAGATCTTATAGTGGATTTTGGACTTCAGCTCGAATAGAGCAAGATCAAGAAGAGGAGATTATAGTTTCTAAAATACGAAATGAAAGACTTCGGATAAATGAACAAGCTATCAGAAGATCACTTGAGTTGGGCGAACGCGAGGTGGGCCACCCAGATGTGTTCGAAAACGAATACATAGAAAAGGTTTTTACCTGATAGGCTATGATGGTGATTTCGACAAGGGTGAGATCAAGAAGGGGAGGTTATGCAAGCCCTATCGATTCTTGTGTCACACTTATCTAAAATGCATCTCAAACAGGAAGTCAGGTCTTGATAGGTTCTCAAGGCACATCTCCTCAGGAATTATTGGGATCTTTGAGGGAAGAACTTACAACTACGCCAAATACATCCTCAACTGTCTATGCGACCAAGTGAAATTGCAAAGGTCCGACAAGATGTATATGTTCCCAAGGTTTATGCAACTGATTATCAATGCTGAACTTCCAAGGATTGCAAGGGAAGGAGAGGTGTTTGTACAAGCTCACTTGGGAAGATCTGTACTAAATAAGATCAGTGGAAAATACCAAGGTGAAGACATGCCTATGTTTGCTCATGTTGTGAATGCACAGGCTGACATACCACAAGAATTGGTATGGATAGATGAACAAGGAGAGACATCTACTGATTCTGATCAAGCATCACACTCACCTAGTCAAACACTCCCTCACCAACACCAATCACCAGCCAGCTTAAACACTGATCCCATCTCACCTATTCATCATCAATCTCCACAACAACTATCATCATCCACTCAAAACACCCATCCTATCTCACCTGAACAAGAAAACTCCCCATCAATTTCACTCCCAGACTCACAAAACACACAACCATTCTCACCCTTCCAAACCATATCCCCTATTCATCCACTCCCACCAACACCTAAACTTACATCCCTGGAAAGTGCTAACACTGAGCCTGTTCACATAACTCAGTCTTAAAACTCTGTTCACACAGGAGAGACTGAGTTAATGTCTCAAGCAAATACTATTCCTATTTCAATGACCCATTCTAAGAACCAAGTGCTGTTTGATCACACTGCTCCAGGGTCTCCAATTACAGATCAGCAACACATGGACCAACAACAACTTAAACACCATGAAGAAGAAGTAAGTGAACATTGTTCCAGTACAGCTGATGTAGCTGCTACTGAAGAAAACAAGATCGAGTCTCATGCTGAAAAAGAAGAAAAAGAGAATGAAGTGGATGTGATTGCTTACCATGAAGATGACCTAAGTGATAAGGACATCCCTGTGAGTAAGAGCTATTTGGTTGCTGAGTACAACAAATTGGTCATCAAATCCAATAAAAGAAAACAAAGAATTTAAGAGCTTAAAGGGATTGTGAAAGAAAAGGATGAAGAGTTAATGAAGTAAGAAGCCAGACTGAAAAGGCTTAGAGAAGATGCACAAAGTAACACTGAAGTGATTGATGCTTTGCTCAAACATGAACAAGAACTGCAAGAAGCTGTGAGATATGAGAAAGATGAAAAGGAACAGCTGATCTATAAAGTAGAGCAAATCACTAATGATGTGTCTATAAAATCTGAGTTGATCAAATTGAAAGATGAAGAAATTGAACAGCTAAAGATGAAGATATGTGCATTGGAATCAAAGGATGGCCCAGCTGTCAAACAATCAAAACAATCCTCTGAGGTTTCAAAGAACTTAATTCTGTATTCAGGGAAGAGAAAGTACCTGGGTGCTACTGAAAAGAAGGTAATCATTGTAGAAGATTCTCCTAAGAAGTCAGAGCCCATATCTGTTGAACACACTCCTTCAGTAGACTTATCTACTGTGAAGTTGAAATCCAATCGTGATAGTGACAGTGATGATGAATGGAATGAGCTGACCAAGATGGACTCACCAACTGACCATAAAGACTCAAAGGCTGATGATCTTCTAACAACTGAAGATATTATGGAAGAGAGGCCTGAGTCAACTATGTTTATGACCCTCATAAACCATTGTCTCCCTTATGACATGGTTGAGAGGATGAACTTATCTGAGATAAAGGATTTACTAAAAGAGTTTGAGCTTGCAAGATTTATGATTCCAAACTGTGACTACAAAGCATTCACTATCTTCCAATCAGTTCAGAAGATTAAGAAAGAGTTAGGCCATTATGACACAGCTAAGCTGAGCAAGTACAATATGACTTGCTGGTTACAAGGTCATAACTACAAGTCACATGAGCTGAAGGGAAGAACTGTTAGTGAACTGAGGAGGATGATGGAGCATGTCATGGAAGTTGAACTTGACACTGGTGTGAGATTTAGGACTGAAGCTCCAAATCCGGCTATAGAGCATCATAAAAAGACACCTGCTGATCCAATTGTTGTAGAAAGCAAAAGTCAGCACAAAGGGAAAGACAAACTGATAAGAGAACTAAGAGATGTCATATCAGGCAAAGTTTGGCCACTTGGAACCACTGTCAGAGAAATTACTGAACAATAGTCAATATTAATATAGCTGATTGATCATCTCACAACTTCCAGTTCTGTGGAAGAGAACAGGATCATGGCCTGGAAATATGATCCCGACTGGGATTGTGCATTAATTAAGAGAACATCTGGAAGAGTGGAATACTTCCAGGATGTGTTTTCAGTGTTGTGCTTACCTGAGAGTGATCTCGAAGACTTACAAAGTCTGATTATCTCTAATTACCCTATACACCCAAGAGGAAGAGATTTCTCAATTCTGGTGGGTTAACTGAAGACAAAATTCAAGGATGATGTGCTTGGTGAGGCTAAAAGAGAAGATGCTGAGCACAAGAGAAGAATTAAGGGCCTTAAAAGGTTTAAATCCAATGCCTCGGAATCAGTAGATGATGAATTCTTGAGGAGGATTGGATACAACAACAGAAATACAACAGCCATCAAGTCAATTGAAGGGAATCAATACACATATCCCATAACTGAATGGGGATATGTTGAGAAAACAAAGGAATTAGTGCTGCTAAGGAATGCTGAGAACAAGAAAGCTGAACGAATCAAGATCTTTGACCCTGTGGAAATCAAGTTACTTCATCCTAGCTACACTTCATACTTATATGACAAATTCTTTCCCAAGCTGACCGATGAAAGAGCATAAAATAATCTGTTCCTTCATGTCTATGTAATACAAGTGGTTGACAAACTTCATGCAAAAGCTTACAAGAGAAGAAGACATAATGCTGGACTGCTGAAGGGAACAAATTTTGATGAAGTCTCAGAACTCAAAATATCAGAACAGGATGAGCTAGAGGTGGTGTATAACAACAAAGTGTTAGACATACTCACCACTGAAGAAGATGTTTTGGGTCTTAGTTTTGAAACTCTAAAGAAGCTCAGCAAGATGAAGATCAACTACAAATATGATGATCAGAAGACTGCTGTGTCTTATTTTTACAACAAAATGATTTCCAGAGTCAAGAAACTTTCAGTTTTGAAGGATTGATTCAACGATCTAAGCCTACGGGGGAGTATTGTTAGATCTAGAAAGAATAGGTCTAGATCATTTTGTATAGGCTTAGAACTTTAATCAATTCTTGTAATAAATGATTGTAACTAATTATCAGTATATATATATATGTGTGCATTGAGTATATAGGTTAACCCATATATATATATATATATATATATATATATATGTTGCTTTTTGTATGATGACAGGCAAAAACTTTATACTTGGTTGATTTTTGAAATCGGCCAACTGTAAGAAACATCTACGGATGAACCTTTGTGTTCTTCCATAGATATGTTTCTTACAATACCAAGCATTCAAAGATTGTCTGCGGATGAACATCACCACCCAAGGATTACTTGATTCCTACGGAAGATATGGGCTGGATGAAGTGAAGACTTCTACGGAAGACAAGTTTTCTACGGAAGAACAAGACTCCTGCGGAAGACAAGACTCCTGCGGAAGACAAGACTCCTGTGGAAGACAAGACTCCTGCGGAAGTCCAGAACACTTGTATAATTTCAATCTCAACAAGTCAACAAGTAAACAACATCAAATCCCAAGAGATCCGGTGTTTCCTTAACCGACTCAAAGTGCCTATAAATATGAGTCCTAGGTTTCACATCTCGAGAACACAATTAAGCAATGTTACGGCTGTGAACATTACATCATTATGCAACCCTAGCCGCCGTCACATCAACAACAACATTCATTCGATTGAAGAAATCAATGTTCATAGTATTTATAATTATTCTTTTGTAATCATTACTCAATAATTAATGAAATACTTTTGAATCAATTATTGTGTTCGTATTTACTGTGACATCATGTTTGTGTTCTTCAATTAACAATTAGCACAATTAAACAGCAATTAATGATTATTTCGCGATCATTAACTTGTTTTTGCTTTAATACTGATAATTCCTGAATTGAGATCCTTGGATTCACAACATCCATTTTCCAGCCTCAAAGTAGTTAAAAACATGTTAAAAAGGGGTTAACTCACCTTAGTTGTTTTTGGGTTTGGACCCTTCTCTTGAGTTTTCCCAGACGTTTCTAGCACCTAAAACGCACACACATACACACCCGAACACACCATCACATTTATAAGCACATAACCGAGACTAGAAACATCTAAAATATCATAAAACCAAAAATTTTTACCAAAAACTTTGAATTCTTCTTCTTCTATAACCTCCGAGAATTACCTGCTCTTCTTCTCTCTCTCTAAAATCCGAATGACAAGATGTAAGAGGCAACATGGGCGGCCATGTTGCTTTATTCACCAACTTTTCCTAAGTTGTGTCCTTTTGGACACTTTTAACCCCTCAACTTTGGGTTACTTTATATTTCTCCTCTTTATTCGCGTTTATTCTTTCTCGTCTATAAAAATATCCGGGTGTTACACCACCCTAACTATTAATTTATAGACTTCATCCCTACTTTTTATTTAATATGTCATTTGTCAACTTACACCAAGACCATGCATTTTCTATAATACATATAATAAGCAAATGACAAGGACAAAAAAGTCTTTTCACCCAAATCTCTTAATTTTAAGAGATGTACATCTCTTAAAGCATAAGTTACAACTCAAGTTGCTTTCTATCTATTTGATTAAGGTGCTTTCTTTCGAAGACCACATTTATGGACAATTCTTCAAGGTAGAGGACGACCAGCTTTCTGACTTGCTTAAAGCATACATACATACATCTATCTGACTTGCTTTCTTTCGGAGAAAAGAGGACGACCAGACGAAAGAAGAGGACGACCAGACGAAAGAAAAGAACAAACTTTGCAGAGACGAAAGAAGACGAAAGAAGCAAGATGAAATGGGTGAGGATTTCCACTTCTGGAGAACCGCCAAGACGAAAGAAGAAGGTCCGCAACCTTCTTTTCTTCTGCAGATCTGAACATGGCTGAGGATTTCCACTTCTCGATCGATTTTCAAATGGGCGGGCATTGGTGCTACTCAAATGGGCGGGCGTTTTCAAATGTGCACACATCTCGATCGATTTATACACTTTGAAGGTTAAGGATTTCGAATTGGGTGAGTGCTGCTCTTCTCTTCCTATTTCATCTCAGGTAACTTCTTAGCAGATCTTATTTGATGTGATTTTGATCGATTAATTAATGTTCATGTGTCAATTTCATCTGGGTAGTGGTTAATTGGTTGGATCTTGTTAGTTCGTTTGATTTTGGACTGTAATTTGAGCTCTTTTGCGTGAGTATGTGATGTTTTTGGTTGATATTTTTGAAGCTCTTCGTCAATTGGTATTTCTGTTGCGTAATTTTACGGATCTTACCTTTTTTTATTAAAAGGTTATAATCTCCTGACCTATAATTTGACTTTTTTGTTAAAATTCACTAATGTTCTTCTTCGATTGCATGTAGGGTTTGGCTTAGTTTATTAGATTTAAGGAAATTAATGAATTTTGACCATTGTTATGATCTGATTTGGACTCATGGATAGGTTTAGGGTTTAATTTCTCTTGAAATCAATGTGTGATACAACTGTACACAGGAAAAAAATTAGTTTTTGACTTTTGAAGTCAAAGGCAGTATACTCATTTTCAGATTCTTGTATTCCTAAACATATGAATATGAAGACAATATAACACCATATGGAAATTATCCTTCTACATCATGGGTAATATTGATGTTATTTCTTGTCATTAATGTGCTCACTCAATTCTTGAGCTGTTGCAATATTTAATATATTTAAAATTGATATTTTCGATGTTTGATCTCTACCAAGTACTCCATGTTGGGATCGATCTTGTTTTATGCATAATTTATTTGTCAAAATTTAATCTTTATTAATTGGATACTTTAGTAGGATCCACGATCTAAGGTAGAGGATATTGACCATGCAATTGCAATAACACTTGTAGAAGAAGATGGGAGAGGGAAATATTAGAAAGTGATGTAATTATCTGTTCATAATATGTCCTTGATAGTTAACTTTTTGGAACCTATAGATCCTCATCTGTTGTGTTAATATTGTGTTTAACAACATGTATTAGTTTTGAATCATCATTGAATAAGGGATGTGCTTAGTGAATATTATTACTTTAGGAATAACAGCTTAATATTGGTATTTGTTTTTTACTTAAAACTATAACAAAAGGCGCCTTGCATAGAAACCTGCAGCCATTTTATAGTTTATAGAACAACATTCTTATGCAACTTCAGTTATCGAAGTAATATTATCATATCCAACTTCTTGTGAGTCCACTTGAAACTACAAATCTAAACTACCATGCATAGTTAATTTATGAAGTGGCTTATATGCATCTTGAATAGATTAAACCTCATTCTCAATTTGATGTTTTAAGTGATATTACAGTCAATATATAGTGTAAATGTACAACTTCATAACCATGCACATTTTTAGTAAAATAAGATGAATGGGCTTATATATTTGTAATCCTATTGTAGTGAGGCTTCTCCAATAACAACGCATATTATCTACAGCCAGCCACATCCCAGTGCAACCCAACTTCACCTTCGGGCAATCTTCTCTGCCAATTTCAAGGTGATGCTTCATGATATTGACTCTTCTTTATGTCTTATGTTGATTGTAGCTAAAAATTGATTGTGAGTGGAATTGACTATGATTGTGCTTTGTCATTTTCAACGAGAGTCACACAAGGGGAAATGGAGTTCTTGCCATTTGATTTCATCTGTTAAACTACTCTTCTTATCATGTTCTATTTCTATATTACCCAAGTTGTGTTATGTGTGCTTATGTCTGATATGCATCTTAAAATTTATGAGAAGATTCAATTTGTGTTTTCCAAATGTTAACAAGATGGTTTTCTTCATATTGTATTACACATATTCCCTATAGACATGTTGATGTTCTAATTACATTTCATAAACTTTACTTGGTTTTGAATTATAATTAATATTTTCCAGCAGCCATCAGCTTTATCGCCTTCTTTCCTGACATTTAGGATTCCAAGGCCGAGGGAAGGAACACGTATCTAGAGATGTTGCTAGCGACAGCAGAAATGTTTAAAAGGAATCCATACTGGTAATTTATCTTTGAACCAATTTTTTGTTAAAGAGTTTTTTCATAGTTATTATAGGAAGATTTAAATTTTAATTGGGTAATTTTTTGTGCAGCTATGTGTGAGGCTGTTGCACGTAAACAACCAGAACTTGTTACGAATATTGGTGATAGTGGTACGAGTGTCCAGCTTTGGTACTTTTCAATCATTATTCACTATATGTGTGATGTGTCCAGAAAAGGGTTAATTAGTCTCGATAATAGCACAAGCTTTCTCAAAGATATTAATATTTTAATGATTATATTTTTGGTTTGTATTGGAACCTAAATTCGAAGGTATAGATGTAAGGGCTGTTCTTATTTTCTTTATTATGTTCTAATGATTATCTTTCTGAATTATATTAGAACCTAAATTCAAAGGTATAGATGTGAGGGTTGTTCTTATTTGCTTTGATACTGATAAACATATAGCACATGCTTATTGTTCTATTGCTTTTAGTAAAGTTATTGGTGAAGGCATGCATCATGTTTTAACTTTGTTGGTTATTATTGTAATTTGTTTGCTTTTTTTGTTTTGTGGTTATACATGTTATGACAAAGAATTTGGAGCAAGTTGTCTCCATGGTCTTAAACTCATTTCATGATCCTCACCTTCGGGCTAGATAGGTGGCTATCAATGCAATCGATCAGCTATCTACAGACTTGGGACCGGACTTGCAAAATATATATCAGCATCTTGTGCTGCGGGCAATTGCTTCAGCAATGGATGAATTCCACTATCCATGGGTGCAAGTGAGTATATTATTATTGATTATCATAATTCATATGAATCATGTAAGATATTCTACCACACTTCTGCATAAAAAACAAGACTTAGTGGTTGGTAATGTCATTTGTATTCTATCTGTTCAATATTTTGACAAAGTATTTATGTTTTATTTACACCGGAGAATGACTTGGTGTATGTACTTTCATTTATAGATTCTTGACTTGTTGTACATACTTTCATTTATAGATTTCTTAACATGCATGAGCAATTCCACTAGGAATCTGTATCATCTAAGTTGCATTCTTGTATCTTTGGGTAGTTCATGATTCTTGGTCAAAGCACATTTATCATAAACAAGGTTTAATCTTTTGATCTCCCAAATATCTGTAATTTGTTGGTGCATTGATTGAATTTTGTATTAACATCATTTACTTCAATCTGAAAATTCTTGACTGTCATTTATGTTAGGTTATTCGACCTTGTTCGCGGGTCAAAATGGGTCACGGCGCAGCTGGATAAATGGGTCATTGGGTCAACAAAAGAATGAGTCATCCTTTATCAATTTGGATGTGGATATGTGACATCTTGGTAGTCTTTATTTTTTATATTATTAGTAATTTTCATTGATGGTTTGCTACTCCATGTACTCCACGTTTACATGGGTTTTAGGTTTATTTTTTTAATTATAAATAGACTAGGTTTGTTTCTTGTAAAATGATCTATCATGTAATCAAATGAAAGAACACAGCTTGTGTGTTTACTTGGGGCTGAACCAACAATTGTCTAAATGTTCAAATCCCTGAACCCATTGGTCTATACTGGAAGAATCAAAGGTGGTATTAACATGTTCCTTTATAGCCTTGATAAAATTAATTCATGGAGCTGTTGTTTTAGTTTGATGATGTGAACTACTTAGACATTATTAATGTTCTATGACTTTACTTTGATATTGTTTTTTGAGGATTTCGAATAACAAATTTCTGAAGAGTAATATGTCATTTTTATTTAGTTTGAAGGTTTTTAAGTGAGTTGCAAAAGACATTGTGGCAAATGGGAGCTTTGTACCAGGTAACACATTCACCAAGTATACTCTTTGTACCAAAATCACAATACTGATAAGCTGGTTTAGGATTTTCCTATAAATGGTGTTTTAGTTTTTTGGCTTTAGTTTCTATTGCAGCTAAGAATAAGTATCAGACAAGTAATATTGTTATATCGACAACTACCTTACAAAAATGAACATTCAAACTGATTGTTTTTTATGTTATTTATGCTTCCTACACATCATCACTTGTAAATAAATATGAATATGTGATGGGAGATTTACAGACATGTTATGTAAAAGATTCCTATGGAGCAGATTTAATGTTTTGTTATAAACTGGTGTTGTAGTTCGACGTCTATACATTATACTCGGAATACTTGACCCAAGTGCATAATTTTGAGTTGTTTTGGCACTAAATTTGAAAAGATGAGCCGGTTTGGGCTTAACTTTATTATTAATTTGGCAGGATGGACAAGTCGAAAGGTTAAACAATAGGTCAACGGGTCAATATGGTATTAGTAAAAAATTGTATTATCTAACACTAAAGCATCTGATTTCATATATGTAAGTTTTTGATTTAGTTAACCTTACTATCTTTAAATTCCTTACGGTTTTGAAGGATCATTTTCGGCAGCTTGTAACCAGAAAATTTTACACCAAGTAAAAATGTTGTTAATTCGCTTTACATTTTTATAGTGAGTTTGGGCTTTCCTTTTTTGAAATTGTTGTCATATGTGATTATCTATTCTTTATGCAGTGGTTATATCACCATAACATTGTTAATATCATAAATAGTTTTACTTTTATCATAAACACATGCTACAACTATGTACGAGCCTCTTGACAAAGTTTTAAAGTTAGTCAATTTGACCCATACCTACTTTCGTCAAAACCACTCTTGACCATATCCATCCTAATCTTGTATTTAATCGGGCACATTCTAGCCCAAATCCATCTTGACACGGCTACCAAGCCAATCAATCCGTCTATTTTACAACCTCTACTATATATAATATTGTATGCATGAATGTTAATTAATGGAGTTGTTGTGTAGATGGTTTAACTAAACTTAATGTCTTAATGTTCTACAATCAACCACATACTTTTTGTTTTAGTAATGTCAGAAAGGTAAAGATTAAGCCATCAACTAAGTACTATGTTGCCTTGAGTATGCCTATGAATTTTGGTATTGCCATTTGGAGATCTTATTTGTCATCTTGTAGAAGCTATAGAAACATCAAAATGAAAATGAGTTAGTGAAATTTGTTTGAATTAGATGCAGATGATAATATTGATCTTTGACCATATTCTCAATGATTGTGCATTGAACTTCTTAGATTGCTAATAAAAATGTAAATCAAGATATTAACTAATGTTGCCCATTTCGTAATAATATGAGCTTGAACAATGCTGCAAGAAAGCAATTGTTCAAGTATCGGTTTATTATTTTTCCAAACCCACAAGTGTTTAAGGTTTAGCAGTAGTGTGTTGTTGGTATGTGCCTTTTAACGTAGGTTCGATTCAAGAAGTGACCCAAGCTTTTTAATTTCCTTTCCATCCCTCCTTTTGCTTTTATTAATTTTTGCAAAAATTTTCTTTCATATACTTTTTCCTTGCTTACACTTTTATCGTACTTAATGTGATTTTGTAATGGTTGAAATTGATGGATTTTTGTTGGTATACAACAAAATTAAGAAATAGTTTAGGAATTTATTTTTGCTGACAAATAACGGTGAAGCATCTACTTTATGATTTCTATCTTTTTGGGATAATATAATTGTACTTTTTACGACCTAAAAGACTATTGTGATATACATAATTGTTTTTGCAATAAATTTATTTTTATTTTTTAAATTACATCATAACGAGCCGGATTATAAATCAACCAAAATTGAATTCCCGCTGCATCGCGCGGGTTTCCTGCTAGTACTAGTAAATATATGTATTTTAAGTGAAATGCACAAGTGTTTATTTGATGAATACATACATGTTTATATGTAGAGACTCACGGATTAGGACCCCACATGTTTCTACGAAAATAACCATCACATAAAGTATCCCCATCAAGTAGATCCGACAACTAAAAGATGGTTTAAATCTCCAAACCGGTTTATATATATTTTTCTGTTTTCATGTGTATGTAATGATAAATGTTATGTAATGATAAAATTTTATTCTCTCTATTATTAAGAAATGTAAGAAAGAATCATGTACAGAAAAAGATTAAAAAAATTTGTATTTTAATCCTTCCCAGAAAACTATAGTCCAATAGATCGTAATGTAATCTATACTAATAATCTGTAATAATAAAATAAAATGTCTATTAGGCACATCAGTGGCGGAGCTTGATCACTCCCGAAAGGGAGGCGGGGGCGAAATTAATTTTTATTAGGGGGGCGAACTCGAGTTTTATATGAAAATTTACACTACCAAGCCAAAAATTTACACTACCAAGCCAAAAATTTACACTACCGGACTAAAGTTTAACACTACCGAAGAAAAAAAGAGGGGGGACGGCGCCCCCCCCCCCCCTCCCGGTCCTAACTATGCTCCGCCCTTGAGGCACATGTCATGTTTCTATACTATCCACCTAGGATTTGTATACGTCTCATTAAAATAAAAGTTAACAATTTAATGACACATTAAATGCTAATGACTCTTCAAATTTTTTTGAACGGCGAGATTTTTATTAAAAAGTCAATTAGCAAGTAGCTAGTAAAGGCAGGAGACTACAAATGATGAACAAAAGAAAAATTACACCAAGAATCCCAATTGACCCATTTTAACTTTGATCTATTTGTTATCCATAGAAAACTCAAAGTTTTGATCTCTTCCATTATGTTGATTGGATCCGCCTTTTTGTTTTTAATTTTTTTTTCATTTCTTGCTTTTCAAAGACACTATATTACTTTAGAAATGTAGCCACAAGAAGCTTTTTATGATCCTTGCTTGAGCCTAGCTCCTCAACCCATTCTACTAATTCATGGATAGGTAAGTTGTACGATTGTGAAAGTTTACACCATATTTCAATCTAAACTTCCCTAGCAATATAACAATTAATAAGAGAGTGGCTCGTATCAGAGAAAAGACGACAAGAGGGGCATGCTAATGATAAGGACTCTTCAATTTACTTTTCAAATTATAAAATAAATATTTTGATATATTAAAAGCATGTTTCTTTTTATCTAAAACACATAATTTTTTTAAAACCAAAGGTTATGAAATATGAAATTTTTTAATACAAAGAACTTTTAAAGATAGAAATGTTAAAGAGAGTATTTTAAAAAAAAATGGAGTATTAAAAATAATTTTTTAAAGTAATTTTTTTTAAATATGTAAGTTTGCAAAAATATTGTTATTGTTTTACTACCGAAAGTAGTTAATTATAGACAATTTTAATCATATTTTATCTCAAAAATTATTTCATAATTTTTAAATATTAATAAATAACTTTAATTTAATATTTTTATTATGTAATACACGGGTTTCTAAACTTCAATTAATATAATTCAATTTATTTAAGATCAAATGAGAAACCAAAATAAACATATATACGAGTCAGCAGGTGTGAAGTAACACACATGATGAAGACCACATTAATTTTGAACACTTAGGAACCTCAAAGCTTTTAATAGGCGGCGTAGCCCCACAACAATTTAAGCATCGGTAGCAATGATTTCGAAACCGGACCGGATCGGCCGGTCAGACCGGTTCGACCGGGAACCGGTGAGGAGGCCGGTTCGGTTCGGTGTTTTTGGGCTGTTTTCGGTTGAACCGGCCGGTTCGTCCGGTCGACCGGCCCGACCGGAACCGGCGAACCGGGTTGAACCGGTTTTTTATTTTTTTTTTTTAGTTTTAATAGAAAAATATTATTGGATATGGATTAAGGAACACCGGTTCGTTAATTTGGACTATGTTTACTTGAATGGTATGTATTTTGGATGTTGTTTTGGATTAAGGAACACCGTTTAAACATGATATATTGTTTAAAATCGTTAATTTTGGTATGTATATGATATATTGTGTTAATTTGGACTATGTTTACTTAAATGGTATGTGTTTGTAGTTTTATAAATATTTGGAATTTTTTATATTTTCTAAATATTTACGACGTCATCCGGTTCGTAATCCGGTCGGACCGGTCGGACCGGTCCGACCAGTGAACCTCTAGGCCGTCCGGTTCGCTTTCCGGTCCGGTTTTAAAAACATTGATCGGTAGCAACTAGGAATCAGTTGCAACTGTGAAATCACTAACAAATGATCTTTCGCAGAAACTCGTGTCCTTACCAACTAAAAAATCACTAGTAGTACTTACAACCGATAAGTGGTTTTTCCATTGATTAAACTGTCAACTATATATCAATAGGTATAGTCTTCGTCTATTATATTATTTCTGTTGGGTTTGTTAGAACATAAAATCATAGTTTAACCTCTTAAACTTTCTGAAAAACGCAGCGGAATTACAATTTTATAAACCCTTTTATAAGCTGAAAAATATGTTCATTAGGTGACCATATTAATGTATAAAACAAACCCAAAGAACAAAGGATCATTTATGTGAATTAGCAAGCTATGAACATGTGAAAAATTACATAAAATCACAGCTTCATTGAGCTGTGATATACCTTACTGCAGCAGCAATAAAGTCGACCAAAAGAGATGTTTGATGAAGATGGAGATGCCCAAAATGCAGCCAAGACTTCAAGGATAGAAGTCCTCAAGCTAGTATACCCCAAGCTCATTGCAAACACACCTTCTTGTTAGGTAGAAAACACCAAAATGCAGCTCAAAACTCAGCTAGAAAACCCTCTTTTCTTGCTGAAATTTCGTGACTTCTTAGAGAGAAGAGGAGAGCTTGTTGTGTTGCATGCAAATGAGAATTGTGATCATGGAATGCAAGAACCTTTCTTGTTATTAGAACATTCCAAGAACAACATAAGAACACTTCAAGAACCTCAAGAACCAGCTCAAAATTCTGCTATATGCTGCTGAAAATCCGTAAGAAATAGAGAGAGATAGAGCTGATTTTATTCTTGTTTGCATGTGTGTCTTTTTATGAGGAATGAGAGTCTTTCTTTTTAACTTGTTAGTGGAGTGGAGACAAGCCTTGCATGTGTTCATTAACCAAGAGAATAACTTGGTTAAAACAAGATGAGCATGCATGTGTGTAGTGTTCAAGAGAATAAGATGCTAGTGGAAACACATGACAAGCATGTGTGTTTTCCACTCACCAAGTCACATGGACGGTTTTGGCTTTTAAAAAACAAAGATTTCCTTTATTTTTATTCTCTTAAATATTAATACACACATGTATATATTGCCTACTCTTTTAACTAGTTTATACAATTAACCAATTAATTGTATAAGTAGTATACTCTCATTATTATTTGGTGTTATACAACTAATTTAAATAACACTTCAAATAATATTATTGAACAAAATATCCTAATAAATTGTTCCATCTCATATGCAACTTATTTAGAAAACCCATTTTCTAAATTGGTGTAAATATTTAATTGCATGATCATATCATCAATTAAATATTAATTGGTGTTTGCTAAGCTTGTTATTGGGTATAACCCGACTTGGATCATAACGTACTAACCACATCAATATTTTATGTGTCTTGGGCATATGGAATCCTACAATTTCATACAAAGTTGCAACGTTTCTGTAAGACGCTAGAGTTAATATTATTAAATGGTAAAATACAATAGAGGAGAACCCATATATATAAAAAAAATAAACTGGAAACTCTTAAACCTAACTTGACCCATGAATTTAACATACTTATACGCAAATACTATATATTAGCAAGCATTATCTCATATATTTATTTGAATATATTTGTATTTAGTAAAGTATATCTCTCCATAGTTTTACGATATATTGTTACCATAGATTAGTTTCATCTTCCTGTATATATTGCATTATATGTTCAATGAATTATTCATTCAGATTCAAACACTTTCATGGTATCAGAGCGGGTAAAGGTGTCTGTCGCTATTGTGACGAGTCAAGATCTTCCTAGTCGGGTATTCCTTCACAGAAAAACCAAACGGATCAAAATCAACAGAAACCCAATTATCAGTTGTAAACTTACGTACAGAGATAAGGTTTTTAATAATGCCCGGGGAATGGAGGATGTTATTAAGGTGTAGAGGGGTTGAGGAGTGGGGAAGGGTGGTATGGACCGATCCAACAACTGGTATTCGATTACCGTTTCCAACTAGAATAGAGTTAATAGCAGTAACATTAGGAACCGATATCAGACCTGGGTCCGATGTAAGATGAGTCGATGCACCGGTGTCCATGAACCATTGAGAGTCGTCCGTGTCAACATTAAAAGCCTCGAACGCAGCTTCAAGTTCAGTGGGCTCAAGGGGGTTAACATCGGTCACATGGGCCTGTTGTGGTGGGTTGTTGGGCCTGTTAGAGGTGTGTTTAGGTGGGGCAGCCCAGGGAGTGGCCTAGCTGGCTTGAGTGGGATAAGGGCAAGGTGGAAGTTGAGCCTAAAAAGGTGGGGGCCAATATGGGGCAGGTGGATATGGGCTAGTGGGCCAGGGCCGAGAAGCGGGTGGGCCAGATTGGTGGTTATTTGTTTGACGGGCTGCAGGTCGAGACCCCGAAGAGGATCCAGGGTCGGGCCTGGAGTTATTGGGCCGCCTAGGCGGCTGGCGAGGTTGATTACGGGTGGGCCGATTGGTGGGTGGAGGACGTGGTTGAGGGGCAGTGACCGTGGCAAGGGCCTCCCCTGATGCCGTGGCACGAGCAGTACGACGTTGATGTTCAAGTTGGAGCATGGAACAAGCCGTTTCCCATGATGGGATGCTTTGGTTGATGAATGCTCCGACGGTATCATATTCGGCAGGGAGGCCACGAACTAACTGGAGAACGAGGCGTTGGGCATTCACTGGACTATCCACATCCTTAAGTTGGTCAGATAACTCTTTGAGTTTCTGACAATATGCTTCAAGTGACGGCATGGAAGCGAGTTTGAGTTTCCCACGGCCGCCCTCTACCTCAAACACCCATCATACGATCACCTAAGAGTATTCAGATGTGCTTGTTACCCTAACCAAACGGCCACCAGAACCCACACACTTGCTCCTCGATCGACTTTGTGTGTTCCTCGGATACCCACCGGATCATCGAGGATACCGTTGTCTTGACCTCTCGACCGACAAGACCATTATTTCTCGTCATGTCACGTTTGACGAATCCGTATTCCCTTTCGCCACCACCTTTCAACCCACCACCTCCTCCTACGACTTTCTTGACAGTGACCCATCCCCCATCATATTTCACCAACCCATACCGGCCTCTCACAACACCCAACCCCCCACCACCACTCCCATGCAAACATCCAACACCACACCCACTCCCATGCACACATCGACCCCCACTGCCTCACCCCCACCTCCCACTCCACCATCCTCACCCTCGGCCCCAAACCCAGCCAACGCACCACCCTCCTCACCACCCTCACCTCCACCACCCGTAACATCCAACCCCACCCCACCTCCCCCTCCTCTGTCACACCCCATGCTCACTCGATCCAAAGCGGGCATTTCCAAACCGACCATCCCCTTCAACCTTCATACCACCACCATCTCTTCGCTTCCAAAATCCCATGTCTATGCCAAGACTGATCCAAACTGGTACGATGCTATGAAAACTGAATATCGAGCTTTAATAGAAAATAACACTTGGGATCTTGTACCTCGGCCACCCGATGCTCATGTCATTCGGTGCATGTAGCTATTTCGTCATAAATACAAAGCTAACGGGATTCTTGAACGATACAAGGCCAGGCTGGTCGTTAATGGCAAATCACAACAAGTCGGTGTAGATTGTGATGAAACGTTTAGTCCCCTGGTCAAACCATGTACAATCCGGACGGTTCTCAACCTCGCATTATCTCGGGCATGGCCCATACATCAACTTGATGTAAATTAAGAACACGTTTCTTCACGGGGATCTTCATGAAACTGTGTATGTGTTTCAACCCCCGGGGTTCGTTGACAGTAAAAACCCAACACATGTTTGCAAGCTTCGGAAATCATTATATGGCTTGAAACAAGCCCCTCGCGCATGGTACCATCGGTTTGCAACATTCATTGAGAAATGTGGATTTAAGTGCGCCACCTCCGACAGCTCACTTTTCGTGTATCATCGTGGAAACGATATGGCATATTTACTACTATACGTTGATGACATCATCTTGACAGCATCTAATACACATTTGCTCAAACATTTTATTGCTGCCATGTCTCATGAATTTGCCATGACCGATCTCGGTCAACTTTATCATTTCTTGGGGATTGAGTTAACGCATAAACCCAACGGCATGTTCCTTTCTCAAGCCTCCTATGTCTCGGAAATTCTCACATGGGCAAACATGCAAAACTGCAAACCTTGCATCACACCGGTAGATACGAACTCTAAGATAAGTGCAACTGCAGGAACGTTACTCCCCGACGGAACCCTTTATCGGAGCTTAGCTGGGGCACTACAATATTTGACATTCACTCGACCGGACATCGCCTATGCAGTACAACAAGTTTGTTTATTTATGCATACTCCAAGAGAACCTCACTTTCATTTTCTTAAACGCATCTACGGTATTTAAAGGGTACTATCAATCATGGTTTGCAACTATCGCCTTCCAAATCGGTTAGACTAACTGCCTATTCAAACGCCGATTGGGGGGGCTGCCCCGACACTCGACGATCAACATCCGGGTATTGTGTATTTCTTGGAGATAACTTGATCTCTTGGTCATCAAAAAGGCAACCCACGATCTCACGCTCAAGTGCCGAGGCTGAGTATCGCGGTGTTGCCAATGCCACGGCTGAAATTTCATGGGTACGTAACCTTCTACTCGAGCTCAAGGTCCCCACTCGACAAGCCTCTATTATTTATTGTGACAACATCTCGGCTACGTACTTATCTTATAACCCGGTTCAACATCAAAGGACAAAACATGTCGAGATAGATATCCATTTTGTTGGCGAAAAAGTTCGACTCGGCTCCATTCGGGTCCTCCATGTACCTGCTGATTATCAGTATGCGGATATCTTTACCAAAGGGCTTCCGAGACACTTATTTTCACGGTTCACAAACAATCTGCGCATTCAACTGGCTTCTGCTTTGACTGAGGGGGCGTATTAGCAAGCATTATCTCATGTATTTATTTGAATATATTTGTATTTAGTAAAGTATATCTCTCCATAGTTTTAGATATATTATTACCATAGATTAGTTTCATCTTCATCTTCCTGTATATATTTATATATTGCATTGTATGCTCAATGAATTATTCATTGAGATTCAAACACTTTCACTATACTCTAATAATTTAACCCTAATCTCAATTCATATATAGAGATTCTTTTTATCTATTCTTATAAATACAAAACAAAATTCTATTCATGTTTTTAGATTCATTTTTTGTCTTATCTGATTATTGACTCTTCAACATTCAAAATACTTTAATGTAAAAGTGTATGCACAATTCACAAGCCACCTAAAATTAGGAAATCTTAAACCTTACATCTTGGCGAAAGTTTATTTATTTGAATCCAAAAAGACATAACCAATCTGGTTAATTTGTTCTTTATCTAAAACATTAAGCTTTAAAAGTGTAGATAATCTCTTCAAACCAAAGTTAAAACAACAAATTTTTTGTATTTTTTGGGTTAAGCCAGGTAAACTAACAGGAGTCCAAATACCAAGCATCATGGACAACAGCAACAGGTACTAAAAACACGAGTTTCTAATCATACACGGGTACGCATCTTACAATCTATCGAGAACATGTAGGGCAACGAAAACACCAAGACCTTATTCGAACCTTTTTTCAGTAAAACATTTACAGAAAACAGAAGTCATGATAGGTCACGAAAGTTCTCCTTCAAGCTGCTTCAGCAAATCCGACCAGCAACTGACCATAATCAAACACGGTGTGGAATTGACCCATGAAAACATCTCCAAGAATCCTGCAACAAAACACCAATGAATTATAAGTTGCAACCTATGTCGATAGGGCGGGTTGGTATCATTTTATTACAAGTGACAATCAGAAATCAGAATCAGTCATTTTGTAATGGGCTAGAATGGAACAGAAGCACCTTTTCTTAAACTTTACAAACAGATAATACCAATATAACAAAGCGATTAAGGATGTGATATAACGATATTGATCGCTAAATGATTGTATAAAAGCAAATTAAACTGCATAGAGAAATAAAGTATGGCTTTTTAATATGGAATGAATTTTGCAGCAAGTACCAAAGAGGTCCTCGAGGAGGCGCGACATCCAAAGCAGTGAATCCACTGATGCATTGTGCTACTTCTCCCTCACCAATTTTGAGAATGTACTGATCAATCACAAAAAATATTATTTTAAATAATCGAGAGGCTAAATAATCTAGAAAAATAATATCAAACGCGATCAAGGAAACATGGCGAGTGTTATTTTAACCTGTTCTGGGGTGAGCTCAAAAACTTTTCCGCCAATAGTAAAGGCAATGTTGGGCATTGAGGGTAGACTTGAGCATTCAACTGCAGATTCTCCCATTGGACTTGGTAAACGATCACACAACTGCAGTTAAATAAATAAATAATCAGAAGCAATATTGAATTCGCCTCTATTTAACCCTTTTGATTCATTTTTTTATACCTCATTGACGTAGTTAATTATGTCAGATTCAGTCTGATTTCGTTGGATTTGGTTTCGAATCCACACGACTGCCATCTCACAGAAAGTGCACATCTCATCATTTAAGCCAGCAGAAGACCTCCCGTTCTTCTTGTCAACCACACTCTCGATTATTGAACTGTCAAAAGTAACTGTTAGCTAATACCAGCCTATCAATAAGGCAATAATATAGTTTTAGCTACCCGTGTTTCATTTTACTGTAAAAACGAATACAGTGGATGAACCAATTATGATGCTTTTTTTTTTCTTTCAATATGAACAATATCAACTCGAGATCATTTGTTTATAACCCGCTTTAACCAATTAGCCAACCTACCGCTTTGCCAAGCTTGATTTTCATTACGAACGAAATCTGATATGATTTGTTTTTTATAAAGCCAAAGGCGATACGATCATAATTACTAACACATGACTATATAAAAAGTTATGCAATGTATCATGTAAGACTGACCTAACATCTCGAGCACCATCAAAAGTGCATAAATTCATTTGAGAACAGATTTTATCAGGTTGCGCCTACAGAATACCACAATAACAAAAATCATGGTTAGACTGACACAGGTTTCTATGATAATCCATCTAAAGTATTAGTTGTATAGTACAAGTGAGGGAACGAGAACCAATACCTCGGACAAGAGCATCTCAATTATAGTCTTCCCATACTGAGCAAACAGTGTCTTGCATTGCTGGCTCATTACCCCCGCAGCACCAATTGCATGATTGATTTGAGTGATAATGGCCTAGAAATGTTCAAAAATTTTCAGGGCATGTTACTTGCAGGTAGGCTAGTTATCATCAGCATTGAGATTAATAAAAATAAAAACTGAAGCTTATAATCTTTTAAACATACCGTTGGACCTGCTAACAAAGACGTTCCAGAGTCTGCAATTGCTGCACAACCACTACTGCAAAATCCTGAAATAGAAACAATGAAAACAGAAATCCTACAAAGTTCAGAAACTTTAAAAGTCTTTTTATGATAAATCCAACATTATATCGGAGCTAAAAAAGGCAAAATAGGAACAAAGTAGAATTACCAGTGGTTTTATCTCCAATAAGAACGTCACCCATGTTAAACTAAGTACAAAAAAGAAAAGAAAACATTCACCAATGATTCAATGATGAAAGAACGCATTAGATACAGAACCACATATACAAGGAAAGTTATAATAACCCACCTGCCAGTAACCCTTTTGGGTCACAGGGACATACGTGTGCTCACCCTTGAAATGATTAGGATCAACCCCACCAAACACAAGTTCTCCCCCTTCTTCCTCACCAACATGGCGATTAAACCAAAAGGAAAACACAGGTTCTTTAACAAGGCCCTGATTAACCATTTTATACCTAAAAATTTATGTATCACAATGTAAAAGTCATTTGCTTACTCACAAATTTGTCGATGCAAAAACAATAATATATACAACAAACAAAATGTTGCCAACAAAGTCAGATAAATAAGATGTTAACAAGGCATGAGTAAACTACCACACAGGTACAGCTTTTTTAACAGATATCTCCTGAAAAGCAAGCCCAAGGATGCCATCAAACTTGGCTGCCAAAAAAGTGATGCCAGGCTCTTGTGTTGCCTCTATAAAATCCTGAAGAAAGTGAAACATCACAAGTAAGAGATCAATGAAAACATTGCACTTACTACATCAAAAAATCATCTTTACCTGCTCTTTAACAACAAGATCACCAAGTTTGACAGAGTCTTGACTAAAAAACCGGAGATGGCTCCGCTTCCATATTGAATCGCAGCAGATGTCCCTGAAAGAGATATGAAGAGAATTACCCATTGCCAACAGTCTAAATTTCACAAAGCCCGATACAAGCAATGGTCTTGGTATCATTGTGCTCTTTGCTTAAAATCAAACAGAGGAACAGAACTGTACATCACTAAGAAACCATCACAAGCAACCATACCATTTTTCTTGTAGGTACTTGAACGGCCCGCCTTATACTTTGAGTGAAAAAGGCAAGCTACCTACATTTATTTGGATATATATGACCACATCATGAAATAAACATATCAACTGAGTTAGAAAAACTTAATGAGGTGAGAAACTCACTGAAAAGTAGCACTTTGAAGAAGGCACCCACAGATTAGAACTCCCGGTATCAAAAATCACAGTGAACTTTTGAGGTGGAGTTCCAATACCAATCTCACCATAATACTGAGCATCCATGTAATTCTTTAGTACAATAATGTCACCATCTGAATTCTCTAGAGTACCATGCATACCAAAATTTCTTCTAGCAGTTCCTTCCATGGCCAAACCATGTCCAGTAATTTGGTTCAATTGGTCCGCCTTCCTCTTCTTAAGTCCAACTCGAAGCAAACCACCATTAGTGGCTGCAAATGCCGTAGGTGACAGAACATATAGTAGAAAAAAGGCAAGCAAGCTTGTTTTGATTGTAATACCCATGTTGAACACTGTAAACAAATAGAAAATTCTTCTTAGATATTGGTTGTACTTGTAAACACTAGCCAAATGACAAACTAATCACCAAAATTTTCCATCAGCGTCTGAAATGATAAAACTGAAACAGTAAATATACATCAAACATAACATGTAATCATATTATAGTTATGAATACACAAAACACATACAGCTACAGTTGTATTGGGAGAAAATGTTAAACGCAGCGGTGATGTATGAGAAACAATGAAGATGCAGTGGAGAGAGAGAAGAGTACGTGGCGTGACGTAGTCAGTCGTGAGAGGAGAAGTCAAGACACCGCCTTTACATTTTACATTAACTGCAACTTTTGCAGTTGGGTGATACAAGTTTTGGTTGTAATCATTTGGAGTCCTTGAACTTGTTGGTATAGAATTACTTTACTTACTCTATATATTTGATTTATTACATTACATAATATTTAAAAAGCAATTAAAATGAATAGTGGATATATCGAGTATAAATTTTTGGCCACATGACTTTTATGGTTTTTTATTTTTATCCCTCCGTCTTATCAAGTGTATAAACAGAGAAATAGAGTTTTAGGCTTTCTTTATCCCTCTAATTTGTTTATAGAAAGAGAAAGTAGTGGAGGTGCGGCTGTGTTTGGTCTAACCCGCTTCGCCTTGGTGGGTGGCATTTGTGTCGTTTGTGATTTTGGTTGTTCGTTTGTTGTATAGAGAGAGAGGGTGGCGTCAATGGTGTTGTGACTCCGCCACCACCAGTGGCTGTAAGTCTACTCGGCGTGGTCTATGTTGCCGCTCCGCCTCCCCTCTATGGTTAAGGTGGAGCGGGCAACGCTTGTCGCTCGATGGTCTTCATTTAACCCGAGACCTTTTGCGATGGCTAGCGCCGGTTTGCCCCGTGGTGTGGTTAATGTTCACCGGTGCAATGGTGATGGTGGGGCTGCTATTTCCATCTGAAAGCCTTAGGATATTCAAAGAATGTGTGTTGGTGCTCCTACCAACGGTGCCATCCGTCGTTCTTTAGGGTTTGCGGATATGGTTGTGCAGCGGCAACCAATTCGATTGTGCAAATCTGGTTGACTTTCATTTCCGGCATGTAGCCGTAACCAAACCTGACTGTGTTTCGAGTTTTTTGCGATTTTGTCTAAAGTTCGGGTTCATACGCGCAACGCGCGTGGAGAAGAAACACTAGTTTAAATTTAAAAACAAAGTGAAAGTGAAGAATAGTGAAGTTTAACATCTGAGCCGTAGGATTTTTTTGTCAGCGGTGGAGTACCATTGTTCTTCATTTACACATGATCTCCTTATGTTTCGTGGCATTGTATAAAAGAAAAAGAAAGAGCTGAGAGATACGGAAACAACCGCTTCGATGGTAGATTAGGGCAGCCGGGGTTTATCCTTGAAAGCACGTCAACACCGACAAACAGGGAACGAGGTAACAGAGATTGGACAAGGGCAAGAACCTCATAAGCCAAAAGAAAGTGTTTTCTTTCTTTTCTCTCGTTAAGTAAAATGACATGTTGTATTTTAAAGTTTGGTGAAATTTAGTGTCGAAAATGCCTCCGGATATAGTAAACCGTAAAAGACTCGCAAAGGATAGATCAAGACTCACATAACGATTTAAGAGAAGATTGATTGCCGGAGATCTTGATCAGAAATAAGGTTAACATAAAACCCTAGAGGATGATTTCCCTTTGTGAATGGAAGCTTTGTCTCTGTGTTTTTTGTGTTAGTGAACTAGAGAGAGGAGTAAAAGTGATTTACAAAATGGGGTGAAGAATTGTAGATAGAGAGGTTATGCGTTATTTTAATTGCATTTGAGTTTTGCTTGAAAACGAGTCGGGATACATATAATACGTTTTTCTTTATGCGACGCAAGTTCGAACCACACTACATTTCGATAAAAATTTAGTATGGAAACGAGTCGGGGCGATCGTAATTTATACCTTATCACAACACATACGGCATCGCCGCACGACCTTATTTTTTATATGTTTTGATTTAGGTCTACGTTTCGGCCTAATTTTTTGAAGTCATGTCATTCAATGATATAAATTTGAATTATTCTATGTTTTGACGCAAATTTAGATTGAAAACGAGTCAGAACGATTGTAGTCTATATTTTATCACGTTACGTAAATGCCGCCACAATGCAGCGGCGGATAAAATAACTAGTATACATAAACGAAACAAGTTGCTTAAACAAGGGAAAATTTTTGGTTAATGCTTATTCTGAACAAAAATATTAAGGGTTGAGCTAAAAGGTTTTTACAAGTATGAGTTCCTTCTGATATGGTTGGGATACGGTCTTTACTAATAAACGAATAGATAAACCTAATTAAAATAACATTTATTCTTTAAAACAGTGTCATTATTTTCCAATAAAAAACACAATGGACCATCTAGTTTGAATAAAAGGTCTATGTATTATGTACTAAGGTTAAAAGTAGCATATTCGGGCTTGTATTTTGTTGTTTTAATTAGGTTAAAAACCTCATGTATTATAAAGGTTAAATTAAAATATTAAAATAATAATATTTGTTACTGTTTAGAAATTATAAAATAATTTTTGAAATACAATATGACTTACACTACGCATAATTAATTACTTTAAGTATTAAAACAATAACAATATTTTCTCAAACTTTCGTCTTTAAAAAGTTTTGTTTTATATTTTTATTATACATTCTATTTGAAAAATGTTTTTCAAATATGTCATGTTTATAAAAGGTCTTTGTATTAGAAAATTTCATCTTTCAAAAATTTTGTTTTTTAATTGTGTTTTTTATAAAAAGAACTTGTTTTTAATTTATTTAAAAATTGTTTATTATTTTGAAATGAATATAAATAACACCATTATTATTTAATATCATTATTAACTAGAAAAAAGATGTGGGAACTTTAATGTGAGAATGCTTAGAATTGTATCATGTTTCAATTCAGTTATTCATTTACTATATATAGGTTAGTAACACGTGTGTTACACAGTTTGAGAAAAAGAATATTTAAATTTAATTGTTATTAATATTTAATAAAATGTTTTGTGAGATAATATATAATTGAAGTTATGTATTAAACAAAGTAATAAAATAATGATATCAAACATAAAAAATATGGATATGATTCATAAATCTAAGACTTATTTGTATAGACAAATGTCTACCATGTGTATGTGTAAAAAAGATAACTCTCTTAATTGTTCAACCCTAAATTTGATGTGAAAAACGAGAACTTTGTGAATTTTAACTCGTAATCCTCCCAAGCTTCCTTATAAACTTTAAATGAAATTTGGTATACTGTGTAACACTTTTGAACTTCGACTCAAAGCATCCGTTGGACAACAGGGGTTAGTAGGCAGGAGCTCCTGAAAGCGAGGTCTAAGGAGCATAACCTCTGATTGGGTGCATCGACCGGGCTAAGAAGACAATACGAAGACGACACGAGGATGGTGACTAATGGGTAGGTGTCGGACACGTAGATACCAATGCGGATCGCATCGGCTATGGATGCGGGCCACATCGCTAAAAGGGATTCGAGGCATACATGAGTGAACAAACCAGGTTTTACTGCCAAACCAGTTTGGTTTTAGAACCGGACCGGTGTTTTGTGTAGGGGGACAAACCGGTTTAGTTTGAGAATCAGACCCGTTTTTGTGTGTTGGGAGGCAGACTGGTTTGGCCTAAACCAATTCGGTTTATAAATCGGTTTGGGGCGTATAACAAAACAACTAAAATAAGAATTTCACATGTTGTAATTTTATTAAATACTTAAACTTTTAAACATGTAAATGAAATATATAAAAAAATACAAAATTTTAATTATATTAAATATTTAAACTTTTAAATGTCTAAATAAAATACATAAAAAAGATTATAAAACAACTAAGATTCTATTTATTTTTGTTTTAAATAAATAAAACCAAACATAGTTCTTCACTTGAAGGTAATCATCATATGCCGCTTAAGATGTTTTTTATTCTTTGCCCTCCGAATCCGAGCTATTTCGAAGATAATCATAATATGCCGCTTCATCATCGGTCATTCCGGGTGTCAATTCACCGTCTACTTCGTTTTCATATATTTTGGCTTTATATCCTAGTTATCCTTCAAGTGAGCATTTGTCTTGTATCCTTTTAGTCTATCCGAATAATCTTTCAAGCATAGATATTTCAATCTCTTTGGGAGTGAGTTGGGTGTTTCGTATTGATATAATGCTACCACTAACGGAAAAAGCAGATTCCGAAGCTACCGTGGAAGCTTGGACGGTTAGTAAATCTCGGACCATGGTGGATAGGATGGTAAATTGATCTTCCTTACCTTTCCACCAAGTCAACAAGTTAAATATTTTCCTTATCTTTCCACCAAGCCAACAGGTCAAAAATTTTAAAATCTTATGAAGTCATTGTGGATAAAAAGTTCGTTACACTATACCTCCCGAGTTCACTACTCGAAGTGTTACCACGTTGACGTTTATTACATTCATCACTTAAAGTATTATAGAAAGCAAATATTGGATCACTTGAACTTTCGGCTAGGGGTGTCTATCGAATCAAATCGAATCGAATTTGAGTTAATCGAATTGAATAACTTAAATTTTAAATAAGTCAACAAGTACTGGTTATGATTTAAAATTGTACATCATATATATTTTTTAACATTTAATTCTTAATTTATCATTTACTGTAACACCCGAATATTTTCTTTGAAGCCGACGAAGGAAGAAAAAGAAATAAAGTCCAAAGTTAGGGGACCAAACTCGCCAACGCGAGAAAGTTAGGTAAATAGGGATATTTGAGGGGAGAGGGTAGCCCTTACCCTCTCCCCACACCCATAGAGAGAAAGAAGAGAGAAAAGGGAGAAGAGAAGAGAAAAAGGGTTGGTTCGAGTGGATTCAAGAGAGCAAAATCGTCATGTAGCGGGTCTAAAAGAAGCTTTTCTTCTTGGTGTAGTTTGTGTGAGTTCTAGGACCCCTCTTTTACATGTTTTCAACTGATTTTGGGGCTGGAACACATCTGAAACCTGTTTTATATGTGTGTGTTTAACCCATTTGTATGTGTTTGCATGTGATGCGTTTGGAGTTTGTTTCCGGGCTTGTGTGTGCTTGAATGTTGTTATGGTATGCATTCCTAAGGTTTAGGATGGTTGATTTGGGCTTAGAATGGGTTTGGATAAGCTTAGGGGTCGAAAATGGCAGATTAGGTTCGGGATGAACTGCATTCTGCATCAGCTAGGGCTAGGCGATCGATTGAAGGCCATACGACCGAATGGGGTGCGATTGAGGTTCATTCGCATGATTGAGTTTCATTCGCACGATTGGGGGGCCAATCGCATGGGGAGTCAAACGACTGAGGGCCCATTCGCATAAGTGCTCATTCGCATAGTGTTCAACCGCATGAGGTCCATTCGCATAAGTGCTCATTCGCATAGTGTTCAACCGCATGAGGTCCATTCGCATAAGTACTCATTCACATAGTGTTCAACCACATAAGATCTATTCGCACAAGTGCTCATTCGCATAGTGTTCAACCGCATGAGGTCCATTCGCATAAGTGCTCATTCGCATAGTGTTCAACCGCGTGAGGTCCATTCGCATAGTGTTCATTCGTATGGGGTTCAGTCACATGGAAGGCCTTGCGATTGAAGGGTGCCCATACACCCATGTTGGGCTTGTGTACCCAAGGAAAAGCGTAGTTTAATTAATGACTTTCGGGGGAAAATGCAGATGTAAGTATTGACGTGGAAGTTCCCGTAAGTTCATGTAAGATGACTGATGAGGCCTTAGTGGTTATGTTGGGCAAGATGATGATGATGATATTGCATGATTATGCATGATGTATGTTATGTATGTATCATGTTGCCCTGTATGATGATGCTATCTATGTATGATGATGTTCCTTATTATGATGTATGTTTATCTTTCTCGTGACTTTATGTATGACGTTAATAAATGAAATGAAAGTATTATGTAACGTAAAGTGGAAGATAATGAAAAAGGAACATGATGAATGCATGCATTAATGAATGAATGAATGAATGAAAGGCTTGCAAGCAAATGTATGAGGTGAACGACCCTGCTATCATAACAGACTCGGAAGGGACAAACCATTGAAAGGTGTTAGCCCAACGGTGTGTGGGTTTGCTACCCCGGGAGGATGCACATCAGGGTCTTTCTTTGTGATTGACCATTTGTATAGAACCATTGATGCATACCTTAGGTACTATGGCCAGAGGTGCGGTGCATCGTTATAGAAGGTCTATGATAGGCCTAGGTCCAGTACCAGGAACAGAAGGGTATTGCACATGGTAATGGTACACCTAAACTTAACCTTAGGTACTGTGGCCAAGAGGTGTGGTGCACCGTTATAGAATGTCTATGATAGGCCTAGGTCCAGTACCACGAAACAGAAGGGTAAGGTTTATGGATAATGGAAGGAAAATAGGTAATGATCAAAGAGTAAGAATAACAAGAAAGTACGTTGAACGAACAAAAGATATAGAATGAACGAATGAAAGTAATGAACTGACGAAATGTAATAACAAGGTACAAAACGGGATCCTTGTCACTCGACCTCAGTAATCATGGCTGCGTACCATGAAGAGGGTAAAGCTTGACATGATCTAGATAGAAGTAAAAGATAATAAATGATGTAAGTCGAATGAACGATAGTTAATGAACAAATGATGAGGATAATGCTGTTATCTATGTGTACGTATGATGTGTGATCACGTTCTAAAGTATAGTATGAATTGAAAGAAAGTAAAGAATGTTTTTAATCGAAAGAAAAGTATGTTTTATTAAAACTAGAACTCACTTAGCAACGCTGACTTTTTATGTGTTTCCAGTTGGCAGATAAAGTTGCTGAAGATGGCACGGGGCGGCTACTCGCTCATTTGGATGGCATTCTTTTGTATAATGTTTTTGCAGTGTAATACGAACAACGATGTTTTGTAATGAATGTTGTATTAACTTGCAAAAGCATTTATATTAAAATGAAAAGTTATTTCACTGATTCCGTTGTAATGTTTATTAAAGTTAATGAAATTATATGTTTTAAGAGCGATGAATGGACAGCTGTAAGCGTCTCAGGAACGGTGCCTTACAAGTTGGTATCAGAGCCAAAGTTTAAGTGAAATGGGTAAATTTTCAAAATAAACCTTAACTTAAACTAAGAATGGGATGAAAAGGGAAGGGATGCCAATCTGAGTAGCTGCGTGCCATCAGGTATTTTCTTTAATGTTAACCGGTATTATATGCGCATGTTATGTGGTTTATGTGTTGCTGGTAGATTTGAATACTGATGTAGTTAGGACAGGTATGCTCGGGGTATGAAGAGTAAACTAAGTGGCTAATCATAACTGGCCACTATAATTAGGGACTTATTATACTTGACATAAACTGAGCTGTTCCCTTGAATGATCGTGTTGGTGTTTGAATCTTTCAGTGTGCGTGTAAATGGCTGGTGGTAGATCTTCGAAAACCTCTCGTGGTGGTGGCCGTGATGGGCTTGGTGCTGAGCCGCGACCCAGGAGGGGAAGACCCAGAGTTAAAAAGGTGGTTCATAAAGAACCCGAGACCCCTCATCCGGAGGGTGGTGATGAGAGTGCAAACTTGAGGGCCTCGGTGAAAGAGGCGGTGGTTGAAGAAGTGCATCAGGTCATGCAGACAATCTTACCTTCTGTGGTGACCGAAGTGATTAAGGCAGTACGGGAAGGGGAAAGACAAGAGAGGAACAGGTCCTCAGGAGGATGGGAGCAACCAGAGCCTGAAACAGTTCTTTCCGATGATGAAGAAGAGGAAGAAGATAAGCCTGTACCGGAGGCAGTACGAGGCTGTAACTATAGGGCATTTCAACGATGCAAGCCCCCTACTTTTTATGGAAACGGCACTGCTGCTGCTGCTCACCGATGGGTGAGAGAGATGGAGGCTGTATTGAATATCAGCGAGTGCTGAGAGGACCAAAAGGTGAATTTTGCTGCCCATTCTTTTGTGGACTCGGCTTTATGCTGGTGGGACAACATAGTCCAAGCGGAGGGTAGCGGGGCTATTGGGAGAATGAGATTATCGGAGCTAAAGAAGTAGGTTATTGAGGAGTTCTGTCCACACCGGGATATGGACAAGGTTGAGAGGGAGTTCCTGCAACTGGAGGTGGGAACCATTACACATCAGCAGTACACCACGAAGTTCAACGAGATGGCATGTCCGGTGCTGGATCAGGTGACGCCTCTGTCATGGAAGATTAAGAGGTACATTCAGGGCTTGCCAGCGGATATTCGCATGCATATGATCGCTGCGCGACCGAGTACGTTTAGGTCGGCGGTGGATTTGATGGGGAGACTATACGATGAGAGGGCCGTGGTGGTAGTGGCTGAAGGTAGCAGGAAGGGTGGTAGTGATTGAAACTGGAGTGGGAAGAGGTTTGGTCGGGGTGAGGCCTTGACGGGTAACAAGAAGGCACGAGTGGATGACCGCCGTGTGGTCACATCAGGTACGGGTATGAAGAAGTGCGGCAAGTGTGGGAGAGAGCATAATGGGGAATGTAGGCTGGGGTCGAACGTGTGCTTCAGATGTGGGAAGCCAGGGCATATAGCCAAGGACTGTCATACGGTCCGGTGCTTTAACTTTGGCGTGGAGGGCCACGTAACTAAGGATTGTATGAAGCCTAGGGCTGAGGGTTCCGGGGTAAAGAAGATGGGAAGTGAAGGACCGAGGGCGAGCGCCATGGCATTCACTATGACACAGGAGGAAGCTAGGACAGACCCTGATGTCGTGTCCGGTACGATTCTGGTGAACCAAACTTTAGCTTCTGTGTTATTTGATTCGGGTGCCAGTAAAATTTTTGTTTCTGCTGCTTTCTGTGCTAAACTACATGTTAGTAGTAGACGTGTTGACGCGCCCTTTGATGTAGAAACTACCATAGGTAAGTCTACTAGGATTTCTTAGATGATAGAGAACTATGATGTGGAATTAGAAGGTCATAAGTTTCCTGTTATACCGTTTGTGATGATCCTAGGTGGTTTCGATTTGGTTCTTGGCATGGATTGGTTGGCGGACTTCAAGGTGAATATAGTGTGTCGCAAGAAGATGATTCGTTTGATAGCGCCTGATGGGAGTTCACTAACTGTTTATGGGGATCGGGTCACGTCGATCCCGAAAGTAATGTCAATAGCGGTGGCGGGAAAGTGTATGAGGCGTGGATGTAGAGCCTACTTGTGTTATGTAAAGGATGTGGCAACGCCAACACCATAACTATCCGATGTTCGATTGTGTGTGACTTTCTAGACGTGTTCCTAGAAGACTTATCAGGAGTGCCACCTGACCGAGAGATTGAGTTTCAGATTGATCTGATACCAGGTGCCCAACCTGTTAGCAAGGCACCGTATCGTTTGGCTCTGACTGAGATGAAAGAGTTGATGGAGCAATTGCAAGAACTGCTTGATAAGGGGTTCATTAGACCGAGTATCTCTCCTTGGGGTACTCCGCTCTTATTCGTAAAGAAGAAAGACGGCAGCATGAGGATGTGTATAGACTACCATGAGCTGAACAAGTTGACGGTGAAGAATCGGTATCCATTACCGAGGATTGATGATTTGTTTGATCAGCTTCAAGGTGCCAGTTGGTTTTCACGGATAGATCTTCGATCTGGCTACCATCAGCTAAAGGTGAAAGAGCAGGATATTCCTAAAACAGCTTTTCGCACGCGTTATGGTCACTACGAGTTTCTCGTTATGTCATTTGGGTTGACCAATGCGCCAGCTGCTTTTATGGATCTGATGAACCGAGTGTGTCGGCCGATGTTGGATAAATCAGTGATTGTGTTTATTGATGATATCCTGATTTAGTCAAAGAGCAAGATAGAACATGCCGGTCATATTGGAGAGGTGTTGGAGACGTTGAGAAGGGAGAAGTTGTATGCCAAGTTCTCCAAATGCGCATTTTGGTTGCGCGAGGTTCATTTCTTGGGTCACGTGGTGAATCCGGAGGGGATTATGGTGAATCCGGAGAGGATTATGGTGGATCCGACAAAGGTGGAAGCGGTGATGCAATGGAAGTCTCCAAAGACCCATCCGAGATCCGTAGTTTCTTGGGTTTGGCGGGCTATTACAGAAGATTCATTCAAGACTTCTCTAAGATCGCTTCTCCACTAACCAAGTTGAACCGTAAGTATGTAAAGTTTGTATGGGGTTAAGCTCAAGAGAAGGCGTTCGAAGAATTGAAAACGAGATTGACCCAAGCTCCTTATCTGTCATTACCCAATGGAAGCGAAGATTTGGTGGTTTATTCTGATGCTTCATACTCGGGATTAGGGTGCATATTAATGCAGAGGGGAAAGGTTATGGCCTATGCATCCTGACAGTTGAAGGTTCATGAGGTTAACTATCCTACTCATGACTTGGAACTAGCAGCTGTGGTCTTTGCACTAAAGATTTGGAGGCACTATCTCTACGGGACGAAGTGCACCATTTTCACTGACCACAAGAGCTTGAAGTACTTCTTCGAGCAGAAGGACTTGAACATGAGGCAGAGAAGATGGTTGGAGCTCATAAAGGATTATGGTTGTGCGATCCATTATCATCCGGTAAAGCCAACGTGGTGGCGGACGCCCTTAGCCGAAAGGAGAGACCCGAGCCGATTCGGGTGAAAGCGTACCAGTTGATTATGACCTCTGATGTGGTGAAGCAAGTCAAAGAGTTTTAAGATGAGGCGTTGAAAGAAGATCATATTAACTCTGAAAGAATGAGATGTCTGGTCATGGAGTTGGGTGAAAACACGTTTGGTGTTAGAACCCAGTTTGGACGAATGTGGATTTCTCGTTTTGGGGATCTACGGGTGAAGATTATGGATGAAGCTCACAAGACTCGATACTCTATTAATCCCGGTGCTACAAAAATGTACCAAGATATGAAGAAAGATTATTGGTGGCCGGGTATGAAGCGTGACGTAGTGGAGTATGTAAGTAAGTGCCTTACTTGCTTGCAAGTGAAGGTCGAGCATCAAAAGCCGTATGGGAAGATCCAACCTTTGGATATACCGGAATGGAAGTGGGAGCACATCACCATGGATTTCATTACTAAGCCGCCACGTACTCCGAAAGGGCATGATGCTATATGGGTGATTGTTGACCGCTTAACGAAGAGTGCTCATTTCCTACCGATCCGTGAGACATATTCATCTAAAAGGTTGGCTGATCTGTTCATCAAGGAAATTGTAACTCGTCATGGTGTGCCGGTGTCTATTGTGTCTGATCGTGACACCAGGTTCACATCCAAATTTTGGAAGAAATTCCATAATGCGATGGGGACGAGGTTACACATTAGCACGACTTATCATCCCCAGACTAATGGTCAGTCAGAAAGGACCATTCAGACATTGGAGGACATGCTTCGGGCATGTGTGATTGATTTTAGGGGAAGTTGTGATGACCACTTACCGTTAGCTGAATTCTCATACAATAACAGCTATCATGCCAGCATTGGTATGCCACCTTATGAGATGCTATATGGTAGGAGATGCAGAACACCCGTTTGTTGGGGTGATATTGGTCATAAAGAGTTAGGGAGCGTCGAGGTGATTGAGGCTACGACTGAGAAGCTTGAAAGGATCAAAGCCTTCATGAATGCAGCCAAAGATAGACAGAAGTCGTACGCTGATAAACGACGCAGACCAATTGAGTTCCAGGTGGGTGTTCGGGTTATGTTAAAGGTCTCACCTTGGAAGGGTATCATTCGTTTTCGAAAGCGGGGCAAGTTGAGCCCGAGATACATAGGCCCTCTCCGAATCATTGTTCGAGTAGGAGAGGTGGCCTATAGATTGGAGTTACCAAATGAGTTAAGTGGAATTCACCCGACATTCCACGTATCTCATCTAAGGAAGTGTTTGGCAGATGAAGATATGATTGTTCCACTGGAGGACATCGAAGTAGACGAACGGCTCAATTATGTGGAGCAACCAGTGGCAATCATCGATCGAAAAGAGAAGAGGCTGAGAAATAAAGTGGTTCCTCTTGTGCGTGTACAGTGGAAGCATAGGAATGGATCCGAGTCAATGTGGGAGACCGAGGAAGAAATGAGACATCATTACCCACGTCTGTTCGAGGATTAACAGGTTTCGGGGACAAAACCTATATAAGGGGGGTGGACTTGTAACACCTGGATGTTTTCTTTGAAGCCGACGAAGGAAGAAAAAGAAATAAAGTCCAAAGTCGGGGGACCAAACTCGCCAACGCGAGAAAGTTGGGTAAATGGGGATATTTGAAGGGAGAGGGCATCCCTTACCCTCTCCCCACACCCACATTTCAGCTAAAGAGAGAAAGAAGAGAGAAAGGGAGAAGAGAAGAGAAAAAAGGTTGGTTCGAGTGGATTCAAGAGAGCAAAATCGTCGTGTAGCGGGTCTAAACGAAGCTCTTCTTCTTGGTGTAGTTTGTGTGAGTTCTAGGACCCTTCTTTTACATGTTTTCAACTAATTTTGGGGCTGGAACACATCTGAAACCCGTTTTATGTGTGTGTGTGTTTGACCCATTTGTATGTGTTTGCGTGTGATGCGTTTGGAGTTTGTTTCCGGGCTTGTGTGTGATTGAATGGTGTTGTGGTATGCATTCCTAAGGTTTAGGATGGTTGATTTGGGCTTAGAATGGGTTTGGATGAGCTTGGGGGTTGAAAATTGCAGATTGTGTTCGGGATGAATTGCATTCTGCATCAGCTAGGGCTAGGCGACCGGCTGGAGGCCATACGGCCGAATGGGGTGCGATTGAGGTTCATTCGAACGATTGAGTTTCATTCGCATGATTGGGGGGCCAATCGTGGGGAGTCATACGACTGAGGGTCCATTCGCATAATTGCTCATTCGCATAGTGTTCAACCGCATGAGGTCCATTCGCATAAGTGCTCATTCGCATAGTGTTCAACCGCATGAGGTCCATTCGCATAAGTACTCATTCGCATAGTGTTCAACCGCATGAGGTCCATTCGCATAAGTGCTCATTCGCATAGTGTTCAACCGCATGAGGTCCATTCGCATAAGTGCTCATTCGCATAGTGTTCAACCGCGTGAAGTCCATTCGCATAGTGTTCATTCGCATGGGTTCAGTCACATGGGAGGCCCTGCGACTGAAGGGTTCCTATACGCCCATGTAAGGCTTGTGTACCCGAGGAAAAATGTAGTTTAATTACTGACTTTCAGGGGAAAGTGCAGATGTAAGTATTGATGTGGAAGTTCCCGTAAGTTCATGTAAAATGACCGTTGTGGCCTTAGTGGTTATGTTGGGCAAGATGATGATGATGTTTCATGATTATGCATGATGTATGTTATGTATGTATGATGTTGCCCTGTATGATGATGCTATCTGTGTATGATGATGTTCCTTATTATGATGTATGTTTATCTTTCTCGTGGCTTTACGTATGACGTTAATAAATAAAATGAAAGTATTATGTAACGTAAAGTGGAAGATAATGAAAGTGGAACATGATGAATGCATGCATTAATGAATGAATGAACAAATGAAAGGCTTGCAAGCAAATGTATGAGGTGAGCGACCCTGCTATCGCAACAGACTCGGAAGGGACATGCCATTGAAAGGTGTTAGCCCAACGGTGTGTGGGTTCGCTACCCCGGGAGGATGCACATCGGGGTCTTTCTTTGTGATTGACCATTTGTATAGAACCATTGATGCATACCTTAGGTACTGTGGCCAGAGGTGCGGTGCATCGTTATAGAAGGTCTATGATAGGCCTAGGTCCAGTACCAGGAACAGAAGGGTATTGCACATGGCAATGGCTCACCTAAACTTTACCTTAGGTACTGTGGCCAAGAGGTGCGGTGCACCGTTATAGAAGGTCTATGATAGGCCTAGGTCCAGTACCATGAAACAGATGGGTAAGGTTTATGGATGATGGAAGGAAAAGAGGTAATGATGAAAGAGTAAGAATGACAAGAAAGTACGATGAACGAATGAAAGATAAAGAATGAATGAATGAAAGTAATGAATGGACGAAATGTAATAACAAGGTATAAAACGGGATCCTTATCACTCGACCTCAGTAATCATGGCTGCGTGCCATGAAGAGGGTAAAGCTTGACAGGACCTAGATAGAAGTAAACGATAATAAATGATGTAAGTAGAATGAACAATAGTTAATTAATGAATGATGAGGATAATGTTGATATCTATGTGTACGTATGATGTGTGATCATGTTCTAAAGTATAGTATGAATTGAAAGAAAGTAAAGAATGTTTTTAATCGAAAGAAAAGTATGTTTTATTAAAACTAGAACTCACTCAGCAACACTGACTTTTTATGTGTTTCCAGTTGGCAGGTAAAGTTGCCGAGGATGGCACGGGGCGGCTACTCGGCTCATTTTTGGATGACATTCTTTTGTATAATGTTTTTGCACTATAATATGAACAACGATGTTTTGTAATGAATGTTGTATTAACTTGCAAAAGCATTTATATTGAAATGAAAAGTTATTTCACTGATTCCGCTGCAATGTTTATTAAAGTTAATGAAATTATATGTTTTAAGAGCGATGAATGGCCAGCTGTAAGCGTCCCGGGAACGGGGTCTTACATTTACATATATTTAAATTAATATATAAAATAAATAAATGTAAATGTATGTATTTCTAATTTGAATTTCAAATCGAATCGAATAGAAATTTACATTCGATAATTAGACTTCAAATCGAATCTGAATTTGGGAATTTGAATCAAATTTCGAATTAGTGATTTTCGGCTCGAATCAAATCGATTTTCGAGTTTTTCGAATCCGATTTGAATATTGAACATCCCTACTTTCGGCATGTGCCGCATGCCCTATAGACTCATGTATGTTTGATGTTTTATCATATTTTGCTAAATAAACATCAAACCTTTTTTTTAAATATTTGTTAAAATTAGCTTTTAAATACATGTATTGACCATTGACTTTGACCGTTGACTTAACTTTTGACTTTGACTCTTTGACTTTGTCTTGGTTTAATTAATGAACTTTGAGTTTAAAGCGGACGTAATGTTGACTTGGTCTAAGAATAGTGCATTAGACGCGTGTAGACACACTAAGTTCTAAAGCTATGTATTATAGGCTTTATATGTTCTAGTGGGCATTGGATATGTTGATACATATTTACCGGTTTGGACTTGGCATGATGGTTTGTGCTAAAAATTGGACTAAAGATTTAAAAAAACAAAAATTATATATCTTACGTTAAGAACACAAACAAAAATAGTATACCAGTGGGCTTTGCCTAAAGTCTACTAAATAGACTTAATTTAATTTAAAACATAAATTAATTAATTTATATAGTATATAATAGTCCGTTGGAATCGTATTAACGCATAGAATTTAAAAACGTAAAATTTGGACGACACACGATTCGGGACAAGACATATTTGACGAGACGGGCCAAGGGCCTGAAGGCCTTTGCCCCTCCCTTGTTTGCGGCCGAAACAAGTGGACCGGGGAGAATTCCCCTTGTTTTCTCACTTTTTCAATCTTATTCTCCAAGCAACACCCTAATTGCAAACCCTAGCCACCACAACTCAATTTTTTCTTGTTCTTCATCACACCCATCGAAAATCAGCATCAATCCACCATTCTTTTGATTTTTGAAACAATCAAGACATTCAAGATCATGTTCTAAACAAGCCTTTCTCATCTATTTGTTTCCGGTAATAAAAACTTTTCTTGGTGATTCTATTCCTTGTTCTAGCTTGATATTGATGATATTCATCATCTAAACACAAAATCATCATCTAATATTTTCGTATTGTTTGTTATGAATGTTGGACCGTGAAGATCTAGGTGTTACAAGTGTTAGACTCTCTAACCGGTAAAACCCTAGTGCCTTTGTTCTTAATTGTTCATTGATCGATTGGGACGTTTTCAGATCCTAATTAGTTGATCTAACCGATAAACATATAAAAATTGGAACCGGGAGAGTAAAAGTAGATGAATTTGTGTTTGGACAGTAATATTATGTTAATCCACGATCTAATTCTTTGTTTTGGTCGTTATGGTCTTATATTAAATTTTCTTACGGGGTTCGGGTCAATAAAGGTCAAAAACCGAGTATTTTGAATCCAATAGACAATGCTATGAATTTGAACAGTTTGCTGTCAGAAAAATAGGTCATCTTGTGCAGGTCGTATTGAGGTCACAAAAATTCCCATTTGGTCGAACTTTTCATCTAAAGTTAAGTTCAATGAGTCCTCTAACTAGACCAAGTGGTCTCGTATATTTCCAATATTGTTTAGTCCTTCAAAATCAGTAATCAAGTTCAAGGGTCAAATCTGTCAAATCCGAGCAGAATGTAGGATATGTTCATCACGTGGTATCTTTTTCACTCGTGACCCATTTAAGTTGATTCTTCTTTTTAAAGTTAGTTTGATGTCTTAGATTTCATTTGACATCTATTATACAATGTTTTGCTGCTGTTTCGACCTTCGAATAGTCTACGCAAGACTGGTGCGTGATCATCTATTCAAGCTGAGTTTATTTTACAAGTTTAAGTGATAAGAACTTGCGGGTGTATTATTAAATACAAAAAATGAGTGGGTTGAACAAGTAAATTTAAGGTGTATAAGTTTTTAATAAATAAAACATATAACTTATTAATGATGGGTTGGTAAAGGTTCATCAAGAGACGTTAACAATCTAAAACAATATTATTGAACTAAATTATAAGATGGGATTTGAGACATTAATATTAACAATGAACTTAAAATTAAAAATAGTTTTTACTAAAAAATTTGAATGGACATTAAGGATTGGACTTTAAGGGCTACACCCAACTAGGTCAACTAGGCCTTTAGTAATCTGTTTGATTTTTGTGTTCTATAGTGACAAGACATTCTTACTGTGGACTTTGGGACTTTGCTCGAGGTGAGTTTCACGGCCCTTTTTTAATTATGTTTTCTTGGGGGAAAAGCCTGCTTAATGTTTTGTTCTATGCTATTCTTTAAAGAACTTGTGTGTTGTTTGAGTCATAAGATCGAGTCTATATTTCTTTCATAAATGTGTATTGTACTTGGATTGAACTGGACTGTACTTGGACTGGACTGTCATGGAGAGGTATTGTTAGTACTAACAGACTAACACCTCCACCCTTGTCGTCGGTATACTAGTTGAGACTGACTTGGCCTAGGCGTGCCCTTGGGTGAATATAATCCGGTTAATTGGACTGGGGCTGACTTTAAACTTGTGACTAAATCTTGACTGCTATGTACGCTTACTCACATACAATTTTATATACATGTTATACACGGAAAATTATTTGTACTTTTAAACCTGTGAACTCACCAACGTATGTTGACTTTTTAGAGCATGTCTTTTCAGGTAATGAGGCTTAGGTGCTTGGCTGTGGACTTTAGACAAGACCTCTCCTTTAGGAGCAATAGACATTTCACAGGACTTTTTGAATTTTTTTGGACTTGTTTGTTTTGTTGAATTTGTACTTGAGATTGTTTTGGTACTTGTGCTTCCTTGCTTCTAAATAGAAACTGGATTATTTATGCATTTATGGTGTAACATTTTGGAATTGACTGTACTTGTCACGTGTTCTTATGTGTCGGGCGACGTCAGTGATTCTCTTAGACCCCCAATGTGTTATGACGGTCTCGTTCGTCGTATCCTCGTGTTTCCGCTTCTAGCGAGGATGTGACAAATTACCTTCGTTTGTCATCGAAGTTTGACCTCGAGACGGTTCCCCTTTGAAAAAATGCGCCATTTGCTCATCGAAGTTTGACATCAAAGTTTGTCACTAGTTAAGTTAACACCGGGTTGTAAATGTTTAAAATAAGAAATGACTTTATTTTTAGATTTTCTCCATATTTTTAAACAATCTCTTCTAAGTTTGACTTCGTTTGACAATGCTTAACATTTGAATTGAATTTGATTTTTCAAAGTAGATTCGCATCCTTTGAAAACAAATATGAAACTCAATTTGCAACGAGCTTTATTTGGATTCGTTGACATCTCACACAAATCATAGTTGCACCAAAACTTCGGGTTTTTATTGCTGGGATTTAACAATATTATCAAAGTCATATAAACCCATTTTATATGAAAACGCAGCGGATAAATTAGTTTAAAATCTTGTTAACAATGTAGACATAAAACTGATTTTATATATACAAAACACCCAATCCAAGGATCCATATACGAATTTGAGCATATTATCTATAATGCAACCATAGGGGGTTCAAGATTGCTACCTTCCAGGAAGTATTAGTGCTGAAAAAATGATGGTTGAATGACTAGCCTTCAATGGAGAAGGCCTCAAGCTTATACACCCCAAGCTACTAACACAACACCTTATACAATTGCACTCCACAAGAGAGAATCTTCTTCTTCCTCCTTGTTTCAGTCGAAAATTAAGAGAAGTGAGAGACAGAGAGAGAGGGAGAGGTGTTTTGATTGAAGAGATTTTGCATGTGAAGTGGTTGGGTGTGGAAAATGGGTGTTCCAAGAACATTTAAGGCTTTCAAAATTCAAAAGGGATCTTAATCCCTCTTTAATTTTCGGCAGCCCCCCCTTTCACCTTTTAATTATTTTAAACATTTTAAAACAAGACAAATAACATGTTATAAGTGACAAGTTTAATTAAACATGTACTACATAAACATGATATTAGTTCCATGCAATATGTCATAACCATTATCATATACTTATTATTTAACCAACTTAAATAATATCATAAGATAATTTCTATAAATAAATTATCCATATGATTTATTTATTCCTCAAAGTGCAAATATTTAGATACCCATTTTCTAAATATCATAACTGTTAATATTTAATTGTTAGATCATATCTTATAATAAATATTATGGCGTTTGTCTAGCTTGTTATTGGGTATGACCCGACTTTGATCATTATGTACTAGTCACGTCAATTATAATATGCGTCTTGGGTAGACTAGTTCCAACAATCACCCACTTGCACAAGATACATAGAAAATTGATGCAAGTAGTAAATACCGGATAACAATGGTTTACTACCCCTAATACATATGACTAGGTGCCATTCAATAACATCATTCCTTTCAAGTACCTTACTTTTAATGATTTAGGTGAATCAATCATTTATCCTTTTACCACTGATGTCATGTTAAATTCAGAGATACAGAATGATTATTCTCTTTTGATTTAACTTAGCAGGCCTTAGACATCTCACTCTCAACAAATAAGAGGGACAAATCCCCTTTTAACAACATACGTCTCTCATAATCATCTTGTATTATGTCACACCCCCGTTTATAGCGGAAACACGAGGATGTAACAGACGGGATCGTCATAACACATTGTTAAGTTAATAGAGATGCATTAAATGAAGAAAGTCAACGTGTCATGACATCACCCGACACAAATGGAGACTTGTGTCACAGTTAGTCAATTCCACGACAAACATAGTCATACAAACCAAATAAGTATAAGTCCCACAACCCGGGAAACAAATGAACATAAGTGAATAATGAAAATCAAGCAACTATCACAGATATCCAATGAATCTAAGTAGTGCAATCCTAAGGTCGTCGCTAAGGCAGCATCCCTAGCTATCCTCAATGATTGTTACCTGAAAAGATATGCTCAAAAGGTCAACATATTGTTGGTGAGTTCACAGGTTTAAACATAAATTGAAAACTTGTTGCTGTGCATGAGTTTATGGATCATAAGTGTATACAGTTTATCACAAGTAATATCACATGAGCATCACAACTAAACCTATGACGAACCACACAGCAATTGTCGGAACATATTCACCCAACGCCCGTTCCTGGCAGTGTGATGGTATTCACAAGTAACCATCTGTCAAGGGTGGGGGTTTCAACCCAATAGTACTATCAATATCTGTCCATCGGCTCCAACACCGAAGTTAAATAGTGTGATTAAAGAACCACTAAGAAGAACCACAAAGAAACTCATGCATAAGATATAGCTTGCAAACAGTAACACGTTAATCCCAAGTATGAAAATTGTATGTATGTTGTACAGCATTGAAAACGTATGAGCATACTTTTCCCCCATGTTTGTAAAAGATTGAAACAATTGTATAAGCATAAAAAGGGGCCGTGAAACTCACCTTGATTGCACAGCAAGAAAATAATGTTCGTATAACGATTAGGGTTTCGGTTAACCTGGATTTCATTTAATAGGAATATAATTAATCTTAGTTATTATTTACGAGTTTATGGTTAATAATATGATTAATGTTCGAATAAGAATTAGTGTTTTGATAGAATTATGAGTTTTGTTTAAGCAATTAAATTTATAAAATAAATATCATATTTTTAATCCATTTGATGAATTATTAAGTGTTTTTAGAAATGAATTTAGATGTAATGATGAAGTTCAACATGTAATTAAGTCTGTATGATTAACGAAGAATAATTACGAAAAATAATATTCTAAACCGTTCGTTAAAATATATTTTATAAAACAAATAATATTTGTAAATAATCTGTGAAACTATAAAATATATATAATTGATATTATCTTGAATAATCCATAATTAAAGGTAATATAATGCCCAATAATAATTTAATAATTTAAATTATTATTAAAAGTTCACTTTTATAGAAATAACTAAAAAATAATGTTTGTTTTATTGTTTTATAATTATTTAAATTTAAAGAAAATTGCAGAAAATAAGTTTGATGATTTAAAAATAAACAGAGTTTATAAAAATAATTTTTATAATTTTTTGGAATTTTTAGTAATTTTAAAAACTGAAAAAGGCTTTAAAAAAGGTGTGTAGGTGCCCGGGGTCGAACCCGGGACCTCTTGGATAGCAAAGGGACCACGGACCGGTGAACCAAGGCATACAGCCGCAGTAATGATCCGGTTCCAAATTGTTTTATCTTGAATCAGTTGAATACCCCCAAACACCCACGAACCCTAGTTCGAATCTCATCCCAATTGAGGTTCAATTCGGTTTCGATAGCATCTGCAATCATGGGGCTTTTGATCCCCATGTAAAAACGAGTGTGTGGGTGTGTTCAATTACCGGTATGATGACGGTTTGGAACTGAACCCAACAAGAACAGGAGCGACCGTGGTACTCAATTGATTAATGGGTAAATGTTGATGAAAATCAAATTAAATTGGTAGGAAGCTTCGGATGATGATCTGGAAGCAAAGCCCTTTGCCAATATAAGTTAAAATCAATCGGAGATGGGGTTTTAATGGAGTTGCAGGTCGCGATTATGGTGGTGTTTGAATGGGTTATTTTTGATGATTTCTGATGCAATTGAACTCGATGATAGGTTATATCCGATTAAAAGTTCGTGAGTGCGGAGTTAGTTTGATTATTAAAATGTGTAGTGCCCGATTTTCTTCCACTTCTTCGGTCGATCGTGGGGAAAGCAAACGGGGAAGAAGGGGGGTGGGGTTGGGTGTTTTGAGATTTTACAAAAATGGTCCCTGAAGTATACCTTTGTTCCATTTTAATCCAAAGTTTAGGTTTTAGTGTTAATGTAAGTTACATTTTAGTCCCTGTGATTATTAATGTTAACATTTTATGTAAAAACTAAGTAATTTCAAGTTTTAACATGATAAAATTTATATTAATACAAGATTAAGAATATAATTTATTATTATTATTATTATTAACATTATTATTATTAATAATATTATTAATAATATCATTATTAATGTGACATCCGTCACTTCAAGGTCCGTCATTTGACATGAAACTTCGTTAACTATTCTTAGAGCATTCATTTGTCACCTTCATAAACTATTTGTGAAGAACATCATACTCGTTTGGTTTTCCTTTACAGTCGGGATACCATTAATTGCAACTTCATCATCCAAATGCTCACGAATATCACAACCGACACCGTTAATTATAATATGTTATATAATATAAACAACATTAAACACATCCTTATAATTAGTATAACGCGCGTATTTACGTCGTTTTCAACCGAATCAAGTTTGGCGATTCGGGAACTAAGTGCAGGGACTAAACTTGACAAATGGCCAAACTAGGTTGGGTATAAATACCCATTTCCCAGACATTCTTCACATCATCTTCATCCCCATCGCTTCTTCTTCATCTCCTCCACTCTCTCTCGAACTAGCACCGAAATCGGGCCCGTTTGACGCGTTTTCACCGTCAAATCTTGGTTATCATCGTGAATACTCACTCCTAGCAGGTAGATAACCTCGTTTGACCCGTTTCTTGCTCGATTTCACTTCTGTGTTTTCTAGGGTTTCGGGTGCTCGGGTTCATCCGAGCACAAGAGGTCGTGTGGGCTTGTGTGTTGCGTTTCCGAGTGTGTTTCTTGCTCAGACACGTTAGGCAAACGTTTCTGCAGGTTCTTGGTGCATAAAACCCGAGCTCGGAGCAGCGGGACGCTGCTCTACACTTCAGCAGTCGCGACATGCTGTACAGGGCGACTGGGTCTGTCATGCGATTGAGCCGTGCGACTGGGTGAGTCGTACGACCGAGTCCATGCGTCGGAGTCTATTGTACGACTGAGCTGTACGACTAGGTGAGTCGTACGACTGAGTCATGCGACTGAGTGTTCTATGCGACGGAATGCATGCGATTGAGTGTGTATCGTACGATTAAGGGTTTAGTCGCACGGATGGAGGTTCAGTCGTACAAATGAATCTGATTCATATGAATGGATGTTGATTCGTGCGTATGGATGTTGAATCGTACGAATGAGTGTTGTGTGGTACGACTGAGTGCTTAGTCGCACGAATGAGGATTCAATCATGCGAATGAAGATGATTCGCATGACTGAGAATTAATTCGCGCAAATGGAGTGTCCAGTCGTGCGTTTGGTCTTGTCGCGTGAATGGAATCATTGTGTGATTGATGATGTGTGTGTGTGTGTGGGAATTCCCCTTTCTGGAGGTCTTATGATGATAAGGTAACATCAATAAGAGCGTCATAGCTTGACCACAAAGATTAAAGTCAACGCTATCAACAGACACAAACTATTTCCATACAAAATAACCTAACCTTTTAAGACCACCGACAATCCATTTGGGACTATTCTTAGTACTTGGACCTACATAAGGTCTGATATGTGTATGCCTGCTTGTGTGTGTGCTACCCACGACCGAACCGAAACTGCCCGAACCTATTGAACATCATCTTATACTTTATGCTTATTATTAATGCTTGTCAGTAACTGTCAATAGGTGTTTGACTGTTCATAGCATCCTACCGTTGGGAATATTCATCACACGTGCCTATCATCTGTTCAGTGAGTTTCGTGGCCCCTTTTTACGCTTATATAACTTTTAAACATTTTCTAACTTGGGGGAAGAGAACGCTCGCTTACATAACATATTTTCAAACATCTTCCTTAGTGGAAATCTGCTGTAACTCTATGGTTAACTCACCTTGCTTACTTGTTGGATGTTAACACATTGATGCTAAGGTCAATCAGATGTCAAGTAGCTGGTTTAGGCATCGTTCTAGGTATATCGTGGATGTGGTGGGAACGCTGCAGGGAACCCTATATATAAGCATCACCGGTATACTAAGAATGCGCTTAAACTGGGTTACGGGATGATCTGATTGACTAAGGCATAAAATGTTGATTGTGATTCTATGCTAAGTTGCTACTGCGTGCTATTACTTGATGCTAAGTGTTATGTGATGTCACCTGTAAATGCTACTTGTTTGGTGACACTATTTGGCTGTGTGGGACTTCTGTGTGGGACTTCTATGTGGGACTTCTGTGTGGGACTTCTGTGTGGGGCTTCTGTGTGGATCTCTCAGTACAACCATTAATCCCGGTATTGGGACCTAAGGACTGGTTTGGTTGTAACCTATACGTATGCGCTATGTGTATCCTGCTACGTCATGTTTATTACTTGTTGGATGCCTTTAACCTTGGATGCTCTCGGCTGTGTGGTTCCTCTGTGTGGTTCCTCTGTGTGTTTCCTCTAAGCCGATCATCCATTACAACCATTAATCCCGGTAATTGGGACCTAAGGACTGGTTTGGTTGTAACCTAAACGTATGCGCTGTGTGGACCCTGCTACGTCACCTTGAACTTCTTATGCTATGGAAAACCTTTTTGTATAACCCTTAATCCTGGCATTGGGACCTAAGGATTGGTTTGGTTATAAACTATACGTATGCGCTGTGTGGATCTTGCTACGTCTTTATAAACTATTTTCTTTTTCGAGAAAACCTTTCTTACAGCCATCAATTCCCGTGTGGAACCGATGACTAGGTTTGGTTGTAGCTATTTATAAACGGTAAACCGCCTGCACATAAGTGTAGTCATGGTAACTTTATTAAACTTACCTACTGTTTTCATCTTAACATCTTTTATTACTTAAAACCTGCGAAGCTCACCAACAATTATGTTGACCTTTTTGAGCGTTTCTTTTCAGGTGATCAAGGTAATTGAAGTTCTAGGAGCACTGACTTTTAGAGGAGACCCTAGGACATATTTTGGAGAATTAAGCATTTGTAAACATTAATCTTTGGAACATCTTGGTTGCTCAAACTTGTACATTGTACACTTGTTCCCGAGTTATGGGAATTTACATTTCAAGTTGTTATCAATGATTATGTGATCATTTTATGTTATGTTTATGACTATGCTGTCGTAAACATTGATTATACACGACGCAAGTCTCCAATTGTGTTCGGGTATCGTCATGACACGCTTGTGATCATATTATTATTGCTACTCTATCCATACCATGTGTTATGACGATCCCGTCTAGCTCGCATTCCCCGTGTTTCCGCTATCAGCGGGGGTGTGACAGACTAGTATCAGAGCCATTGGTTATAGAGAATTAGGCAATTACACTTGACCTAGACTATCACCTAGGAACCTTCATGTAGATTTGCATGCTTAAGCTTGTGTGCATTTATATATCTCGTGTAGGTGTTCCTCCTTACGTGTTTGGTTATCCTTCCGTTATGTGATCTTTTACTTTGTGTTTGAGCCCTTGTGCTCGACCCCTATGGGATGCTTCCTATTGGATCTTCCGTTCCCTCTACGCGCCAAGTTATCATAACCAAATTCAGGTATGTAGACCCGAAAAGATCGTCACAGATCATACATTGCGCTTGATCTCGGATACTAAATCCGACCCTAACATGGTTATGCCTGAAATCCTGAAGGTATGAAGGATAGGCAGCTATCACTAGATATATTATGCTTATGTGCTTAGAGTTTACTTGCTATTACATTCTACTATTGGAATACTATTGGTTCAGGGACATGAGGACAATACCTAATTTGTGCTTGATGAATGTGGACAATACTATGATGTTAACTTGGGGTAAGTGAAGCTTAGGGTGACCATGCAAGGCAAATTACCATTACGGGTGCACACGTAATTGCAATTCGCCGTGCATGAGAAGTCTGGCTAATCTTACCATGAGGTAACGATCACGAGTATTACTAGTTGCTATTCTATACCCTAGAGTGTGCTAGGATCATAATCCTAGTGAGACTTTATTAAGGGTAACATAACATTACTAACACCTACCATTACTTAAGTCCTGTCCTATTTAGAGCCTTCATGGTACTTCCAATCATGACATTGATCCTATTTTCCGTGAAACCTTCCTCCACTTAGCATTTCAGTAACTAAGAAGTTGATTGAATGCTTAGAATAAAAGTGGACTTCAAGAAATGTAAAGGAGTGATGATACTCTCTACACATTACATTATGTTATTCATTGGGATTATGCTAAGGAAAATTAGGATGTCATGTAAACGGATTAAGTGTCATTCAAGGTATATCGTGGGTGCGGTGGGAACGCTACGGGGGACCCTATATATAAGCATCACCGATATACTAAGAATGTGCTTAAACTGGGTTACGTGACGATCTTGATGGACCAAAGCATGGGTTATCGGAACTTGATGAGTGGAATCATACATGTATCTCAGAAGTGACTAAAGCTTACATGTTTACATCTTACTATGATTAGAAGATGCCGCCCCGAAGAGTCACACGTGGTACCAACCAAGATGGTGAGACCCCACAAGGCAGAGGTAGGGGTAGATCACCAAGAACAGGTAGCGCCCCAGCTGGCGACAACCAGGGAACTGAAAACCCCAATATAGCCGCTATGATCGCTCAGCAGCTAGCCGCACTGATTCCAACTATAGTGACTCAAGTGAGCGACACTCTTCTGAATCGACAATTCCACAGGAGTAATGATACTAACGATCAGTATAACCAAGGAACAGAGAAGAGAAAGGAGGCTGGGGAAACGAGCCGGTCTAACGCCGGAAGGTTTGATAAGAAGGCCAAGACGACCCAAAATTTAGGGGCTGTCACTCAGGGAAAGAAAGAATATGCCGGCCCGCACCCGAAATGTGACAGGTGCAACCTTCATCACCCCCCAGTAATGTCGTGTCGGTCGTGTGCGAACTGTAGGCGCCCGGGGCACCTAGTGAGAGATTGTAGAGTTGCACCGAACCTGGTGACACATGTCAACGCGGTTAACCCCGTCGGGAATGCCAGAGCTTGTTATGAGTGTGGAGGTCTTGGTCACTACCGGAACACGTGCCCCAGACTGAATAGGGCACCGGGTCAACAAGGGAATAACCAACACCTAGTGATGTCCATAGCTGGCAACCCAGGCCAAGGGAATCAAAGAAGTGCTGCCAGAGGACGTGCATACGTTAACGGAGAAAATGGCGCCCGTCAGGACCCGAATGTTGATACAGGTACGTATTTCGCTCAACCACCCCTTCGTCTTCAAATTGAATGGTACTGGAGTAGACAATAGTTTCATATCTTTTGATTTTGTACACACGCTTGCCTTGGTAGTAGACTAGAGACTAGCTTCCCTGTAGAAATGGCCAACGGTAGGGTGTACTAGCAGATGAGATTTTAGAGAGTGCTCTAGGATATTGGAGAACCATGCCTTTGACATAGACATAATACCTTTCGAGTTGGGGATTGTGGGAATGGGTTGGTTATCGAAAAACGGAGCCGAGGGTGTTGGTCAGGATTACCCCCTCCACGACAGGTGGGATTTCGTATGGAGTTAGTTCCTGGAGCTACGCCGGTAGCAAAAGCACTGTATCAGTTAGCGCCGTCTGCAATACAAGGATTATCTAACCAATTACAGGAACTACTAGGGAAGGGTTTTATTCGAATGAGTCATTCGCCATGGGGAGCACCGGTTCTATTTGTCAAAAAGAAAGACGGGTCGCTCCGTATGTGCATCGATTTTCGCAAGTTGAACAAGTTGACTGTGAAGAACCGATGACTTATTTGACCAAGTTACAAGGAGCTTCATATTTCTCCAAGATCGATCTCTGTCCTGGATATCATCAACTGAGAGTTTCAAGGATGACATACCGAACACAACATTCAGGACTCGTTATGGGCAATATGAGTTCTTAGTCATGCCGATCGGACTGATTAACGAACCAGCTGTGTTCATGGACCTGATAAACCGAGTATGCAGACCTTATTTGGATAAGTTCGTGATCGTATTTATAGACGATATACCTACCTACTCTCGATTGAAATAAGACCCTAAGGAACATCTTCGGACTATACTGAGTTTGTTACAAGAAGAGAAAAACTTTTCGCTAAACTCTCGAAGTGCGAGTTTTGGATTCGAGAAGTGAAATTTTTGGGGCATGCGGTTAACGAGAATGGGATTCATGTAGATCCCGGCAAAATTGAGGCAGTGAAGAGATGGGATACACCCTAGACATCTTCAAAGACACGACAATTCTTAGGATTGGCTGGATACTATCGTCGCTTCATTGTAAATTTCTCAAAGGTTGCCAAACCGTCCACCTTGATGACTCAGAAAGACCAGAAGTTGATTGGGGGAAAGCAAATGTGGTGGCTGACGCCCTAAGTCGTAAAGAGCGCGTGAAATCACTATGCGCTCGAGCTTTGGGATTGACTATTCAGACGAACTTGAAAGCTCAGATCCAACTTGCACAAAAGGAAGCAGTGAGAGAAGAAAACCTCGTGAGAGAAGAGTTCTAAGGGTTAGACAAATAGACGAATTGCAAGGATGATGGCATACAGTACTTCATGGATCACATATAGGTACCCATTTGGAGAGATGTTCGTACCCTAATCATGGAGGAAGCGCACAAGACACGATATTCTGTTCATCCTGGTGCAGTATGTATCACGATCTTAAGGATCTATACTGGTGGCTAGGCATGAAAAGAGACATTGCTATGTATGTAAGCCGATGCTTGACGTGCTCGAAAGTTAGGGCTGGACATCAAAAACCATCGGGACTATTACAGCAACCTGAAATTCCCGAGTGGAAATGGGAGAACATAACTATGGATTTCACTACCAAACTCCCTAGAACAAGTAGCGGGCACGACTCGATATGGGTCGTGGTGGATCGGATGACGAAGTCCGCTCAATTCTTACCGATCCAGGAGGATTACAAGATGGAAAGGTTGGCGAGGTTATACATTAAAGAGGTCGTGACATGGCACAGTGTGCCGGTGTCAATCATATCCGACCGAGACAGTCGATTCACTTCATGATTTTGGCAAACACTATAAAAAGCGATGGGCTCTCGATTAGATATGAGTACCGCCTTTCACCCATAAACAGATGACCAGAGTGAACGAACTATACAAACGTTGAAAGATATGCTCATAGCTTGTGTAATCGATGTTGGTGGTAGTGGGGACACTCGTCTACCATTGATGGAGTTCTCCTAAAACAATAGCTATCATACAAGCATTGGATGCGTCCCATTTGAGGAATTGTACGGGGGAAATGTAGACCCCTAGTTTGTTGGGTTAAAGTTGGTGAGAGCCAGCTTACAGGCCCAGAAATCATTCAAGAGACAACTGACAAGATCTTCCAAATCAAAGATAGACTAAAGGCTGCAAGAGATCGCCAAAAGAGCTATGCCGACAACCGTCGGAAGCCTCTAGAATTCAATGTTGGAGATCACGTTTTACTCAAAGTCTCTCCCTGGAAAGGGATTGTACGATTGGGAAAGAAAGGGAAGTTAGCCCCTCGATACGTGGGACCATTCGAGGTTACAGAAAGAATTGGTCCGGTGGCTTACCGATTGAGGTTGCCACACGAACTCAGCGGTGTACATGATGCTTCTCACGTGTCGAACCTCAAGAAGTGTTTGGCGGATGAGTCCTTACACGTACAAATTGAGGAAATCAAGATCGACGAAAAGCTTCATTTCATTGAGGAACCTATCGAGATCGTGGACCGACAGGTCAAACGCTTAAGGCGCAGCAAGATACCGATCGTTCGCGTGAGATGGGACTCTAAGCGAGGGCCAGAATTCACGTGGGAACGGGAAGATCAGGTGAAACTTAAGTATCCAAATCTATTCAAGGATGACGCCCTTGGACCTAGCACCAGTTGAATTTTGGGACGAAATTCTCTCAACTGGGGGATACTGTGACATCCGTCACTTCAAGGTTTGTCACCTTCATAAACTATTTGTGAAGAACATCATACTCGTTTGGTTTTCCTTTACAGTCGGGATACCATTAATTGCAACTTCATCATCCAAATGCTCACGAATATCACAACCGACAACGTTAATTATAATATGTTATATAATATAAACAACATTAAACACATCCTTATAATTAGTATAACGCGCGTATTTACGTCGTTTTCAACCGAATCAAGTTTGGCGATTCGGGAACTAAGTGCAGGGACTAAACTTGACAAATGGCCAAACTAGGCTGGGTATAAATACCCATTTCCCAGACATTCTTCACATCATCTTCATCCCCATCACTTCTTCTTCATCTCCTTCACTCTCTCTCGAACTAGCACCGAAATCGGGCCCGTTTGACGCGTTTTCACCGTCAAATCTTGGTTATCATCGTGAATACTCACTCCTAGCAGGTAGATAACCTCGTTTGACCCGTTTCTTGGTTGATTTCACTTCTGCGTTTTCTAGGGTTTCGGGTGCTCGGGTTCATCCGAGCACAAGAGGTCGTGTGGGCTTGTGTGTTGCATTTCTGAGTGTGTTTCTTGCTTAGACACGTTAGGCAAATGTTTCTGCAGGTTCTTGGTGCATAAAACCCGAGCTCAGAGCAGCGGGACGCTGCTCTGCACTTCAGCAGTCGCGACATGCTGTACAGGGCGACTGGGTCTGTCATGCGACTGAGCCGTGCGACTGGGTGAGTCGTACGACCGAGTCCATGTGTCGGAGTCTATCGTACGACTGAGCTGTACGTCTGGGTGAGTCGTACGACTGAGTCATGCGACTGAGTGTTCTATGCGATGGAATGCATGCGATTGAGTGTGTATCGTACGATTAAGGGTTTAGTCGCACGGATGGAGGTTCAGTCGTATGAATGAATCTGATTCGTACGAATGGATGTTGATTCGTGCGTATGGATGTTCAATCGTACGAATGAGTGTTGTGTGGTACGACTGAGTGCTTAGTCGCACGAATGAGGATTCAATCGTGCGAATGAAGATGATTCGCACGACTGAGAATTAATTCACGCGAATGGAGTGTCCAGTCGTGCGTGTGGTCTTGTCGCGTGAATGGAATCATTGTGTGATTGATGATGTGTGTGTGTGTGTGGGAATTCCCTTTCTGGAGGTCTTATGATGATAAGGTAACATCAATAAGAGCGTCATAGCTTGACCACAAAGATTAAAGTCAACGCTATCAACAGACACAAACTATTTCCATACAAAATAACCTAACCTTTTACGACCACCGACAATCCATTTGGGACTATTCTTAGTACTTGGACCTACATAAGGTCTGATATGTGTATGCCTGCTTGTGTGTGTGCTACCCATGACCGAACCGAAACTGCCCGAACCTATTGAACATCATCTTATACTTTATGCTTATTATTAATGCTTGTCAGTAACTGTCAATAGGTGTTTGACTGTTCATAGCATCCTAACGTTTGGTGACACTATTTGGCTGTATGGGACTTCTGTGTGGGACTTCTGTGTGGGACTTCTATGTAGGACTTCTGTGTGGGGCTTCTGTGTGGATCTCTCAGTACAACCATTAATCCCGGTATTGGGACCTAAGGACTGGTTTGGTTGTAACCTATACGTATGCGCTATGTGTATCCTGCTACGTCATGTTTATTACTTGTTGGATGCCTTTAACCTTGGATGCTCTCGGCTGTGTGGTTCCTCTGTGTGGTTCCTCTGTGTGTTTCCTCTAAGCCGATCATCCATTACAACCATTAATCCCGGTAATTGGGACCTAAGGACTGGTTTGGCTGTAACCTAAACGTATGTGCTGTGTGGACCCTGCTACGTCACCTTGAACTTCTTATGCTATGGAAAACCTTTTTGTATAACCCTTAATCCCGGCATTGGGACATAAGGATTGGTTTGGTTATAAACTATACGTATGCGCTGTGTGGATCTTGCTACGTCTTTATAAACTATTTTCTTTTTCGAGAGAACCTTTCTTACAGCCATCAATTCCCGTGTGGAACCGATGACTAGGTTTGGCTGTAGCTATTTATAAACGGTAAACCGCCTGCACACAAGTGTAGTCGTGGTAACTTTATTAAACTTACCTACTGTTTTCATCTTAACATCTTTATTACTTAAAACCTGCGAAGCTCACCAACAATTATGTTGAACTTTTTGAGCGTTTCTTTTCAGGTGATCAAGGTAATTGAAGTTCTAGGAGCACCGCCTTTTAGAGGAGACCCTAGGACATATTTTGGAGAATTAAGCATTTGTAAACATTAATCTTTGGAACATCTTGGTTGCTCAAACTTGTACATTGTACACTTGTTCCCGAGTTATGGGAATTTACATTTCAAGTTGTTATCAATGATTATGTGATCATTCTATGTTATGTTTATGACTATGCTGTCGTGAACATTGATTATACACGAAGCAAGTCTCCAATTGTGTTCGGGTATCGTCATGACACGCTTGTCATCATATTATTATTGCTACTCTATCCATACCATGTGTTATGAAGATCCCGTCTAGCTCGCATTCCCCGTATTTCCGCTATCAGCGGGGGTGTGACAATTAATAATAGTAATAATAATATCATTAACATTATCGTTGTTAATATTATTATTAATAATATCATTATTAATAATAGTAATAATAATATCATGATCATTAGTATAATAACAATTATTTTATATAAAAGTCCTTGAAAACCTTTTCATATTTTATATAAAACTTATGTTGTTAAATTTTAAATTTTATGCTTAAGGTTCATAAATATCATTATCATCTTATAATAATAAAATTATATTTATAAACCATATGATTTTTAATTCGGATTTAATGACAATGTTAATGTGCTCACATCGAAATAACATAGATTCTATTGACTAGCATAAACGGGTTCGGGTTACAAGTTGGAATGGGTCGGATGTTACAGTCTCCCCTGCTTTAGGAAATTTCATCCCGAAATTTTAATCACGAGGAGGCTGAAAGGAAAAGATGTGGGTACTTGGATTTCATTTGGTCCTCCCGTTCCCATGTAAACTCATGGCCACGCTTGGAGTTCCATCTCACCCTGACAATTGGGATTCTGCTGCGTTTTAATCGTCTGACCTCCCGATCCATTATTTTTATCTATTCTTCCACAAAATGGAGCTTCTCATCAATCTTGATTTCTTCAATAGGTACGTGTAAGGATCCATCAGCTAAACATTTCTTAAGGTTCGACACGTGAAAAGTATCATGTACACCGCTGAGTTCTTGTGGCAACCTCAATCGGTAAGCCACTGGACCGATTCTCTCTGTAATCTCGAATGGTACTACGTATCAAGGGGCTAACTTCCCTTTCTTTCCAAATCATACAATCCCTTTCCAGGGAGAGACTTTGAGTAAAACGTGATCTCCAACATTGAATTCTAGAGGCTTCCGACGGTTGTCGGCATAGCTCTTTTGACGATCTCTTGCAGCTTTAAGTCTGTCTTTGATTTGGAAGATCTTGTCAGTTGTCTCTTGAATGATCTCTGGGCCAGTAAGCTGGCTCTCACCAACCTCATCTCAACAAACTGGGGATCTACATTTCCTCCCATACAATGCCTCAAATGGAGCGCATCCAATGCTTGTGTGATAGCTGTTGTTGTAAGAAAACTCAATCAATGGTAAATGAGTGTCCCAGCTACCACCAAAATCGATTACACAAGCTCTGAGCATGTCTTCCAACGTTTGTATCGTTCGTTCACTTTGGCCATCTGTTTGTGGGTGATAGGCGGTACTCATATCTAATCGAGTGCCCATCGCTTTCTGTAGTGTTTGCCAAAATCGTGAAGTAAATCGACTGTCGCGGTCGGATATGATTGACACCGGCACCCCGTGCCGTGTCATGACTTCCTTGATGTACAACCTTGCCAGCTTATCAATTTTATAGTCTTCTTGGATAGGCAAGAAGTGAGTGGATTTTGTAATTCGATCCACTACGACCCATATCGAGTCGTGTCCGCTAGGCGTCCTTGGGAGTTTGGTAATAAAATCCATGGCTATGTTCTCCCATTTCCACTCGGGAATTTCAGGTTGCTGTAATAATCCCGATGGTTTTTGATGTTCAGCCTTAACTTTTGTGCACGTCAAACATCGGCTCACATACGTAGCAATGTCTCTCTTCATGCCTGGCCACCAGTATAGATCCTTAAGATCGTGATACATCTTGTCTGCACCAGGATGAACAGAATATCGTGTCTTGTGCGCTTCCTCTATGATCAGGGTACGAACGTCTCCCCATTTGGGTACTCATATGCGATCTATGAAATATTGTATGCCCTCATCCTTGCAAATCATCTGTTTGTCTAACCCTCGGAGTTCTTTTCCCTTAAGGTTTTCTTCTTTCAATGCCCCCTTTGTGCAAGTTGGATCTGAGCTTTCAAGTTTGTTTGAATAGTCAATCCTAAAGCTCGTGTACATTGTGGTTTCACACGTTCTTTGCGACTTAGGGCGTCAGCCACCACATTTGCTTTCCCCGAATGATACCAGATTTCACAATCGTAGTCACTAAGTAGCTCTACCCAACGTCATTGTCGCATGTTGAGTTCTTTCTGATTCAGGATGTGTTGAAGGCTCTTATGATCTGTGTAGATGATGCATTTGGTTTCATACAGATAGTGCCTCCATATCTTGAGTGCAAATACTATTGCGCCCAACTCCAGGTCATGAGTCGTATAATTCTTCTCATGCACCTTAAGTTGTCGTGAGGCATAGGCAATCACCTTGTCTTTCTGCATTAGCACACAACCCAATCCTTGGTGTGAAGCATCGCAGTACACCATAAAATCATCAGTTCTGTCTGGAAGGGACAATATTGGTGCGTTGCATAACTTCTCTTTCAACGTTTGGAATGCTTGTTCTTGGGCATATCCCCAATCAAACTTCTTGTCTTTCTGATTCAACATAGTTAATGGTTGAGCAATCTTTGAAAAATTTGCAATGAAACGATGATAGTAGCCGGCCAATCCTAAGAATTGTCGTATCTCTGAGGGTGTCTGAGGTGTATCCTATTTCTTCATTGCTTCAATTTTGCCAGGATCTACATGAATCCCATTTTGTTAACCACATGCCCCAAAAACTTCACTTCTCGAAGCCAAAACTCACACTTCGAGAGTTTAGCGAAAAGTTTCTCTTCTTTTAACAAACTCAGTATGGCCCGAAGATGTTCCTCGTGTCTTCTTTCGATCGAGAGTAGATAAGTATAACATCAATGAATACGATCACGAACTTATCCAAGTATGGTTTACACACCCGATTCATCAGATCCACGAATATAGCTGGTGCGTTAGTCAGTCTGAACCGCATGACTAAGAACTCATAATGACCATAACGAGTCCTAAACGCTGTTTTCGGTATGCCATCCTCGAAAACCCTCAATTGATGATATCCAGAACGAAGATCAATCTTGGAGAAGTGTGAAGCTCCTTGCAACTGATCAAACAAATCATCGATTCTGGGAGGAGGATATCGATTCTTCACAGTCGACTTGTTCAACTCGCGATAATCGATGCACATGCGGAATGACCCGTCTTTCTTTTTGACAAATAAGACCGGTGCTCCCCATGGTGAATGACTCGGCCGAATGAAACCCTTCTCTAATAGCTCTTGCAATTGGCTAGATAACTCTTGCAATTCGGATGACGCTAACCGGTATGGTGCTTTTGTTACCGGCGTAGCTCCAGGAACCAACTCGATACGAAATTCCACCTGTCGTGGAGGAGGTAAACCGGACAAGTCATCAGGGAATACTTCTGGATAATCTCGTACTACAGGAATATCCACCAACTTGTTTCCTTCTTCTTTCTTTTCCACTACATGGGCCAGAAATGCGTAACACTGCTTTCGTAAACATCGTCTCGTCTTCATGCAAGTGATAAGCTTCAGTGTTCTTCCATGTCGTTCTCCTTGAATCTCGAGTACCTCCCCTTTTGGCATGGGGATTCGTACTACTTTCTCCCGACAAACAATCTCGGCTCTGTGTTTCGACAACCAATCCATTCCCACAATCACATCGAAGCTCCCCAACTCGAAAGGTATCAAGTCTATGTCAAAGGCATGGTCCTCCAATATCATGGAGCACTGTCTAATAATCCCATCTGCCTGTACAATTATACCATTGGCCATTTATACAGAGAAGCTAGTTTCTAGTCTACTAGGGTTCAAGGCAAGCATGTGTGCAAAATCAGAAGATATGAAACTATTGTCTACTCCGGTATCAAATAGTACAGATGCAAGTGGTTGTTGAGAAGATACGTACCTGTGACAACATTTGGGTCCTGACGAGTATCGTTAGCTCCAATGACAAATGCACGTCCACGAGCGATATTCCCTTGATTAGCCGGACCTTGATTCCCAGCTATGGCCATCATTTGCTGCTGGTTATTTCCTTGTTGACCCGGTGCCCTATTCAGTTTGGGGCACATGTTCCGGTAGTGACCCGGATTTCCACATTCGTAACAGACTCTGGCATTCCCGACGGGGTTAACCGCGTTGATGGGTGCAACCAGGTTCGATGCCGTTCTACAATCTTTCGCAAAGTGCCCCGGGCGCCTACAGTTCGCACATAACCGGCACTGCATCTCTGGGGGATGATGATAATTGCACCTGCCACATTTGGGGTGCGGTCCCGTATAGTCTCTCCCACCTTGAGTCACCGCTATAAAATTTCAGGTTGTCTTGGCCTTCTTATCAAATATTCCGGCATTAGACCGGCTTGTTTCCCCAGCCTCCTTTCTTTTCTCTGCTCCCCTACCCAACATCCTGTTCTTACCATCTCATCAGTTAGAGCGCTGACCAAGATGGCGCTCTGAATTGTAGGAGGAGCAGCTGTTGTTACCAAAGCTCGGATTTGAGGAACCAGACTCCAAATGTACCTCTCGATCCTTTTAGACTCTGGGGTTACCAAGTGTGGAACGAATCTTGCCAACTCATGAAAACGATCAGTGTAAGCTGCGTGCCCAGCTCCTACCATCGCATGGTTCCAGAATTCCTGCTCAAGTTTCTGCATCTCGTTGAGAGGGAAGTATTCTTTAGAAATCAGGGCTTTGAACTCATCCCAAGTCATTTGCATCGCAGACTATCTTCCTCTTGCTTGTACCTGGGTGTTCCACCAGGTTAATGCCTTGCCCTGCAGTGAACATATGGCATACTTGATCCTTTGGCTATCGAGGCACCCACTGATGTCAATTACTGCGTCCATCTTTTCAAGCCACCTAGTTAGGGCTATCGCCCCACATTTCCCATCGAATTATCGGGGTTGCAGGCCACAAATTCCTTGTAAGAACATCCCCGTCTAGTATTATTGACCCCAGTTTTGTTCCCAGTTGTTCCACCAATCCCAGTGTCTTCCCCTGTTCCTTGATTATGCTCATGGTGAGTATCATGATCCCCGTGGAGACTATGATTCAGAAGAGTGTCGCTCACTTGCGTCACTATAGTAGGAATCAGTGCGGCTAGCTGATGAGCAATCATAGCAGCTATGTCAGGGTTGTCAGTTCCCTGATTGTTGCCAGCTGGAGCACCACATGTTCTTGGTGGTGTACCCCTACCTCTGCCTTGTGGGGTCTCACCTTCTTGATTGGTACTACGTGTGGCTCTTCAAGGCGGCATCTTCTAATCATAGAAAGGTGTAAACATGTAAACTTTAGTAAACATGTAAACCTTAGTCACTTTAAGATACACGTATGATTCCACTCATCAAGTTCCAATAACCCATGCTTCGGTCCATCAAGATCATCACGTAGCCCAGTTTAAGCACATTCTTATATACCAGTGATGCTTATATATAGGGTTCCCCGCAGCGTTCCCACCACATCCACGATATACCTTGAATGACACTTAAACCGGTTACATGACATCCTAATTTTCCTTAGCATAATCCCAAAGAATAACGTAATGTATGTGTAGAGAGTATCATCACTCCTCTACATTTCCTGAAGCCCACTTTCATACTAAGCATTCAATCAGTTCCTTAGTTACTGAAATGCTAAGTGGAGGAATGTTTCGCGAAAGATAGAATCAATGTCATGATTGGAAATACCATGAAGGCTCTAAGTTGGACAGGACTTATGTAATAGTAGATGTTTGTAATGTTTTGTTACCCTTAACGAAGTCTTACTAGAATTATGATCCTAGCACACCATAGGGTATACAATAGAGAACTTGTGATACTCCTGATTGTTACCTCATGGTAAGATTTGCCAGGCTTCTCATGCAGTGCAAATTGCAATTACGTGTGCACCCATAATGGTAATTTACCTTGCATGGTCACCCTAGCTCCACTTACCCCAAGTTAACATCATAGTATTGTCAACACTCATCAAGCCTGGTTCGTGTAATGTCCTCATGTCCATGATCCATTAGTATTCCAATAGTAGTATATAGTAACAAGTAAACTCCAAGCATATAAGCACAATATGTTTAATGATAGTTGCCTATCCTTCATACTTTCAGGATTTCAGGCATTTTCTAATAACTTGTAAGCTTCAGTCGTATTAAGGTTCTATGATGCAATCACGTATGAGTAGATAGTACATTATTGTAAGTCTTATACTTCACAAGATAGTACCACAACTTTGTCGAAGACATGCGTACCTATAAGTGGACACTCACCTCAAGGTTCCTAGGTAAGCTAAATGGATCCATCGGTTGATTTGGATTTATACGAATACCTTGCCTAGACAGAACACCCCGAGATACAGGCATCCTACTCTTCCAGCATTGCATGTATTCAGTGGTGAGACATAGACTTTGACGAGATTTTGAAAACCACGAATAACGATTCAAATCTCATTTTGATAACCATTTGATTCAGGCACACAATGCCTTAGAATATGATTTAAGATTTGTGTGTGCATCGATAAGAATCAAATTATAAGAAGAATCACATAGGGCATATAATCACATAATCAAATATAAACATATAAGGCACATAAAATCCTATCTAAAATGGAGACTTGTGTCGCAGTTAGTCAATTCCACAACAAACACAATCATACAAACCAAATAAGTATAAGTCCTACAACCCGGGAAACAAATGAACATAAGTGAATAATGAAAATCAAGCAACTGTCACAGACATCCAATGAATCTAAGTAGTGCAATCCTAAGGTCGTCGCTAAGGTAGCATCCCTAGCCATCCTTAATGATTGTTACCTGAAAAGATATGCTCAAAAGGTCAACATATTGTTGGTGAGTTCACAGGTTTAAACATAAATTGAAAACTTGTTGCTGTGCATGAGTTTATGGATCATAAGTGTATACAGTTTATCATAAATAATATCACATGAGCATCACAACTAAACCTATGACGAACCACACAGCAATTGTTGGAACATATTCACCCAAGGCCCGTTCCTGGCAGTGTGATGGTACTCACAAGTAACCATCTGTCAGGGTGGGGGTTTCAACCCAATAGTACTATCAATATCTGTCCGTCGGCTCCAACACCGGAGTTAAATAGTGTGATTAAAGAACCACTAAGAAGAACCACAAAGAACTCATGCATAAGATATAGCTTGCAAACAGTAACACGTTAATCCCAAGTATGAAAATTGTATGTATGTTGTACAGCATTAAAAACGTGTGAGCATACTTTTCCCCCATGTTTGTAAAAGATTGAAACAATTGTATAAGCATAAAAAGGGGCCGTGAAACTCACCTTGATTGCACAGCAAGGAAATAATGTTCGTACAACGATTAGGGTTTCGGTTAACCTGGATTTCATTTAATAGGAATATAATTAATGTTAGTTATTATTTACGAGTTTATGGTTAATAATATGATTAACGTTCAAATAAGAATTAGTGTTTTGATAGAATTATGAGTTTTGTTTCAATAATTAAATTTATAAAATAAATATCATATTTTTAATCCATTTGATGAATTATTAAGTGTTTTTAGAAATGAATTTAGATGTAATGATGAAGTTCAACATGTAATTAAGTCTGTATGATTAACGAAGAATAATTACGAAAAATAATATTCTAAACCGTTCGTTAAAGTATATTTTATAAAACAAATAATATTTGTAAATAATCTGTGAAACTATAAAATATATATAATTGATATTATCTTGAATAATCCATAATTAAAGGTAATATAATGCCCAATAATAATTTAATAATTTAAATTACTATTAAAAGTTCACTTTTATAGAAATAACTAAAAAAATAATCTTTGTTTTATTGTTTTATAATTATTTAAATTTAAAGAAAAATTGCAGAAAATAAGTTTGATGATTTAAAAATAACAGAGTTTATAAAATGATTTTTATAATTTTAGGAATTTTTAGTAATTTTTAAAAGCTGAAAAAGGCTTTAAAAAAATATGTGTAGGTGCCCGGGGTCGAACCCGGGACCTCTTGGATAGCAAAGGGACCACAGACCGATGAACCAAGGCATACACCCGCGGTAATGATCCGGTTCCAAATTGTTTTATCTTGAATCAGTTGAATACCCCCAAATACCCACGAACCCTAGTTCGAATCTCATCCCAATTGAGGTTCAATTCGGTTTCGATAGCATCTGCAAGCATGGGGCTTTTGATCCCCATGTAAAAACAAGTGTGTGGGTGTGTTCAACTACCCGTATGATGACGGTTTGGAACTGAACCCAACAAGAACAGGTCGCGACCGTGGTACTCAATTGATTAATGGGTAAATGTTGATGAAAATAAAATTAAATTGGTAGGAAGCTTCGGATGATGATCTGGAAGCAAAGCCCTTTACCAATATAAGTTAAAATCAATCGGAGATGGGGTTTTAATGGAGTTGCAGGTCGCGATTATGGTGGTGTTCGAATGGGTTATTTTTGATGATTTCTGATGCAATTGAACTCGATGATAGGTTATATACGATTAAAAGTTCGTGAGTGTGGAGTTAGTTTGATTATTAAATGTGTAGTGCCCGATTTTCTTCCACTTCTTCGGCCGATCGTGGGGAAAGCAAACGGGGAAGAAGGGGGGGGGTGGGGTTGGGTGTTTTGAGATTTTACAAAAATGGTCCCTGTATACCTTTGTTCCATTTTAATCCAAAGTTTAGATTTTAGTGTTAATGTAAGTTACATTTAGTCCCTGTGATTATTAATGTTAATATTTTATGTAAAAACTAAGTAATTTCAAGTTTTAACATGATAAAATTTATATTAATACAAGATTAAGAATATAATTTATTATTATTATTATTATTAATATTATTATTAAATTATTATTATTAATATTATTATTAATAATATCATTATTAATAATAGTAATAAATAATATCATTAACATTATCATTGTTAATATTATTATTAATAATATCATTATTAATAATAGTAATAATAGTTTTATACCCGCCCGGTGGCCGGTAGTTACGTAACAATGACAACTATTTTTTTTATACCGCATGCACTTTGTTAGCATCATGCCTATATATTCATTTTTAAGAGGAATTATTTAACGTGCTTGATTTAAAGGATTGTTAAATAAGAACTTAGAATTTAACTTGAAACGCACAGAAGAACTGAAAATAATAAGAAGTGTATTTTATTTAAAATTGAGTTACTACTAAAATAACTCTATATCTGTGCCTCATTTGTAGACATTAAACATTTATAAAAAATTGTAAATTTGAACAAACATTTATTGGAGTTGTGATAAATAACCATCTTTTTTTGTATCCGGAGAAGATTAGCATTAGTTTGAAATAAATAAATAAAAAACTTGTTCAAGTGAAAAGTGAAAATAAGCAGCTATGATAATACAACCAAACAAACAATGATACCAATTTGTTTGCATGAGTATTAAACATACAAAAGATCATAGAATTAAAGATACTTTGCATTAAAATATCAATCTTTAGACTTCAATCAATAAACAAACCCATTATTTATTTTAACAAACCCATTTATTTAATTAACCAAGTACCAGAAAAGGTTACGCCTTGAACTAAACGTGATCAGACAATATGAACTGTAAAGATTATATGATAAGATCTAAAACAGGTTTAGTGCACAGTAAGAGTAACATCATATGTACCGATATTTAGACCACACTAAAAACATATTCTAGCCATCCAATGCATCGATGTGAATTGCAATTAACCTTAAAATTTGATTTCTAGGGTTTGATGATATATGAAACCCTAGATTGAAGCGTATGAAAGCAACAATGTGATACCTCGCACACAACCATAACAATGTCATGAACTCACTCAATGCTGTTAGGACCGGATCGGACCGGCCGGTCCGACCGGTCGGACCGCGATTCGGGGCCTGGTCCGGTCCGGTCCGGGGTGGATCGTTTTTTGTGCAGTTGAACGCGCCTGTTCGAACCGAGTCGCCGGTTGGACCGCGAACCGGGCCGGTTCCGACCGGTTTTCGCATATTTTTTTTTTTTTTTTGATTTTGTGGGTAAAAACGGGGTGTTAAACCATAAATTAGTACTTTGTATATACAAATATAGTTAAGTTTTTATATAACTATAAATATTATGTATAAATCATATATAAATTACTTATATTTAATTACATATAAAATATAATTAAAATATAGTTAAATCCGGTCCGACCGGTCCGACCGGTCCGACCACCAAACCAGTAAGCCGTCGGTTCGACGTCCGATCCGGTTCTGAGAACATTGAACTCACTTGATCGGTTGTATGTTTGAAGAAACCGTAAGACCAAATGTCGTTTGATTTTCCCTAAATAACAAACCACTAAGCTTCTCAACTAAATAGACATTTGGGTATCAGAGAACAAAGAGATAGTCCCTTCAGATCTGCCACCGAATTATTGAACTTCTACCATATAATTAAATAAATTCACAGTTAAATAAGCCAAAGAAACACTAGTAACACAACAATTTTTGACATAGTATTTCGCCTAAATAACCTAGACATTAAAAACAAAAAAGTTAAGCAATAATCTCTAGTATATTAATAATTAAATAATGTAAAGCCATATATTAACACTAGGTTATTAGCTCGTGTATTACACGAGTTAAAAGTTATAAATAATAATTCAAATATGTAAACTAAAATATTTAAACTCTATCGTTTTTATTTTAAATCGATTATATAAAAATAAGGATTTGTGATCATAAGGTTTAAAGAGTTAATAAGTTTGAGATGATTGGTATCATAGATTTAAAATCCCTAGAATGGTTGGTGATGATTGAGGTAGTTAAAAGAATAAAAACTTCACACTTTTTGTTAAAAAAAATAAAATAAAATAAAAACTTCATGTAAAAAATATATCATGATTTGTGGAAAATTTGTTAAAGGAAGTTTAGACGGGAAAAATTTTGTGAGTTGAAATATGGTGATGATATATGTCACCACATATAATCACTCTTTAGTATAAATATGGTTTAAATGGTCAAATCTATAATTGAATGCAAAATGATAACCGAGAAAAAGGCAAATGAAATGAGCCAAAGACAAACAATGCAGAACTTAAACAATTAGCTACTAATTCAACAATTTTAAACCAAAGCTAATTTAAAAATAACCAATACCTTACGATTGAAAGAGCCCAAGTGCAAAATGGGAACAATATAAAATGAGCCAAAGACAAACAACCCTGGTCTTAAATAAGTAGCAACTAATTCAATTTATAATTTAATTAAACAAAAGCATTAAGGAGATACACATAGAGAGTGTGATTTGAGGATCCTTATAAACAACCATTGAAAGAGATATACATACATGGTGTGATTAAGCATGCACTCCATTAACTACATGACAATTGGATATGCCCATGACATTCATATGAGGTGGACTATAGTTGCTATTAAAGGATGTTGTAGAACAGGGTATCCCATTGGTAAGTTGTTAACTGCACTGCATCGATTAAAAATGAATAATATTGATAATATCCAAGAAACTGAAGCAATTACTAAATTAGCTCATCTTTTGTTTATATAATCAGGTAAAAAAAACATCTTGGATTAGCATAAAATAAAACATGGAGATAAAGAGACGGAGATTGTCTAATAGTTTAATTTAGTTTGAATCAGTCTCTTTCATTTTCATCTTATAACCCATGCAATGGACGAATTTTTTTTAAGAATGGTATATATTAGGAAATAAATTAGGTTAGTGGGAAAATAAAAAAAAAAAGAAAATGGGGTATCCGCTATTCTCAATAGCGGATTAGGAGTGAACAATTCAAAACTCTGACACTCAAGCTGACAACACAGGGATCACGTCACATCTAAACATAATCCGCTATTCTCAATAGCGAATTATGACAAAACCTTTAACCCCGGTTTATTCCTTTTCCGCTATTGAGAACAGCGGATTAAGCCACATCCTGTGTTGTGTCAGTGTTGTGTCAGACATTTGAAAAATTCTTCTCCTAATCCGCTATTGAGAATAGCGGATACACCATTTTCCTTCTTTTTTTTACTTTCCCACTAACCTAATTTATTTAGTAATATATACCATTCTTAAAAAAATTCTGCAATGGACCTGCATCATATAATCAAAAATTATCAAAATGATATATAACAAAACAAAAAAAATAATTCAACAAACTAATGCATAAGAAAGAAATGTCAATAAGAGCGATAAACCAAATAATAGAACACAAGAAGAATAAACATATATGCACATACCAAGATGGGCATTGATTTGAATTCCTTTCCTTACTCAAAACAATCTAATATAAGATCAAACCTCTTGCTCTTGAGAGCTGTAGTATTTTTACTTGATTGTAAATATCGTAAATAGGTTCTTTTAGTAAGATAAAGCACCCTTAGGCTTGAGGATTGAACGGTGCAGAACCACACCTCTTAATTCAGGCACACGCAATCCAAGATCAATGGCTGGCCCAATATAAACATTAACTGATTATCTTTAACATCGTATCTCTCCTTGAGGCATTTATATGTTGCATGAGTCCCTGTGAATATATACACTTGGAAGATTGTTATAAGCTAAAGGAACCCTACTTTTCTATAAAAATACATTTGGATAAAACATATCGCATATATGAAGTTAGATATCAAACCTTTATGGTTGATTGCCCATAGCCAAAGTAGACTTAGCTGTGTACAATCATAATCTAACAATTTGTTTCTTAAATCCAATTATTTTGAATCGTATTGATCACATTTACACAACACACATAACTGATTAAGTAAAAGTATTTGGTTTGCCTTGTTAGAATTTGAAAAAAAAGAAGAGGAGTTCTAGTCACTATTCTCACCAGAATAATTTGAACCACGACATGGGGTAGGGGTGAAAACCTCACATAGATAATGCTCTCTTTAGCCATCTCTGCAAATTTTGTAACTGTCAATGTGCTAAAAAGAATATAATCATCTGTAGATAACTTAGTAGGGTTAAATATATCAAATATCAGTGGAGATTGCTAATTCAAGAAAAGATAAGCAAGAACCTTCATTTGATATGGAAATAAGGTGAAACATTTTATATACCATTTAAATTACAATACCAAAACATATAATATTTGTTTTAGTTAGACTTCGTCCAGTTATTTAACCCATTCCACTAGTGAACCAGTATGATGATCGGTTCGCTGATTGTTTCGATTCTAAAATATTGTTTTTGAATAATAAGAAACTGTATGCTGATGAGTGATCATGTCACCATGTGCAAAGTGGCATAACCCAAGCAGGAGGTGCCTACACAGCACACTGTCATGGCTGCATAAGTCTCCGTGATCATCACGTCAAATAGAAAAGATAAACATATTGTTTGATCTTATCCAAATTGAACTCAGGACTTGAAGCTGCTTATTATTAGTATTTCAAGCTTCAATATTCAGGTGTGTTTTGTAGATTTATGAGGAATATATGGTTAATCATAATTATGCCAGTGATTAACATACCTCTAATGCCTTGAGAACATGTTGTGGTGTGATACTATGATTGTTCTTTTAGCTTTACCACAAACTTCATTTCCCTAATCAAATCACAGTCAAAACCAAATAATAAACAAAAAAAATTCCTACTTGTAGAAATAGTTTATACATAAACTAATTAATCATAAATTTCTCAAATTGAACACAATTTAGAGAAAACTTAGCTAGAGCTTGAACCAGCTTTTGATATACCCTGATGAAAAAATGGATAACAACAACATATACTTCAATTCTTTCTTTGAGTTTTCAACCCTGATCACAATAACAAACCATAAAATGAAATTAGGTTTTAGGGGTAATAACGTTGCTTGAAGAACCAAAATTGTCCTCGCCAATTTAGGGATAATCTTCATATTAGAAGTCGTAGGACCTGCAATTGTCTTCTCTATGATGCTGTGTTCACCAATCTACTGAGATGAAGGAGGATAAACCATAAGGAGGATCCTTTTTAGGACCCGCAATTGTCTTCTCTACGATGGTTTGATGGTGTGTTAAAATATTCTTCATCGTCGATTGCAGACTTGGAGTAGGGAGAAAGCATAAGCAGTTAAAGAGACTTGAGTGTTCTCTTACTTTCTAAAACACTCGTCAATATTGAGAAAGAAGGTGAGATGATTAAAAGGGGAAGAAGGGTTGACTGAACGTGGGTCGGGAATATCGGATCTAACCGCCGCTGCAACAACTCTGATCACGACGGAACGTGGAGAGGGATACCAGATTACTCGGAAACCCTCAGCTAACCGCCTCAACAGTGTTCAACCGCTCAATTTACACGGTCAGGATTAAATATAGATGGTTTTCAACGGCCAAGATCATCCGAAATCTAATAACCGTTATCCAGCAACCATAAGTATATATAATAATATCATTATCATTAGTATAATAATAATTATTTTTATATAAAATTCCTTGAAAACCTTTTCATATTTTATATAAAACTTATGTTGTTAAATTTTAAATTTTATGCTTAAGGTTCATAAATATCATTATCATCTTATAATAATAAAATTATATTTATAAACCATATGATTTTTAATTCGGATTAAATGACAATGTTAATGTGCTCACATCGAAATAACATAGATTCTATTGACTAGCATAAATGGGTTCGGGTTACAAGTTGGAATGGGTCGGATGTCACATATTACACTTGATATTAGCCTTATGTACCGTCATGTTTCAGAACAACAAAGAACTAAGCCAAAGCATAATATTTGATGGATATGAAGACCTAATATGTATCTCAGGTTAGAGGATACTATGATATTCGCCTTTACTTAAAATAGTTATGATCTATCACAAAGATTCCATGTAGTAATATTTGAGGGCGGTTCAGTCCAATATTTATATCCCATAAATATTCACGAACCTTGGCAGCAAACCCTTGCTGTATGTTCATACCTTATGAATGTATGCCAATCTAAGTTCATGATAGTCTTACATTCATATTTGTTCCCACAAATATGAGCGACTACGGACATTTAGAATAATTAGCTTATTCACGGATTTAAACATGCTAAAATGGAGCATAACTTAAAAGTCATACTCATAAACCATAATCATATTAATGAGTTATAATAACAATTGTTCCAATATCCAAATACAAAATAGATCAAATCCAACCACTAGAATATCAAAGTCCTAAGGCACAAGTATGAGCCTCATGTTTCGGCCTTTCAAGGAGCTTCGTGAGTGGATCCGTAATGTTTTGATCGGTGTGAACTTTGCGAATACATATCTTTCCTTCTTTAACTTCATCCTTTATGTAGTTGAACCTACGATCAATGTGCCTTGTCTTTTGATGTGCACGTGGTTCCTTGATTTGAGCAATCGCACCCTCGTTGTCACAAAAGGTCTCTAGAGGGTCCTGAATGGTACAGACCACTCCTAGGTCAGCAATGAACTTTCTTATCCATGCAGCTTCTTGAGTTGCCAAAGAAGCGGCGATGTATTCTGATTTAGTGGTGGATAATACTACCACATCTTGTTTTGCACTCTTCCAAGAGACTGCTTCACCATTCATAACGAACACATATCCCTATTATGATCGAGAATCATCTCGATCAGTTTGGAAACTCGCATCCATGTAACCCATTACAACGAGTTCCTCCTCACCAGAGCCATATATTAGAAAAATATCCTTAGTCCTTATAAGATATTTCAATATACTTTTAACCGCCATCCAAAGGCTACTTCCCGGATTTTATTGGTATCTACTTGTCATGCTCAAAGCGCATGATACATCCAGTCTAGTGCATATCATAGCATACATGATGGATCCTATAGCTGATGCATATAGGTTTCCTTTCATTTTCACTTGCTCATCCTTTGAGCTCGGACATTGAGAAGCACTCAATATCGTTCCTCTTTGAATAGGTACCACACCTTTCTTAGAGTTTTCCATCTTGAACCTTTTCAAGATTTTAGCAATATATGCACTTTGGTTTAAACCTATCATCCGCCTTGATCTATCCCTATAGATCTTTATTCCTAAGATGTAGGCGGCTTCACCAAGATCCTTGATGGAAAAATAATTTCCAAGCCAAGTTTTAACACCTTCCATGGTTGGAATATCATTTCCAAACAATAGTATGTCATCAACATACAATACTAAGAAAATGATGATGCTCCCACTAGCTTTCTTATACACACAAGCCTCATCAGCGTTTTGATGAATCCAAATTTCTTGACTTCATCATCAAACGGTGATTCCAACTTCTAGATGCTTGTTTCAATCCATAGATTGATTTCTTTAACTTGCATACTTTATTAGGATGTTATGGATCGACAAAACATTCGAGCTGAACCATATAGACATCTTCTTCAAGATATCCATTTAGAAAAGAGGTTTTGACATCCATTTGCCAAATCTCATAGTCATAATATGCAGTCATGACAAATAATATCCTAACAGACTTTAGCATTGCCACAGTCGAAAAAGTTTCATCATAATCAACCACTTGAGTTTGAGTAAAACCTTTTGCTACAAGTCTTGCTTTGTAAGTATCCAAGTTTCCATGCATATCAGTTTTCTTATTGAAAACCCACTTACTTCCAACCGGTTTGGAGTTAAGAGGCAGTGCAACTAGGTCCCATACTTGGGTTTCATGCATGGATTGCATCTCAAAGTTCATAGCTTCGAGCCATTTGTCACAGTCGGATTGTGATATTGCATCATGGTGTGTGGTGGGTTCATCCGAATCTACCACATAGCATCCATCCATGAAAATCCGTATCTTTTGGGTGGATTACTAATTCTACCTGATCTTCGAACATTTTGTGTCTTGATCAACCATATGATCATTCTCAACAACCTCTTATTGAGTGCTAGTATCAACCAAATGTGTATCGGCTTATGGTTCTTAATCCTCCTCAAGTTCCACCATTTTATTAGTTCCTTCCATAAGGAACTTTGTTCTAAGAACTCAGCCTTCAGAGCAACGAATACCTTTTGCTCAGTTGGGTTTGTAGAAGTAATATCCCATACATTCTTTGGGATACCCTACAAAGATACACTTAGTGTATCGACTTGCATGTTTGTTTTGGGTGTTATGTTTGACATAAGCCTCACAACCCCATACCTTTAAATATGATAATGATGGAACCCTTCCATGCCATATTTCAAAAGGTGTCTTTTCCACTTTCTTGGTTGGAGCCATGTTTAGAATACGGGCTGCCGAGACCAATGCGTAACCCCAAAATGATAGAGGCAATGCGCTTCTAGCCATCATAGATCGAACCATATCCAAAAGGGTTTGATTCCTCCTTTCGGACACACCATTATGTTGTGGTTTTCTGGGTGGAGCGAGTTGTGAGATAATACCACAACTCCTAAGATGATCTTGAAAAGCATCACTTAGGTATTCACCTCCTCTATCCAAACGAAGTACTTTGATGGTTTTATTGAGTTGATTTTCTACTTCATTTTGGAATACCTTGAACATTTCAAAGGCTTCATCTTTGTGTTTTAACAAATACACATACCCATAACGACTATAATCTTCGGTAAAGGTAATGAAGTATCTTTCACCATTCCTTGTCATTGTCTTAAAAGGACCACATACATCCGAATATATGATACCTAATAAGTCTTTTACCATCTCATTGTTACCACTAAAGGGTTTCTTGGTCATCTTTCCTTGTAAACAAGATTCACATTTATCAAACGAATATACACTTGACTTCAAAAGACCATTCTTTTGAAGTGTATGTATGCGATCTTTGCTTATGTGACCAAGGCGACAATGCCAAAGATAGGTCTCACTCAAATCTATTTTGAGTTTTTTAGTGCTTGATTGGTACAACATGTTATCAAAGGATGTGTTATCATGAACTAATTCATAAATGCCATTAGATGGCATAACTTTAAAATAAAAGATATTGTCTATAATAACACAAACACAATTGTCCACAAATTTTAAATCATAACCACATTGTCTTAAAAGATAAATGGAGATAATGTTCCTAGTCAAACTAGGAGCAATTAAAATGTTTTTCAAAACAATTTCCAAACCATTTGGAAGCTTCAAATGTAGTCTCCTTGGGCTTCGACATCAACCTTTGCTCCATTGCCTATGAAGAGACTAGTATCTCCTTTCTTGAAATTTTTATTTCTTTTGAACCCCTGCAACAAATTGCAAATATGAGTTCCACATCCGGTATCTAATACCCATATGTTAGAAGAAATAACAGTTAGATCAATATGGATCATGAAAGTTGTACTTGAGGTTTGCCCTGCATTCCTCTTTGCTTTCAACTCGTTAAGATAGGTTGGACAATTCCTCATCCAATGTCCTATCTCACCACAACCAAACATAGGTCATTCCCAACAACTTTTAACTTCTTCTCTTTTGGTTTTGGTGGTTCTGCTTTAGACTTGCCTTTGAACTTACCCTTGACGAGTCCCTTGCCTTTGGCAACCTTTGCCTTAGGTTCCGGGTGATGCCTCTTCTTATTTCCACCTTCATTGATCACGAGAATAGGTAAAACCTTTTTACCCATTCCTGTTTTGGCCGTCTTGAGCATTGCATGAAGCTCACCAATGCTCTTGTCCCATCCATTCATGTTGTAGTTCATGACAAAAGTTTCAAATCTTTTAGTTAGACCATTAAGGATCAAATTCGTGGCCAACTCTTTTGAGATGGGACAATTTAGCCGTTTAAGCTGATCAATGTGGCTTTTCATTTTAAACATATAAGATGAAACAAGTTGGGTTTCTTCCATACGACATGCATGAAGAGCTCGAACCATTTCGAAGCGCTCCACCCGAGCTTGAGTAAGGAACATTTCCTTAAGTTGGGTGATCATGTCATATGACCCATGATGTTCAAAATCCTTTTGCATCTCGGGAATTATAGTTCCCAACATAAGATGAGAAACTTGCACCGAATCCTCATAGTACTTTAGCCAATTGTGTTGATACATATGTACCTAGATTCTGATCTCAATGTTATATCTTTGTAATGTCCTACATATATGTAATTGAAAGATGATTAACGAAATGCAAATGGTTGTATGTGCTTATAATGTTTAATGTTTCATTAATGGGTTGTGTAATGTATGGTTGATTAATTATATAGGTAGTGATTGTTTGAATTGATATGCGTGATGTAATGATAACTAATACGTTCAAACTTAACATTATGAAGTCATCATGCGAATGGCCCATACCAATGGACCATACGCATGAATAACTTCATGCGAATGACTCAGTCACACGACTGAACCAGAAGACTGGATCAGTCGTAAGACTAGAGCATGAGATTAAACCAGTCGTACGACTGAATTCTCAGTCGTACGTATGGATCAAGCGCATAGCTCAATCTCACGACTGAACCATGCGTATGGTGCAGTCACACGAATGAGAAACCCTTACCTTTAAATACCACTTAATTCGTGGAAAAACATAACACGTCGAATACTTGCAACCCTAGTCGACCCAGAGCGTCCTGTTCGTCCCTTCCAACTTCACAAAACGTTTCAGATCATTCCTAGTTCGTTCTTAACGTTTTCTAATCGTTAGGTTTGATCTTGTTAACGTTTTCCCTAATTGGATCACCAATCAAATAGGATTCCGCACTATTTGATTTGGCTTCATGTTTGAATCAGTTAGTACTCCGTCCGTACACGGTCCTAACAAGTGGTATCAAAGCATAGGCTCTTGATTCTTCGTGGATTCAATCGTTTTCGTGAAAAAGTTTACATTTTTAGCGTAAAGATCTGTTTTTTTCTGCTCAAAAATCAAGTTTTACGTGTGCATGTTCTGAAAATTCAATCTTTTTCGAAGTTCAGCCGTCAAGGGTGCAAAAACTTGCGTTTTAGGTCAAAGTGTGTGAAAAACCTCGTTTTCAGCCGTCTCAGTTGCACGATTATCTCAATCGCACGACTGAAGTCTAGTCGCCTATCTCAGTCGCCCGGTTGAGTCAGTCGTTTACTCAATCGGCCGGTTGAGTCAGTCGGTCTGTCCTGTCGCTCAAGTGTCAGAATCGCCTATTCTAGTCGCCCGATTGAGTTCAATCGCACGATTGTATCTCAGTCGTTCCCCAGTCGCCCTTCCAGTCGCATACTCAGTCTGTGTTTTTTAAGTTTAAGTTAAATTCATTATGGACTCCGAAAATTTCGCGTTCTCAGCAGGGAAAGACTCAAGGATCCAGAACTTACTGCTACTGGAGAATGAGATTGGTAACCACAATAAGCCACCTAAGCTTCTGTCTATTGATGAGTTTCCACAGTGGAAGCAGAGGTTTGAGATTCATCTAAATGGAGTGGACACTAATCTTTGGAATGCTATTGAGACTGGTTATACCATGCTAGTTGGTGCTGATGGTATACCCTTAACGTTGACTGGAATGACTGATGCTCAAAAGATTGCATATAATGCTGAAAAGAAAGCCTACTCGATGTTAACTTAATCTATTCCAAAAGAGATCTTCCATCAGTATTCTGATCATAAACAAAGTAAGAAATTCTGGAAAGCTCTTGAGAAAAGGTATGAAGGGAGCTCAACACTAAAGTCCTTAAAGGCCAAAGCACTTAAAAAGGAGTTTGATAATTTTTCTGCTATTGGAAACGAGAGTCTGGATGATATCATTGACCGCTTCTATCATCTGATGAGTGAACTTCACACTCATGAGGTAACCACGTCTAAAGAAGAAAAGGTCTCCAGTTTGGCTGATAGACTTCCAGAAAAGTGGGATTCGTTTATTTCCACCTTGAGACACAATTCAGTTCTTGAGACTTGACAGGATCTAAGTCTCTAGTTTGATCAATTAGGTTGTATTCGCAGCGGATTTAGTACGAGAATTAGAACAAACAAGAAAGAACACAATAGATTTAACAATAAAATAGTAAGTTATAGAGAAAGATGGAAGTTCTGCAAAAGAGAATATTTCATTCAATACATGCTTCGACTGCGGCTGTAATTAGCAGCGGCTACAATTAGGTCATCTTCCTTATATAGGGAAGAATAACCTAATGCTAATGTCACTTGACAATGACATCAACTGTTATTAACAAACTACTGATAGAACACTTAAACTACTGAAGATGTCACAACAGCTGACATCTTCTTACAAAATGCGTGTTCTACTTATTACAAGTACTGAAAAGAAACTACTGAAAAGGTACAACGACTGAAGAACAAACTCTTCAGTCGTTTACAAACTACTGAACTATAACAGCTGAAGAACAAACTCTTCAGCTGTTGTACAAACTACTGAAAAGGAAAAATACAAACTACTGAAAAAGAAAAACCATCACAACAACTGAAGACAACTTCTTCAGCTGTTGTGACAAACTCTGAAGCTTCAGCACTTGGTCTTCAGACTTTGATCTTTAGATGTTTCATCAGCTGATGGCTTCAGTAGTTGTCATCAGCTGATGTCTTCAGTCTTTGTCTTCAGACTTTGTGCATCAGTTGTTGATCTTCAGTTCTTCAGTTCTTCAGCTATTGATCTTCAACACTTGAGTCATCAGTACTTGAAGTCTTCAGTACTTGTATTCTTTAGTACTTCAGACTTTAGTACTTGTGGTCTTCAGTACTTCAAATCTTCAGCTGTTGTTCTTCAGTTCTTTGATCTTCAGCTGTTGAGTCTTCAGTCTTTGTCAAACTGCTGATGAAGCCTTCAGCAGTTGTTGTGATGTCATGTGGGACTTAGAGTTTTTCCTGATCTTGGCTCATTGGTTCTTTTGGTCCAACAAACTCCCCCTGAACCAATGCAGCCAAAACCTCTAAGCAATTTATTGTCCTACTTATTGTTGGCAGAAAAGTTGGTCAATTTCCTTCTGGATCAGATCAGAAGTTGACCCAATTGAGCACTGGCCTGGGAAGAGGTCTCTAAGATTTGATTGGCTTAGTATGGATGGGAACCCTGACTTGGGGAACTGGACACAGGGCTGTTGTCCCATCCATGAGACCTACTTCCCATATATGAGACGGTAGGATTCTATGGTGTAGGCTTTGAGGAATATCATTTGTTCTTCCATAGACAGATCCTCAGCCTCACCTTCAAATAACCCTTCCCGCCCATATAGCTCCGAGACATACTTGGCCTGTCTACCGTTTTTGAGCTCAACTGTTGTCATCTACCTATAGGCGAATTCATCAGGATATTTGCCTTCAAGTAGCAGGTTGAGCTCATCTTGTCTGAAGTTCTTAAGCCTCTTGTAGACTAACCCCTTCTTGACCACCCTATTCTCCAATAACTTTTGGGGTGGCTGGTTAGTCTCGTAGGCTGCCTTGAACTCCTCTACAATCTCCCAGGGTGTTATTACAATGGCCACTGTGATCACTTCATCTACGATCCTCTTAACTTGGCCTTTGAATCTCACTGGTATATCTATCCTTTTAATCCGGTGAGCCACCCTAGGATCAGGGCAAGTCCTCACACGATCTCTTTGATATTGGAAGGTTTGCCTAAAAGTGTGGAGTCTCAAAGCTTCTTTCTTCATATTGATGATAGAGGTAGAAGCAGCATAAGTTTTGTCAATGCTTTTCAGCATTTCTTCATCATGACATTTCTGCTGCTCTTCTTCTTCTATCTTAACCCTCACAGCTTCTATCTGTGAGGTGGGAGTGATGGGTTTAGGTATGTCTCGCGGCAAGGATATGACTATAGAAAGAGGCAGTCTATCCTCCTCATCCTCCTCTTCTTCTTCTTCTTGCAGCCTCAACACCCTTCTCTTCTTCTGCAAGGGTCCATCATTGGCAATAGGTTTTGATGGTGAAGGGGTTGGTTTTGTGGGTTGTGTTTGGGTTGTTGGTGTAGGAATTTGGGCAGGCTTTGCTAGCAATCTAGAGATGAGGGCAGGTTTAGTCTGTTTGACTAGCAAAGTCCTGTTCCCAGCACCGACTTCTGATAGGGCTTCTGCGACCAGTCCCTTGGTAAAATCACCAGCCGAACAGATCTTGGTGGCTATAGCCAAGATTCTGTCCCTGGTCCAAGCCTTCACATCTAGGACTGGTCTCCCCAGATACTTCGAAATAAACCTACTCATAGCCTCGAGTCTCTTTCTTTCCTCTTGGCTATAAGTGGTCCATCGGTAGTCTATCTCCTTTATCTCCATCTTTCTAATTTCCTGATCTAGCATGGCAGTGTCCATGTCAAAGCCTTGCCTGAACAGCTGATCAATGATAGAGTCCATTGATCGGCTATGCTCAGCATCAGCCTCCTTGACTAGGACTGCTAGATCAGTATCCACCTTCTCTACCTTCTCTCCCTCATTCTCTCCTCTCTTCTTTATATAAGTGACACTGAAATCTTTTGGATTTCAGCCACTTCTATCTATTCAGCTCTCTACTCCCTCACCTTCTCCTTCCCCTTCACCTTCACAGTCTCCTCAATCCTCTCCCTCTCGTTTTCCTCCTCTCTCCCTACTTCTTTCTCCTCCTCTACCCTCTTCCTCTTGGCTTGCACTGATGTCTCCCCCTTTTTGGGTGCATTGATTGGGTTTGACTATCAGCAAGCGTCTTAGCTACAGCAACCTCCACCATGGGTTGTATTTGTGAGGGAAGCCTCTCATCAAGGGTTTTCATCACAATGTCTGTAATTATTGGTGTGATGAGAGGCAGGTATTTTTGGAAGAAAGCAACTAGTTGCTCAGGAAGGTTCTGTTCCTGAGAACTAGTGCCAGAAGCAGAGGCAGGTGGCTGAGTTTGTGGGAGTGGTTGAGTGTGTGTGAGACCTTCGGGTGAAGTCGCCATCTGTGGGTTTATGGTGGCAGATGGACTTGTATCCTGAGACATTCTGGCTGCAGCTCTTTGAGTCTGCTAACCTCATCCTCTAGGATGGTGTTTTGCGCGACCACATCGAAGAAGAAGCTCAGGTCATCATCAGTTTGCACTGAATCACCTGACCTCCTGACAGTGTCAGGATGTACATGGACTGAGTGTGGCTCAGTAGTTGCATGTGCCCCTTTGTCTTGGTACTGGGACTTCCAGCCTCCGGATTGGATCCATCATCGGTAGTTGCCTCTGGTGAGGTCTTATTGATGGTACCATCTTCTCCCTACTCAGATGTTGATGTATGGGAAGTGGCAGCCTCACCAGAATATCCTATCTCCCTAGCCACACTGGGAGATGAGATATGTGATTCTCGGTGTTGTGGGCTCCCACTAACACTTGTGTCCACCCTCTCTTCGGTTGGAGATACCCCAGTGATATTTGGTTTCTGGGGAGAGGGTGGAGTGTTTAGACGGGTCAACACTTTGGCGATTATTAGGGTAGGGCTTTGTGGGGCGGTTTCAGTGGGTGATAGGCTAGAAGCAGAGTGCACATGGGGAGGAATGTGTTTTTCAATGGCAATCTTCTCAATTTAGAAAGATTCCAGATTTGGGGCAGCCCCTGAAATGGTTGCATCAGGCTCCTGTAAAGAGGAAACCTGTGCGGTTGTGGTAGGTGGAGTCGTGGTGACTGCTGGGAGAATCTAGCCAGCAGTCACTTCCTGCATTTGTGACAGGATCTCAGCCTCTCATTTGATCAATCAGATTATGTTTGCAGCGGATTTAGCACATTAATTAGCGATTAATGCAAGAACATAAAATATTGCATGTAAAAGTACAAGCATAGAGAGAGAAAAGAGTTCTGCGAAATAATAAATGTTCTATTGCATTAGCACGTTTCGGCAATTAATACAGCATGGTTCACCATCCTTTTATAGGCGGCAAAAGGATGGTGGTGATGCCCTTTCTCTGACATCAACAGATTATTAAAATTACAACTGACAAAACATAAAACTACTGAAGATGTCAACAACTGACATCTTCTTACAAAAGTTTCCTAAGTTCTGACAAAAGTAAAATTACTGAAATCCTACAACGACTAAAGAACAAACTCTTCAGTCGTTTATAACTACTGATACTATAACAACTGAATAACATGCTCTTCAGCTGTTGTACAACTACTGAAACAAAATAAAACTACTGAAAAGGAAAACCATCACAACAACTGAAGAAGACTTCTTCAGCTGTTGTGACAAACTCTGAGTCTTCAGTACTTGGTCTTCAGACTTGGCTTCAGATGATGTAACAACTAATGACTTCAGTAGATATCATCAGTTGTTGTCTTCAGTCTTTGTCTTCAGACTTTGTGCTTCAGTAGAAGGTCTTCAGTTCTTCAGCTTTTGATTCTTCAGTACTTGTCTTCAGTACTTGAAGTCTTCAGTACTTGTAAGATCAGTACTTCAGTACTTGTAAGATCAGTACTTCAGACTTCAGTACTTGGTCTTCAGTACTTTGGAGTCTTCTTCAGCTATTGTCCTTTAGTTCTTTGATCTTCATACTTTGTTCTTCAGACTTTGTCAGAACAGCTGATGGTTGGAGCTAAGATGCTCTCGAGTCTGACATTCAAGTAAGAGAACACAATAGCTGATGGGAGTCTTCAGCAGTTGTTGCAGTGGCATGTGGGACTTAGAGGTTTTCCTGATCTTGGCTCATTAGTTCTTTTGGTCCAACAAACTCCCCCTGAACCAATGCAGCCAAAACCTCTAATTATTGGTTGTCCCACTTATTGGTGGCATAATGATTGGTCTATTTCCTTCTAGATCAGATTAGAAGTTGACCCAGATAAGCACTGGCCTGAGAGGTAGTCTCTAGTGTTTGTTTGGCTAAGTATGGATGAGAGCTCTGTCTTGTGGAATTGGACACAGAGCTGTTGTCCCATCCATGAGATCTACCTCCCATGTACAAGCCGGTAGGATTCTCGGGTGTAGGCTCGGACAAAGATCATTTGTTCTTCTTTGGTCATCCCCTCATCCCCACCATCGAACAATCCTTCACGGCCGTACATCTCTGAGACATACTTGACCTGTTTCCCATTTTTGAGCTCAACTGTTGTGATTTGCCTATAAGCAAATTCATCTGGATGTCTGCCCTCTAGCAACAAGTTGAGCTCATCTTTGTGGAAGTTCTCAAGCTTCTTATAAACTAAGCCTTTCCTCACCATCCTGTTCTCCAACATCATTTCAGGAGGTTGCTTGGATTTATAAGCTTTCTCGAACTCATCCACAATTTCCCAGGGTGTTATTACAAGAGCCACTGTAATTTCTTCATCTACAATCCTCTTCATCTGGCTCTTGTACCTCACAGGAATATCTTTCTTTGTGATCCTGTGAGCCACCCTAGGATCAGGCCAAGTCCTCACTCTCTCTTTGCTATATTGGAAGGTTTGTTTGAGAGTGAAGAGTCTCAGAACTTCTTTCTTCATATTCATGATAGAGGTAGAGGCAGCATATGCTTGGTCAATTGACTTAAGCATTTCAGCATCAAGAAGATGTTACTGTGCCTCTTCCTCTATCTTCACCCTCACAGTGTCCATCTGTGAGGTGGGAGTGATGGTTTGGGATTTGGCTTTTGGTAGAGGAATGACTGCTGAAAGGGGCAGTCTATCCTCCTCATCCTCCTCTTCTTCTTCTTCTTGCAGCCTCAACACCCTTCTCTTCTTCTTCAAGGGTGGATCATTGGCTGTGGGTTTTGTTGGTGAAGGGGTTGGTTTAGTGGGTTGTGGTTGGGTTGTTGGTGTGGGAATGTTGGCAGGCACTGCTAGTAACTTAGAGATAAGGGCTGGTTTGGTCAGTTTTACTAGCAGTGTCCTGTTCCCAGCACCAGCTTTAGAGAGGGCCTCAGCGACCAGTCCCTTAGTGAAATCACCAGCCGAACAGATCTTGGTGGTTATTGCCAAGAGTCTGTCCCTGGTCCATGCCTTGACATCAAGGACTGGTCTGCCCAGGTACTTCGAAGTGAACCTACTCATAGCCTCAAGTTTCTTTCTTTCCTCTTGGCTATGAGTAGTCCATCGGTACTCAATCTCTCTTCTCTCCATATTCCTTATCTCTTGATCTAGCAAGGCAGTGTCCTTGTCAAAGCCTTGCCTGAACAGCTGTTCAATGACAGAGTCCATTGAACGGCTATGCTCAGCATCAGCCTCCTTGACAAGGGCTGCTAGATCAGGATCAGCCACCTTCTTTCCCTCCTCTCCCTTTTTCTTATCAGTGACACTAAAATCCTTTTGGATTTCAGCCACTTCTATTTGCTCTACCTCCCTCTCTTTCCTCTTCCCTTTCTCCCTCACCTTCCTAGTCTCCTTAACCAACTCCCTCTCTACCACCACCTCTTTTTCTGCCTCTTTCTCCTCCTCACCCCTCTTCCTCTTGAGTTGCACTGATGTCTCCCCCTTTTTGGGTGCATTGGTTGGGGTTTGACTATCAGCAAGTGCCTTAGAAATGGCAACCTCCACCAAGGGTTGTATGTATGTGGGAAGCCTCTCATCAAGGGTTTGAATGACTAAGTCTTTAAGTATGGGTGTGATGAGAGGTAGGGATTTCTGGAGGATAGCATCCAGCTGCTCAGGGGGGTTCGAACCCTGAGAGCTAGTGCCAGAAGCAGGGGCTGGTGGCTGAGTTTGTGGGAGTGGCTCAGTGTTTGTGAGACCTTCGGGTGAAGGTGCCATCTGTGGGGTAGTGGTGGCAGATGGACTTCTATCCTGAGTCATTTGAGCAAGCAGCTCTTTGAGTCTGCTTATCTCATCCTCTAGGATAGTGTTTTGAGCTACTACATCGTAGAAGAAGCTCAGGTCATCATCAGCATGAGCTGAATCACCTGACCTCCTGACAATGTCAGGATGTACATGCCCTGAGTGTGGGTCAGTAATGGCATGTGCCCCTTGTTCATGGTACTGGGGACTTCTAGCCTCCGGATTGGATCCATCATCGGCCATTGCCTCTGGTGAGGTCTTATTGATGTTACCAGCTTCACCCTTGTCAGATGTTGATGCAGGGGAAGTGGCAGCCTTACCAGATTGTCCCATCTCCCTAGCCACACTGGGAGATTGGACTGATTCTCTGTGCTGTGGGCTCCCACTAGCACTTTTATCCACCCCCTCTTCGGTTGGAGTCTCCCCAGTTGTAATAGGTTTCTGGGGAGAGGGTGGAGTGCTCAGATGGGTCAGCACTTTGGCTATTGCCAATGTAGGGCTTTGTGGGGCGGCCTCATCAGTAGATTGGCTCAAAGCAGAGTGCACATGGGGAGGACTGTGCTCTTCAATGGCAGTCTTCTCAAGTGAGATAGACCCCAGTAATGTGGTTTCCCCAATATTGGTTGCATCAGGCTCCTGTTGAGAGGAAGCCTGTGCGGTTGTGGTGGGAGGAGTCGTGGTACCTACTGGGAGAATCGAACCAGCAGGCACATCCTGCCTTTGTGTTGCAGGGGCATCCTTAGGGGACTCATCTCCCTGAGTAGCCTTTTTTGGCTTCTTTTTGGCTTTGGGTTTGGAGGGGACTTTGGATTTGGAGTTGGAGGCCGTGGGTTCCTGCTGCGTGGGTTTTCGCAGCCGGCCAGCCTGTTTGAGTGTTTGGTCAGTGTTGTGCCTGGAGTATACCTCGGCTAGAATAGCCATGGCAGGAACTCCAGTGCCAACTAGTCCCTCAGCCTGAAGCTGGTTCTCTATTATGGCCATAATGAACCGAGGATACAAGATCCATCGGTTAGAAATTGGTTTTGTGGCCATATCCTTTATTTCCAAAATAGTATATCAGTTAAGTTTAATGTAACACCCGAAAGTTTGACTTCTCAGCATGTGATGCGACTGAGCTTCAGTCGCCTGTGATTTATGCGACTGAAGTTCAACCGCATGACTATTCGGCCGATTGGAGCTCAACCACACGATTGGAGTTCAATCGCCCGAATGGAGTATGAGTCGCATGGAACATGTACGACTGAGGTCCAATCGCACAGTGTTGATGCGACTGAAGGTCCAGTCGCCCCTGGACCAGATGCGACTGAGAAGTGGGTATAAAAAGGAGCAGCTCCATTCTCCTCCCCATTTTTCAGTCAGGGAGAGAGAGAGCAGAGGCGACAAAGAGCAGAAAGAGACCGAGAAGAGAAAGAAAGAGGGGAAAGTGCTGCCCGATTGTCGTGAAGCTAGTCAAGTCGAAGTTCATCTACTTCTACCTGACAATGTGAGTTCTAGGACCCCTCATTTACATGTTTTTAACTGATTTTGGGGCTGGAATCACATATAAACCCTAGTTTTGTAAAAGTGTAAGTTTGACCCATTTGAGTAAATTTTGAGTAATGCGTTTATAGTAAGAAGTAGGACTTGTATATGCTTGTATGATGTCCTTGTATGAATCCCTGAGCTTTGGGAGGGTCAATTTGGGCTAAAAATGGGTTTTTGACGAGTTTGGGTGCGGGGGTTCGCGACTGCTGTTTGTGAAGAACTCCAGTCGCTGCCCAGTTAGGGTTATGCGACTGAAGGGCCATTCGGCCGAATGAGTAATAATTGATGTCCAGTCGCCCGACTGAGGCTCAGACGCCCGATTGAGCCTCAATCGCGCGATAGGTGATGCGACTGAGAGTTTCGGTCGCATGAGTTCAGTCGCAGAGTAGTTGAGTCGTACGGTTAAGAGTTAGTCGCATATAGCCCAGTCGCATAATGTCTAGTCGTACGGAAGGAAGTTCAATCGTACGTATGAGTACCCATTCGCATGATAGCCCAATCGCATGGCCCAGTCGCATGGAGGACATGCGACTGGTGATAGTTCAGTCGCCCGAACAGGGCTGATGTGAGTGAATGTAGTAGTGTATGTATGATTATGTATGTTAGTATGATGTTGCCATGGTAGATGATGGGTATTGATGATATGTAAGTAATTATGTTCCTTATGTGTATGTGCCTTATCTTTTAATAACTTTACGTGAATGAATGAACGAATGTAACGAATGTATTAAGAACGTAAAGTGAAAGATAATGAAAGAAGGAACATGATGAATGAATGCATGCATTAACAAATGAATGAATGTAATAAAGCCTTGCAAGCAAAATGAAGGAGGTGCACACCCCTGGCAGGTGTTAGCTCAACGGTGTGCGGGTTAGCTACCCCGAAGGATGCACATCGGGGTCAGTCTTTGTGATTGACCAGAAGTATGTATGGGATCCTTGCCGCTTGCCCTAGGTGACTGGATCAGCATTAGTGCACAACGTTCGTGATTGATCATCACAGGTCCAGCACCCGCATTTGTGCACAACGTTCGGGGTATAGCATATGGCATTGATCCAGAAGTAAAGTGAAAGATAAGTGGTGCTTGTACCTACCCTAGGTGACTGGATCAGCATTTGTGCACAACGTTCGTGGCTAACCACCACAGGTCCAGCACCAGTAGTATGTATGATGAAAGGGGGTAGTGTACATGTCACCGAATGTAATGAACGTTCGAACGAAAGTAATAAATGAATGAATGAACAGAATGAAGGTTCGAACGTATGAAGTGAAAGTATGAATGAAAGTAAAGACATACGAAAGTATGTGAAGTATGTAAAGTATGTATGTATGAAAGTAAACGAGAATGAGAAAGTGTACACGAATGAAAGTAAGTAATGAATGATAAGATAATAATAATATTATCTGCGTGTACGTATGATGTGTGAACACGTGTATGAAAGAACGGTTAATAAGAATGAAAGTATGTTTTATTATAAAACTAGAACTCACTCAGCAACGCTGACTTTTATGTGTTTTCCAGTTCGCAGGTAGAGTTGCTGAGGATGGCACGAGGCGGCTACTCAGCTCTTTTGGGAGGGCATTCTCCATTGTGTAATGCTGCAACGTCACGTGTTGCGGGCCCATAACGCACGCAACAAGTCACGTTGCCTGCCATTACGAGATTTCTTGAGGATCTGAATCAACGAGATTACTCAAGAAATCTCCTTTATATATTTTTGAATTTAATATCTTCTTTATGAAGAAAAATATATTTTCTTATTTTGGTAGAGGTCGCTGTACGACCCTATGATTGCCGAGGAATATTCATCAGCAGCAGTCATAGTATAGTTAAGCCCCTATAGTTGTTGAGCATTCTCATAAAAGAGATTACTAGGTAATCTCGGGTTTTTATGTGTCTCCCCAGCAACTATAGTAAAGTTAGAAAGTTGTATTTTGTAATCGTGTCAATGATGTAATGACTTTTATGAATGAATGAGAATGTATGTATGTTTTCCTTAATTAATTCCGCTGCGTATGTTATGATCATGTATTAAAAGTATGTTTATACATTGGTTATCTAAAATATATGCAATGAAGAACCAACCGTGAGGTGCCCGGTGAGCGGGGCCTTACAAGTTGGTATCAGAGTAAAAGTTTAAGTAAAATGGGTAAATTTTCATAATAAACCTAAACTTAAACTGAGAATGGGACAGGGAGAATGAGAATGCCATCTGAGTAGACACGTGCCATCAGGTATTTTCTTAAAGATTAACTGGTTATTATGTGCGCTTGTTATGTGAATGATGTGTACTGTTAGACTGAGACACTAATGTAGTCAGGATAGGTGATGCTCGGGGTACGAAGAGTAGAGTAAGTGGCTAATCACAACTGGCCACTGTAATTAGGGACTTACTATACTTGACATAAACTGAGCTATTTCCTTGAATGACTGTGTTGGTGTTTTAATCTTTCAGTGTGATAGAAGATGGTCGGTGATAGATCATCTGATGCTTCCCGTGATGGTGAACGTGGTGATGAGCCGCGTATCACGCAAGGAAGATCTAGGAAAGAGAAAGTAGTTCGGGAGGAGAACGAGGTACCTCACCAGGAAGAGATGGACGAAAGCGCCAAGTTGAGAGCCTCGGTAAAAGAGGCAGTGGTTGAGGAAGTGCACCAGGTTATGCAGACGATCTTACCGTCTGTAATGACAGAAGTGATGAAAGCAGTACGTGAGGATGATAGACGAGGGAGGAATCGGTCCTCAGGTAGACAACAACAGGCAGGGGTAGAAACAGTATTGTCGGACGATGAAGAGGAGGAAGAGGAAGAACAAGTACGGGAGACAGCCCGGGGTTGTGATTATGGGAAATTCATGAGGTGCAAGCCTCCAACTTTTGATGGCTCCGGTACTGCTACTGATGCTCACCAATGGGTGATGGAAATGGAAGCTGTCCTCGATATTAGTGATTGCCAGGAGGACAAGAAGGTGAAGTTTGCTACCCACTCTTTCACAGGGTCGGCTTTATGTTGGTGGAAGAATATAGTCCAAGCTGAGGGTACCAGGGCTATAGGAAAGATGAAGTGGGCTGAGTTAAAAAGGCTGGTGATCGAGGAATTCAGCCCTCGCCGGGAAATGGATAGAATAGAAAGGGAGTTCCTGCAGCTGGAGGCGGGGACGATGACCCATCAGCAGTACACGACTAAGTTTAACGAGTTGGCACTGTTGGTGCCAGAGCAAGTGACGCCGGTGTCTCGAAAGATTAACCGGTATATTCAGGGGCTGCCATCTGAGATTCGTTGGCATTTGATTTCCGCCCGACCGAGTACTTTCAGGTCGGCGGTGGATTTAGCTGGGAGGTTGTATGATGAACGAGCTGCTTTGGTGAAATCTGAGGGCAGTAAGAAGGGAAGTGATGAGAAGAAGTGGCAGGGAAAGAGATTTGGTCGGGGTGATACTTCGACGAGTGGTAAAAAGGCACGGGTTGATGATCGCCGTGTGGTTGTGACAAGTGCAGGGTCGAGAAAGTGTGAAAAGTGTGGGCGAGAGCACGGTGGTGAATGCAGATGGGGGCTGAATGTATGTTTTAAGTGTGGAAAGCCCGGTCATATGGCTAAGGAGTGTAGGGCGATGAAGTGCTTTAACTGCGGGGAAAGTGGTCATATGAACAAAGATTGCAAGAAGCCGAGGTCTGGGAGTTCCGGCGGGAAGAAGGCAGTGGGTGAAGGGTCGAAGGCAAGCGCCAGAGCGTTCACGATGACGCAGGAAGAGGCTAGGACGGACCCTGATGTAGTGTCCGGTACGTTTCTGGTGAACCAAACTTTAGCCTCAGTATTATTTGATTCAGGCGCCAGTAGGAGTTTTATTTCTGCTGCTTTTAGTGCCAAATTGCCTGTTAGTAGTAGGCGTGTGGATGTGCCGTTTGATGTAGAGACCGCTATAGGTAAAACCACCAGGATCTCTGAGGTAATTGAGGGTTGCGATGTAGAACTGGAGGGTCACAAATTCCCAGTTAAACCCTTTACGATGACGTTAGGTGGGTTCGATTTGGTGCTTGGAATGGATTGGTTGGCAGACTTCGAGGCGAACATTGTGTGTCGCAAGAAGATGATCAGTTTGACAGCGCCTGATGGTAGTCCAGTGGTAGTTTATGGGGATCGGGTTACTACGATTCCGAAAGTGATCTCAATGGCAGTGGCGGGGAAATGTATGAGGCGTGGATGTAACGCCTATTTATGTTATGTGAAAGATGTAGAGAAGCCAGCACCACAACTGTCTGATGTTCCGGTTGTGTGTGAGTTCCCAGACGTGTTCCCGGAAGACTTATCGGGATTGCCACCTGACAGAGAGATCGAGTTCCAGATTGATTTAGTACCAGGCGCCCAACCTGTTGCCAAGGCACCATACCGATTGGCCCCGACAGAGATGAAAGAGTTGATGGAACAGTTACAAGAGCTACTGGATAAGGGGTTTATTAGACCGAGTATCTCACCTTGGGGTGCTCCGGTCCTGTTTGTAAAGAAGAAGGACGGTAGTATGAGGATGTGCATCGACTACCGAGAGCTGAATAAGCTGACAGTAAAGAACAGATACCCCTTGCCGAGGATCGACGACTTGTTTGATCAACTTCAGGGTGCTAGTTGGTTTTCACGTATAGATCTTCGATCAGGCTACCATCAACTGAAGGTGAAGGAGCAGGATATCCCTAAAACAGCTTTTCGTACGCGTTACGGTCATTATGAGTTCCTCGTTATGTCATTTGGTTTGACCAACGCGCCAGCTGCTTTTATGGACCTGATGAATAGGGTGTGCCGGCCGATGCTGGATAAATCAGTGATTGTATTCATTGATGATATCCTGATTTATTCAAGGAGTGAGACTGAGCATGCCGGTCACATTCGTGAAGTTTTGGAGACGTTGAGAAGGGAGAAGTTGTATGCAAAGTTCTCCAAGTGCGCATTCTGGTTGCGTGAAGTTCAATTCTTGGGTCACGTGGTAAATCCGGATGGAATTATGGTCGATCCGGCGAAAGTGGAAGCAGTAATGCAATGGAAGTCTCCGAAGACGCCGTCCGAGATCCGTAGTTTCTTGGGCTTGGCGGGCTACTACCGAAGGTTTATCCAGGACTTTTCCAAAATTGCTTCTCCACTGACAAAGTTAACCCGGAAGGATGTGAAATTTGTATGGGGTCAGGCACAGGAGAAAGCATTCGAAGAACTGAAGACAAGACTGACCCAAGCTCCAGTATTGGCATTACCCGAAGGGAGTGAAGATTTGGTAGTTTATTCTGATGCCTCCTACTCGGGGTTGGGATGTGTATTGATGCAGAGGGGAAAGGTGATAGCTTATGCATCCCGACAGCTGAAAGCATGAGGTTAATTACCCTACTCATGACTTGGAGCTAGCAGCTGTGGTTTTCGCGTTGAAGATTTGGCGGCACTATTTGTACGGGACGAAGTGCACCATCTTCACGGACCACAAAAGCTTGAAGTACTTCTTCGAGCAGAAGGATCTGAATATGAGGCAACGGCGATGGTTGGAACTTATAAAGGATTATGATTGTGAGATCCATTACCATCCGGGCAAAGCCAACGTGGTGGCGGACGCCCTCAGCCGAAAGGAGAGGCCCGAGCCAATTCGAGTGAAGGTGTACCAGTTAATCATGACCTCCGACGTGATGAAACAGGTCAAAGAGTTCCAAGATGAAGCCTTGAAAGACGAACATCTTAACTCGGAACGCATGAGAGGTTTGGTCGCGGAGTTGGGTGAGAACGCGACGGGTGTTAGAACTCGGTTTGGGCGTATGTGGATTCCTCGTCTAGGGGATCTGCGAATGAAGATTCTGGATGAAGCCCATAAGTCTCGATACTCCATTCATCCCGGTGCTACCAAAATGTACCAAGATATGAAGAAAGATTACTGGTGGCCGGGTATGAAACGCGATGTGGTGGAGTATGTGAGCAAATGCCTCACGTGTTTGCAAGTAAAGGCAGAGCACCAGAAGCCGTATGGGAAGATTCAGCCGTTGGACGTACCGGAATGGAAGTGGGAGCACATCACCATGGATTTTATCACAAAGCTGCCACGTACCCCGAAAGGGTATGATACGATCTGGGTGATTGTGGATCGATTGACGAAGAGTGCTCACTTCTTACCGATGCGGGAGACATATTCGTCCGAGAAGTTGGCTGATCTTTTCATCAAAGAGATTGTGACTCGTCATGGTGTACCGGTGTCGATTGTATCTGACCGTGACACCCGGTTTACATCCAAATTCTGGAAGAAATTCCACGATGCCATGGGGACGAGGTTGCATATTAGCACGGCTTATCATCCTCAAACTGATGGTCAGTCAGAAAGGACCATTCAGACCCTGGAGGACATGCTTCGGGCATGTGTTATTGATTTCGGAGGAAGTTGGGATGACCATCTACCGTTAGCTGAGTTCTCGTACAACAACAGTTATCATGCTAGTATTGGCATGCCACCCTACGAGATGTTATACGGTAGAAGATGCAGGACCCCCGTCTGTTGGGGTGAAATTGGCCAGCAAGAATTGGGAAGCGTCGAAGTGGTAGAGGCTACGAATGAAAAGCTCGAAAGGATTAAAGCGTATATGAAGGCAGCCAAAGACCGACAGAAGTCGTATGCCGACAAACGACGCAGACCAATTGAGTTCCAAGTGGGAGACCGGGTTATGTTGAAGGTCTCACCTTGGAAAGGGATCATTCGATTCCGGAAGCGGGGTAAGTTGAGTCCGCGATATATAGGCCCTTTCCGAATCGTTGCTCGAGTAGGGGAGGTGGCCTATAGGTTAGATCTGCCAGACGAACTAAGTGGAATCCACCCGACTTTCCACGTGTCTCATCTGAGGAAATGTTTGGCAGACGAGGACATGGTCGTTCCACTGGATGATATCGAGGTAGACGAAAAGCTCAACTATGTAGAGCAACCAGTGGCGATCATAGATCGCAAAGAGAAGAGGTTGAGAAATAAAGTGGTTCCCCTGGTGCGTGTACAGTGGCAGCACAGGAAGGGATCAGAGTCGACGTGGGAAACCGAAGAAGAAATGAGGCAGCATTACCCACGATTGTTCGAAGAATGACAGGTTTCGGGGACGAAACCTAAAATAAGGGGGGTGGACTTGTAACACCCGAAAGTTTGACTTCTCAGCATGTGATGCGACTGAGCTTCAGTCGCCTGTGATTTATGCGACTGAAGTTCAACCGCATGACTATTCGGCCGATTGGAGCTCAACCACACGATTGGAGTTCAATCGCCCGAATGGAGTATGAGTCGCATGGAACATGTACGACTGAGGTCCAATCGCACAGTGTTGATGCGACTGAAGGTCCAGTCGCCCCTGGACCAGATGCGACTGAGAAGTGGGTATAAAAAGGAGCAGCTCCATTCTCCTCCCCATTTTTCAGTCGGGGAGAGAGAGAGCAGAGGCGACAAAGAGCAGAAAGAGACCGAGAAGAGAAAGAAAGAGGGGAAAGTGCTGCCCGATTGTCGTGAAGCTAGTCAAGTCGAAGTTCATCTACTTCTACCTGACAATGTGAGTTCTAGGACCCCTCATTTACATGTTTTTAACTGATTTTGGGGCTGGAATCACATATAAATCCTAGTTTTGTAAAAGTGTAAGTTTGACCCATTTGAGTAAATTTTGAGTAATGCGTTTATAGTAAGAAGTAGGACTTGTATATGCTTGTATGATGTCCTTGTATGAATCCCTGAGCTTTGGGAGGGTCAATTTGGGCTAAAAATGGGTTTTTGACGAGTTTGGGTGCGGGGGTTCGCGACTGCTGTTTGTGAAGAACTCCAGTCGCTGCCCAGTTAGGGTTATGCGACTGAAGGGCCATTCGGCCGAATGAGTAATAATTGATGTCCAGTCGCCCGACTGAGGCTCAGACGCCCGATTGAGCCTCAATCGCGCGATAGGTGATGCGACTGAGAGTTTCGGTCGCATGAGTTCAGTCGCAGAGTAGTTGAGTCGTACGGTTAAGAGTTAGTCGCATATAGCCCAGTCGCATAATGTCTAGTCGTACGGAAGGAAGTTCAATCGTACGTATGAGTACCCATTCGCATGATAGCCCAATCGCATGGCCCAGTCGCATGGAGGACATGCGACTGGTGATAGTTCAGTCGCCCGAACAGGGCTGATGTGAGTGAATGTAGTAGTGTATGTATGATGTATGTATGTTAGTATGATGTTGCCATGGTAGATGATGGGTATTGATGATATGTAAGTAATTATGTTCCTTATGTGTATGTGCCTTATCTTTTAATAACTTTACGTGAATGAATGAACGAATGTAACGAATGTATTAAGAACGTAAAGTGAAAGATAATGAAAGAAGGAACATGATGAATGAATGCATGCATTAACAAATGAATGAATGTAATAAAGCCTTGCAAGCAAAATGAAGGAGGTGCACACCCCTGGCAGGTGTTAGCTCAACGGTGTGCGGGTTAGCTACCCCGAAGGATGCACATCGGGGTCAGTCTTTGTGATTGACCAGAAGTATGTATGGGATCCTTGCCGCTTGCCCTAGGTGACTGGATCAGCATTAGTGCACAACGTTCGTGATTGATCATCACAGGTCCAGCACCCGCATTTGTGCACAACGTTCGGGGTATAGCATATGGCATTGATCCAGAAGTAAAGTGAAAGATAAGTGGTGCTTGTACCTACCCTAGGTGACTGGATCAGCATTTGTGCACAACGTTCGTGGCTAACCACCACAGGTCCAGCACCAGTAGTATGTATGATGAAAGGGGGTAGTGTACATGTCACCGAATGTAATGAACGTTCGAACGAAAGTAATAAATGAATGAATGAACAGAATGAAGGTTCGAACGTATGAAGTGAAAGTATGAATGAAAGTAAAGACATACGAAAGTATGTGAAGTATGTAAAGTATGTATGTATGAAAGTAAACGAGAATGAGAAAGTGTACACGAATGAAAGTAAGTAATGAATGATAAGATAATAATAATATTATCTGCGTGTACGTATGATGTGTGAACACGTGTATGAAAGAACGGTTAATAAGAATGAAAGTATGTTTATTATAAAACTAGAACTCACTCAGCAACGCTGACTTTTATGTGTTTTCCAGTTCGCAGGTAGAGTTGCTGAGGATGGCACGAGGCGGCTACTCAGCTCTTTTGGGAGGGCATTCTCCATTGTGTAATGCTGCAACGTCACGTGTTGCGGGCCCATAACGCACGCAACAAGTCACGTTGCCTGCCATTACGAGATTTCTTGAGGATCTGAATCAACGAGATTACTCAAGAAATCTCCTTTATATATTTTTGAATTTAATATCTTCTTTATGAAGAAAAATATATTTTCTTATTTTGGTAGAGGTCGCTGTACGACCCTATGATTGCCGAGGAATATTCATCAGCAGCAGTCATAGTATAGTTAAGCCCCTATAGTTGTTGAGCATTCTCATAAAAGAGATTACTAGGTAATCTCGGGTTTTTATGTGTCTCCCCAGCAACTATAGTAAAGTTAGAAAGTTGTATTTTGTAATCGTGTCAATGATGTAATGACTTTTATGAATGAATGAGAATGTATGTATGTTTTCCTTAATTAATTCCGCTGCGTATGTTATGATCATGTATTAAAAGTATGTTTATACATTGGTTATCTAAAATATATGCAATGAAGAACCAACCGTGAGGTGCCCGGTGAGCGGGGCCTTACATTTAATGGTTGTTTTTCAAGGATAGAGAACAATACTTGTTGCCACCTTGTGGACATCTGGTCCTATGAAGAGGTTTTGGGAGCCAGACACACGTTCACCATGTGGAAGATCAGTCGTTGAGGGTCAGGGAAGTGTTTCTTCAACAGGGTGGAGGCGGAGAGGTTACCCTGGTAGTCGTGGGATGTGAATGAGAGATCCAGGGCACCTTTGGGGTAGGAGATTGGGTGGGTGGCATCCTCCAGCTCTAGGGTTTGGCGTAGCGTAGCTGGAGTGATAACCACGGGGTGGCCGTTGACAGAGGACCGGAGAGAGACCTCGCCATTCTACTCTCCGGTTTGGACTGTTACATTCGTCCAAAACTCCGCCAAGGAGTCGGTGTATATAGTGGGGTTTAAGAGAAAAGCCGTTTTGTATGGTGAGTCGTGCATAAGATCGACGGCTTGGTGAAATTTGGGCCATAATGGCGATTTGGTGAGATGGGCGACACAGTTGTGTCGAGGTTTCAGTTGCATGTTCGCCATTAATGGTGTATGGGAATTTCAGAGGTTTGGAAAGATTAGGTCAAGTGAGGAGTAAATGCTCTGAAGGTGGGGTATTTATAGGGTAGGTCAAAGGTTGAAAGAAAACTACTGAAGGTTTTGGTGTTAGTTATCAGTTGTTGTAACAACTGATGACGTGGTTTTAACCTTCAGTGGTTGTAACATCTGAGGACTTGGTGTTAGTCGTCAGTAGTTTAAACTACTGAGACCTTGGTTTTGTCCTTCAGATGTTGTAAACATCTGAAGAGTTACTGTCAGTCTTCAGTAGTTATGAACTACTGATGACCTAATATTCTTCTTCAGATGTTGTAACAACTGAAGACTTGGTATTAGCCTTCAGTAGTTGTAAACTACTGAGATCAGTAGTTGTGAACTACTGAAGACATGTTATTGCTTCAGTTGTTGTAAACAACTGAGGACTTGGTGTTAGCCTTCAGTAGTTATGAACTACTGATATCAGTAGTTGTGAACTACTGAAGACATGGTTTTGTCCTTCAGTTGTTTGGGTATGAAACAACAGCTGTTGTCATCAGCTGATGAGAAATGACTCATCAGCTGTTTCCGTCAAATCAGTTGTTTCATACTAGCCTCCACACTTATCAGCTCTATGGCTGACTTTCAAATGTTTCATTGACCCTTCAGCTCTTGTGAAGATTTAAGCCTTCAGCTCTTGTGATCAGATGTTCACAAGTGCTGATAAACTACTCTTCAGAGCTGGTGAACAAATTTTGTCTTCAGTACTTGTGTAAGATTACACATCAGTACTTGTGAGCAAAATTTGTTCTTCAGTACTTATTTATTTGAAAATCATACATCAGTAGTTGTAATCCACTTCACTACATCAGTTGTTTTCAATAAATAATGTACATCAGTACTTTGAGTCATTTTAGTCTTCAGTAGTTGTGAAAGAGCTGAAGACTAAATTACTCATCAGTGCTTGTATTTGACCTTTGCTCTTCAGTAGTTGTGAAGTAAGAGCATCAGCATAGGTCAAATCAATCAAGCTGCAGCATACCAAGCCTTAGTACCAAATTTTGAAATGTAGCATTATCTAAAGGCTTAGTAAAAATGTCTGCAAGCTCATCAGCACTAGGCACAAACTTAGGATCAATCAGACCTTTCTCATAGCAATCCCTGATAAAATGATGTCTGATCTCAATATGTTCGGTCCTAGAGTGCTGGACTGGATTCTTAACAACACAAAGAGCTGAAGCACTGTCCATTAATAATGGAGTCTTAGTCTCAGTAATGCCATAATCCAGAAGTTGGTTCTGAAGCCAGAGTATTTGAGAGGTACAACTTGCAGCAGCAATATACTCAGCTTCAGCAGTGGATGTAGCAATTGATGTTTGTTTCTTACTCTGCTAAGAACTAAACAATTGCCTAGGAATTGGCAACCACCAGAAGTGGATTTTCTGGTGACTTTGCATCCTGCATAGTCACTATCAGAGAAAGCAACTAGTTTGCAAGAATGCCCAGCTGAATACCAAAGTCCTAGTGATTGGGTACCTTGCAAATATCTAAAGATACTTTTGACTGCAATCAAATGGGATTCTTTAGGTGCAGCCTGAAATCTAGCACAAGCACATGTTGAAAACATGATGTCTGGTCTAGAAGCTGTAAGGTAAGTCAAGGACCCAATCATACATCTGTAAAGGGTTTCATCAACCGCTTTACCTTTCTGATCTACATCTAGTTGTGTGATGCTGCTCATGGGAGTAGAACATGGCTTACAGGTTTGTAAATCAAACTTATTCAACAACTCTTTGGTATACTTGGACTGATGGATGAAGATTCCATCATCCAGTTGTTTGATTTGCAAACCCAGAAAGTACTGTAATTCTCCCATAGCACTCATTTCAAACCTTAGCTTCATAAGCTTTGTAAATTCATCACACAACTTTGGATCAGAGGATGCAAAGATGATGTCATCAACATAAATCTGAACAAGGAGCTTATGTTGTCCCACAGTCTTGATGAATAAGGTTTTATCAATGGTGCCTCTAGTTAACTTATTCTCTAGAAGAAAGGTTGAGAGTGTCTCATACCAGGCTCTAGGTGCTTGCTTCAGCCCATAAAGAGCCTTATCAAGCTTGTACACCCAATCAGGATGTTTATTGTCCTCAAAGCCTAGTGGTTGACACACATAAACCTCTTCTTTTATTTTCCCATATAGGAAGGCACTTTTGACATCCATTTGATAAACCTTAAGACTGTGAAAGGCAGCATAAGCTAAGAACAGTCTGATTGCTTCCAGTCTGGCCACAGGTGCAAAGGTCTCATCATAATCGATCCCTTCTTCCTGTGCAAACCCTTGAACAACCAGTCTAGCCTTGTTCTTGACAATTTGGCCTTCTCATCTGTTTTGTTCCTAAATACCCACTTGGTGCCTATAGCACACTTACCTTTGGGTAGTGGAACAAGCTCCCACACTTGCTGTTTCATAAATTGAAGAAGCTCAAGCTGCATAGCTTCCACCCATCCATTGTCTCTTAAAGCAATATGATAGTTCTTTGGCTCTTGCTGACTGATGAAGAGAGCATAGAAGCAGAAGTTGGACAATTGATTCTTGGTTGAAACTCCAGCATGGATATCACCAATGATCTATGATGTGGGGTGATTCCTGAGCTCTTGATAGACTATGATATCTGTGCAAGTGTTTGTAGACCCATCAGCAGCAACAGATGGTGATGGAGATTCCTGAAACCATATAGAGGATGGCAGCTCAAACGAAGTAGAGCAAGCAGAAATCTCATCAGCATTTGTAGTGGATGGAGCTGCTGAGGCTACAGGAGCATCAAGTTCAGTGGACTCAGGCAGGTTGTCACTGAACCTGAAGAGGTGAGTACTGACTACATCATCATCAGTACCACCAGGTGGAGGTTTATTGACAGGCTCAACAGATGGAGGTTGATAAGGAACATATTGAAGTATGTCCAGATCAAACAACTCCACAGGGTTTTGTGGAATCTTGTCCTTTGGAGATTCATTGAACTTGACATGCAAAGTTTCTTCAACTCCCTTTGTTCTACAGTTGAAGACTCTATATGCCTTGCAAGTTGATGAATAACCAACAAAGTACCCTGCATCCACCTTACTAGCAAATTTCTGGAGTGGGTTGCTAGTGTTGAGAATGAAACATGGACGCCCAAAGGCTCTAAAGAATGAAATAAGAGGGGCCAAGTGATGAAGAACTTCATAAGGAGTCTTCATCAACCTCTTATTTACTAAGGCTCTATTCTGTACATAGCAAGCTGTATTGACAGCTTCAGCCCAAAAGGTCAGTGGCAACCCAGAGTCAGCCAACATTGACCTTGCCGCTTCAATAAGGGTCCTGTTCTTTCTCTCCACCACTCCATTCTGCTCAGGAGTTCTAGGAATGCTAAACTGCCTTCTAATTCCCTTGGACAGGTAGAAGTCATCAAGTGTGTGGTTTCTGAACTCTGTTCCATTGTCACTCCTCACACACTTGACCTGTAGGGAATACTGCTTTTCTACATGTAACACAAAGTTCATTATTGTCTTTGCTGCTTCATCCTTGGAGTGCAAGAAGAAAGTCCATACAAACCTGGAATAATCATCCACAATTACGAGGCAGTATTTCTTCTTTGCCATGCTCATTACTCTGACAGGACCAAAGAGATCCATGTGCAGAAGCTGTAAGCAGGCAGTGGACTTTGGTTCTTCTATTGAAGGGAATGAAACTTTGTGTTGTTTTCCTTTCACGCAAGCAGTGCAGTCATCTTCACACTTGAACTCCTTCTGAGGCAATCCTCTTACTAAACCATGGCTTATAAGCTGATTCATGTTTTTGTAAATAACATGACCCAACCTTCTATGCCATAGTGTAGACTCTTGAGGAGATGCCTTGGAGAATAGGCAAGGATGGCCTTTTAGATCCATCTTTTTGGAAAGATCTAAGGCATACACTCTTCCTGTCCTGTTGGCCTTCAGGAGAGTGTGTTCATCCAGTGCCTTGTCAATCAAACTCAGAACTTTGGATGACAGAATCCAACAGTTCTGGCTTGTGAAAAGGGCAACATGGCCTTTGTCACACATTTGACTGACACTCAAGAGATTGTACTTGAGATTCTCCACATGGTTAACATCATCAAACCTTATTTCCCCATTGGAAACAAAGCCTTTACCAATGATGTAACCCTTTGCATCATTGCCAAAAGAAACAAATCCCTTCTTTCCTTGAGAGTAGTCATTAAGAAGGGAGCTGCTTCCTGTCATGTGCATGGATCCTCCACTGTCTACATACCAGATGCTTCTATGGCATGTTGAAGAACCCTACAAACACAACCATGTGTTAGTTAGTCTTGGAGACCCAAACCTGCTTGGTTTTGGGTCTGTTCTCAGCTACATGTGCAGCACTAACAGGTGTCTTATGTGTGACAGCTTGAGGTGAAGAAGATGGTACAGAAGAGGAAACCTTTGGCTTGGACTTCCTTTTCTGTGGTTTCAACACAGGAGCATCTAAGTGGTTGACTCTTCCCACTAGCTGCTGAACCATCATCACCAATTGTGTCTGATTCTGTGATAAGGCCTTTAGCTCTTCAGACACATTGGAGTTTGCTGATGATGAGTTCCTATGTTGTACCATCTTTTTCTGAGCAACCTCAGCTGTTGCCTGAGTAATCCCTACCTTCTTTTTAGATTTAGCTTTGGGCTTAGGGATTTCAGGCTTGGATGTTGCTAGTACAAACTTGGTTTCAAACTCATTCTTCATTTTATTGATGCTCTCATTCATTTTCTCCTTCTGTTTGAGTTTGGAACCCCTTTTGTACCAGCAATCATCAGTAAGATGATTGAACAAGCCACATATCTCACATGGGTTTTTCTTCATCTTATGCTGATCATCAGCTGAAGAGGATTTAACTGCTGAAGACTTGTTCTTCAGCTGTTTGTCATCAGTACTAGCAGTTTTCTTCCTAGTGCCTGCTTTCCTGGTATCCTCTCTAGCTTTCTTCAAACCTTTCCTACTGTTAGTTTTCTTCTCTTTAGTGCTAACAGTATTTGAGGTTTGAACTTCAGATGTTGTCACTTGCTCTCCAGTACCTTCAGTACTTCTAGTGACAACACCTGAGTTGTTCAGCCTTTTGGTCATGTGACAGTCAGCATTTGAACCATCAGCTGTTGTGGCATCAACTGATTGGTTTTGATAGGAGTTAATGCTGACATCTATCTCTGATGATGCTGAATCAGAGGATAGCAGGTCACATGAAGAGAAGGATTGGTTATTGCTCTCCCCATCAGATTCAACTTCTGCTCTTGAAATGAAATCTGTAGGAGGAGCAGTGTGATTATAACCAATGCCAAACTTCACATTGGAAGATGATTGCTTGCTAAGAAGCATTTCAAAACCCTTGCATGATTGCACCCATCGATCACACTCAACTTGGGTGGTTGCAAGAGTTTCCTTGAGGTCTTTGTACTTCTCTAGAAGTACATCTTCCCTAGCTTTATTATCTTTGATTTGGCATTTAAGCTTGTAAATCTCATCATTTTTATCTTTTAGAACAACCTCAAAATCAGCTTTTCTTTTGGAAATTGTTTGCTCAAGCTCAAGATTTTTATCTATTAAAGCTACATTTGCTTCTCTAATAGAGGCAAATGCTGCTATGCATGATTCTGAACAAAGCTTGGCTTTTGCCTCAGTGGATACCTGAGATGAGGCATTGGATGATGACCCTTCAGCAGAATCAAGGGCCATCAGAGCAAGATTTCCAAAAGGTTGGTCACCACCATGTTGACCAGCACCTTGGAGTAGTTGTTCCTGACCAGATAGCTCTTCTGGCAGACTACTCCAGTCAACAGCAGTTGGGGTGAAAAAGCTTTGTTGTTGAGGTTGTGTGTGATGATGAGATTAGGAAGATTGAGGCTCAGGAAGAGCATGAGGTGGTTGAGCCGAGTGTGCTTGAGTTTGACCAGGCTGAGGCATGTAGTAACAGGGTTAAGGATATGGCATATGACCCTGTGGCACAAAATAAGCAGGTGGTGCCTGTGCCTGAGATGGATGGGTAGAAATGTAGGAAGGTTGCCCTTTGTGCTGTGAGCTATTGCTGGGAAAAGTCACAAAGGGTGCAGATGAGTTAGATCCAGATGATCTACACTCTCTTGCAAAGTGTCCAAGCCTTTGCCACTTGTGACACCTCAACTTGCTCTTGTCAAAACCATCTTTGGTTTTGCCAGAGAGTCCTGGGAATTTCCTACCAGTTCTCTTGTAAAACTTTTGAGAGCGGATATTTATCATTGCCATTTGGTTCAAAATATCCATCTCTTCCAGATCATCATCTGGAATGCCCTTCAAGTCCTCCATCAGAAAACACAAGTTGTCACCACCACCTCCTGAACTACTAACACCAACAAAAGCTTGTTCTGAGTTGGTAGAGAAATCAATATGCTCATCATACGAACTTTCTGATGAAGCATAATCTGACTCATGACTTATCAAGGCAGCATTACCTTGGACAAAGTCATCAGCGAGCTTGCCAGAAGATGACAACTTCCTCTTTTTCTCTATTTCTCTCTCAAAAGTGAGCAGTTTCCCATGAAGTTGGGTGAGAGATAGAGTTTCCAGATCAGCACTGGAGCGTAGGACAATGGTGTATGTGTCCCATCTCTCAGGCAGTAACCTGAGGAACCTGTTGTTCATCTGGCTGTTGGTGTACTCTTGTTTGACCATCTTTAGCTCAGAGATCAAACAAGAGAACCGCTCAAACTGCTGGGTCAGAGTCTCACCTTTTCTATATGAGAAAGTCTCATATTGTTGGGCGAGGATTTCCTATTGTTTGCTAAGACCGTATCAGTTCCTCCAAATTGTTCCTTTAGAGCAACCCATAGGTCATGAGCAGACTCATGATGCAAGAGCCCTGAATATATCTCATTAGGAATGGCCATGGCTAAAATTCCATGGGCTCTAGCATCAATTTCGAACAGCTTTAGATCTTCGTCCGAATATTGTTCAGGTTTCTTCGCAACCTGTTCATTAGATTCCGGGACGCTCACCATAGGCTTGTATGGCCCATGCACCACTGACTTCCAACAACCAGCACTGTTGACAGCCAAGTGGTGTAGCATACGTCTTTGCCATATGTTATACTCGTTCCTAACCAGCTTCGCAGGCTTGGTTGAGGAACCAGTATTGTGAGGATCATTAGTTGGTGTTGTCATCTCAGGTTTTAGTCAAAAACAAGTTTAAACAAGACAAACGTAACTCAAAACCACCAAAAGACCTCAAGATTTTGGCCAGAAACAGCAGAAACTCACTCTCTATGGCTAATTCTTGCAAATTGCTAATTCGATCAAACAGAGAGATCAAAAGAGCAGTTTCAAATGATCAATAGTTAAATCGATCAATGATTAACCTGCTCTGATACCATTTGACAGGATCTCAGCCTCTCGTTTGATCAATCAGATTATGTTTGCAGCGGATTTAGCACATTAATTAGCGATTAATGCAAGAACATAAAAGATACTGCATGTAAAAGCACAAGCATAGAGAGAGATAAGAGTTCTGTGAAATAATAAATGTTCTATTGCATTAGCATGTTTCGGCAATTAAAACAGCATGGTTCACCATCCTTTTATAGGCGACAAAAGGATGGTGGTGATGTCCTTTCTCTGACATCAACAGATTATTAAAATTACAACTGACAAAACATAAAACTACTGAAGATGTCAACAACTGACATCTTCTTACAAAAGTTTCCTAAGTTCTGACAAAAGTAAAATTACTGAAATCCTACAACGACTGAAGAACAAACTCTTCAGTCGTTTATAACTACTGATACTATAACAACTGAAGAACATGCTCTTCAGCTGTTGTACAACTACTGAAACAAAATAAAACTACTGAAAAGGAAAAACCATCACAACAACTGAAGAAGACTTCTTCAGCTGTTATGACAAACTCTGAGTCTTCAGTACTTGGTCTTCAGACTTGGCTTGAGATGATGTAACAACTGATGACTTCAGTAGATATCATCAGTTGTTGTCTTCAGTCTTTGTCTTCAGACTTTGTGTTTCAGTAGAAGGTCTTCAGTTCTTCAGTTCTTCAGCTTTTGATTCTTCAGTACTTGTCTTCAGTACTTGAAGTCTTCAGTACTTGTAAGATCAGTACTTCAGACTTCAGTACTAGGTCTTCAGTACTTTGGAGTCTTCTTCAGCTGTTGTCCTTCAGTTCTTTGATCTTCATACTTTGTTCTTCAGACTTTGTCAGAACAGCTGATGGTTGGAGCTAAGATGCTCTCGAGTCTGACATTCAAGCAAGAGAACACAATAGCTGATGGGAGTCTTCAGCAGTTGTTGCAGTGGCATGTGGGACTTAGTGGTTTTCCTGATCTTGGCTCATTGGTTCTTTTGGTCCAACAATTTGTGTTGCAGGGGCATCCTCAGGGGACTCATCTCCCTGAGTAGCCTTTTTGGGTTTTCTTTTGGGTTTGGGTTTTGTGGGGACTTTGGAGTGTGAGGTGGAGGCTGTGGGTTCCAGCTGCGTGGGTTTTCGCAGCTTGGCAGCCTTTTTAAGGGTTTGGTCGGTGTTGTGCCTGGAGTATACCTCAGCTAAAATAGCCATGGCAGGGACCCCAGTGCCAACAAGTCCCTCAGCATTAAGCTGGCTTTCTATCATGGCCATAATGAACCGTGGATATAAAATCCAACGGTTTGCAGAAGGTTTTGTGGCCATGTCCTTGAGTTCCAAGAAAATTATTTTAGAAAAGTTTAGTGGTTGTTTCTCAAGGATAGAGTATAATACCTACTGCCACCTTATGGACATTTGATCCCATGATGATGTCTTCGGGGCTAAGCAAACATTTACCATGTGAAAAATGAGACGTTTAGCGTCATGGAAATGTTTCTTCAGCAGGGTTGAGGCAGATAGGTCACCTTGATAATCATAGTGAGCAAAAGAAAGGTCAAGGGTGCCTTTGGGGTAAGAGGTTAGGAAAGTGGCATCCTCCAGCTTTAGGGTTTGTCGGATTGTAGCTGGAGTAATGATCACTGGGTGGTTGTTCACGGACGACCGGAGAGAGACCTCGCCATCGTTCTCTCCGGTTTGGATGGTGATATTCGCCCAGAACTGTGATAATGAATCGGCGTAGATGATGGGATTTAGTAGGAAGGCCGTTTGGTAGGGTGAGTCGATCATCAGATCAACGGCATGGTGGAATTTTGACCAGAATGGCGATTTCGTAAGGTATGCGACGCAGTTGTGTTGAGGTTTGAGTTGCATGGTCGCCATTAATGGTGTATGGGAAGTTTCAGAGGTTTTTGAAAGTTAGTTCAAGTGAGAATGAAAAGCTCTGAAGGTTGGGTATTTATAGTGTATGGCAAAGGCTGAAAGAAAACTACTGAAAGTTTTGGTGTTAGTCATCAGTTGTTGAAACAACTGATGACGTGGTTTTAACTTTCAGTGGTTGTAACATCTGAGGACTTGGTGTTAGTCTTCAGTAGTTGAAACTACTGAAACCTTGGTTTTGTCCTTCAGATGTTGTAAACGGCTGAAGACTTGTGGTTAGTCATCAGTAGTTATAAACTACTGAAGACATGGTTTTCATATTCAGATGTTGTAACAACTGAAGACCTGGTGTTAGCCTTCAGTAGTTGTAAACTACTGACATCAGTAGTTATGAACTACTGAGTACATGGTTTTGCTTCGGTTGATGTAAACAACTAAGGACTTGGTGTTAATCATCAGTAGTTATGAAAATACTGAAGACATGGTTTTGTCCTTCAGTTGTTTGGGTATGAAACAGCGGATGTAGGTAGCAGCTGAAGAGTAAAGTTACTCATCAGCTGTTTCCGTCAATTCAGTTGTTTCATTCTGACCTCCACATTTACTCATAAGCTCTTTGGCTGACTTTCAAATGTTTCATTGGCCCTTCAGCTCTTGTGAAGATTTATTCTTCAGCTCTTGTGATCAAATGTTCATAAGTGCTGATAAATTATTCTTCAGACCTGGTGAACAAATTTTGTCTTTCAGTACTTGTGTAAGATTACACATCAGTACTTGTGAACAAAATTTGTTCTTCAGTACTTATTTGTTTGAAAATTGTTCATCAGTATTTATAACCACATCAGTAGTTGTAACTACAATTGTTTTCAACAAATAGTGTACTTCAGTACTTTGAAGCATGTTAGTCTTCAGTAGTTGTGAAAATGCTGAAGACTAAATTACTCATCAGTACTTATATTTGACCTTTGCATACTAATGCTCATCAGTACTTGTGAACTGAGAACATCAGTATTAGTCAAATTATTCTAGCTGCAGCATACCAAGCCTTAGTACCAGATTTTGAAATGGGGCACTATCTAAAGGCTTAGTAAAGATGTCTGCAAGCTCATCAACACTAGGTAGTTCCTAGTCGTCAAAAGAAAGGCTTATTCCCTTTTTTCAACACTAGGTATCAATCAGACCTTTTTCATAGCAATCCCTAATAAAATGATGTCTAATCTCAATATGTTTGGTCCTAGAGTGCTGGACTGGATTTTTAACAATGCAAAGAGCTGAAGTACTATCCATTAATAATGGAGTCTTAGTCTCTGTAATGCTATAATCCAAGAGTTGGTTCTGAAGCCAGAGTACCTGAGAAGTACAACTTGCAGCAGCAATGTACTCAGCTTCAGCAGTGGATGTAGCAATTGATGTTTGTTTCTTACTCTGCCAAGAAACTAAACAAATGCCTAGGAATTGGCAACCACCAGAAGTGGATTTTTTGGTGACTTTGCATCCTGCATAGTCACTATCAGAGAAAGCAACTAATTTGCAAGAATGCCCAGTTGAATACCAAAGACCTAGTGATTGGGTACCCTGCAGATATCTAAAGATCCTTTTGACTGCAATCAAATGGGATTATTTAGGTGCAGCCTGAAATCTAGCACAGGCACATGTTGCAAACATGATATCTGGTCTAGAAGCTGTAAGGTACATCAAGGACCCAATCATACATCTGTAAAGGGTTTCATCAACCGCTTTACCTTTCTGATCTACATCCAGTTGTGTGATGCTGCTCATGGGAGTAGAACAGGGCTTACAGTTTTGTAAGTCAAGCTTATTCAACAAATCCTTTGTATACTTGGACTGATGAATAAGGATACCATCAGCCCTTTATTTGATTTGCAACCCTAGAAAGAACTGTAATTCTCCCATAGCACTCATTTCAAACTTTTGCTTCATGAGCTTTGTGAATTCATCACACAACTATAGATCAGAGGATGCAAAAATGATGTCATCTACATAAATTTGAACAAGGAGCTTATGCTGTCCTACAGTCTTTATGAATAAGGTTTTATCAATGGTGCCTCTAGTGAACTTATTCTCCAGTAGAAAAGTTGATAGTGTCTCATAACAGGCTCTAGGAGCTTGTTTCATCCCATAAAGAGCCTTATCAAGCTTATACACCCAATCAGGATGTTTATTGTCCTCAAAGCCTGGTGGTTGACACACATATACTTCCTCTTTTATTTTACCATATAAGAAGACACTTTTGACATCCATTTGATAAACCTTAAGACTGTGAAAGGCAGCATAAGTTAAGAACAATCTAATTGCCTCCAGTCTGGCTACAGGGGCAAAGGTCTCATCATAATCAATGCCTTCCTCTTGTGCAAACCACTGGACAACCAGTCTGGACTTGTTCTTAACTATTTGGCCCTTTTCATCTGTTTTGTTCCTAAATACCCATTTGGTGCTTATTGCACACTTACCTTGGGGTAAAGGAACAAGCTCCCACACTTGCTGTTTTCTGAACTGAAGAAGCTCAAGCTGCATTGCTTCCACCCATCCATTGTCTCTTAAGGCAACATGATAGTTCTTTGGCTCTTGCTGACTGATGAAGAGAGCATAGAAGCAGAAGTTGGACAATTGATTCCTGGTTGAAACTCCAGCATTGATATCACCAATGATTTGAGATATGGGGTGATTCTTCAGCTCTTGATAGACTATAATATCAGTGTAAGTGTTTGTAGGACTTTCAGCCGCAACAGATGGTGATGAAGATTCTTGAAACCATGTAGGAGATGGCAGCTCAAATGAAATGGAGCATGCAGAAATCTCATCAGCATTTGTTGTGGATGGGGCTGCTGAAGCTACAGGAGCATCAGGTTTAGTGGACTCAGGCAGGTTGTCACTAAACCTGAAAAGGTGAGTACTGGCTACATCATCATTAGTACCACCAGGTGGAGAACTGTTGACAGGCACAACAGCTGGAGGTTGATAAGGAACATATTGCAGTATGTCCAGATCAAACAACTCCACAGGGTTTTGTGGAATCTTGTCCTTTGGAGATTCATTAAACTTGACATGCAGAGTTTCTTCAACCATCTTTGTCCTACAGTTGAAAACTCTGTATGCCTTGCAAGTTGATGAATAACCAACAAAATACCCTGCATCCACCTTACTAGCAAACTTCTGGAGTGGATTGCTAGTGTTAAGAATGAAACAAGGACACCCAAAGGCTCTAAAGAAGGAAATCAGAGGGGCCAAATGATGAAGTACTTCATAAGGAGTCTTCATCAACCTCTTATTCACTAATGCTCTATTCTGCACATAGCAAGCTGTGTTGACAGCTTCAGCCCAAAAGGTCAGTGGCAATGCTGAGTCAGCCAGCATTGACCTTGCAGCTTCAATGAGAGTCCTGTTCTTTCTCTCAACCACTTCATTCTGTTCAGGAGTTCTGGGAATACTGAACTGCCTTTTAATTCCCTTAGACAGGTAGAAGTCATCAAGTGTGTGGTTTCCAAACTCTATTCCATTGTCACTCCTCACACACTTGACCTGCAGGGAATACTGCTTCTCCACAAATAACACAAAGTTCATAATAGCCTTGGCAGCTTCATCCTTGGAATGCAAGAAGAAAGTCCATACAAACCTGGAGTAATCATCCATAATTACCAGGCAGTATTTATTCTTTTCCATGCTCATCACCCTGACAGGACCAAAGAGATCCATGTGCAGGAGTTGCAAGCAGGCAGTGGACTTTGGTTCTTCTATTGGAGGGAATGAAACTCTGTGTTGTTTTCCCTTTAAGCAAGCAGTGCGGTTGTCTTCACACTTGAACTCCTTCAAAGGCAATCCTCTTACTAAACCATGGCTTATCAGCTGATTCATGTTCTTGAAATTAACATGCCCCAGTCTTCTATGCCATAGAGTAGACTCTTGAGGAGAGGCCTTGGAGAATAAGCAAGGATGACCTTTTAGATCTATCTTTTTGGAAAGATCTAAGGCATACACTCTTCCTGTCCTGTTGGCCTTCAAGAGAGTGTATTCATCCAACACCTTGTCAATCAAATTTAGAACTTTGGATGACAGAATCCGACAGTTCTGGCTTGTGAAAAGGACAACATGGCCTTTATCACACATTTGACTGACACTCAAGAGATTGTACTTGAGATTCTCCACATGGTTAACATCATCAAACCTTATTTCCCCATTGGAAACAAAGCCTTTTCCGATGATGTAACCCTTTGCATCATTGCCAAAGGAGACAAATCCCTTCTTTCCTTGAGAGTAGTCATTAAAAGAGAACTGCTTCCTGTTATATGCATGGATCCTCCACTGTCTGCTTCTTTGGCATGTTGAAGAACCCTGCAATCATAACAACAAGTTAGTTAGTTTTAGAGACCCAAACCTTTTTGGTTTTGGGTCTGTTCTCAACAACAGGTGCAACACTAACTGGTGTGTTATGTGTGACAGCCTGAGGTGAAGAAGATGGTGTAGAAGAGGAACCTTTTGGCTTGGATTTCCTTTTCTGTGGTTTCAACACAGGAGCATCCAAATGGTTGACTCTTCCCATTAGATGCTGAACCATCATCACAAGTTGTGTCTGACTTTGTGATAAAGCTTTCAGCTCCTCAGACACATAAGTGCTTGCTGGTGATGGACTCCTGTGTTGCACCATCTTCTTTTGAGCAACCTCAGCTGTTGCCTGAGTAACCCCTACCTTCTTTTTAGATTTAGCTTTGGGCTTAGGGATTTCAGGCTTTGATGTTGCTAGTACAAACTTGGTCTCAAACTCATTTTTCATTGTATTCATATGCTCTTTAATTTTCTCATTTTGTTTGAGTTTGGAACCCCTTTTGTACCGGCAGTCATCTGTAAGATGATTGAACAAGCCACATATCTCACATGGCTTCTTCTTCATCTTATGTTGATCATCAACTGAAGAGGATGAAACTGCTGAAGACTTGTTCTTCAGCTGTTTACTGTCAGTACTAGCAGTTTTCTTCCTTGTAGTACCTGGTTTCCTAACATCCTCTTTAGTTGTCTTCAAACCCTTTCTACTGTCAGTTTTCTTCTATTCAGTGCTGGCAGTAGTTGAGGTTTGAACTTCAGGTGTTATCACTTGCTCTCCAGTACTTTCAGTACTTCTAGAGACAACACCTGAGTTGATCAACTTTTTGATCATGTGACAGTCAGCATTTGAACCATCAGCTGTTGTAGCATCAGCTGATTGGTTTTAGCAGGAGTTAATGCTGACTTCTATCTCTGAGGATGCTGAATCAGAAGATAGTAGGTCACATGATGAGAAGGATTGGTTATTACTCTCTCCATCAGATTCCACTTCTGCTCTTGAAGTAGAATCTGTGGGAGGAGCAGTATGATTATAACCAATGCCAAACTTCACATTGGAAGTTGATTGCTTACTTGGAAGCATTTCAAAACCCTTGCAGGATTGCACCCATCGATCACACTCTACCTGGGTGGTTGCAAGAGTTTCCTTGAGGTCTCTGTACTTCTCTAGAAGTACATCTTCCCTAACCTTATCATCTTTTATTTGGCATTTAAGCTTATAAATCTCATCATTTTTATCATTAAGTGCAGCCTCAAATTCAGCTTTCTTTTTGGAAATGATTTGCTCTAGCTCAAGGTTTTTATCGATTAAAGCTACATTTGCTTCTCTAATAGAAGCAAATGCTGCTATGCATGAATCAAAACAAAGCTTGGCTTTAGCCTCAGAAGATACCTGTGATGAAGCATTGGATGATGACCCATCAGCAGACTCAAAGGCCATTAGAGCAAGATTCCCAAATGGATTATCACCACCATGTTGACCAGCACCTTGGAATAGTTATTCATGACCAGATAAATCATCTGGCAAACTACTCCAGTCAATAACTCCTAGGGTGAAGAAGCTGTGTTGTTGAGATTGGGGTTGATGATGAGATTGGGAAGATTGAGGCTCAGGGAGAGCATGTGGTTGCTGAGCAGGGGGTGCTTGAACTTGACTTGGCTGAGGCATGTAGTAGCAGGGGTATGGGTATGGCATATGACCCTAAGGTACAAAGTATGCAGGTGATGCCTGTGCTGGTGATGGATGACTGGAACTGGTGGAGTGTTGCCCTCTGTGCTGTGAGCTATTGCATGGAAAAGTCACAAAGGGTGCAGAGGATTTAGATCCAGATGATCTACACTCTCTAGCAAAGTGTCCAAGCCTTTGGCACTTGTGACACCTCAACTTGCTCTTGTCAAAACCAACTTTGGTTTTACCAGAGAGACCGGGAAATTTCCTCCCAGTTCTCTTGTAGAACTTTTGAGATCTGATATTTATCATAGCCATTTGACTCAAAATATCCATCTCTTCCAGATCATCATCTGGAATGTTCTTCAAGTCCTCTATCAGAAAGCACAAGTTATCACTGCTACCTCCTGAACTACTATCAACACCAACAAAAGCATGTTCAGAATTGCTAGAGAAATCAATATGCTCATCATAGGCATTCTCAGATGTAGCATATTCTAACTCTTGACCTATCAAGGTAGCATTGCCTGAGACAAAGTCATCAGTGAGCTTGCCAGATGATGACAACTTCCTTTTCTGTTCTATCTCTCTTTCAAATGTAAGCAGTTTCCCATGAAGTTGGGTGAGAGATAGAGTGTCCAGATTTGCACTGGAGCGTAGGACAATGGTATAAGTGTCCCATCTCTCAGGCAGGGATCTAAGAAAGCGGTTGTTCATCTGACTATTGGAATACTCTTGTTTAACCATTTTCAGCTCAGAAATAAGACAAGAGAATCGCTCATACTGTTGAGTCAGTGTCTCACCCTTCCTATGAGAGAATGTCTCATATTGTTGGGCGAGGATTTCCCTAGTATTTGCTAAGACCTCATTGGTTCCTCCGAATTGTTCCTTCAGAGCAACCCAGAGATCATGAGCAGTTTCATGATGCAAAAGTCCTGAATAGATCTCATTTGGAATTGCCATAGCCAAAATTCCATGGGCTTTAGCATCAATCTCGAACAGCTTAAAAACTTCGTCCGAATATTGATCAGGTTTCTTTGGAAGCTGCTCATTTGATTCAGGAACGCTCACCATAGGCTTGTATGGTCCATGCACCACTGACTTCCAACAACCAGTACTGTTGACAGACAAGTGGTGGAGCATACGACGTTGGGATATGTTATACTCACTCCTCACAAGCATCGGAGGCTTCGTTGAGAAGCCAGTATTGTGAGGATCGTTAGTTAGTGTTGTCATTTTATATTTCAGTCAAATTCAAGGTAAACAAAACAAATCTAGCTCAAAAACCATGAGAACCTCAAGTTTAACAGTCAGAAGCAGCAGAAAATCACTCTCTATAACTAATTCTTGCAAATTGCTAATTCGATCAAACATAGATGTCAAAAGAGCAGTTTCAAATGATCAATTGTTAAATCGATCAATGATTAACCAGCTCTGATACCATTTGACAGGATCTAAGCCTCTAGTTTGATCAATTAGGTTGTATTCGCAGCGGATTTAGTACAAGACTTAGAACAAACAAGCAAGAACACAATAGATTTAACAATAAAACAGTAAGTTATAGAGAAAGATGGAAGTTCTGCAAAAGAGAATATTTCATTCAATACATGCTTCGACTGCGGCTGTAATTAGCAGCAGCTACAATTAGGTCATCTTCCTCATATAGGGAAGAATAACCTAATGCTGATGTCACTTGACAGTGATATCAACCGTTATTAACAAACTACTGATAGAACACTTAAACTACTGAAGATGTCACAACAGCTGATATCTTCTTACAAAATGCTAAGTGTTCTACTTATTACAAGTACTGTAAAGAAACTACTGAAAAGGTACAACGACTGAAGAACAAACTCTTCAGTCGTTTACAAACTACTGAACCATAACAGCTGAAGAACAAACTCTTCAGCTGTTGTACAAACTACTGAAAAAAAAAATACAAACTACTAAAAAGAAAAACCATCACAACAACTGAAGACAACTTCTTCAGCTGTTGTGACAAACTCTGAAGCTTTAGCACTTGGTCTTCAGACTTTGATCTTCAGATGTTTCATCAGCTGATGACTTCAGTAGTTGTCATCAGCTGATGTCTTTAGTCTTTGTCTTCAGACTTTGTCCATCAGTTGTTGATCTTCAGTTCTTCAGTTCTTCAGCTGTTGATCTTCAACACTTGAGTCATCAGTACTTGAAGTCTTCAGTACTTGTATTCTTCAGTACTTCAGACTTCAGTACTTGTGGTCTTCAGTACTTTAGATCTTCAGCTGTTGTTCTTTAGTTCTTTGATCTTCAGCTGTTGAGTCTTCAGTCTTTGTCAAACTGCTGATGAAGCCTTCAGCAGTTGTTGTGATGTCATGTGGGACTTAGAGGTTTTCCTGATCTTGGCTCATTGGTTCTTTTGGTCCAACAAGACTTTGGATATAAATGATTTTATCCTGAAACTACGAGAGGAAGAAGTTAGACACAGGTACAAGGCAAAGAAGGGTTCATATGCTCAGGATCCATCACTCTACAATGTTACTCCTACTTCTATGTCTACTTCCAAAACCTCCAGTGTTCCTCTGCAAACTGCATTTGTGTCAAATGCATCATCATCTTCTGATCAAGGCTCATCATCTGCTAGTGAGTCACATGGTGCATCTGGGGTTCTACAAAGTCCTATAGTCACTCAATCAACAAAGTTAATGACTGAAAATTTGGGTAAAGTAACTGTAGAAGTTGCAAAGGAGCATATGTATCTACTTGCTACGGTAGTTCATTCGTATGATGGTTTAGTTGCTGGGAAAATAGGCAACTGCCACCTGGCTGATGAAGACTACGAACAGGTTGATGAGAATGACTGGAACGAATGGATATAATGTGGGCTCTCGCGAGTGTTGTGCGACGAGCAAAGAAATTTATGAAGAAAACAGGGAAAAATCTGGTGGCTACAAAAGACACTACGTTTGGTTTCGACAAGTCAAAAGTCACCTGCTTTAACTGTGGATAAAAGGGCCACTTCAAAAGGGAATGCGTCAAACCTAAGAACACTGGCAACGGGAATCCATTTTCATCGTTTCACAAACAAGATAAGGAGAAAAAGGCAGCTCCATCAACCAGTGACTCCAAAGCTATGGTTGCACAAGGTGATGAAGGACAGGATTGGTCCTTCAGGTTCTTATCTGACAGTGAAGCCAACATAGCATCTGTGGATGATCTAAATGAAGACTCAGCGAGTGAGGGGGAGAGCTCAGCTGAGATTGATACTGCTGAGATGGATGAGGCTTTAGCTGCTGTTAACCAAATTGTCGAGAATGAGATGAATGCTGAATCTGAAGCACAACCACAACCTCAAAATGCTTTCATGGCCGGAACGTCCACATCTACACAGGTAGAATCTAAAGATGAACTGTTTGCTAAACATTCCTGTGTTGAATGTGAAAAATTTTGGGAAAGCATTGACTTGAAATTTGTTAGGTTATTAGATCATAATGACAACTTAGTAAATGACTTAAAATTGTGCTCAGAGGCTAACAGAGTGTTAAAACAAAATGAGAGCAGTTATAAGGAAAAGATTGAGGCTTTACAGAAACAATTAAAAGAGACTGAAGTTGTTGCATTCAACCAAGAAAATGATATTAAATTCTATTTAAAGACCATTGAAGAAACTAAAAAGGATAAAGCAGTTTTACAAGTTGAGAATGAGTCTTTAAAACAAAAACTTCATAGTCTTGCGAGCTCCTCGCATATTTTGAAAAACTTGGTTAAGGAACGCAACAATGGGGAAGGTTTGGAATACAAAGTTGTGCCTCCACCACATGAGACCTTGTTAAACACCAAACAACGTCCAATCAATGATAACCCCATAAAAGATCATGTGGTGATAACTCCTCTGGTCAGCGATCCGGATACAACAGTTAACTCTATCCCTTCGGTTTCTGACCAGATAGCTTTTACATCAGGCACAACTGGCACACAAATCACTGGACAATGATTGGAAGAGAATGTTCAAGCATCTCTTGGGTTGGGTCAAAATTCGACTATCACACAACCTAAGATTTTCAAAACCACTCAAGCTAAACCAGTAAAGCAAGATAACCACCATCGTCTAAGAAAAAACACAGATAATGTGAAACAAGTTAAATTTGTCAAGGAAGGTGAAAGTCTTAAAAGTAAGAACAAAAAGAAAATACCCAAAGGGTATTCACCGCCCCAAAGAGATCTCCTAGCCCTAATGAATGGAGGTCCTGCTATACTTGTGGACAGCGCGTTCATATTTCTACAAATTGTCCTCGCTATCAGACTCCAAAGATTAAGGTTGAGCTAAACAACGAAGTTAAGCTAGATTCTAAACAGCGATCTAAGACTCCTGTTAGATCAAAAACACCTATTAGGTCTAAAACACCTTCTAGGTTGTTCTCATCTCCTCCATGCCAAAAGCAACACAGGCAAGTCACTGACAAGTTTGAGATGCCAGAGGCAAAATCTGGTTTTGAATCTAAACCAAACACTCAAATAGTAAATCAGTCTAAAGTTTATCACAAGCAATCCTTTCACAGGGATGGTTTGTGGAAAGTCAAAACAACTGATGGATCTGAAAGCAAGGACAAGCTGAGAGTTGAAATTCCACCCACTGATAAAGGACAGTGGGTTGAGTTCTTGATGGTTGATGCCTCTGGGAAACCCAAGCCAGTCAAGGCTTGGGTCCCCTTCCTTAACTGATTATTTTCTCTTATGTGCAGGTTGTCCGCTATAGTGCTTCTACCAATACATGGATAGTAGATAGCGGAGCTTCTAGGCACATGAAAGGAAATAAGTCTCTCCTTTTCAATCTCAAACAAATTAAAGGGGGACACGTTTTCTTTGCTGGTAACAAAGGAGGATACATTACTGCTCAAGGCGAAGTAGGTAATGCGAAGGTAAGATTCGACAAAGTCAATTTTGTTCAACAATTAGAAAACAATCTGCTTTCAGTGTCTCAGATATATGACAAGGGCTTCAAAGTGATGTTTGACAACCGAAAGTGCTACATACTGAAGAAAGAGATGGAGATTCCAGAGGAGCAGGTCTTAATGTCAGCATCCAGGTACAATGATTTATATGTATTGGATATGTCTAATGCTTCTTCCTCTGAGTCTACAGTTCAGTGCTTCTTATCCAAAGCAACAGAGAAAGAATCCATCTCATGGCATAGAAGAATGGGACACATTAATCACAGGAAGATGAATCATCTGATTCATAACAACTTAGTTGATGGAGTTCCTGTCAAGAACTTCAAACTACCTAATTTTTGTGTCTCCTGCAAGAAAGGAAAGCAGACCAGGAAATCTCACAAGACCAAGCACGTCAATCCTATCGAGATGCCCCTGGAGCTATTACACATGGATCTTTTCGGTCCAGTCAGCACGAAGAGTATCGCTGGAGACTGGTACTGCTTCGTAGTCACTGATGACTACTCACGCTTCTCATGGGTGATGTTTCTGAAAGCAAAGTCTGAAACCTTTGAGTCATTCAGAGTGCTGGTTACTACTCTGGAATCGCTTTACAAGCTGAAGGTTAGGAAAATTTGCTCAGATAGTGGAACCGAGTTTAAGAATCAGTGGATGGATGCGTTCTGCAAAGAAAAGGGATTTGTTCATCAATTCACCTCTGCATACACACCACAGATGAATGGAGTTACTGAGCAAAAGAACAGGAGCTTGATCGAGACAGCCAGAACGATGTTGGCAGACTCAAAACTGCCAGTGCAGTTCTGGAACGAAGCTGTTGCCAATGCATGCTACACACTCAATCGTGTGACAGTAGTGAAAAGGCACGGGAAGACTTGCTATGAGTTACTACAGAAGCGTAAGCCTAACCTGGAGTATCTGGAACCTTTCGGTGCTCCTTGTACGCTTCCGAAGAAAACTCAAAAGGGCAAGTTCAATGAAAAGGAAGATCAGGGGATCTTTTTGGGATACAACATACCTGACAAACGAGTTTACAACAACTCTACTGGTCAGGTAGAAGTATGGTGTAATGTTGATGTTTAACGTTTCACCATCCCCCCTGCTGGAAAAGGTCCATCGTCATTCTTTGACTACGATGTCTTTTTCAAATCATTTAATCTTTCTCAGATAGATTCAGATGATGATATTGCTTTCAGATGATGCACGATGTTCTAAACTCACCGAATCTGGATACTAGCCATGCAACACCTGCAAGTGGTTCATCGGGATCTGCCACAGCTGATCGGCTTGATAGTGAGGATTCATCAGATGATGAAGAAGCAACTGAAACCAGCAATGCACCAAATGTTGATCAAGAAGGAAGCTCTTCAGCTCCTGAACTTGCATCTGGAAATACAGATACTGAACCTCCAGTCACAACTTTGGACTCTGAAGTTATTGTTCCTACAACTCCCATGACTAGGATCAGTACGAATCATCCGTCAGATGCTATCATTGGTGATCTTCACTCCGGCGTGCAGACTAGAAATCGACTGTATACTGCTGACTATGCTGAAGTTATGGAAAAGGGCTATTTGAATGACGGGGCTTACAGATGTTTTGTTTCTCAAATTGAACCCAAACACGTAAGCGACGCCCTTAAGGATGATGCCTGGGTCAATGCTATGCAAGAGGAGCTGCTACAGTTCAAGAAACTTGGAGTGTGGACTCTCGTTGACCGACCCAGAGGAGTCAAAGTAATTGGTACCAAATGGGTACTAAAGTGCAAGAAGGATGACCAGGGTGTTGTTATCCGAATCAAGGCACGATTGGTTGTTCAGGGCTTCAGACAAGTCGAGGGAGTCGACTACAATGAAGTCTTTGCACCAGTAGCTAGAATGGAAGCTATCCGCATCTTTCTAGCCTACGCCTCTTACATGAAGATTAAAGTCTATCAACTAGACGTTAAGAGTGCATTCTTGCATGGGGAAATCCGTGAAGAGGTATATGTCAGTCAACCCGAAGGATTCGAAGATCCTTATCATCGGGACAGAGTCTACAAGTTAGACAAGGCTCTGTATGGGCTACATCAGGCTCCTCGAGCTTGGTATGAAAAGCTCTCCACCCATCTGTTGAAACACGGCTTTCACAGGGGTGTGATTGACTGTATATTATTCATTAAAGTAAAGGATGGTGATTTACTTATGGTGCAAATAATGTGGATGACATAATCTTCGGTTCCAGAAACGAAGAGTTGTGCAAAGAATTTGAATCTGTGATGAAGGCAGAGTTTGAAATGAGCGCCATAGGAGAAATGAAGTTCTTCCTAGGGTTACAGGTGGATCAGACACCTACCGGTATCTTTCTGCATCAGACTAAGTATGTCGGTGACATTCTTAGTCGCTTTGATATGGAAAATGTCACTGCAGCCGGTACCCCACTCGCCACAAATCAGGATGTGGCTCCTGATGAGAATGGGGATTTGGTGGATGCCACTATGTATCGTGGGATGATTGGATCTCTTATGTACCTCACTGCCTCGCGTCCAGATATCATGTATGCCACATGCTTATGCTCCAGATATCAAGCTAAACCCAAAGTAAATCATTTTATTGGAGTTAAAAGGATTTTTTGTTATCTGAAGGGTACTCCAACACTGGGGTTGTGGTATCCTCATGATGATGACTTTGAACTAACGGCGTATAGTGACTCGGATTATGGAGGCTGCAAAATGAATTACAAGTCTACGTTAGCAGGATGTCAATTTTTTAGGAGAAGATTGGTAACTTGGCAGTGCAAAAAGCAAACATCAGTTGCTCTATCTACCTGTGAAGCTGAATATGTTGTCGCCGCCAGTTGCTGCTCACAAATCATCTGGATACAACAGCAAATGCGGGACTACGGTTTGCATTTCTCTTCTACTCCTATATTTGTTGATAATTCTGCTGCAATTGCAGTAACTAAAAATCCGGTCCAACATCCTAAGACCAAACACATAGGCATAAAGTATCACTTCATATGCGACTGCTATGAAAAACATTTAATTGATGTGGTCAAAATAAACACGGATTTTCAACGCGCTGACCTCTACAAAAAACCGTTTGATAAACCCAGATTTTTCTATCTGTTAGAGGTCAATGGTGTTCAAAGAAAAGTGACGTTATCTCAGAAGAACCAGATGCATAATCCGACACTAGTTCTGTTTTAGTTTAATTTTACTTTATTTTTTTTAATTTCCTTGTTTTATAAAAATCCAAAAACACAAAAAGATTTTCTGTTTTAGAATTTTAGGGGGAGATTAGGTTAAATTCATTTATTTAAAAAAAACGGGGGAAGGGCAGATAATCTAAAGGGTAAAAACACAATAGGCAAGACTGAAATTCTCCACAATGGAAAGTGATAGTACACAGGCGTCTAGTTACTTGGAACGCCAAAAAGATTTTAGTTTTTAGAATTTTTAGATTAAATAAATCACAGGAATTTGGAAGTCAGAGGATTCTAAGTCTAACAATTTTGGGAAAATGATAGTACGCTTGTGTGTTACTGTAATTACACGAAGAAAGTTGATCTAGGGAGGTGCTAGTTCACTATACGATATGTCAGTATATTCAACACAATAGACAAGTAGACGTCATTGGTGAAATTAATCTAAACTAAACGGTTCAATCAACTGTGGGTTCCCATCTTATCTCTGGTTAACACAATCAGCTATTTCCAATAAGGAACAACGAGCATATAAATGCCACCAAAGGTGTGCAAATGACCACAAAAAGAGCAAAGCATGAAAAAATGAATACAAGAGCAATCAAGCTGATAACGTATGTTGTTGGTGCGTTATGTGCAGAAGAAAATAAGAAATGCTCTAACAAGGAGATAGGATGTGTGCCTCTCTGCTGTGTGATGGCACTGACCTGAGGATAAGCATAACCTACATATTCTAGAATTCATTGTTGTTTGCCGCCTCTCTGCTGTGCGATGGCACTGACCTGAGGTTTGGCTTCTCTTTGAAAGGTCTAAGAATAGTCTCTTCTTGTCAAAATACCTATAGACCGTTCGGAAGTCCTCTAAGGAATGTTGATTACCATATAAGCTTGGGATCCAGAAAAGTTGTTTGAAATAATATAATTTAAATCATCACCAATGCACGTCAAAAGTCTGTGTATGGATTTAAGTGGACAAGTATACTGATAATCGTTGTGAATGCACCGACTGAAGTTGACAATCAAAGCATGTTAAGTATCATATCAAGCATGATTCCCAGTTAGAACTTAGAAGTATCAGATGAGCGATAAACTGTGATAAGTAAATATGTTAGTTTTCTTTTCGATAAGTATAAAAGGTTCCAAGTAATTTAGTTTATGCCTGTATGATTCCATTTGAATCGGTTCTGAAAATGATGTTAATACAAATAGGATTATCTACCCAACTCTAACAAAATCACAAAATTATCTTCATTCTGTTATTTAGTTTAGTGTTTTACTTTAGTTGTTAAGTGTGTCGGCGTCGGACTATGCTATGCTATTCACTGTTGAAACTGTCATAAACAGAACTTAACGTTTAATCAATAATAACTTGTTTTCTGAAAGGTTATATCGATCACATCTGAGGTGATCAGGTGGTTAAATAGATCACGTCTGAGGTGATCGGGTGGATAAATGGATCACATCTGAGGTGATTGGGTGGATAAATGGATCATGTCTGAGGTGATAAATGAGTGTTTTATTTTAAAAAGTGATCATGTCTGAGATGATCAAATGCACATAATGTTTCATCAATTGTGTAAGAAAACTAAGTGTCGGTAAATAAAATGACTAAAATGGCAAAGGTATAGCCCAATCGCACGACTGCATGATGGGCATGATCCAGTCGTACGAATGGGGTATACGATTGAAGACAATCGTACAATTGGGCCATGCGAATGAGCCCAATCGGACGACTGAAAGTGACCGACTAGGCCAAACGTGCGAATGGAGGTCAATTGAACGATGGGAACTGGTCGATTGAGTGAATCGTATGACTCAGTTTCAGTCGCACGACTAAGTCAGGCGACTAGACTCAGTCGTACGACTGGATATTGAGTCGGCCGAATGAAGTGAGCGAATAGGTTCAGTCGCTCGACTGAGATGAGTTTTAGTATAAATAGGGCACTCAGTCGATCGCAGACTCCATTCGCCCAAATTCTCAAATCGCACCGTTACTCTGCCCAAATTTCCCCTGATTTTAAACACCACTTTATACTCGATTTCTGACTTCTTGGCTTTCGTATACAGGTATTACGTGACTGATTGATGATGTTTACAGTCGACTTGGTTCTGAATCCGAGACTATATGACCTAGTTATTGAACCGACATTAAGTTGACAAATAACCTAACTAATACACTTAAAATGTTGAAATAAATTAAATTAGTGAGTTAGGTATATCATTTCGAGTCCAAAGAACATAAACTTAACGTTTAAACTTGCAAATTGATCAATCTGAGTTTTAAATGGAATCGATCAGTGCAGAATGCGATTGGAGCCCAGAATGAACGTCAATCGCACGATTAAAGTGTGCGAATCAATTAATCGGCCGAATGAATAATGCGAATGAGTTCATTCGGTCGACTGACCTAATTGCAGGTTTAGTCACCCAATTGAACTCAATCGCACGACATATCAACCGATAGAAACCCAGTCGCATCAATGATCAACCGACTGAACTCAGTCGCAAAGTTCAATCGCACGATTGAACTGGACTGACTTTTTCTGATTTGATCAAACTTTGTTTTCTTTATGATCTAACGTGCATTTGTTATTTGTTACAGGAAGATGGCTAACCGATGGTCCATTAATCCAAAGAACAACATTTGTGCTCACTTGGATTACACCTCGAGGAATGGTGGTGAGTTTGAGGGTATCATCGCGTTTCTTAAGAGATCACGTATATACAGAGCCATATCTACACCATGCACTCCCTATCAGTCGATTCAGAAGGCATTCTGGGAGGGAGCATCGGTTGATCGATCTGAGGAACCCTCCCGCATCAGAAGCACCATCTTAGGTAGGTAAATCGAGATTACAGCTGCAGATATCCGTCGAGTATTAGGATTTGGAGACGATGAGGATCATCCACTAAGGCTACATCCTCTCACTGTCCGAGGTTGCTTCATGAGGATAGGATACTGTGGGGACATCAACTTAGGTGTGCGGAACAAGAGCAACCTGAGCCCCCAGTACAAGTATCTGGCACATGTTATTCTGAAGTGCATTGCTTCTCAGAGGGGTGGGTTTGATGATTTATCTGACCAAATCCAGAATGCTTATGTTGCATTGGTCCTAAACCACCCCTTCAGCTTCTCCAACATGATCTTTACTTATCTGATAGAGAACTTAGAGGCAAAAGGGAAAGAAGGCTTTTGTATGTATCCCCAATTTCTTCAGCTGATATTCGATGAGAAGCTGCCAGAGCTGCCTAAGGAGAAGAGTGATGCTGTGGTGTTGGAAATCATGGATGACACCATTCTGGGCAGAATGAAGTTATATAGGGGCAAGCAGGTCAAGCCCCAGATGAAGAGATTGATAGGGCATCTGGCCCGTGAAGACTATGAGGCGCCCAGAAGACGCAAATGGCGCCATGATGACAGTGATTCAGACACTGAGCATATCGCTATACCATCTGATGACTCAAATGATGATGATAGTGAGGATGGAGACAGTGGGCCAGTTTCTTCAAGAGGCCCCACTACTCCTACAGCACATCCACCCCCACCACATACTGACACGGCAACTGCCAGTTTTGTTCATGACTTCTGTCCTCAGGATGAAGAAGATGAAAGCGAAGAAGAAGGGTTGACGAGGAGGGTTGGCAGCAAGGTGGTTGCCACCGAAAGAGGACTGAGGGAAGTTGGTGGAGATTCTGGTACATCAGGGGATACTCGCACTGAGTCTGATCCATCATATGCCCCTGACCACCCCAGCAACATCGGGGGAGCACCTGCGTCCACAGGTAAGAGGAGGAACATGGCTTGCCCTTATGGTAAGAAGGGAAAGAGATTGAGATTCACCACCTCCGTCACCACCACAGCTACCACATCTGTACCACCCCAAACCTCACAAGCCACCACCACTGTCACTACATCTCATACACCCACATCCACCACCTTCACCACTAGACCTCCTACCACTTCATCCACACCATCTCCCATTTTCACCACAGCCACCACAACCACCACTACTCACCAAACAGGACCTTCCTTATTCCCAACCGACTTATACATTCCTTCCATTTCTATGGCAGAGTAGCTTGCCGCATTAAACAACATAGTGGTCAAGCTGCTAGCTTCTGATAAGGCTAAGACAGCTCAGATAAATCAGCTGAGGGAGTTGAGTACTTCCCAAGCTCAGCTGATCTCCCAACAAACTGATCAGATCACCAAACTCCTAGAGCACCGAGATGAGACTGCTAAGAAGCTAGAGGAGTTAGAAGCTGCCAATAAGACGATCATGCTGAAGCTCAAGGGGACACAAAGTGAGCCTTTAAAGATTGGAGAAAGCCAAGATGATGATAAGAAGGAAGATGATGATGAAGATGAAAGTGATGAAGATGACGATGGAGATGACAAGCATGATGACAGTGATGATGATGAAGAAGATGATGCTGGAGATACAGGTGCTGAAGCAGCAGATGAGAGGCGTACTAAGCAACGTTAAGACCAAAGATCCTCTACTTCTGCTCCACCTGATGATACTCCATCGGTTGAAGAGAAAAGTACCTACTAGATATTTATGTCTTTTGTATTTAAAAGCTTTTGTACCTGACCATCGTGTTAAACTTATGTATTTGATGTTTATATCTATTTACTCAATGTTGATTGTGCTTGATTACTTACTAATAAGTAATGTGTTGCATGTTTAAATCAAGCAGATCCAAATTTTCAAAGGGACGAATACGATGTTGAACCCCTTCAGCAGGTCAAGCGTCAGTTAACAATGATGCTTGATCTGCAGGGAATTGTAAGGAGGTCAGTTGAATACACTCCAGAAGAGGGGGAGATAGTGCACAGTGTCACTACAGAGCAGTTGGCCGAAATGTTCAAACTAAATGCCGACGAGATAGTGAAAGACGCTCCAGAAGTCCAAGTAGACAGTGATGAAGAACTGCATGATATTGATGAGATCGAAATAGAAGATGTAACAGATCAATATTATCCGGAGTACACAGACACCGAAGGTCATGTCATTCCAAATCTGGATGACAATCTGGTTAGTGAGACCTTCGAGACTCTGGATAAAATGGAAGAAGAGTCTGATAAACAAGAGGAGACAGCCCGAGCCACAGAGGAGGAAATCAAAATTAGAAAGGCTGAATGGGCTGCATGTTTTGAGGATCTACGAGCCCAACGAAGTGCTTCAACATCAAATGTCTACACAAAGTTGTATAGAGTGAAGAAACACCAAAAGGTGTCGGGCAAGATCATATCATGGGATTATTTTGATGATCTTAATGCTTATGCAGTTAAGAGGGAGAAAGGTATTGAGTATTTTAGATTCCCACACGATCTAAAAACTCTACTCGGTTTTGAGCTAAACCAACTGGCTAAGCTAAAGCTGCTTTATGCTAATCCGAGGAAGATGTCAGGATGGTTTGAAGCTGCATTGAAGAAAGAGTACCACACTCGATGGGTGAACTTCAGGCCTCAGCAACCTACGAGGTACATTAGAAGGTCTGAAGTGGATCCCAGAACCGGGAAACCAAAGATAGTGCTGAAGTGGAGTCCACCGCATACCATGTCTAAGATCCCTCTAAGGGAAATGCCACAGGACATCACTCCACACTTCAAGTGGTGGTACTACGATTGGCGAACAGGAGAAGCGGTCATAGTTTTAAATAAAGAAGGACAAATGGAGGTTATCAGGGTATTCGACCCAATGTGGCTTACTAACTTGTCAGCTAAGATGTTTACACTTTATACCAGTGGCCACTGTCCTATGACGCGCAAGATATTGTACAAGCCCTCCAATTCCAAAACGTGATCAGACTTAGCTTTGCATTTGAAATACATGCAGGAGTTACAAGAGAGGAGAAGTACAAGAAATTTGAAGAGGTTATGGGTCAAGTAAGATGTTAGATGAATCTAGGTCCAAGGGGGAGTTTGTTGATACATATGTACCTAGATTCTGATCTCAATGTAATATCTTTTGTAATGTCCTACATATATGTAATTGAAAGATGATTAATGAAATGCAAATGGTTGTATGTGCTTATAATGTTTAATGTTTCATTAATGGGTTGTGTAATGTATGGTTGATTAATTATATAGGTAGGTGATTGTTTGAATTGATATGCGTGATGTAATGATAACTAATACGTTCAAACTTAACATTATGAAGTCATCATGCGAATGGCCCATGCCAATGGACCATACGCATGAATAACTTCATGCGAATGACTCAGTCACACGACTGAACCAGGAGACTGGATCAGTCGTAAGACTAGAGCATGAGATTGAACCAGTCATACGACTGAATTCTCAGTCGTACGTATGATCAAGCGCATAGCTCAATCGCACGACTGAACCATGCGTATGGTTCAGTCACACGAATGAGAAACCCTTACCTATAAATACCACTTAATTCGTGAAAAACATAACACTTCGAATACTTGCAACCCTAGTCAACCCAGAGCGTCCTGTTCGTCCCTTCCAACTTCACAAAACATTTCAGATCATTCCTAGTTCGTTCTTAACGTTTTCTAATCGTTAGGTTTGATCTTGTTAACGTTTTCCCTGATTGGATCACCAATCAAATAGGATTCCACACTATTTGATTTGGCTTCACGTTTGAATCAGTTAGTACTCCGTCCGTACACGGTCCTAACAAATTGTTATAGGCATCTAGATTGTTGGGGTTTGGTTCATCGGGGATATGATCATCTAATATGTAGGATTTCTTTTCTGTTTGAGAACAATTCTCAAATTTCAATACCAATCCAAGAAATTGTTATAATTAAGACGCTCCTTGTCAAGAATGGCTCTTAAGGATAGGTTATGCACGGGTGGGATAATTGTGTTAGGTGGATTGTTGATTGCGACCATCTACAAGTTTTAACAGAGTTCGATATTAGTATTTTCGATATTATTTAAAATTTTAATCATTAATACCCTTTATGTCTCCAAGACAATTAATGATTAAATCTAGAACCCAACTTTGTTGGACCAAAAGAACCAATGAGCCAAGATTAGGAAAACCTCTAAGTCCCACATGCCACTGCTACAACTGCTGAAGACTCCCATCAGTTACAATGTTCTCTTGCTTGAATGTCAGACTCGAGAACATCTGAAGACTATCATCAGCTATTTTGTTCTCTTGCTTGAATGTCAAACTCGAGAGCATATTAGCTCCAGCCTTCTGCTGTTATGACAAAGTCTGAAGAACATAGTATGAAGATCAAATAATTGAAGAACATCAGCTGAAGAAGACCAAAGTACTGAAGTCTGAAGTACTGATCTTACAAGTACTGAAGACTTCAAGAACTGAAGACAAGTACTGAAGCATCAAAAGCTGAAGAACTAAAGAACTAAAGATCTTCTACTGAAGCACAAAGTCTGAAGACAAAGACTGAAGACAACAACTGATGATATCTACTGAAGTCATCAGTTGTTATATCATTTGAAGCAAAGTCTGAAGACCAAGTACTGAAGACTCAGAGTTTGTCACAACAACTGAAGAAGTCTTCTTCAGTTGTTGTGGTGGTTTTCCTTTTCAGTAGTTTATTTACTTTCAGTAGTTGTACAACAACTGAAGAGCATGTTCTTCAGTTGTTATAGTATCAGTAGTTATAAACGACTAAAGAGTTTGTTCTTCAGTCGTTGTAGGATTTCAGTAGTTTACTTTTGTCAGCACTTAGGAACTTTTGTAAGAAGATGTCAGTTGTTGACATCTTCAGTAGTTTTATGTTTTGTCAGTTGTAATTTGAATATTCAGTGATGTCAGAAAAAGGACATCATGCCCATCCTTTTGCCGCCTATAAAAGGATGGGTAACCATACTGTTTTAATTGCCGAAACGTGCAACCAATAGAACATTTATTGTTTTGCAGAAACTCTTCTCTCTATGTTTATGCTCTAATTTGAAATATCTTTTATGTTCTTGCTTTAATTGCTAATCAATGTGCTAAATCCGCTGCAAACATAATCTAATTGATCAACGAGAGAGGCTGAGATCCTGTCAAATGGTATCAGAGCAGGTTAATCATTGATCGATTTCAACATTGATCATTTGAAACTGCTCTTTTGATCTCTCTGTTTGATCGAATTAGCAATTTGCAAGAGTTAGCCATAGAGAGTAAGTTTCTGCTGTTTCCGGCCAACATCTTGAGGTCTTTTGGTGGTTTTGAGTTACGTTTGTCGTGTTTAAACTTGTTTTTGACCAAAACCTGAGATGACAACACCAACCAATGATCCTCACAATACTGGTTCCGCAACCAAGCCTCCGATGATGGTTAGGAACGAGTATAACATATGGCAAAGACGTATGCTACACCACTTGGCTGTCAACAGTGCTGGTTGTTGGAAGTCAGTGGTGCATGGGCCATACAAGCCTATGGTGAGCGTCCCGGAGTCTAATGAACAGGTTGCCAAGAAACCTGAACAATATTCGGACGAAGATCTAAAGCTGTTCGAAATTGATGCCACAGCCCATGGAATTTTAGCCATCGCCATTCCAAACGAGATATATTCAGGGCTCTTGCATCATGAGCCTGCTCATGACCTATGGGTTGCTCTAAAGGAACAATTTGGAGGAACTGATTCGGTCTTAGCAAACAACAGGGAAATCCTTGCCCAACAATATGAGACTTTCTCATATAGAAAGGATGAGACTCTGACCCAGCAGTTTGAGCGGTTCTCTTGTTTAATCTCTGAGCTGAAGATGGTTAAACAAGAGTACTCCAAAAGCTAGATGAACAACAGGTTCCTCAGGTCATTTCCTGAGAGATGGGACACATATACCATTGTCCTACGCTCTAGTGCTGACCTTGACACTCTATCTCTCACCCAACTTCATGGGAAACTACTCACTTTTGAGAGAGAGGTAGAGCAAAAGAGGAAGTTGTCATCTTCTGGCAAACTTGCTGATGACTTTGTCCAAGGTAATGCTGCCTTGATAAGTCATGAGTCAGAATATGATTCATCAGAAAGTTCTTATGATGAGCATATTGATTTCTCTACAAACTCAGAACAAGCTTTTGTTGGTGTCAGTAGTTCAGGAGGAGGTGGTGACAACTTGTGTTTTCTGATGGAGGATTTGAAGGGCATTCCAGATGATGATCTGGAAGAGATGGATATTTTGAACCAAATGGCAATGATAAATATCCGATCTTAGAAGTTCTACAAAAGAACTGGTAGGAAATTCCCAGGACTCTCTGGCAAAACCAAAGTTGGTTTTGACAAGAGCAAGTTGAGGTGTCACAAGTGCCAAAGGCTTGGACACTTTGCAAGAGAGTGTAGATCATCTGGATCTAACTCATCTGCACCCTTTGTGACTTTTCCCAGCAATAGCTCACAGCACAAAGGGCAACCTTCCTATAGTTCTTCCCATCCATCTCAGGCACAAGCACCACCTGCTTATTTTGTGCCACAGGGTCATATGCCTTATCCTTACCCCTGTTACTACATGCCTCAGCCTGGTCAAACTCAAGCACCCCCGGCTCAACCACCTCATGCTCTTCCAGAGCCTCATTCTTCCCAATCTCATCACCACACACAATCTCAACAACAAAGCTTTTTCACCCCAACTGCTGTTGACTGGAGTAGTCTACCAGAAGAGCTATCTGGTCAGGAACCACTACTCCAAGGTGCTGGTCAACATGGTGGTGACCAACCTTTTGGAAATCTTGCTCTGATGGCCCTTGATTCTGCTGAAGGGTCATCATCTAATGCCTCATCTCAGGTATCCACTGAGGCAAAAGCCAAGATTTGTTCAGAGTCATGCATAGCAGCATTTGCTTCTATTAGAGAAGCAAATGTAGCTTTAATAGATAAAAATCTTGAGCTTGAGCACACTATTTCCAAAAGAAAAGCTGATTTTGAGGTTGTTCAAAAAGATAAAAATGATGAGATTTACAAGCTTAACTGCCAAATCAAAGATGCTAAAGCTAGGGAAGATGTACTTCTTGAGAAGTACAAAGATCTCAAGGAAACTCTTGCAACCACCCAAGTTGAGTGTGATCGATGGGTGCAATCATGCAAGGGTTTTGAAATGCTTCTTAGCAAGCAAACTGCTTCCAATGTGAAGTTTGGCATTGGTTATAATCACACTGCTCCTCCCACAGACTTCATTTCAAGAGCAGAAGTTGAATCTGATGGGGAGAGCAATAACCAATCCTTCTCATCATGTAACTTACTATCCTCTGAATCAGCATCATCAGAGATAGACTGTCACATGACCAAAAGGCTGATCAACTCAGGAGTTGTCACTAGAAGTACTGAAGGTACTGGAGAGCAAGTGACAACATCTGAAGTTCTAACCTCAAATACTGTTAGCACTAAAAAGAAGAAAACTAACAGTAGGAAAGGTTTGAAAACAGCTAGAGAGGATACCAGGAGAGCAGGCACTAGGAAGAAAACTGCTAGTACTGATGACAAACAGCTGAAGAACAAGTCTTCAGCAGTTAAATCCTCTTCAGCTGATGATCAGCATAAGATGAAGAAAAAGCCATGTGAGATATGTGGCTTATTCAATCATCTTACTGATGATTGCTGGTACAAAAGGGGTTCCAAACTCAAACAGAAGGAGCAAATCACTGAGAGCATCAATAAAATGAAGAATGAGTTTGAAACCAAGTTTGTATTAGCAACATCCAAACCTGAAATCCCTAAGCCCAAAGCTAAATCTAAAAAGAAGATAGGGATAACTCAGGCAACAGCTGAGGGTGCTCAGAAAAAGATGGTACAGCATAGGAACTCATCATCAGCAAACTCTAATGTGTCTGAAGAGCTGAAAGCCCTATCACAGAATCAGACACAATTGGTGATGATGGTTCAGCAGCTAGTGGGAAGAGTCAACCACTTAGATACTCCTGTGTTGAAATCACAGAAAAGGAAGTCCAAGCCAAAGGGTTCCTCTCCTGTACCATCTTCTTCACCTCAAGCTGTCACACACAACACAACTGTTAGTGCTGCACCTGTAGCTGAGAACAGACCCAAAACCAAGCAGGTTTGGGTCTCCAAGACAAACTAACACATGGTTGTGTTTGCAGGGTTCTTCAACATGCCTTAAAAGCATCTGGTATGTAGACAGTGGAGGATCCATGCACATGACAGGAAGCAGTTCCCTTCTTAATGACTACTCTCAAGGAAAGAAGGGATTTGTTTCTTTTGGCAATGATGCAAAGGGTTACATCATCGGAAAAGGCTTTGTTTCCAATGGGGAAATAAGGTTTGATGATGTTAACCATGTGGAGAATCTCAAGTACAACCTCTTGAGTGTCAGTCAAATGTGTGACAAAGGCCATGTTGCCCTTTTCACAAGCCAGAACTGTCAGATTCTGTCATCCAAAGTTCTGAGTTTGATTGACAAGGCATTGGATGAACACACTCTCCTGAAGGCCAACAGGACAGGAAGAGTGTATGCCTTAGATCTTTCCAAAAAGATGGATCTAAAAGGCCATCCTTGCCTATTCTCCAAGGCATCTCCTCAAGAGTCCACACTATGGCATAGAAGGCTGGGTCATGTAAATTTCAAGAACATGAATCAGCTTATAAGCCATGGTTTAGTAAGAGGATTGCCTCTGAAGGAGTTCAAGTGTGAAGATGACTGCACTGCTTGCTTGAAAGGAAAGCAACACAAAGTTTCATTTCCTTCAATAGAAGAACCAAAGTCCACTGCCTGCTTACAACTTCTGTACATGGATCTCTTTGGTCCTGTCAGAGTAATGAGCATGGCAAAGAAGAAATACTGCCTGGTAATTGTGGATGATTACTCCAGGTTTGTATGGACTTTCTTCTTGCACTCCAAGGATGAAGCAGCAAAGACAATAATGAACTTTGTGTTACAAGTAGAAAAGCAGTATTCCCTACAGGTCAAGTGTGTGAGGAGTGACAATGGAACAAAATTTAGAAACCACACACTTGATGACTTCTACCTGTCCAAGGGAATTAGAAGGCAGTTTAGCATTCCTAGAACTCCTGAGCAGAATGGAGTGGTGGAGAGAAAGAACAGGACCCTCATTGAAGCAGCAAGGTCAATGTTGGCTGACTCTGGATTGCCACTGACCTTTTGTGCTGAAGCTGTCAGTACAGCTTGCTATGTACAAAATAGAGCTTTAGTAAATAAGAGGTTGATGAAGACTCCATATGAAGTTCTTCATCATTTGGCTCCTCTTATTTCATTCTTTAGAGCCTTTGGGTGTCCTTGTTTTATTCTCAACACTAGCAACCCACTCCATAAGTTTGCTAGTAAGGTGGATGCAGGGTACTTTGTTGGTTATTCATCAACTTGCAAAGCATACAGAGTCTTCAACTGTAGAACCAAGGGGGTTGAAGAAACTCTGCATGTTAAGTTCAATGAATCTCCAAAGGACAAGATTCCACAAAACCCTGTGGAGTTGTTTGATCTGGATATACTGCAATATGTTCCTTATCAACCTCCATCTGTTGAGCCTGTCAACAGATCTCCACCTGGTGGTACTGATGATGATGAAGTCAGTACTCACCTCTTCAGGATCAGTGGACAATCTGCCTAAGTTCACTGAACCTGATGCTCCTATAGCCTCAGTAGCTCCATCCACTACAAATGCTGATGAGATTTCTGCTTGCTCTACTTCATTTGAGCTGCCATCCTCTACATGGTTTCAGGAATCTCCATCACCATCTGTTGCTGCTGATGGGTCTACAAACACTTGCACAGATATTATAGTTTATCAAGAGCTCAAGAATCACCCCACTTCACAAATCATTGGTGATATCCAAGCTGGAGTTTCAACCAGGAATCAATTGTCAAATTTCTGCTTCTATGCTCTCTTCATCAGTCAGCAAGAGCCAAAGAACTATCATATTGCTTTAAGAGACAATGGATGGGTGGAAGCTATGCAGCTTGAGCTTCTTCAATTAAAGAAACAGCAAGTGTGGGAGCTTGTTCCATTACCCAAAGATAAGTGTGCTATAGGCACCAAGTGGGTATTCAGGAACAAAACAGATGAGAAGGGCCAAATTGTCAAGAACAAGGCTAGACTGGTTGTCCAAGGGTTTGCACAGGAGGAAGGCATCGATTATGATGAGACCTTTGCACCTGTGGCCAGACTGGAAGCAATCAGACTGTTCTTAGCTTATGCTGCCTTTCACAGTCTCAAGGTTTATCAAATGGATGTCAAAAGTGCCTTCCTATATGGAAAAATAAAAGAAGAGGTTTATGTGTGTCAACCACCAGGCTTTGAGGACAATAAACATCCTGATTGGGTGTACAAGCTTGATAAGGCTCTCTATGGGCTGAAGCAAGCTCCTAGAGCCTGGTATGAGACACTCTCAACCTTTCTTCTAGAGAATAAATTCACTAGAGGCACCATTGATAAAACCCTATTCATCAAGACTGTGGGACAACATAAACTCCTTGTTCAGATTTATGTTGATGATATCATCTTTGCATCCTCTGATCCAAAGTTGTGTGATGAATTTACAAAGCTTATGAAGCTGAGATTTGAAATGAGTGCTATGGGAGAATTACAGTACTTTCTGGGTTTGCAAATCAAACAACTGGATGATGGAATCTTCATCCATCAGTCCAAGTATACCAAAGAGTTGTTGAATAAGTTTGATTTACAATCTTGTAAGCCTTGTTCTACTCCCATGAGCAGCATTACACAACTAGATGTAGATCAGAAAGGTAAAGCGGTTGATGAAACCCTTTACAGATGTATGATTGGGTCCTTGATGTACCTTACAGCTTCTAGACCAGACATCATGTTTTCAACATGTGCTTGTGCTAGATTTCAGGCTGCACCTAAAGAATCTCATTTGATTGCAGTCAAAAGGATCTTTAGATATCTGCAAGGTACCCAATCACTAGGTCTTTGGTATTCAGCTGGGCATTCTTGCAAATTAGTTGCTTTCTCTGATAGTGACTATGCAGGATGCAAAGTCACCAGAAAATCCACTTCTGGTGGTTGCCAATTCCTAGGCAATTGTTTAGTTTCTTGGCAGAGTAAGAAACAAACATCCATTGCTACATCCACTGCTGAAGCTGAGTATATTGCTGCTGCAAGCTGTACTTCTCAAATACTCTGGCCTCAGAACCAACTTCTGGATTATGGCATTACTGAGACTAAGACTCCATTATTAATGGATAGTGCTTCAGCTCTCTGTATTGTTAAGAATCCAGTCCGGCACTCAAGGACCAAACATATTGAGATCAGACATCATTTTATCAGGGATTGCTATGAGAAAGGTTTGATTGATCCTAAGTTTGTACCTAGTGCTGATGAGCTTGCAGACATTTTTACTAAGCCCTTAGATAGTGCCACATTCCAAAATTTGGTACTAAGGCTTGGTATGCTGCAGCTTGATTGATTTGGCCTATGCTGGTTCATGTAGTTCACAACTACTGAAAAGCAAAGGTCAAATACAAGTACTGATGAGTAATTTAGTCTTCAGCATTTTCACAACTACTGAAGACTAAAATGACTCAAAGTACTGATGTACATTATTTATTGAAAAACAACTGATGTAGTGAGGTGGATTACAACTACTGATGTATGATTTTCAATTAAATAAGTACTGAAGAACAAATTTTGGTCATAAGTACTGATGTGTAATCTTACACAAATACTGAAGACAAAATTTGTTCACCAGCTCTGAAGAATATTTCATCAGCACTTGTGAACATCTGATCACAAGAGCTGAAGGCATAAATATTCACAAGAACTGAAGGGTCAATGAAACATCTGAAAATCAGCCAAAGAGCTGATGAGTAAGTGTGGAGGCTAGTATGAAACAACTGATTTGACGGAAAAGCTGATGAGTCATTTCTCATCAGCTGATAACAACGGCTGATGTTTCATACACAAACAACTGAAGGACAAGAGCATGTCTTCAGTAGTTCATAACTACTGACATCAGTAGTTCACAACTACTGAAGGCTAAAACCAAGTCCTCAGTTGTTTACAACAGCTGAAGCAATACCATGTCTTCAGTAGTTCACAACTATTGATCTCAGTAGTTTACAACTACTGAAGGCTAACACCAAGTCTTCAGTTGTTCCAACGTCTGAAGAAGAATACTGGGTCATCAGTACATAACTACTGACGACTGAGTAACTCTTCAGACGTTCACAACATCTGAAGGACAAAACCAAGGTATCAGTAATTTCAAACTACTGAAGACTAATACCAAGTCCTCAGATGTTACAACCACTGAAGGTTAAAACCACGTCATCAGTTGTTACAACAACTGATAACTAACACCAAAACCTTCAGTAGTTTTCTTTCAACCTTTGCCCTACCCTATAAATACCCCACCTTCAGAGCATTTACTCCTCACTTGACCTAATCTTTCAAAACCTCTAAAATTCTCATACACCATTAATGGCGAACATGCAACTGAAACCTCGACACAACTGTGTCGCCCATCTCACCAAGTCGCCATTATGGCCCAAATTTCACCAAGCCGTCGATCTCATGCACGACTCACCATACAAAACGGCTTTTCTCTTGAACCCAGTCTATACACCGACTCCTTGACGGAGTTTTGGACCAATGTCACCGTCCAAACCGGAGAGCAGAATGCCGAGGTCTCCCTCCGGTCCTCCGTCAACGGCAAACCCGTGGTTATAACTCCAGCTGCTCTACGCCAAACCCTAGAGCTGGATGATGCCACTCACCCAACTTCCTATCCCAAAGGTACCCTTGATCTCTCCTTCACATCTCATGACTATCAGGGTAACCTCTCCGCCTCCACCTTGTTGAAGAAACACTTTCCTGACTCTCAACGATTGATCTTCCACATGGTGAATGTATGTCTGGCTCCCAAGACCTCTTCGTGGGACCAGATGTCCACAAGGTGGCAGCAGGTATTGTATTCTATCCTTGAGAAACAACCTTTAAATTTTACTGAACTTTTATTTTTGGAACTCAAGGACATGGCCACAAAACCTTTTTCTAACCGTTGGAACTTATATCCACGGTTCATAATGGCCATGCTCGAATACCAGCTTCAGGCTGAGGGACTAGTTGGCACTGGGGTCCCTGCCATGGCTGTTCAAGCTGAGGTATACTCCAGGCACAACACTGACCAAACACTGAAACAGGCTGGCCGGCTGCGAAAACCCACGCAGCTGGAACCCACAGAGAAAACCCACGCAGCTGGAACCCACAGCCTCCACCTCCAAATCCAAAGTCCCCACCAAGCCAAAAGCCAAAAAGAAGCCCACAAAGGCTACTCAGGGAAATGAGTCCCCTGAGGATGCCCCTGCCACACAAAGGCAGGATGTACCTGCTGGTTCGATTCTCCCAGCAGGTACCACGACTCCACCCACCACAACCGCACAGGCTTCCTCTCAACAGGAGCCTGATGCAACCAATTTTGGGGCAACCACATTACTGGGGTCTCTTTCACTTGAGGAGACTGCCATTGAAGAGCACAGTCCTCCCCATGTGCATACTGCTTCTAGCCCACATACTGAGGAGACTGCCCCACTAAGCCCAACATTGGTAATAGCCAAAGTGCTGACTGATCTGAGCACTCCACCCTCTCCCCAGAAACCTATTACCACTGGGGAGACTACAACCGAAGAGGGGGTGGGCACAAGTGCTGATCGGAGCCCACAGCACAGAGAATCAGTTCACTCTCCCAGTGTGGCTAGGGAGAGAGAACAATCTGGTGAGGCTGCCACTTCCCCTGCATCAATATCTGAGCAGGGTGAAGCTGGTAACATCTCTAAGACCTCATCAGAGGCAATGGCCGATGATGGATCCAATCCGGAGGCCAGAAGTCCCCAGTACCATGAACAAGGGGCACATGTCATTACTGAGCCATACTCAGGACATGTTCATCCTGACAATGTCAGGAGGTCAGGTGATTCAGCTCATGCTGATGATGACCTGAGCTTCTTCTACGATGTAGTTGCTCAAAACACTATCCTTGAGGATGAGATAAGCAGACTCAAAGAGCTGCTTGCTCAGATGACTCAGGATAGAAGTCCATCTGCCACCACTACCCCACAGATGGCACCTTCACCTGAAGGTCTCACAAACACTGAGCCACTCCCACAAACTCCGCCACCAGCCCCTGCTTCTGGCACTAGCTCTCAGGGACAGAACCCCGCTGAGCAGCTGGATGCTATCCTCCAGAAATCCCTGCCTCTCATCACACCAATCCTTAAAGATATAGTTATTCAAACCCTTGATGAGAGGCTTCCCACATATATACAACCCATGGTGGAGGTTTCCATATCTAAGGCTCTTGCTGATAGTCAAACCCCAACCAATGCAACCAAAAAGGGGGAGACATCAGTGCAAGACAAGAGGAAGAGGGGAGAGGAGGAGAAAGAGGCAGAAAAAGAGGTGGTGGTAGAGAGGGAGTTGGCTGAGGAGAGTAGTAGGGTGAGGGAGAAAGGGAAGAGGAAAGTGAGGGAGGTAGAGCATATAGAAGTGGCTGAAATCCAAAAGGATTTCAGTATCACTGATAAGAATAAGGGAGAGGGAAAGAAGGTGGCTGATCCTGATCTAGCAGCCCTTGTCAAGGAGGCTGATGCTGAGCATAACCGTTCAATGAACAAAGTCATTGAACAGCTGTTCAGGCAAGGCTTTGACAAGGACACTGCTTTGCTAGATCAGGAGATCAGGAATATGGAGAGGAGAGAGATTGAGTACCGATGGACTACTCATAGCCAAGAGGAAAGACAGAAACTTGAGGCTATGAGTAGGTTCACTTCGAAGTACCTGGGCAGACCAGTCCTTGATGTTAAGGCATGGACCAGGGACAAACTCTTGGCAATAACCACCAAGATTTGTTCGGCTGGTGATTTTACAAAGGGACTGGTCGCAGAGGCCTTATCTGAAGCCGGTGCTGGGAACAGGACACTGCTAGTCAAGCTAACCAAACCAGCCCTTATCTCTAGGCTGCTAGCAGTGCCTGCCAACACTCCCACACCAACAACCCAACCACAACCCACAAAACCAACTCCTTTACCACCAAAACCCGCAGCCAATGATCCACCCTTAAAGAAGAAGAGAAGGGTGCTGAGGCTGCAAGATGAAGAAGAGGATGATGAGGAGGATAGCCTGCCACTCTCAGCAGTTATACCTCTACCCAAAGCCAAACCACAAACCATCAATCCCACCTCACAGCAGGACACTGTGAAGGTTAAGTTAGAAGAGGAGGAGCAGCAGAAAAGACATGATGAGGAAATGCTGAAAAGCATTGACAAATGTTATACTGCTCCCACCTCTATAATAAACATGCAGAGAGAAGCTCTGAGGTTATTCACCCTCAAACAAACCTTTCAATATGAAAGGGAGAGGGTGAGAACTTGGCCTGACCCAAGGGTGGCTCACAGGATAGTCAAGAAGGACATGCCTGTGAGATACAAAAGCCAGCTAAAGAGAATCGTAGATGAAGAGATCTCTGTGGCTATTGTAATAACACCCTGGGAAATAGTGGATGAATTCGAGAAAGCTTATAGAGCCGGCCAATCACCCTTTTCAATGCTAGATAATAGGGTGGTTAGGAAGGGTCTGGTCTATAAGAAGCTTGAGAATTTCCGTAGGAATGAGCTCACTTTGTTGTTAGAGGGTAAACACCCTGATGAGTTTGCATATAGGCAAATCACAACACTTGAGCTCAAAAATGGAAGACAGGTCAAGTACCTCTCAGAGCTGTACGGTCGGGAGGGGTTATTCGAAGGTGAGCCTGAAGACCTGTCCAAAGAAGAACAAATGATCTTTCTTCAGGCTTACTGTAGAGAATCCTACCGGCTTGTACGAGGGAGGTAGATCTCATGGATGGGGCAACAGATCTGTGTCCAATTCCCCAAGACAGAGCTCCCATCCATACTTAGCCAAACAAACACTTGAGACTACCTCTCTGGCCAGTGCTTATCTGGGTCAACTTCTAATCTGATCTAGAAGGAAATAGACCAATCATTATGCCACCAATAAGTGGGACATCCAATAATTAGAGGTTTTGGCTGCATTGGTTCAGGGGGAGTTTGTTGGACCAAAAGAACCAATGAGCCAAGATCAGGAAAACCTCTAAGTCCCACATGCCACTGCTACAACTGCTGAAGACTCCCATCAGTTACAATGTTCTCTTGCTTGAATGTCAGACTCGAGAACATCTGAAGACTATCATCAGCTATTGTGTTCTCTTGCTTGAATGTCAAACTCGAGAGCATATTAGCTCCAGCCTTCTACTGTTATGACAAAGTCTGAAGAACATAGTATGAAGATCAAATAATTGAAGAACATCAGCTGAAGAAGACCAAAGTACTGAAGTCTGAAGTACTGATCTTACAAGTACTGAAGACTTCAAGAACTGAAGACAAGTACTGAAGCATCAAAAGCTGAAGAACTAAAGAACTGAAGATCTTCTACTGAAGCACAAAGTCTGAAGACAAAGACTGAAGACAACAACTGATGATATCTACTGAAGTCATCAGTTGTTATATCATTTGAAGCAAAGTCTGAAGACCAAGTACTGAAGACTCAGAGTTTGTCACAACAACTGAATAAGTCTTCTTCAGTTGTTGTGGTGGTTTTCCTTTTCAGTAGTTTATTTACTTTTAGTAGTTGTACAACAACTGAAGAGCATGTTCTTCAGTTGTTATAGTATCAGTAGTTATAAACGACTGAAGAGTTTGTTCTTCAGTCGTTGTAGGATTTCAGTAGTTTACTTTTGTCAGCACTTAGGAACTTTTGTAAGAAGATGTCAGTTGTTGACATCTTCAGTAGTTTTATGTTTTGTCAGTTGTAATTTGAATATTCAGTGATGTCAGAAAAAGGACATCATGCCCATCCTTTTGCCGCCTATAAAAGGATGGGTAACCATACTGTTTTAATTGCCAAAACGTGCGACCAATAGAACATTTATTGTTTTGCAGAAACTCTTCTCTCTATGTTTATGCTCTAATTTGAAATATCTTTTATGTTCTTGCTTTAATTGCTAATCAATGTGCTAAATCCGCTGCAAACATAATCTAATTGATCAACGAGAGAGGCTGAGATCCTGTCAAACTTTTATTCATATAGTAGTTAGGTAACCTTTATCCTACTATTGAATTAACAAGGTGGTCAAAATTTGATGATTGCAACCCTTTTGCAATTTCTAGTTTTATGGGATCGGTTAAACATCATATGTTTAGTTGGCATGTTTAATCCCATCAACATCTTTGTACGCCATGGTTCGGTGACCCTAATCACATGGTTTCCAAATCAAGTCGTCTCACTTACACACACATGTGAATTTACACTTACAAGTGGTTAGGTGATCTTTATCCCACAGATATGGCAAACCTACCTCAACCTCACGAGTTTTCTCCAATGTGGTTAGGTGATCTTTATCCCATATCGAGTTCTGAGTGATTCGAGTGTTGTATAAAAGGATGGTGTTAGACTTGTTTAAAAGGGATTTTATTTTTCTTAATTCTAGATAGGAAAACATTTGCGTACCATACATATGCATGCTTTCAAATGTACGGTACTTAGTTTGAAAACCAATTTTCAAAGTCCCTTTTAATAAAACCCATCTTATTATGAAATCATTAACCTTTAATAAAACCAATTTTATTACCTAATGATTTCCAAGGAACCAATTTTTATAGAAGTTGTTGATATTAAGTAGTTAATTATCCTTGTCCAAGCAAGAAATACAAAATATAAATCAACCATACAAGCATAAATAATCAACCACAAGTTCATAAATAATCAACCACAAGTTCATAACCATAGCCATCTACATTTGGCAACACTTGTTGACTGAAACAAGTGTGCCAAAGGGTCTCTCCTAAGGGACCAAAAGAACATAACCATTTGTCGGTGAACTCCCACTTGATTCCACATCCAAATGCCTCAAGTGTCCACTTTCGTGTTGTGATGTCTTCACTTTATTTGGGCTTCTTTATGGGCTCCAATTTTAGCTCCTAGCTTTTATGGCTCTCCAAGTTTGGGTTTTGGTTTTTGGGCTAGAATCCCATTTTGGACCATTAAGTCCATTAAGGTCCAAAACCAAATCCCTAACATTGTTGCATCTTTCATTAAAAAAATATATCCTAATAAATTTTTCTAGTAAAGGAAATACAACTAATCTAATTATTATTACAAACCAATATGAAATGAACAAACAGATTACAAGCCCAAATAATGAATATTACAACCATATGAAATAATCAAATCATCAACACAAACATTCATCCAAACACAAGGTCAAGGCTAGGTTATGAACAACCAATACACATCCAAATATGAAAGATATACAAACCAAAAGGTTCCCTTTTGAACCCCAAACTTTCAGCCAAGGCTAAGAAAATTGAAGGTTTCGGGTTTTTGTCCAAACAAACCAACAAATCATCCAAATGATTTAACCTTTCAAGATTATCACAAGCATGTAAAAATAACTTTGAAAGGTAAGGGAAAACCAAAGAACCCAAGAAAGGGTTCGGCCATATGGTAAACAACACCATGAAACCCGAAAATATGAGGTTTCAAGAAGCATGTATTCGTATAAGCGACTCTTGATGCCATTGTTGGGATTTAATAAGATTATCAAAGTCATATAAACCCATTTTATATGAAAATGCAGCGGATAAATTAGTTTAAAATCTTGTTAACAATGTAGACATAAAACTGATTTTATATATACAAAACACCCAATCCAAGGATCCATATACGAATTTGAGCATACTATCTATAACACAACCATAGGGGGTTCAAGATTACTACCTTCCAGAAAGTACTAGTGCTAAAAAAATGATGGTTGAATGGCTAGCCTTCAATGGAGAAGGCCTCAAGCTTGTATACCCCAAGCTACTAACACAACACCTTGTTTTGCTAGATTTTTGTACACTTGCACTCCACAAGAGAGAATCTTCTTCTTCCTCCTTGTTTCAGCCGAAAATTAGAGAGAAGAGAGAGAGACAGAGAGAGAGAGAGGAGAGAGAGAGAGGTGTTTTGGTTGAAGATATTTTGCATGTGAAGTGGTTTGGTGTGGAAAATGGGTGTTCCAAGAACATTTAAGGCTTTCAAAATTCAAAAGGGATCTTAATCCCTCTTTAATTTTCGGCAGCCCCCCCTTTTCACCTTTTAATTATTTTAAACATTTTAAAACAAGACAAATAACATGTTATAAGTGACAAGTTTAATTAAACATGTACTACATAAACATGATATTAGTTACATGCAATATGTCATAACCATTATTATATACTTATTATTTAACCAACTAAATAATATCATAAGATAATTTCTATAAATAAATTATCCATATAATTTATTTATTTGTCAAGTGCAAATATTTAGAAACCCGTTTTCTAAATATCACAAGTGTTAATGTTAATTGTTAGATCATATCTTGCAATAAATATTATGGTGTTTGTCTAGCTTGTTATTGGGTATGACCCGACTTGGGTCATTATGTACTAGCCACGTCAATTATAATATGTGTCTTGGGCAGACCAGTTCCGACATTTATTAGTAGGGATAACCCGAACAACCACGTTTTGAGAAGATGCATCATAACCAACCGAAGATTGAGCACTAGAAAAAGCCATTTTTGTGAGTTTTTAATTGTCGTGAAAAGAAAGTAAGCTTTTTTGAGTTTTCAGAGTGCAGAGAGAGATTTTGATTGTGGTGATTCAACCAAAACACTCACAACTTATTTATATTAGTGTAGAGGGGGTTAAATTTGTGAAAAAATGCCAAAAAAACGACTATATGGATGCTCCAACATCTATATAATGGCTATATAATAGATATATTTTTGAAACTGAAAAAACCGGTTTGGAACCGGTTTGGGTAACACTGGTTTATAAACCGGTTTGTTCACCTCTATACCCAACCCGATGTTGGTTCAGCAGGTCGTTTGTGCCCGAACCGGTTTGCCGAGGGACTCATAAAAACCAGTTTTAGAACAAATATGGAATACAAACCGGTTTTTTTTAACATCTCGAAGTGACACGCAATACATGTTGCATCGGTTTGCTGACCTCAACTACGAATAGGTGAGTTTCAACTTACTTTGCATACACTTTTACACCTAAAATTTCACACACTTAGCCTCGATTTGCGTACCAGCCTCCTCCTCGACTCGTTTCAAGACCCAAAGCTTGATTTTCGAAGATTTCAAGCTACTAGAATTTTTTAGAAGTAGTTTCTTGCTTAGCGAAAAGCCAAGGTGTTGTTTAAGATATCTAGAACTAACCTAAGAACATAGGAAAGACTCTACTTGATTGAAAGGTGAATACTTTTGTCTTTTAAAACAAAACTCGTGAATCTTTGAGATTCACCATTATCTTGAAAACCAGCATGAGTAATAATTAATTTATTAATGCATATTGGTGAAAATGAATTGGATCTGATGAATGTTATTCACCAACATTATTGTTGATATTGAATTTTCAACCTTTTAAAGGTAAATAATGGTTAAAATAAGAATGACACTAGATCAAGCTACAATATTAACTCTATAGGTGTATCTAGTGTCAAATGTTAAAAATCATACGATAAGAACTCAGATGGATGTATCTATATGATGGAATCTTATGTCTTATAAATAGACAAGATTTTACAAAGTAATCTCATGAATCCATAAAGAGTTAATTACATGATTGGTCCTTGAACCTTGCTCATATTGCAATATTGGTCCTAACTTTTAAAAAATTACAGGCTTAGTCCTAATTGTTTCACAACCCGTAACATGATTGCGTACATCAGATCGCTTCGCGATCCGGCCCCTCCCCGGACCCTGCGCAAAGCGGGAGGTTCATGCACCGGGTACGCCCTTTTAAATAGACTTTTGTACCCTTGACTAAAAGACAAAAATACAAAAATATATTAGTATATATGTAGGACCCATATTATTTTAATTAATTACACACACACACACACACACATATATATATATATATATATATATATATATATAGGGTTGAGCTAATGTGAGAACTCTTTCTTTTTTTTAAAACTCTTTAACTCAATTAATCACCTTTGATTTAGCATCAAAATGGAATATTCCATTTAAATGGTTAGGACTAGATAAAGGGTAAAATTACAATCTCTTATGATGTACTTGTTTGATCAAATCTGCAAGATTTACTTTACCATTGAACTCTCTCTCACTCTCTATCTCTATACTATTGTACTATCTCTTAATCACGCCCATAAGTTAAATATTTTGCCTATAAAACCCAGATCATTTGTAAGTCCATCACCACCACAAACCACCGTCAACAATCGCCTCTAGTCCGTCGCTAGTCCTTTGGTCACGAGCACAAAATAAGGAAGGGATATGTGATATAATCGCCTCTAACCACCACACGCCACCCCTTCGCAACATCAACCGCCACCACACCTCCACCACCGCCACACACCGGCCATCATTTACCATTGATTCTTTGTTGAAATGTCGTATCCAATACCGAAATCTCCACCTTACAAATCCACCACCATGACACTGCCGTTCAGATCTGGGTTCATAATACGGTTCATAATACGGTTCATATCTGGCACCACAAGCACACCACCGCTACCACTGTCCGACACAATGAGCAAACCACCATCACCGCTAACAGCACCTCCCTTTTAACGCTTTTCAGAATCGTGTTCACACTATGGTCCAGTTCTGGGTTTATCAACCAGAAGTGGGTTTACACTATGGTCCAGATCTGGGTTTATCAACCAGAAGTGGGTTCACACTATGGTCCAGATCTGGGTTTATCAACTAGAAATGAGTTTTCCTTAAAAGAAGAAGAGGGTTTTTTTAAAAATGAAGAAAAAGAAAACCTAGAAGCAGTTTTCCATCAAAAGTAAGTCTCTGTCTTAAAACACAAACCAAAATGAGATAGTGTAATGTCATGTGGTTGTTGTAATGATTATGCTACTTTTAGTTGGAGTGCTATAATATGATGTATTTAATAGTGTAACTAGATATTTTTGTTACAACTTTACTAAAGATTACATTAGTATAAGATGGTGTAATGTCATTTGGTTGTTAGGTTATCGTAATGTGTATGTTATTGTTAATTGGAGTGGCATAATATCGGGTGTAAAAGTTTGGTATGGTAGTGCAAGATTATATGATCTAATGTCGTTTATAAGATTACATGGGAATTAACATTGTAATACGATGTAACTATGAACGGACAAAAATTTTTTTTACAATACTACGGTAGAATTAAAGAGAAAAATATGATAAGTTTAATGGTGAATTTTTTATTAAATAATTACAATTTATAAAAAATTTAAAAGTGTTTAAATAAAAAAGGGGTAAAGATTTTAAATATAAAGATAAGAGATATAGGGGGATATAGGGGTGACACTTGTCATGTTAGAATTTGGAGGATTTGTTAAATTACATTTATCCCTTTTCTATAAAAAAAGAGAGGAGACACTTCGCATCATCTCATGCCATAAGGGTTTCATTAAGGGTTCATATTTGATTAAAGGGTTCTTACAATAATCATGGGTTCTCAACGGAACTTCACCCTATATATATATAAATATATAAATATATAAATATATATATATATATATGTGTATGTGTGTATATGTATATATGTATATATATATGTATATATATATGTATAGGGTAAGGTTCAATCGTTAACCCTCTATTATTGCGATAACCGTGTTAACTTTTGAAGATCAATCAAAATTTTTTTATTGGAATAACATCATTACACATATACAAAAATATGTTCTTTAATGTGTATGTGTAAATTCATAAGCGTAAAAAAGTTTACACTAGTATAAGTTACACTTAGATCAGTAAATATTTAGTGATGTAAGTATAAATTACACATGTCGTAACCTTTTTACGCTTGTGAATTTACACATATACATAAAAGAACATAACGTTGTATATGTATAATGATACTATTCCAATAAAAAATAATGATTTTGATTGATGTTCCAAAGTTAACACGGTTATTGCAATAATAGAGGGTTAACATTTGATCCTTACCCTACATATATGTGTGTATGTATATATATGTATGTATATATATATGTATATATGTGTATGTATACACACACACACACACACATATATATATATGTATGTATATGTATATATATGTATATATATGTATATATATGTATATATGTGTTATCGCAAAACATGCGCCAAACCATTTTAATGCGAGCTAACAGTATGTAGAAGCACAACCCGTCAAAGGTTAGTTAGATCATGCGAGTTTGTTAGTATACTAGACCAGAATGGTTTAACAGAACCTAAGTGCTTCAAATAAAACATTGACCCAGTGATTTGAAAAGAAAGATACATATAACCAAGTTGACCCATTTGACAAGTTGGTGACATGCTAAGTTCAGTTGTTGTTTAGCCAAGTACAGGAATTCATAAATCATCATACCATCTCAGACTACTATACAAGCTTTTCACATAAGCCATATTGTAACTTTTAAGTCTCATCATGATCTTCATACTGACTTAGGTTTTCATACAACACATGCTCTTCTCCATCAATCATCATACTAAAAATGATATAATTAAATCTTAACTACCATTTATACATTGGGTTTGGTCACAATTCATACATCCAAGACATCAACATTATAAAAAACAACAATCTCAATTCATCATGACACATAACTTGTACACTTGCATATTCCAAGAAACCTAAATTTCTCATAGATTCATCAACTAACCAAATGACCCAAATATCATAGTCTGATCCATTAGATGTCATCCATAAACATCCTAGCATGCCTCTAAGATCCAATTCATGAACAAATCAAAAGATCATACAATTTACGGCAACAAAGTTTTCCTTTTGGGAAAGTAACATCCCAAAATCTATCCTTTCATCAATTTCAACCAAATTTCATCAAATATACCTAATCTAGTTCATAGCAATCATAATCACCCATTTAACATTAACAATTCATCAAAACATAAATTCCCATGAAGAAAAGTTTCCAATTTTGGCAATATATAAACTAGATGATAAACCATGGATTTCTTGCATAATCTACATAGATTAACACTCATATAACATAACTAACATTCTATCATCATCAAACGATCACCAATTTCAAATTTCCTACATGAATTTGAACTAGGGTTCATCAAGAATCAAACACCATGAAAACTTGATAGAAACTTAATTTTAGTGTGTAAAGATAGTGATTAACACTTGCTAATCACTTGTCATGTTTAATTGATGCTAAAATCGAATTAGATAGCTTGTTCTTGATCAAAAATCGCAAGAAAGGGGCGTGGGATGATGGTTTCGGCCGAATGTGGGGTTTGGGGCTAGGGTTGGGTTTTACCATAATTAAGTTTTGTTGTTTTACAGTTTAACCCATTCTTGATCACCTTTTGTAAAAATTAAATCTTTTAACATCTTTTTAAATGGTTTTAACTTCCAAACTCATATATAATTATTCAACAATAATATCATATATTTTAGCTAGCAACAAAACACACGAATCAAATATCACACGTCGTCACCTTACAAAGTAAAATTCACAAATAATATTTAAAATCTATAAATCAAATAACCACAAATTAATAATCAACAATATTAGTTAAGTTATTATCTGATAATCATTGTTAATTGTTATTAAGTCACCAATGTTCAACAACAACTAATGTGTGCTCCGACACGTGTATGCAAAACCTAACCAAACTAACGGAGTTTGGTAACGAAAAATTATCGGATGTCACATTATCCCCATGTTCAACGAACTTTTGTCCCGAAAATTGTGTTACATCACTGGTTTACTGCATTGGCATAACGGAATTGAGTGAGTTGTCACATCATCCCCTTTTAAAAAAATATTATCCCCAAATTTAATCATTGCCTTCACCGTTTGTCGTCATTTCAAATAGATGAGGATACCTAAGCTTCATCTGATCCTCACGTTCCCATGTTAATTCTGATCCACGCCTTGAGTTCCAGCAAACCTTTACAATAGGAATCTTGCTCTGCTTCAAGGTCTTGACCTCACAATCCATTACCTCAACTGGCTATTTGACAAAGCGTAATTGTTCATCTACTTGCATCTCCTCAAGTGGTACGACCAAAGTCTCGTCAGATAAACACTTTTTTCAGATTTGAGACGTGAAATACATTATGAACTCCACTTAACAAATAAGGTAGGTCTAATCGATACACCACTGGACCTATTCTTTCCAGAATCTCAAACAGTCCAACGTATCTCGGATTAAGCTTGCCTCTTTTGCCGAATCGAATCACACCTTTCCATTGTGAGACTTTCAGCAAAACTTTCTCATTGACCTGAAACTCCAAAGGTTTTTGTCGCTTGTCTGCATAGCTCTTCCATTGGTCTCGCGCTGGTCTACATAGCTCTTTTGTCGGTCTCGCGCTGCAGCCATACGATTTCGTATCTGTACAGTCTTCTCGGTAGTTTCATGCACCAATTAAAGGCCAACCAATTGACTATCACCAACTTCTGCCCAACAAACTGGTGATCTATACTATCTCATATTCAACTCTTTTTGCTCAAAGATGTGCTGAAGACTCTTATGATCGGTGTAAATAGTGCATCTGGTACTGTACAAGTAATGTCTCCAGATCTTCAAGCAAAATACCACGGCACCCAGCTCCAAGCCATGGATGGTGTAGTTCTTCTCGTGCACCTTTAGTTGTCTTGAAACATAGGCCATCACCTTGTCACGTTGCATCAAGACACAACCGAGCCCTTGGATAGAAGCATCACAGTAAACCATGAAGTCATCTCTTCCTTCTAGTAATGGTAATATCAATGCGCTACAAAGCTTCCGTTTCAGCAACTAGAAGGCATTTTCTTGGCTCTCTCCCTATCTAAACGTGGTACCTTTATGAGTCAAAGCAGTGAGAGGTTGAGCGATTTTTTAAAATCCCTCAAAAGCATCGATAGTATCCTGCTAGTCTAAGGAATTGCCATATCTCATTAGGTGTTTTGGGAACTGATCAATTCTTTATTGCCTCAACGTTCGTAGGATATACATGGATTCCTTTCTTATTAACAATATCGTGACCCAAAAATTGCGCCTCTCAAATCCAGAAGTCACACTTAGAGAATGTAGGGGTTGAACTTAGAGGCTCGGAAAATTAAATAAAGATGAAGACGAATATCCGAAGCCACGCGAGAAGTCAAGTTACCGCACGACAACTAGGTTCTCGCGCGATAACTACTTGTCGCGCGAGAACATAATACTCAGGCGAGAACTCTAGATTAGTATATATATAGAGTTTGTTTTTGTAATAGTTAGTGCTTTTGTCATAGTTCCTGATTTCAAGTTTCGTGTAACACTTATTAAATCAGAGAGTGATACTATATCGAAGTTATTTATATTGTGTTTATCGTTCTTCAATTGTTCAATCCAATCCGTAATGTCTATATTCCATGTATTCATTACGAGATCAATCATTGTAATGTGTTGATCCTTACAATTGCTCCACCGCCAACAACTACTGTGGGGAAGAAGTTTGTGATGTATCCTCGGTTTATTCAGATGATAGTAAATGCTGCTCATCCTGAGTTAGCAGTGTCGATTCATCCACATACATAATGATGGTGATGAAGAAGGACATATTCATATATCTTATGGGAGCAAGAGGGAATGTTTGGGATGGTTCACACTTCGCTATGCTTGGAATGTTTACTGATGACTTCCAAGCTGAGCCAAGCACCCGTGAGACTGAGATAGAGGCTACACAGATACATAGGGATGTTACATCCGCTACATCCGCATCTGCTACTCATGCTGAAGCTACAGAGACTATCGGTCTATCCACGAGCACAACTCAAGATCGTCCTGATATGGATGAGGTGAACATGTGGTTCACTAGCAGTAAAATAGTAAGACAGATAATGATTAATTTAGGAATGTTCCTTATGTTCTTCACGAGCATCCCAGAGTGAGAGAAACACCAGCAAAACACACTGCTAAGGAATGAGACGCCGATTTTGTTCCCGATGAGACACCAGTTCCTAAGCGTGGAAGGAGAAAGACCATGGATAGCAGAGTTGGAGAGAGTCCACATGGTAGGGGTAGAGGACGAGGTGTGGTTAGGAAACGCTGGACCTCAATGACCACCGTGTCAACTGAGGACGTTCCAGTACAAGACATACTGGTTACTATTAGTGAGGCTACACCATCAGTGGTTGTCACAGAGTCAACTACTGTGACCTCAACTTTCATGCCCACTACATCTGATGTACTGAGGACATATTTGAGGGAGCCTATTCATGATGATCTTTTTGGGGATGCAGATTACCATAATACGACTCCTGAGCCCAGATCTTTATCACCCACAAGGGTTACACTAGAGTAGAGAGTGAGTGTGTTGGAGAAGGAGGTTATGGAGAAGACCCAGATTATTAATGATTTATACAGGGGTATGATTGATAAAGATGAGAGGATTAGGAGTTTGGAGAGCCAACAACAGTTCCTGATTAGTTATATATAGGTCATGGAACAGAATCATAGAGATCTCACCTCACGTGTGTATTCATCTTTCATACCACATAACACTGAGGTTTGAGAATCTAGTGGACAACAAGATGTTGGTCCTAATGCTGAGGTTGAGCCGGTTATAGTTTCAGATCCTATTGTTAATCCAATGATAGCTACAGATCATGTTAAGGAGCCTATTATTGCTACAGAGCATGTTGTAGACCCTATTCATACTAAAACGACTACAGACACGACTACTGCTTATCAAGAGCCTATACCAGATGACCCTATTCAAGCTACTAGGGATCATCCTGTATCGTTTACTGGAGAGGCATTTGTAGAGCCTGAGCTCATGTTGCTCATACTAGATCCAGTTAGAGATGATGATGATCTGGATCACTTAGATTTGACTTTGTTGATGAGGATGATGATGATGAGGATGGTTATGATGATGGAGATAACTGAGATGATGGTAACGGTGATGATAAGAAAGGGGATGATGATGACCAAGGCGGTGACCCTGGTGCTCCTACTAGTACTGTTGGATCATCAGGATCTGCCAATGTCTCCGGATCAAGTCCTGATAATGTAGCAGACTACGCACCTTTGGATCTTGCTACGGAGGAGGCATATGAGAGGGAATTTTATACTTTCCACAAGAAACTTATTACTGAGGATGAAGATGAAGGTTGTCTTCATTTGAGGATTTGGAAGAGATGTAGTAGATTACACAGACGTATTCGGAAACAGTCTCAAAGACTTGTTTTCTGATTTCTTGATCAAAGAGGGAGAGATTGTGGGAGAGTTAAGTGCTGAACCGACTGACAAGCCAGCAGACCATACTGGTCAGAGTGTTGTACGTCAGGTCAGAAATCTGACTGTTGCTGCTTTACCATCGCCAACTTATATACAGACGTTGAGACATTCCAAACCTTTCACAAGGTACAGAAACACGGAACAGATCATTAGTGGGGCGTACGATGCTGAGAAGAAATTACATGTGGTGAAGAGAAGAGCAGGTGCGATAGAGTATTATCAGGATGAACACGACTTCCATACACTCAGAGCATCTAATTTATATGCTATGGGCTGTGTTCTGTCAGTTAATCTTAGCAATTATAGGAAGGGTAAATGGATTAGGACCCTAATATACCGACACTTAAATCCAACTTCAAGGAATTTAGAACTGCTAAATCCAAAGTTCTTGAAGATGAGAACCGTATAGATCCGTACATGAACAAGCCAATGAAGATAAGGGTTTACAAGCACCTAAGGTATGTTAGGAAGATACCTATACACGCTCATGTGCTAGTTAACAGCTTATCCATGCTCATGTGGTGGAGTTGTGAGAAAGATACCGGGCATGCTATTATACACTGTATGGATAAAGAATACCGTATCATCGACCCTGTTGACTTGATCAAATTTGGAAGAGAAGATTTGATGAGGCTGCAGGCTTGTCCTATTTTAGCTGATGAATATGTTCATCTATTAGTAGCGTAGTTCGGTTGGTTGATCACGAAGGCCCTGGACAACAAGATGTATGCTTATGGGGGCAGTTACAAAGTTGCAGACGTGAACTTCTAGACAATATTGATTTACCGAGCCTAGGGGATATTGTAGGGGTTGAACATAGAGGCTCGGGAAATCAAATCAAGATGAAGACGAAGATCCGAAGCTACACGAGAAGTCAAGTTACTGCGCGACAACTAGGTTCTCGCGCGACAACTATTAGTCACGCAAGAAACTAGTACTCGCGCGAGAACTCTAGATTAGTATATATATATATAGAGTTTGTGTTTTGTAATAGTTAGTGCTTTTGTCATATTTCCTGATTTCAGATTTCGTGTAACACTTACTAAATCAGAGAGCAATACTATATCGAAGTTATTTATATTGGGTTTATGATTTTTCAAATGTTCAATCCAATCCGTAATGTCTATATTCTGCGTATTCGTTACGAGATCGATCATTGTAATGTGTTGATTCTTATAGAGAATTTAGCATACAATTGTTCTTTCTTAAGTAGCTCTAAGACTAAGCATTGATGCTCCTCGTGTTTCTCTTTGGTCTTAGAATAGATCAATATATCATCGATGAACATGATAACAAACTGATCGAGGTAGGGTTTGCACACTCGGTTCATGAGGTCCATGAATACTGCTGGTGCATTAATCAACCCAAATGGCATGACCAAGAATGTGTAATGGCCATAACAAGTTCTAAATGCTGTCTTCAAGATGTCTTCCTCTCGAACTCTTAATTGATGGTAACCAGACCTCAAATCAATCTTGGAATAATAACTAGATCCCTGGAGTTGATCGAACAAGTCATCAATACGAGGTAAAGGGTACCGGTTCTTAACCGTGACTTTGTTAAAGTCTCTGTAGTCAATGCACATCCGGAATGTACCATCCTTCTTCTTAACAAAAAGGACAGGGGCTTCCTAAGGTGATGAGCTAGGTTGGATAAATCCCTTATCCAACAGGTCCTGAAGCTGTGCTGATAATTCCTGATGTGCTAAAAGTAATTTAATAAAAACGACTTAAATTAACCCTATAGACACTAAGTAATACTCTAGACTTACTAAAAGACACTAAACTACTAACCGGCAAGTGTACCGGTCGACTCTAGTATAGCTAAAGTAAGTCCGGATATCGAATCCACAAGACTCTAATGTATTACAATAATTAACTCGATCTAGTCTAAAAAAAGACACAGACTGTTTGTTTTGTTCTTGAGAAGGAGGGTTTTCTAACAATTCCTACAAAAGACAAGTAATTGAAAACTAGAAATAACTAAAGGCACGAATTTAAAACAACTTAACTTGGATGATAGAAAGGCACTACCTAGATTGGAATCCTGATTTTGTCTGGAGATGATTGGTTTGGGAAGTTGTAAACTTTAGGGAACCGGGATCTTAAAGTTTTCACCTTTCGGGGCGCCTAAAGCCTCCTAATCACTCTTAAGAGTACTAAAGCGACACCCTAAGATTAATGTAACTACCGGTTGCTAGACTCACTCTCACTAGATGTCTAACGGGTCTATGAAAGTACCTATACGATTAACTCCTTCACAGGATCTAAATCAAGGTAAGTTGAACTTTATTAATTGAACTTGCTAGATATTAGTCAAAAGGCCACTCCCTCACAGAAGCTCCTGCCTTACAGCTTAATGACTTAGATCTACCAGTAAACTCGCACCTCACAGCTTATGAGAATAGCAAAACACTTGAATTAGTAAGATTACCGATTAATTGCTTTTAAAGTCTATTGTACATTCAACATTAAAGATCCTAAATTTATTGTGTGACATAAACAATCACCAAAACTCAAGACCTAACACAACTCTATTATGTGATAAAGACCGTTACCAAGAGTTATGTAAAGCAAATAACGACAACCAAACCCATTCAAATACTCATATGCATTCAATTAAAGAGCCAACTATTCTTACAATTCAAAGACTACTAAAGTTTTCATAAGAATCCCATAAAAATCATAACTTTAACAATTCATCATCCAATCTAGGTAGTAGCAAAGTGTCTAGCCACTCATAATTGCGGTTTCAATCAAAAGTAAAGTTGAAACAATGAAATAAAACATCTAAGACAAAAAGAGAATGAAAAAAAAGACACCCAAACGTACGAGGGCGACCCGAATGCTTCCTTGCCTTCAATCTTCGAACCGGATGCTCCGAATGCTTCAAAATGACTCAAATTTTGCTCTCCCAATCGTCCAAGAACTGCCTCCTTCGTAATTAGGGTTCCTCCTTTAGAAAAGAGGGCTTAAGTAGGTTAAAAAAAGAAATTTACGACTTTTCTGCAGATACAGGCCTCTCGCTGGGTGCGAGAGGCTTTGGAATTCCGGTCGCCACCCGCCACCTTGTTAAAATAAACACCCACGTCTCGCACACCCTCTCGCGGGCCGTGAGAGGATCAGGCAAGAGGATCCGCCAGCTGCTCCTAGTTTCAGACATTGACTTCCTTTCAGCTTCTGATCTCGCGTATCGCTTCGGGACTCGTTTCTTCTTGTATTTCTGCTTATTTAGGCTCTTTTTAACCCAGGAGGCCTGCAAAATAAAATATAAACAAAAGTTTATCTATTCTAAAGGAAAACGACACTAAACAAATAAAAACTAAACAAAATATGCATGAATAACTGATGTATTTTGCAATACATCAATTCTTGCAGCTCGTTCGGTGCCAATCGATAGGGTGCTCTTTTGCAATTGGAGCTGCTTCGGGAGTCAATTCAATCTGGAATTCCACTTGACGATGAGGTGATAATCCAGGCAGGTCCTCGGTAAACACCTCTGGAAAATCACAAACTAATAGGATATCCTCTATCTTCTTCTCCTCTTGCTGTTTGTCTATTACAAGGGCCAATATAGCTAGACAACCTTTGCGTAGCAATTTTTGCGCTTTCATGAATGATATGATTCCTATCACTGCACCACTCCTTTCACCCTTAACCGAAAGGATTTCACCACCAATAGGAATACATATAATCTTCTCATGACATATGACTTCTGCCTGCTTATCCATACCCATAATCACGTCAAAACTCCCAAGTGCAACAGGCATAAAATCTATATCGAAAATGTGTCCGGCCAAATCTATCTTACAACCCTTGTGAATGTGTGTGATGTGAATTTGTTTACCATCGGCTAACTCTATGGTATACATGGATTCCAAGATAGAAGGCATATCACTTAAAAAACTACTGAACTTAGTGGAAATAAAGCTCCTATCAGCTCCAGTATCAAATAGTACAGTAGCATACCGACCATTAATAGGAAATTTACCGGTAATAATAGCAGGATCGTTTAGAGCCCACCTGAACCCATGACAAAAGCTCTTCCCTTGGCTCCACCATTGTTTCCACCATTGTTATCCCTGTTGCATGCGTTGTTTTTATTTCCACTATTTCCATTGCCATTCTTTTTTAATTGGGGCAGTTTCTCTTGTAGTGTCCCTCTTTCCTGCATTTGAAGCAGCCTTTAGGTGCTTCTTGTGGTTGTTGTGGCTTTTTCATCAACTCGGCACGATAGTCTTTGGCTGGTGTCCTAGCTTCCCACATCTCCGACACTTTGATTATCACACCTGCCGACATGATGGTAGTTGCATCGGTTACATTTAGGATACTTACCCGCGTATCCTCCTTGTCCTTGTGCTGATGAAGATTCTTGGTTGAAGTTCCGGTTGTTGTCAAATTTCTTTTGCTATTGCTGCTAAGGCTAACTGTTTGATGATGAACCTTTGTTACTTGAACCATCCTATTTACGCTTGCTGTTAGGTACGCTTTCCACCACTCCCCATTTAGGCAATTTACCCTTCTCAACTGCCTGATCGGTTAGCTTGTGAGCTAACCGTATAGCCTGTTGGATGGTAGTGGGGTTAGAGGCAGTAACCATGCTATGAATTTCAGGAACCAGACCACGTATATATTGCTCGATCGTCTTGTGCATCAGGTTTACCATCATGGGCATAATGTCTCCAGTTCATGAGACCTGGTGGTACAGGCCTCAATTTCAAATACTTGCATTCTTAGTTGCCACAGCTGAGCTTCCAACTTTTGTACCTCATCATAAGAACAATACTCCTTAGTCATCATCATCTTAAACTCTTCCCATGGTAGGTCATTAGCCATCACCTGACTCAGCATCTGCACCTGGGCATTCCACCAGGAGAGTGTAGCACCTTTGAGAGTTCCCGTAGCACACTTCACTTGATCGGCGGGTGGGCAGTTGCATTTAGCAAAGACTGATTCAGTCTTCTCAAACCACCACACTAATCCCACATGCCCTTTAGATCCACTGTAGGTATTAGGCTTGCAATCCATGAAGGATTGTAGGTACAGGGTGGGGGTCCTATGCCGACAAACTAAAACATTTTGTTTAACAACTAAACAAGCAACTAGAGTATTTTTCGAGCCACTTGTATCATTTACCTGCTGGCTGTGTGGCTTGTACACAAGCCACTACGCCTGCACATGCTCGTTTATCAGGGCAGCCAGTTTCGTGAGGGTCATGTTGACTGCTCCCGCGCCACGTCCGCATCCGGCGCCTCGTCCTCGGCCACACCCACATCCTCTTTCACGTCTGTCCATATTTCACTTTACATTCATAAATACAATAATGAGTAATATCCAACATATTAATCTTTTTGAAGTATGGTAAATAATAAAGAATAATAGATTTGTCACAACCACAACATTTATAACCAAAATAATAAATCATAATAAATATGTGTAAGGAATCTCACAAAATATCCAATCAGTGTCAAAATTTTCAGTTTTTTAGTTGGATGGAAAATAACTCTTCCTAAATAGGTTTAAAAGAAAACACCATGTAGTCCAAGTCAGATGAATGTGAAGATCAATCTAACACATTAGTTCCATCACTATCTCCTTCTATCTCTATAGGTTCTTCTTCTTTCGGGTCTTCTTCTAGCTCTTCCTCGGGTTCCTCTTCAGGTTCTTACTCGAGTTCTGCGGCAATATGCATCGCAGCGAACTAGGCTTCTAAGTCACCAAGTCTTACCCTATAGTCATGGATAGTGTCATCCCTAGCATCCAAGCAGTGGATCACCTGATCCACACCATCATCGAAGGAGCGCTGATGGTTATAGCACTTCGATTGCAGCTCCTTTAATTCTGCCACCATCGTCTTAATCTCATGTAGCTCACGTCATGGAGCGCTGACTACCTCATTCAGCTCATTAGTGCGTCGTTTCTCTGTGTCTAGAGAAGCAACCAAAGCCGTAATCAGCTGCTCACTAGAACGGGGTGTCAAAGGAAGAGTAGGTGCAGGTAACTCAGAAGTAGACCTAGTCCTCGGTCTAGTGGACGGGATTTCAGGAACACGCTCCCTATAAAGCATACGATTAACATAGGTAGGATAGTAACTCCCATCCCGCAGAGCATCGCGTTCAGTTAGTGGAAAGGGATGATACCAGTCTATCTCCTCGGGAGGATAAGGAAGTCGGGGCCACTCAGGTCCTCTATCGGGCATGGGAGGAGGAGGGTGGGAATCAGAATGTGCAGGCCTTTTACCTAAAGCTTGTGAAGAAGATGATATGTTGCAGTGTAAGAATCTCAGCATCTAGTTTGATCAATTAGATTAGATTTGCAGCAGAATTAGCACACGAATTAGACAAATTCAAACAAGAACACAATTTATCAATGTAACAATACGGTTATAGAATGAGAGAGAGTTTCTACACAAAAGATGTATTTCACTCAATATATGCTTCGACAACATTACAATTAGGTCATCTTTCCTTTTATAGGGAAAGATGACGTCAGCTGATGTCACTTGACAGTGACATCTAACTGTTATTTAACAAACTACTGAAAGTAGACTAAACTACTGAAGAGTTAACATAACTACTGAAGTTATCAAACAGCTGACATCTTCTTACAAAAAGACTAAGTGCTAACTCACTACAACTACTGATAAGAAACTACTGAAACTACAACAACTGAAGAACATGCTCTTCAGTCGTTTTACAAGTACTGAAATACAAAAGAAACTACTGAAAAGAAAAGACTGAAAGGAAACCATCACAACAACTGAAGAATACTTCTTCAACTGTTGTACAAAGTCTGAAGGCTTCAGTACTTGGACTTCTGACTTGAACTTCAGTTGTTGTACTTCAGCTGATGTCTTCAGTTGTTGGCATCAGCTGATGTCTTCAGTCTTTGTCTTCAATATTTGCACTTCAGCTTTTGATCTTCAGTACTTTAGTCTTCAGTTGTTGATCTTCAGCACTTTAGTCTTCAGCTGATGAAGTCTTCAGTCTTTGTCAAACAGCTGATGAGGCCTTCAGCAGTTGTTGTGATGTCTTGTAGGACTTAAAGGTTTTTCTGATCTGGCTCATTGGTTCTTTTGGTCCAACAAACTCCCCCTGAACCAATGCAGCCAAAACCTTTAAGCTTATTGAAGTGTCCCACTTATTAAGGTAGAAAGATTGGTCTTTTGTCTTCTAGATCAGCTCAGAAGTGACCCTTGTCAACATAGGCCTGGGAAGAAGTCTCAAGAATCTGATTGGCAAAGGATGGATGGGAACTCTGTCTTGGGAACTAGACATAGAGCTGTTACCCCATCCATGAGATCTACTTCCTAACTATGAGCCTATATGATTCTAGTGTAGGCTTCCAAAAATACAATATGTTCCTCCATGATTAGCTCTTCAGCCTCACCCTTAAAGAATCCTTCTGGCCCATAGAACTCAGACAGGTATTTGACTTGTTTTCCATTTTTGAGCTCCACTGTTGTGATCTCTCTGTAAGAAAACTCATCCGGGTGATTACCCTCAAGTAACAGTTGGAGCTCATCCTTCCTAATTTCATCAAGCCTCTTATACACCAGCCCCTTTTTCACCATTCTATTCTCCAGCATCTTTCGTGGGGGCATATTGGATGTATAGGCCTTCTTGAAATCTTCAAGGATTCCCTAGAGTGATACTACAATAGCAAGTGTGATCACTGCATCTATAATCCTTTTCACTTGCCTATTGTATCTCTGAGGAATGTCTTTCTTCTGAATCCTATGAGACACCCTGGGATCAGGCCAAATCCTCACTCTCTCTTTCTGATACTGAAATGTCTGCCTGAGAGTGTACAGCCTCTGAGCATGTTTCTTCATGCTTATGATTGATGAGGAGGCTGTATATGCTTTGTCTACCCTCTTCAACAATTCCTCATCATGATGTTTGTGAAGCTCTTCTTCTTCTAACTTCACTTTCACAGTCTATCTTTAAAGCTCAGGAGTGATTGTTGAAGGGAGACTTTTTGCCTTAGGCAATGAAAGTACAGCTGAGATAGGCATCCTATGTTCTTCCTCATCATCATCATTATCATCTTCTTCTAGCGTCAACACCCTCCTCTTCCTCTTCAAGGGTGCGTCAACGGCTATTGGTTTTGTGGGTGAGGGAGTTGGTTTTGTGGGTTGTGGTAGTGGTTGTTTTGGTGTGGGAATTTTGGCAGGATGTTCTAGTAGTATGGATGTGAGTGAGGCTTTGGTTTGCTTGGCTAGAGCAGTCCTGTTCCCAGCACCGGCTTCACTTAGGGCTTCTATGACCAGCCCTTTGGTAAATTCCTTAGACGAACAGATCTTGGTGGTTATTGCCAAGATGCTGTCCCTGGACCATGACTTGACCTCCAGGACTGATCTCCCCAGATACTTTGAAGTGAATCTTGCCATAGCCTCAAGTCTCTCCTTCTCTTCTTGGCTATAGCAAGTCCATCGGTTTTCTATCTCTTGTACCTTTAACTTCCGGATCTCTGAGTCAAGTTGTTTAGTATCAAAACCTTGCCTAAACAACTGATCTGATATTATCCATTGATCGGCTGTGTTGGGCATCAGCTTCCTTTACCATCTCATCCAACTTCTTCTTAGACTTCTTTTCTCCCTTCTTCTTCTTGTATGTGACATGAAAGTCTTTTGCACTTTCAATCACTTTCTCTATGTCAGTTCCCTTCTCAACCTCCTTCTTCTTCTCAGTCTCCACAACCAACTCCTTCTCTATTTCCACCTCTTTCTCAGTTTCTTTCTCTTTCTCTTTTTCCTCCTCCACTCTCTTTCTTTTGATGGCTTTCACTGACTGAGTCTCCCTCTTTTTGGTTGCATTGGTTGTAAGGGTTTGACTGTCAGAAAGCTTCTTAGTCATAGCAGCATCCACCAGTGGCTGTATAGTAGAGGGAAGCCTCTCATCAAGGGTTTTAATCACAATATCAGTGATAATGGGTGTGATGAGAGGCAAGGAATTTTGAAAGATAGCAGCTATTTGCTTAGGGGGGTTTTGTCCCTGAGAAATAGTGCCAGAATCAGAGGCTGGTGGTTGAGATTTTAGGAGTGGCTCGGTGTTTGTGAGACCTTCAAATGAAGGTGCCATCTGTTGGGTTATTTTGGTGGCAGATGGACTTGATTCTTGAGAGAGTTGGGCAAGTAGCTCTTTTAATCTACTTACCTCCTCCTAAAGAATAGTGTTCTGGGCTAGAACATCATAAAAGAAGCCCAGGTCATCATCAGCTGTAGCTGAATCACCTGACCTCCTGATTGGATCAGGATGTACATGTGCTGAGTGTGGCTCAGTATCCACATGTGCCCCTTGTTCTTGGTACTGGGGACTTCCTGCCTCAGGACTAGAACTTCCATCAGCAGTTTCCTCTGGTGAGGACTTAGATATGTTACCAGCTTCATCCTGTTCATTTGCTGAATTAGGGGAAGTGGCAACCTCACCAGATGTTCTTGTCTCCTCTTCCATACTAGGAGACAGAACATTGTATTCCCTATGCTGTGGGTTCTCATCCACACTTTGATCCTCCCTCTCATCGGTTGGGGTTTTCCCAGTTGTTATAGGTTCCTGGGGAAAGGGTGGAGTGTTGAGATGAGTCAGCATTTTTGCAATAATAAGTGTTGGGATTTGAGGGGCGGTTGCATTGGGAGATGGGGTTGAAGCAGTATGCACCTGGGGAGATTGGTGCGTTTCAATGACAACCTCCTCAAGTGAGAAAGGTTCCAGATGTGTGGGTGCCCCAGAAATGGTTGCATCAGGATCCTGTTGAGAGGATGCCTGAGCGGTTGTGGTTGGTGGAGTCGTGGTAACTGCTGGGAGAATACTGCCAGCAGTTACTTCCTGCTGTTGTGTTACAGGGGCATCCTCATGGGACTCATCTCCCTGAGAAGCCTTTTTGGGTTTCTTTTGTTTGGGTTTGGTGGGGACTTTGGATTTGGAGGTGGAGGCTGTGGGTTCCAGCTGCGTGGGTTTTCGCAGCTTGGCAGCCTTTTTGAGTGTCTGGTTAGAGTTGTGCCTGGAGTATACCTCAGGCAATACAGCCATGGCAGAGACTCCAAGGCCAACAAGTCCCACAGCTTTCAGCTGGGTCTCTATAATGGCCATTATGAACCGTGGATATAATATCCATCGGTTAGCAATAGGTTTTGAGGCCATATCCTTAAGTTCTAAGAATATTATTTCAGAAAAATTTAAGTTTTGGTGCTCAAGGATAGAGAATAATACCTGCTGCCACCAGGAGGACATTTGGTCCCATGAAGAGGTTTTTGGGGCTAAGCAGACATTCACCATGTGGAATATAAGGCGTACCACGTCATGGAAATGCTTCTTTAGGATGGTAGAAGCACTGATGTTACCCTGGTACCCATGGTGGGCAAAGGATAGATCAGTGGTGCCCTTTGGATATCCAGTGGGGAAGGTAGCATCATCCAGTTTTAGGGTTTGGCGAAGGATTGCCGGAGTGATGACCACCTTACGGTTGTTGACGAACGACTGAAGAGAGAGCTCGGCGTCATTCTCTCCAATGAGGGTGACGTTCGTCCAGAACTGATGAAGAGATTCGTCATATATTGTTGGATTTAGGAGAAAGGTCGTTTGGTATTAGGAGCCGACCATAAGATCTATGGCATTGTCAAACTTGGTCCAGAATGGTGATTTGGTAAGGTAGGCAACATAGTTGTGTCTGGGTTTGAGCTGCATGGTCGCCTTTAATGTTATAAGAGAGGTTTCAGAGGTTTTTGAACGTTAGGTTATGAGAGAATGAAAAACTCTGAAGTTAGGATTAGGTATTTATAATGGTTATGAAACAACTGAAAGGAAACGACTGAAGGTTTTGGTGTTAGTCATCAGTTGTTTGAAACGACTGATGACATGGTTTTAACCTTCAGAGGTTGTAAACGACTGAAAGCTTGGTTTTAGTCATCAGTATTTGTAAACTACTGAAGACATGGTTTTGCTTTCAGACGTTGTAAACAACTGAAGACTTGGTGTTAGTCATCAGTAGTTGTAAACTACTGAAGACATGGTTTTGGCTTCAGTTGTTGTAAACAACTGAGGACTTGGTGTTAGTCATCAGTAGTTGTAAAACTACCGAAGACACGGTTTTGTGCTTCAGTTGTTTGGAAATGAAACAGCAGATGTTGAAATCAGCTGAAGAGTAAATTTACTCATCAGCTGTTGTCGTCAATTCAGTTGTTTCATTCTGACCTTAACATTTACTCATCAGACTTTGTCTGATTTTCAGATGTTTCATTGGCCTTCAGCTCTTGTGAATATTTATTCTTCAGCTCTTGTGAACAGATGTTCAGAAGATCTGATAAAATAAATTATTCTTCAGAGCTTGTAAACAAATATTGTCTTCAGTACTTATGTGTAAGATTACTCATTAGTACTTGTGGACAGAAGTTGTTCTTCAGTACTTATTTGAGAAAATAAGCTTCAGTAGTTATAACCACATCAGTAGTTGTAACTACATCAGTTGTTTTCAACAAATAATGCACTTCAGTACTTTGAAGTATGTTTGCCTTCAGTAGTTAGAACATATCAGTAGATATAAAAAATATTGAAGACAAATAACTCATCAGTACTTATTTTTGACTTTTGTATACTAATGCTCTTCAGCACTTGTGATCTGAGAGCATCAGTATTAGTCAATTTATTCTAGCTATAGCACACCAAGCCTTAGTACAAGATTTTGAAAAGTTGCACTATCTAAAGGCTTAGTAAATATATCTGCAAGCTCATCAGCACTAGGCACAAACTTTGGATCAATCAAACCTTTTTCATAACAATCCCTAATAAAATGATGTCTGATCTCAAAATGTTTGGTCCTAGAATGCTGGACTGGATTCTTAACAATACAAAGACCTGAAGCACTATTCATGAGCAATGGTGTCCAACAATTGATTCTGAAGCCAGAGTACCTGGGATGTATAACTTGCAGCAGCAATGTACTCTACTTCAGCAGTGGATGTAGCAATTGAAGTTTGTTTCTTACTCTGTCAAGAAACTAAACAATTGCCTAGAAATTGGCATCCACTAGAAGTTGATTTTCTGGTGACGTTGCACCCTGCATAGTCACTATCTGAGAAAGCAACTAATTTGCAAGAGTGCCTAGTAGAATACCAAAGTCCTAGAGATTGGGTACCTTACAAGTATCTAAAGATCCTCTTAACTGCAATCAAATGGGATTCTTTAGGTGTAGCCTGAAATCTAGCACAGACACATGTTGCAAACATAATATCTGGTCTAAAAGCTGTAAGGTACATCAAGGACCCAATCATACATCTGTAAAGGGTTTCATCAACCGCTTTACCTTTCTGATCAACATTAGTTGTGTGGTGCTGCTCATGGGAGTAGAACAGGGCTTACAGTTTTGTAAATCAAACTTATTCAAAAGATCTTTTCTATATTTAGACTGATGAATGAAGATTCCATCAGTCCTCTGTTTGATTTGCAAACCTAGAAAGAACTGTAATTCTCCCATGGCACTCATTTCAAACTTCTTTTGCATTAAGTTTGTAAATTCATCACACAACTGTGGATCAGAAGATGCAAAAATTATATCATCAACATAAATTTGAACAAGTAGCTTATGCTGCCCTACTTTCTTAATAAATAAAGTTTTATCTATGGAGCCTCTAGTGAAATTATTTTGAAGAAGAAAGTTAGACAATGTTTCATACCAGGCTCTAGGAACTTGTTTCAACCCATATAGAGCCTTATCAAGATTATACACCCAATCTGGATGTTTATTATCCTCAAAGCCTGGTGGTTGACACACATAAACCTCTTCTTTTATTTTACCATATAAAAATGCACTTTTGACATCCATTTGAAAAACTTTAAGATTATGAAAGCAACATAAGCTAAAAACAATCTAATTGCCTCCAGTCTGGCTACAGGGGCAAAGGTTTCATCATAATCAATACCTTCTTCTTGTGCAAACCCCTGTACAACCAGCCTGGCCTTGTTCTTAACAATTTGGCCCTTTTCATCTGTTTTATTCCTAAACATCCATTTAGTGCCTATTGCACACTTACCGTGGGGTAAAGGAACAAGCTCCCACACTCGCTGCTTTTTGAACTGAAGAAGCTCAAGCTGTATTGCTTCAACCCATCCATTGTCTCTTAGTGCAACATGGTAGCTCTTTGGCTCTTGCTGACTGATGAAGAGAGCATAGAAGCAGAAATTAGACAATTGACTTCTGGTTGAGACTCCAGCATTGATATCACCAATGATTTGAGACATTGGATGATCCTTCAGTTCTTGATTCATAATGAGATCTGTGCAAGTGTTTGTAGGACCTTTAGCAGCAACAGATGTTGATGAGATTCTTGAAACCAGGTTGGTGATGGAAACTCAAATGAAGTTGAGGATGCAGAAATCTCATCAGCATTTGTTGTGGATGGAGCTGCTGAAGCTACAGGAGCATCAGGTTTAGATGACTCTGGCAGATGGTCACTAAACCTAAAAAGGTGAGTACTGGCTACGTCATCATCAGTACCACCAGGTGGAGAACTGTTGACAAGAGCAACAGCTGGAGCCTGATAAGGAACATATTGCAGTATGTCCAAATCAAATAACTCCACAGGGTTTTGTGGAATCTTGTCCTTTGGAGATTCATTAAACTTCACATGCAAAGTCTCTTCAACTATCTTTGTTCTGCAGTTGAAAACTCTATATGCCTTGCAAGATGATGAATAACCAACAAAATACCCTGCATCCACCTTTGATTCAAACTTCTGGAGTGGATTGCTTGTGTTGAGAATGTAACATGGACACCCAAATGCTCTAAAGAATGAAATCAGAGGGGCCAAATGATGTAGAACTTCATAAGGAGTCTTCATCAACCTTTGATTCACTAACACTCTATTATGCACATAGCAAGCTGTGTTGACAGCTTCAGCTCAAAAGGTCAGTGGCAAACCTGAATCAGCCAACATTAACCTTGCAGCTTCAATAAGGGTCCTGTTCTTTCTCTCCACCATTCCATTTTGTTCAGGAGTTCTTGTAATACTAAACTGCCTCTTGATTCCCTTTGACAGGTAGAAGTCATCAAGTGTGTGATTTCTAAATTCTATGCCATTATCACTCCACACACACTTGACTGGAAAGGAATACTGCTTCTCCACATATAACACAAAGTTCATAATAGCTTTTGCAGCTTCATCTTTGGAATTCAAGAAGAAAGTCCATACAAATCTGGAGTAATCATCCATAATTACCAGACAGTATTTCTTCTTTGCCATGCTCATCACTCTAACAGGACCAAAAGATCCATATGCAGTAATTGCAAGCAGGCAGTGGACTTTGGCTCTTCTATTGGAGGGAATGAAACTTTGTGTTACTTTCCCTTTAAACAAGCAGTGCACCTGTCTTCACATTTGAACTCCTTCATAGGCAACCCTCTTACTAAACCATGGTGTATCAGCTGGTTCATGTTTTTGAGATTCACATAACCCAGCCTTCTATGCCATAGAGTAAATTCTTGAGGAGAATCCTTGGAGAATAGGCAAGGATGACCTTTTAGATATTTTTTTTTTGGAAAGATCTAAGGCATATACTCTTCCTGTCCTATTGGCCTTCAGGAGAGTATGATCATCCAACACCTTGTCAATCAAACTCAGAACTTTGGATGACAGAATCCTGCAGTTCTGACTGGTGAAAAGAGCAACATGGCCTTTATCACATATTTGACTGACACTCAAGAGGTTGTACTTGAGATTCTCCACATGGTTAACATCATCAAACCTTATTTCCCCATTGGAAACAAAGCCTTTGCCGATGATGTAACCCTTAGCATCATTGCCAAAAGAGACAAACCCCTTCTTTCCTTGAGAGTAGTTATGAAGAAGAGAGCTGCTCCCTGTCATATGCATGGATCCTCCACTGTCTACATACCAGATGCTTCTTTGGCATGCTGAAGAACCCTGCATTTATCACAATAAATTAATTAGTTTTTGAGACCCAAACCTTTTTGGTTTTGGGTCTGTTCTCATCTACAGATGGTATACTAACTGGTTTGTTATGAATGATAGCCTTAGGTGAAGGAGATGATGTAGAAGAGGATTCCTTTGGCTTGGATTTCTTTTTCTGTGGTTTTAGCACAGGAGCATCTAATTGGTTGACTCCCCCCAATAGATGTTGAACCATCATAACAAGTTGTGTCTGATTTTGTGATAAAGCCTTCAGCTCATCAGACACATTAGTACTTGAGTTTGATGGATTCCTATGTTGTACCATCTTCCTTTGAGCAACCTCAGCTGTTGCCTGATTAACCCCTTCCTTTTTGGATTTCTTTTTAGACTTTGGGGTTACAGGTTTTGATGTTACTGGTACAAACTTGGTCTCAAACTCAGTTTTCATTTTGTCCATTTTCTTTTTAATGTTCTCATTGTGTTTGAGTTTGGAGCCCTTTTTATACCAGCAATCATCAGTAAGATGATTGAATAAGCCACATATTTCATATGGCTTTTTCTTCATCTTATGTTGATCATCTGTTGAAGAAGATGAAACTACTGAAGACTTGTTCTTCAGCAGTTTTCTATCAGTACTTGCATTCCTGATATCTTCTTCAGTAGTTTTCCCACCCTTTCTACTTGTAGTTTTCTTCCCTTTAGTACTTGTAGTAGTTTGGGTTTGTTCTTCAGGTGTTATAACTTGCTCTTCAGTACTTTCAGTACTTTGTGAAATAACACCTGAAGTGATCAACCTTTTGATCATGTGAGTGTCAGCATTTGAACCATCAATATCAGCTGATTGGTTCTGTGAGGAATTAATGCTGACTTCAACCTCTGATGGTGCTGTATCAGATAGTAAATCACATGATGAGAAGGATTGGTTATTGCTTTCTCCTTCAGATTCTACTTCTGCTCTGGGAGTAAAATCTATAGGAGGAGTAGTGTGATTATAACCAATGCCAAACTTCACATTGGAAGCTGACTGCTTGCTGAGAAGCATTTCAAAACCCTTGCAGGATTGTACCCAGCGATCACACTCTACCTCGGTATCTGCAAGTGTTTCTTTGAGGTCTCTATACTTCTATAGAAGTACCTCTTCCCTAGCCTTATCATTAGTGATTTGGCATTTATGTTTATAAATCTCATCATTCTTATCATTAAGCACAGCCTCAAATTCAGCTTTTCTTTTGGAAATTATTTGCTCTAGCTCAAGGTTTTTGTTAATTAAAGCTACATTTGCTTCTCTAATAGATGCAAATGTGGCTATGCATGATTCAGAACATAACTTGGCTTTGGCCTCAGAGGATACCTGTGATACCTGTGATATGGAGGCATTGGAGGATGAGCTATCAGCAGACTCCAGGGCCATGAGAGCAAGGTTTCCAAAAGGATTGTCACCACCATGTTGACCAGCACCAGGAAACAGTTGTTCATGACCAGACATATCATCTGGTAAACTGCTCCAGTCAACAACTCCTGGGGTGAAAAAGCTGTGTTGTTGAGGTTGAGATTGTTAATGAGATTGAGGTGGTTGAGGCTCAGGAAGAGCATGTGGTTTTTGAGCAATGGGTGCTTGAACTTGACTGGTCTGTGGCATGTAGAAGCAGGGGTAAGGATATGGCATATGACCTTGAGGGACAAAATATGCAGGTGATGACTGAGCTTGTGATGGATGACCAGAACTGGTGGAATGTTGCCCTTTGTTCTATGAGCTATTGCTTGGGAAGGTCATAAAGGGTGCTGAAGAGTTAGATCCAGATGATCTACACTCTCTAGCAAAGTGTCCAAGCCTATGGGACTTGTGACACCTCAACTTGCTCTTGTCAAAACCAACTTTGGTTTTGCCAGAGAGTCCAGGGAATTTCCTACCAGTTCTTTTGTAGAACTTTTGAGAACTGATATTGATCATTGCCATTTGACTCAAAATATCCATCTCTTCCAGATCATCATCTGGAATGCACTTCAGATCTTCCATCAAAAAGCATAAGTTATCACTGCTACCACCAGAACTACCATCAACACCAACAAAAGCATGTTCAGAATTGGTAGAGAAATCAATATGCTCATCATAGGCACTCTCTGATGCAGCATATTCTGACTCTTGACCTATCAGTGCAGTAATGCCTGATACAAAGTCATCAGTGAGCTTACCAGATGATGAAACTTCCTTTTCTGTTCTATCTCTCTTTCAAATGTAAGTAGTTTCCCATGAAGTTGGGTGAGAGATAGAGTGCTCAGATTTGCACTAGAGCGTAGGACAATAGTGTATATGTCCCATCTCTCAGGCAGGGATCTGAGGAATCGGTTGTTCATCTGGCTGTTTGAATACTCTTGTTTAACCATTCAGCTCAGAGATCAAACATGAGAATCGCTCAAACTGTTGAGTCAGAGTCTCACCCTTCCTATGAGAGAATGTCTCATATTGTTGGGCAAGGATTTCCCTAGTGTTTGCTAGGACCTCATCAGTTCCTCCGAATTGTTCCTCCAGAGCAACCCAGAGATCATGAGCAGTTTCATGATGCATAAGCCCTTAATAGATTCCATTAGGCAGTGCCATGGCCAGAATTCCATGGGTTTTAGCATCAATTTTGAATAGCTTTAGATCTTCGTCCGAATATTGATCAGGTTTCTTCGGAACCTTCTCATTTGATTTAGGAACGCTCACCATAGGCTTGTATGGTCCATGCACCACTGATTTCCAACAACCAGCACTATTGACAGACAGATGATGGAGCATACGTCATTGCCATATGTTATACTCACTCGTAACAAGCATCGGAGGCTTTATTGAGGAGCCAGTATTGTGACGATCATTTGTTGGTGTCGCCATTTCAGAATCCAGACAAATTCAAGGTAAACTAAACAAATCTATCTCCAAACCACTTAAACCTCAAATTGAATGGCCAGAAGCAATAGAAACTCAATCTCTATAACCGATTCTTGCAAATTTGCTAATATGATCAAACGTAGATAGCAAAAGAGCAGTTTCAATGATCAATTGTTAAATCGATCAATGATTAACCAGCTCTGATACCATTTGTAAGGATCTCAGCATCTAGTTTGACCAATTAGATTAGATTTGCAGCGGAATTAGCACACGAATTAGACAAATTCAAACAAGAACACAATAGATTTATCAATGTAACAATACGGTTATAGAATGAGAGAGAGTTTCTACACAAAAGATGTATTTCATTCAATATATGCTTCGATAACATTACAATTAGGTCATCTTTCCTTTTATAGGGAAAGATGACGTCAGCTGATGTCACTTGACAGTGACATCTAACTATTATTTAACAAACTACTGAAAGTAGACTAAACTACTGAAGAGTTAACACAACTATTGAAGATGTCAAACAGCTGACATCTTCTTACAAAAAGACTAAGTGTTAACTCACTACAACTATTGATAAGAAACTACTGAAACTACAACGACTGAAGAACATGCTCTTCAGTCGTTTTACAAGTACTGAAATACAAAAGAAACTACTGAAAAGAAAAGACTGAAAGGAAACCATCACAACAACTGAAGAATACTTCTTTAGCTATTGTAACAAAGTCTGAAGGCTTCAGTACTTGGACTTCTGACTTGAACTTCAGTTGTTGTACTTCAGCTGATTTCTTCAGTTGTTGTCATCAGATGATGTCTTCAGTCTTTGTCTTTAGTCTTTGTACTTCAGCTTTTGATCTTCAGTACTTTAGTCTTCAGCTGTTGGTCTTCAGCATTTTAGTCTTCAGCTGATGAAGTCTTCAGTCTTTGTCAAACAGCTGATGAGGCCTTCAGCAGTTGTGATGTCTTGTGGGACTTAAAGGTTTTTCTGATCTGGCTCATTGGTTCTTTTGGTCCAACATGCAGTGTATGTGATATGTATGCCAATGAGTATACACTAAGAGACAAGTAACGAGTAACTAACAAATTGTGCGGTTATAGACAAGTGTGTATGCAACGTAGTTCCCTATAACCAATGGATCTGATACCAATCTGTCACACCCTTAAATTCCACATGCGGGGTTCTACCACGAGGCATGTGGACAAACCAGGATCCAAGTCATTAGTTACTCGGAACAATATTATATGAAACATTTAATTCAGAACAGAGTTTAAAACTTTAAAACTATGCAGAAGCGTATTATAAATAAGTTAAACCCAAAGTATTGGAGGTGTAACATTGGCAAAACAGACGGCAAACTATTTTAAAAATCAGAATGTAAAGTAAACCTAAAATGTAATAGATCAAAGTGTCAATCCATGCTTGACCTGTGAGTGCTCCTAAGGCAGCTGCTAACCTCGACCTGAAAATAGCATACTAAAAATGTCAACACAATTGTTGGTGAGTTCAAGAGTTTGCGTTTACCATGGTTAGTAATAGTTGTAAAACATAAGAAGTGCATTGAAATAGATAGCTAGTCTATATTCATAGGTAATAACCATAGTGATTTCATGATTAAAGCTGACATGTGTTTCGTTTGTTTGCCTCCTATCATGAGATACCAAGTTGTGATGATGTTTGTGTTTAGGACAATATTGCACCCGTTTGATCTGGAGTCACGCGGATGGGGCTTGTTGGACCTAGTAGTACTACCCACCATTTCCTGCTAGTTACAAATATTAATGATCCGGAAGTGTGAGGCCTTTCAAGGTATATCACACTATGTTACACTATACACAACTTGCAATAATAATGCGTTTATAAACAAGTATGCTATCTCCCCCTAAAGAGAGTGTATAAAAAGTGGGGCATGAACTCACCTGACGTTCCAACTGATAGTATAATGCGAGCTAACAGTATATAGAAGGACAAATCGTCAAAGGTTACCTAGATCATGCGAGTTTGTTAGTATACCGGACCAGAATTGTTTAATAGAACCTAAGTGCTTCAAATAACACATTGAACTAGTGATTTGAAAAGAAAGATAAATATAGTTGACCTGTTTGACCAGTTGGTAACATATTAAGTTGAGTGTTGTTTAGCCAAGTACAGTAATTCATAAATCATCACACCATCTCAGACTACTATACAAGTTTTTCACATAAGCCACATTACAACTCTTTAGTCTCATCATGATCTTCATACTGACTTAGGTTTTCATACAACACATGCTAATCTCCACCAATCATCATACTCAACATGAATACAATTAAATCCTAGCTACCATTTATACATTGGTTTGGTCACAATTCATACAACCAAGACATCAACATTATAATAATCAACAATCTTTATTCATCATGACACATACTTGTATATTTGCACATTTTCCAAGAAAACCTAAATTTCTTATAGATTTATCAACTAACCAAATGACCCAATTATCATAATCTAACCCATTAGACATCATCCATGAACATGACCAAATCAAAAGATCATATAATTCACCAACATTATAATAATCAACAATCTAAATCCATCATGACATCATCCAGTCATCATCCATGAGCATGCCCTAACATCCATTCATGACCAAATTAAAAGATCATAAAATTTACATCAACAAAGTTTCCCTTTCGGGAAAGTAACATCCCAAAATCTATCCTTTCATCAATTTCTACCCATTTTCATCAATAATATACCTAATCTAGTTCATAGCAATTATAATAACCCATTTAACATCAATAATTCATTAAAACATGAATTCCCATGAAGAAAAGTTTCCAATTTTGGCAATATATGAACTAGATGACAAAACCATGGATTTCTTGCATAATGTACATAGATTAACACTCATATAACATAACTAACATTCTATCATCATCAAACGATCACCAATTTTGACTTTCCTACATGATTTTCAAACTAGGGTTCATCAAGAATCAAAAACTATGAAAACTTGATAGAAACTTAATTTTAATGTGTAAAGATGATGATTAACACTTGCTAATCACTTGTAATGTTTTATTGATGCTAAAATCGAATTAGATAGATTGTTCTTGATAAAAAAATCGCAAGAAAGGGGGTGTGGGATGATGGTTTTGGCCGAATGTGGGGTTTGGGGGCTAGGGTTGGGTTTTACCATAATTAAATATTGTTGTTTTACACTTTAACCCCTTCTTGATCACCTTTTGTAAAAATTAAATCTTTTAACATCTTTTTAAATGGTTTTAACTTTTAAACTCATTATAATTATTTAACAATAATAATCATATATTTTTAGCTAGCAACAAAACACACGAATCAAATATCACATGTCGTCACGTTACAAAGTAAAATTCAAAAATAATATTTAAAATCGGTAAATCACATTATCACAAATTAATGATTAACATTATTAATTAAGTTATTATCTAATAATCTTGTTAATTGTTATTAAGTCACCAACATTCAACGATAACTAATGTGTGCTCACGACATGTGCATGCACACTAATGTAACTAACAGAGTTTGGTGACGAAAAATTACCGGATGTCACACAACCTAGTCCATCTCAATCACGATCATACCCCCTACCCTAAATTGCTTACCAATCATTAAGAACGCCTCCTATAAACAACCACAACATCAGTGGGGGGTTTATCTTCTTCAGCTTACGTGATTGTTGGTGATGGTGATGAATGAATCTTACATCAACGACCACCCACCCCCACACCCCACCCTAGTTAGTGTCAGTGTTGCAATGGTGGTAGTGGAATAGATTTAGGGTGGCGATGATGGTGGTGGTGATGGAAGAGGGTGGTGGTGGAGGTAGTTGAACAACGATGGAAACAAAGGCATGGGGGTGGAAGGTGGTGGTGGTTGGCGATTAGGTGTGGCGACGAGGAAGACAAGTGACATGATGGGATTGGGTTATAAGTTTTAACATTTAATTTTAAGAATTTAATTACACAAATGGTCCCTTCCATTCTTTAAAGTGTAAAACTAGTCTCACGGATGTGAAAAAACTTGAATACTCTTGAGCTTAACAAAAAATTTAATAAAAGTTAGTCTTAGACCATAAATCATTACAAAAAGTGGAATCACAGGCACCAAACTTATTACTAAAAAAAATTAGTACGCAAACTTGAAAACCATGCTAAACCGTATAGACTATTTTGTACTAAAATCTTTTTTATGAATGACAAACCTACCCTACTTCTACTGTAAATTACTTTAAATTAATTTACACATTGATGCTGTTTGAGAATAAGTTGAAATAGCCTTTTCTGATTTCTGTCAATCTCATGGCCTCTGACCATTTATATTTGTCATTGAACGATCCCTTGAGTTTGGAGATAATCGTTTTTAGAAGAATTTTGTTCTTCAAATGCATATAAGTACTTAGAAGCATATTTTAGCTAAGGAAGAAATATCAGCATTTCTTCTGAAGGTAAATTTCCTATAAGTAGCTATTTAATTTGAAGACTTAAAATTCTTTCGAATGCAATCTTAATGTCTTCAGAAAGAAAATGTATTTAAGATTTTCAAAGTTCTAAGAAATATCGTTTGAAAAAGATTTTCTCCTAATATAAACTGGGCTTATATAGATGATTGTCTAGACAACTTAGGACACACAATTACTTTTAGAAATAATATTGATTAAGTTTTAAGAAAATCTATTCAAGGTTAATCATCCCAATAAGTAAAATAGGATATTTAAATCTCTGTTCATCAAAAGCCTTTGTGAACAGATTAGCATGTTGTTCATTTGTGTTAAACTTGACTAGTTTTATCAATCCTTTTTCATAATTATCTCTAACTAGATAATACCTGATATTGGTGTATTTTTTCCTTGAGTGCTGCACAGTATTCTCTGTGATAGTGATAGCACTGTTGGTGTCTATATGAATGGGAGTCTCTTTAAAGTTGTATCCATAGTACAACATTTTATTCTGAATCCAAATCACTTGAGCACAGCAGCTAGCAACAGCAATGTATTCAGCTTCAGTAGTTGATGCAAATACACAGAATTGTTTCTTGCATTTCCATGAGACTATCCTTCCACCAAGGAATTAACATCCCCCCAGATGTGGACTTTGCAGTCATGTTGCAACCACCATAGTCACTATCTGTATATGCACACAGATTAAAGTCGGAATGCTTTGGATACTAAAGGCCTAGCTTAGGGGCACCTTTGAGATATCTAAGAATTCTCTTGATAGCAACCAGGTGTGACATCTTGGGGTTGGCTTGATATCTTGCACATTAGCATGTAGCAAACATAATATCAGGCCTGCTGGCTGTAAGATACACGAGAGACCCAATCATAGCCCTGTAAAGATGTTCATCTACACACTTCCCCTCAAGATCAGGTCCAAGGGAGTGGTTTCTAGCTATGGGTGTCTTTGCAACATTACATTCAGTCATGTTAAATCTTGTAAGTATGTCATGTACATACTTTGACTGACTTATGAAGATGCCATTGTCAACTTACTTCACTTGAATTCCTAGAAAGAAATTGAGTTCCCCCATGGCACTTATCTCAAATCTATTCTTTATCAGCTTCTCAAAGTCTTTATAGAGCTTTGGATTAGTTGACCCAAAGATAATATCATCTACATATACTTAAATCAACATCAAGTCATTCCCAGTTCCTTTGATAAAGAGAGTTCCATCTATAGTACCCCTCTTGTAGCCATGCTGACAAAGATACCGAGATAGTGTCTTATTCCACTTCCTTAGAGCTTGGTGCAGTCTAGAAAAAGCTTTATCAAGATTGCAGACATAATTAGGATGATCTGGGTCTACAAAGCCAGGTGGTTGTTTGACATACACCTCTTCATCAATCACCCTATATAAAATTGCACACTTGACATCAAGTTGGTTGACCTTGAAATCCTTGGATGCTGTAAACGCCAGGAATATCCTAACAGCTACAAGTCTTGCTACAGGAGTAAAGACATCAGTGTAATTAAATCCTTCTTCTTATGTGTACCCCTGAATAATCAACCTTGCCTTGTTCTTGATGACAAGTCCTCTATCATCTTTCTTATTCCTAAACACCCACTTGGTTCCTATAATAGTCTTCCCTTGAGGAAGAGCACATAGGTTCCATACCTTTTATCTATTAAATTGAAGCAGCTCCTCTTGTATTGCTTCAATCCAACTTCCATCCTTCAAATCCTCATCAACTTTCTTTGGCTCTATCTAGGATAAGAAGCAAGAGTATAGAGAAACATTCTTGTCATGGGTTTGTCATCTTATTCTCACCCCTTGATCAACATCTCTAATGATGTTTATGGTAGGATGTGATTTGTGGATCCTGAGTTGAGGGATCATTGCAAGTTGATTTGACAAATCTAAATTTGTGAAGTTTAGATCTGGCAATGAAGTGTCTCCTACCACATTAGCATACTTATAAAGAGAAGCTTGATCCAATAAGTGTGTGACATCATTGATGTTGTCTTCTATGAAGTGGTTATTAGCATCAAGAAATTCTTGATCACTGTCACAACCACTATTTTCTCCTACATTTGAAGCTCCTTCATTTGAGTTTTGTGCCTCTGAGTTGGAATTTATAGGCACCATAGATGTATCAGCTGGATTTGTCATAGTTGTGCTGATAGGAACTCCATTTGCAGGGTTAGTTACCACTGGAGCTGAATTAGTATTCTTGCTTGGTCTTTTCAGCTCAAATCTTAGGTTAGGATCTCCTATTGATAAGTTACCTGTAATCCTAAAACATTCTCATAAGATTTGTTAAAACAGTTGGTAACTAAATCAAGATCAAATAACCAATCAGGATCAGAACCTTTCACACTAGGAATGTGCTCATTGAAGGTCATATTGGCTGACTTTTCAACTACTCTAGTTCTGAGATTGTATACTTTATAAGCCTTAGCTTGGGAAGAGTATCCAATAAAGTGTCCATCCTCTGATTTCTAAAAAAGTAACCGTTTGGAAGGAATCTTCGATGTCCCATGTATACAAGCTTTTTGCAATTTTTTAACCAAATCAAGTGTGTCTCATCTTCACAAGCGGGACAAGATTTTTTACCCTTGGTATCGTATCCTAACAACTTACCATATGCTAGAAAATCATTTATAGTGCAGAAAATCATTTATAGTGCAGAAAATCATGGCACGTAATGTAAATTGTTCTTTCTGATAAGCATTGTATACGTCCACACCCTCATTCCAAAGCTTTTGTAAGTCTTAAGTCAAGGAGATAAATACACTTTAATATCATTACCAGGCTGTCTTGGACCTTGAATCAACAATGACATCATAATGTACTTTTATTTTATACATAACCACGATGCAAGATTATAGATGCATAAAAGAACTAGCCATGTACTATGACGACTACTTATGTTACCGAATGGATTGATCCCTTCTGAACTAAGCCCAAACCGTTTGTTCTCTTCTTCTTCGCAAACGTTGGATGCTTTCTATCAATAATTCTCCATTGAGGTGAACCTGCAACATGTCTTAGTTTTCGTCAATCACACGTTCATCTAAACACCAACATAACTTTTTTGCATCTTTTTCGCTTGAAAATAATCTTTAAGTCTCGGTATAATAGGGAGATTCCACAAAATTTTAGCCGGTGGTCCATTTTTTGTCGCAACATCATCACATTCATCCGCATCTTTTTTTCAAGATGTACCTCGATGCACCACACTTATCATATTTATTTTTATTTTAGTACCTATCTCTATACAAGATGTAATTATTTGGACATGCATGTATTCTTTCAACTTCCAACCCCATCGGACACATCAACTGTTTTGCTTGGTATGTTGAAATTGGTAATTCATTGTCTTCCGAAAGAATTTCATTCAAAAGCGCTAACAAACTTGTAAAACTTTTATCACTCCATTCGTTTTCAGAGTTTTGTTTAAACAACTTTAATACAACATTAAGTTTGTTATATTTAGAACAGGGATATAAGGGTTTTTCTGCTTCTTCAAATATGTGTTGTAACTTTTTTTTGTTCGACCTTATTCATATTAGTCTCCATGTCATGTAACATTTTAGTACTGTAATTGTTAGTGGGTTCATTTGGAAGCTTATCATCTTTATCAAAATTTAATGAGTCCTTGTTGTATGCATTATCATTAATGCGTAAAGTGGTCGACAAAGCATTAAACTCAATAATTGATTCTCCATGCTCTGACCAACAATGGTATCAATGCATAAACCCGTGTCGCAACAAATGATACTCTATGCTATCAATATCCTCAAAATATTGAAAGGTTTTACGAACAGAACAAGGACAACAAATTTTTCAATTTCATGTTTTCAAACGACTTTCTTCGGTTGCCTTTTTAAAATTGTGAACACCCTTCGCATAAATTTATGATGAATGTAAACTTTTGTACAACCAAGCATCACGATCCATCTAAAAAGTAAAAAACAAACAAGTGATGTAGTTGTACGTAATCGGTAATCGAATGAGGTGGATCCTAACCCACTTTTTAAATATTTTATCTCATATGTATACATTTAACGTGTTGACTATTTAAGAAAAAATTGACAATATATCCCCTTAACTCCCCAAGAATGCGTATAAAACGGAAACCCGAAGGAGTATAGGAGAAAACTACCAATTTTTTCTTGAATAGTCAAACACATTAAAATCTAATCACTTTCTAATTAGAGAAAATATTTAAAAAACAATCCCAAGGGGGATAATCCAAAAGTTATCTCTATTAAATAAATTTTAGATAGGTATACTCTGAAGATTTATCCTAAATTCATTTACAATTATTATCGAAACACACATATACATATACACATAAACTTATATTACATACATAAACATGAATGCAAATATTAACTAATAGTATATATAAGATTTGTGTAGATAACTCTCTCCATATTTCTTCATTATATCAAGTAACTTGTTATTTTTTTCATGTGTTATTCTTGTTTCAAACGAACTGAAGAAAAGAAAGACAAGGAAGTGTTTTAATGTTATCGGTGTTGTTTAAGAGAAACTGGATTAATATGGAGAGGTGTTCAAGAACTCAAGTGTGGAAAACAGATTGTCCAGGGAAGCTTTTAGAAATCTGTTTTTGTTTTTTTTTTTGTTTTTTTTCTTCAAGTTAAATTTCATGCTATTTATATTCTTCACAGGATATATGTGTTTTATTCGAAAATGAAATACGAAAGAGATGTAAGGACGTTTATCAATTCTCATGAGATGAGATGTTTTTTAATATATACATGTTGTTAGCCTGTTTTGGTCAGGGTAACATGCATTCTAGTGTCTCCCAAGCTAGTTTATAACTTGATACTTTTTGTTTTCGTCTACCAGAGCAACACCCATCAAAATATTTCTTTTTTCTTGGTTTTAAAGTGCATACATAAAATCATCAATGTTTAAATTTGGAAATGTCAGATAATTTGTTAGTGTCGGTGTATTACATGTGTCACTTGCAAGAGTAACTCAGGTAAGAGTTTTCTATTTAGAATAGTTTATTAATAATAGGATGTTCTTAAAAAATGGCAGAAGTAACATTATAAAAAACACTTGTATAGGCATTTTTTATAGAAGAAGTTCTAAACACGAGAGAATATAATTAATTTTTGTTTTTTTAGAACAACATAATATTTTTGTAATTTTAAATATACCATTGTCACATCCATTTTCTTACTAAATTTCAATATAAATTTTACTTAAAAATCAACCGTAAGGATGATGAGTCCGTGTGTTATTGTTGAGGCCTCTTCGGATCATAGAATAGGATCGATTTCAGATGAACAATTAATAAGAGTATGCACAGATTATGAAGGGACTCGGTGTTATTGTTGAGGCCTCTTCGGATCATAGAATAAGATCGATTTCAGATGAACAATTAATAAGAGTATGCACAGATTGTGAAGAGACTCGGTGGGAAAACATGAACACAAACGAAAACACAATTACACACACAAACACTGTTATTCCACACATGCTCAAATGTCGATGTAGAGGGGTATTTATACCCATAAATTGGTGGTTAATAACTAACTAAACTAACATAGTTAACCCTTTAATTCTGACTAATTACAAATTTGACATTTCTAATTTTGAGCTTTCTAATCTAACTTCAATTGACTAATTTCTTGATTACAAATATTCTAACTATCACCCGATTAATCAAGAAATTCTTCAACTTGCTTTCTCTATTCTTGTTCATCCGTTGTGTAGCCTTCTTGTCCATCTTTCTTAGCTTAGCACTTTTGCTTTTGGATCGGATTTGATATCAACTTACTTGTTTCAGATCAAATCGATGTCAACCTTCCTTGAGATTAATTTGATATCAGCCTGACTGACATCGGATCAAATAATCTTCTTCTTTTGACTGTGACTAACTTGATATCAACTTACGTAGTTTCGGATCAAATTAATAAATCTTCAGGTCTATCGGTCGCGTAGCAAATCAAAACCTCACTTAAAAGAATAGTACATGGGCCTTTCGGTCGTTTATAATGTTATCAATACCTTCATTCTATTATCACAACAATAAACGGGGTCTTCGGCTACAAGACGAATCAAACCAACTAACTAGGTCTTTTGGTCGCCTAAGAAATCAAACTACTTGTTGCTTGTCTAGAACAACATTCGGGTCTTTGGTTGCGAGACAAATCAAAACCATTTGTACGGGGCTTTTCGGTTGTCAAGCAAATCAAACCAACTGTTATTCTTGGAAGTGGTCCTTTGGTTGTCCGGTAAATCTGAACCGTTCCTTCTTCTTTTAATTTTAATCTTTATTCTGTTCTAAAACATATAATTTTATAAACAAAACCTTTTATTTTGTTTAAACTTTTTGAATACTGAGTTTAAAATATATTACTAATCTAATTAAAAGCTTTGGTCGGTGGTGGCTTCCCCCCCCCCCCCTTTTTTGTTTTTTTGTGTTTAAAATTTTCCTTTGTTTATTTTGTTTGTGTATTTATTATTTTTTCTTGTTTGTGTTTTAATATGGTTTGTTTTGTGCGTGGGCTCGAGAATTTGAGATGGAGTTTTTTGTATCCGGACACGTGTTTTTGATTTGTAGGGTACGTTGACTTTTTATTTCTCCGGTTTACTGTTTTCTTTCTTTCGTTATCGATACCCTTACGATTCTCGCTATTAAGATTTGAGTTTCCTTTTGTTTGCTCTTTTTGGGGCTTTGATTTTCGTCGGTTTTCTATTTTGGACTGTGTCGCTTTCTTACGACTTTGATTTTCGTTTGTTTTGTGTATGGTGTTGGGCTTTGATTTAGTTTTTGGGTTCCGCATGTTCTGCATGGATTTGGGGTTTTGGTGTGTTTTACTTTGTGTATTTTACTGATTTTGTGATTTTGAACATTTATTTTGATTTTGATTTGTGGTTACGTTAAAACTAACATGCGCAGGGCAACGCGCGCGCCATAATTACTAGCTTCCTTTAAAACGTTTTCTTCAAAAATAAAGTCAAATTTGATTTTGACTTTCTTTTAATCCTAACTTAAAAATTGAAATCTTAAATTCTTGAAAGTCTCCATTACGATTTCTTCCGACATCTGATTTTGACTTTTGAAAGTCAAAATAAACAAACAATTCTATATACATCTCTGTAGTTTCTCATCGATCGAACCAATTTGTATAGGGCCTTTTGAATCTGAATCCTCTAATGAAATCGCTTCTGATCTGTCTTTCTGATAGTCGAATTCTTTGTTGAAACAAGAATTAAATTTCGCTACTACTTTTCGATTGAAAATACTGTTCGAACAAGAACAAATTTAAAAGATTTGTGTTTTGATTTTTGAAAGACGATTTTGTATTCAATTCTTGAGAGCGTTTGAGGGATCGGTCCTTGGTATCAATAATTTCCAATTTAATACTTCCTGTTTTGGTTCTGTGTTGCCGAATTCTCGCCGGTGTTCTTCGATTTTGTCTCTGTTTTTTGATAAACAATTTCTAGGATTCAAGCAAGTGATTTTACTTGATCGATTTGGTGATGGGACTGAATGGTGAATCAGTACTCTCATTTTGTATTGATCCGATTCCAACTTTCGTGTCTCGGTTCTTGTGGGTAACACAGGGATGAATCAATTGACGTGTTCATGGGAATTCGTGGGAACGATAGACTACCCTTATTTGATGATCCTTTTCAACCTCGCTCTGCTACCATGTTGAGGCCCCTTCGGATCATAGAATAGGATCGATTTCGGATGAACAATTGATAAGAGTATGCATAGATTGTGTAGGACTCGTGAGAAAACAGAGTTTGATATTTCTAATTTTGACCTTTCTAATCTAACTTCAACCGACTAATTTCTTGATTACAAATAGTTCAACAGTTATTTAGTTTTTATTATAAATAATTGTGTAACTTATTAAAAGAGCAAAGTGATTTTATTAGTTTTTTTATTAATTAGTGGTTTATATCTAAATCTTTGCACATGATAGATCTGTTGGATTTTTTCGTGTAACTTTTGGAAAATAATTTTTAATCAATTTGTCAAAGAAACTGAACGCAGCGGAAAACATGTACATGAGGTTCGGTTCTAAACCGTTTCCACCAGTGATCTCCTTACAATCTAAATAGGTTGAAATAAAATAAAGAATCGTGACATCCAAGAAAGACACCTTGGTTCAACGAACGATCTCGCTAGATGATCGTTGACCACGAAATCGAATTTGTTCGTTTGAAACGATTTCAAACGAAACATTTAAACTAAAGGAAATAAAAGTTCATAAACTTTACTTACCTTTTTTGCGTAATTGAAGAAACAACAAACTTAAAATTAGAATCAATTAGACTTTCTTGCTCCTGACCTTCTTGCTACTCTTAATTTTGTTTCTTTTGCAACGAAAAGAAAACAATGAATTTCTACTTCCTGTTTTCTTTTTGGAACTTTGAAACCATACCCTCCATATCTCATCGAAGTTCCGTATATAATAATCATTGAGAATTATATGGAGAAAATTATGGAAAGCCCTTTTATTATTAAAAGATATACATATATCTTTTATTTTAAATCAAGGATTAAGAATTGTAATCTAATCACAACTCCTTCATAACTATCTCATAATTAAACAATATCTCTTCTCATTATTATTAATTATCTAATAACTAACAATATGGATAGACAAATTTAATTATCTAATATTAATTATAATTAACAATTAATTATAATATTAATCCGGCTCTCCGTAATTATTCTAAATAATTACCCGTTTCTTTTACTACGCTTATTATTTCGTGATCCGGTGATTAACGATTAAAACACCGTTAAATGTTCGTTGCCCAAAGTGTAACTCTTTGGGTCGTACATTGACGGCAACATTGAATTATAATCGACAATTGAACATTATATCCAACAATCTCCCACTTGGTCGATTGGCCGATTAATTTTCAATGTAGACAATAGTGGGTGCCTAGCTGCATCATATTGCCCCCGGCAAGGTATGACATACATATGTCAACTAATTCTTTGCACTAATCAAACCTTTGGTTATGCAAATACTATAGCCCGGTTATCGACTCATTTATCCCTCTGTATTGAACACTTGTTGAACATGAGACATGGATCCAATTCATTCTCATATATTATTCAACCATTTCTAATTTCGTTCTTGATTTGAAGTGGTTTATCAAACTATTACTAGTTCGAGCGTGGCCACGCATTAACACCAGTTCAAACCAACGAAAGGCGCCAGAGTGTTATTCTTCTAAGTATAGAAGTACAGATCCCTTTGGCTACAAACAACTCCCACTAAACTTCAGATCATTCCCAAAACTATCCTTATTACTGCCAGTTACGTACAGCGTTAGATAGAATCAAAGAGCAACCATTCATTTAAGTTAGTTCTAGTATGTACCGCAGGTCTAAGGATACAATGATCGTACCTATTCAAAATGTCTTATGACTAAGATCCATGAAGATCATTTTGAAACGAGTTACGCCCAATATGATTCAACTAATCATATCAGTGAATATGGTTCTCAACACTTTGAGTATCCATTATATGGATCAACCATCTAATTCAAAATAGTCTTTTACCAGATTGGTTCTCACGAATCTGATAGACTACGGACATTTTAGAATACAATATTCATAGATACTTAACGTACTAATATTTGAACACAGATATAATAGTTTAAAAGACATTCAACCATTAAATTCAAATAAACATAAAACACTGTTTACAGTTCAAAATGCACCAAATTACTAAATTACAAAATCAGACCCACTGTCTAGCATATCTAAGACCTATACAATCAACATGCTTCTCGTGTCTCACTTGAGGTATAGGCTTAGTAAACGGGTCCGCTAGATTCTGATCAGTATCAATTTTCTCTACTACGATGTCTCCTCTTTCCAAAACTTCCCGTATGTAGTGGAATTTTCTGAGAATATGCTTCGTGCTGTGATGCGACCTTGGTTCCTTTGCCTGAGCAATTGCACCTGTATTGTCGCAAAATATCTCGATAGGCTTCTGTATGCTTGGTATAACTTCGAGATCAGCAATGAACTTTTTCATCCAAACAGCCTCCTTAGCAGCTTCTGAAGCCGCTATATATTCTGATTCAGTGGTCGACTGGGCCACCACGCTTTGCTTAGAACTCTTCCAAGTTATAGCACCACCATTTAAAGTAAAAACATAGCCCGTCTGAGATCGTGAATCGTCACGATCCGTTTGGAAGCTTGCGTCAGTGTAACATTTTACTTTCAGCTCTTCTTCCAAACCGCCAAATATCAGAAACATATCCTTAGTTCTTTTTAAGTACTTTAGGATATTTTTACAGCAATCCAGTGACTTTTACCAGGATTCTGTTGATATCTGCTAGTCAAGCTCAGAGCAAACGATACGTCCGGTCTAGTACATAACATGGCATACATGATGGAACCGATAGCAGAGGCATATGGAACCTTTTTCATATCCTCTTTATCTTTGTCCAATTTGGGACACTGATGACTATTTAGTACGGTTCCACTTGCCATTGGCAAGAGACCCTTCTTGGAATCTTGCATTGAAAAACGTCGAATGACCTTATCAATATACGTACTTTAACTAAGTCCAAGTAGCCGCTTAGATCTATCTCTATAAATCTTTATTCCTAGAATATAAGCAGCTTCTCCAAGATCCTTCATTGAGAAACATTTACCAAGCCAGGATTTAACGTCCTGCAACATTAGGATATCGTTTCCAATGAGAAGTATGTCATCTACATACAAGATTAGAAAAGTAATAGAACTCCCACTTGCCTTCTTGTAAACACACGCTCATCTTCATTTTTGATAAAACCAAATTGTTTGATTTTCTGATCAAAACGAAGATTCCAGCTTTGAGATGCTTGTTTCAATCCATAAATGGATTTATTCAACTTGCAAACTTTCTTAGGATTCTTAGGATCTACAAAACCTTCAGGCTGCTCCATATAGACATCTTCTGTAAGGTGTCCATTTAGGAACGCGGTCTTGACATCCGTTTGCCATATCTCATAGTCATAATACGCGGCTATGGCAAGTAGAATCCTAATAGACTTAAGCATGGCTACTGGCGAGAAGGTTTCCTCATAATCAACTCCTTGAGTCTGAGTAAAACCTTTAGCAACCAATCGAGCCTTATAGGTTTGCACATTTCCATCCATATCTGTTTTCAACTTGAAAACCCATTTACTTCCTACAGTCCGACATTCGGGAGGAAGTTCAACCAAATCCCAGATTTGGTTGTCATACATGGATTGCATCTCGACGCCCATGGCTTCGAGCCATTTTTCAAATTCGTTACCTGAAATCGCAGCTTTGTAGGTTGAGGGCTCTTCTTGATCTATTATCAAGACGTACCTATCAGGTGAATACCGATTAGGTTCATGACGATCCCTCGTACTTCTGTGGACGCCTAGTGTTACATCAGATTCCTGAATCCTCTCAGGTTCAGGTTCAACAATATTTTGTTGAGAGGCAGATTCGACTATTGGTTGATTAATTTGTGGTTCTCGAATTTCCTCAAGATCCACAAGATTATCTCCAATTCCTCGCGCCATAAACTCATCCTCTAGGAATGTTCCTCGACGCTTAGTGAAAATTCTATTTTCAGCAGGATTATAGAAATAATAACCAACCGGATATGCATATCCAATGAAAACAACCTTTTCACCGCGAGGATCAAGTTTGTCCGAAGACTCACTGGTAACATAAGCGTTACATCCCCATATGCGAAGGTAAGAGACTTTAGGTGGTTTACCATGCCACATCTTATATGGTGTCTTTTCTACCCTTTTAGTAGGAGCAATATTTACAAGACGTGTAGCAGTTTCAAGAGCATAACTCCAAAAGGAGTGTGGTAAGTTTGTACGACACATCATTGATCGAACCATATCTAATAAGGTTCGATTTCTCCTCTCAGACACACCATTGAGTTGTGGTGTTCCGGGTGGAGTTAGTTGGGATATAATCCCACACTTCTTAAGATGTTCATCAAACTCTTGATTAATGTATTCACCACCTCGATCGGATCGAAGTGCCTTAATCGTTTTCCCTAGTTGATTCTGTACTTCATTTTGGAATTCTTTGAACTTTTCAAAGGTTTCATGTTTAAACTTCATAAGATAAACATATCCATATCTACTATAATCATCAGTAAATGTAACGAAGTATCTTTCCCCGTTCCTTAACATAGTCCTGAATGGACCACATACATCAGTATGTATGAGTCCTAACAGGTCTTTGGCCCTTTCACTAGTTCCGGTAAAAGGGCCTTAGTCATCTTGCCACTTAGACAACATTCGCATAAATCATAAGTCTCCTGACCCGTGGATTCTAGAATCCCTGCGGTCTGGAGCTTCCTCATGCGATTGATGTTAATATGGCCAAGACGACAATGCCAACGATATGTTTGATTAAAGCTAGTTTTAACACGTTTAGAGGAAAGAGAGCATACTATATTATTTGATCTATTGTTAGAAGTATCTATTTCATAGACACCATTGTGAGGCTTAGCCTCAAAATAGAACACGCCATTTAAAAATGCAGAAATGCTACCATTAACATTATCAAAAGCATAATTAAAACCTTGTTCTCTTAAAGCAGAAACAGAAATAATATTCTTAGTCAAACTAGGAACATAAAAAACATTGTCTAAAGTAATAAACAATCCAGAAGGTAATTCAAGAATAAATTCTCCAACTGCCTTCACAGCAACATTCTGCCCGTTCCCAACGTGCAGCTCTAAGTCACCCTGCTTCAGCTTCCTAATCCTTTTAGTCCCTACAAATCATTATAAATGTGAAAACCACATCCAGTGTCAAACACCCAAGATTTGCTCGAAAAGGAAAATAGATCAATAACATGTATACCTGAGGATTCTCCAATCTGCAGCTTCTTAAGCTTTAACTCAGCCAGGTACTTAGGACAATTCCTCTTCCAATGCCCGATCTCATCACAGTGAAAACACTTGGCATCTTTATGAGGCTTTGCCTTCGGAGTGGCAACCTTTTTGCCTTTGCCCTTGTCTTGCTTACTCGCCTTGCCTTTTCCCTTGGATTGCTTCTTCTTGGTAATTTTCCTTCCCTGATCGCCAGCACTGGATTACCCTTAGTTGGGATGTTTGTCTCAGCAGTTTTTAGCATCTGATGCAACTCTGGGATCGTTCTTTCCCACCCATTCATGTTATAGTTCATTACGAACTGATGATATGAATTGGGTAGCGAGTTAAGGATCGCATCCGTAGCTAACTCATTACTAAGGGGTGCGTTCAGACGCTCCAGTTGATCAACGAAAGACTTCATTTTCAGTACATGAGCACTGACCGAAGTACCTTCCTGCATGCGACATGTAATGAGAGATCTCATCACCTCAAAACGCTCATGACGAGCTTGCTGCTGAAACATGTTTTTCAGCTGCTCACTCATCTCATATGCTCCCAAGTTTTCCAGATTCTTCTGAAGTTCTGGAATCATCATAGCAAGCATAAGACATGTCACATCTTGGAATCATCAACATGTTTTTCCCATGTCCTACGGGCTGCACCCGTATTAGTAGCAGGTGCTTCGGGAATTGGTCCTTCAAGGATATAAGCCTTTTTCTCCGCCCTGAGAACAATTTTCAGGTTGCGGTACCAATCCATGAAGTTAGAATTATCAAGTTTAGCATTTTCAAGGATGGACTTAAGCGAGAATTTGGTGTTATCAGAATTGTTTGTAGACATCTGTAGAATTTAGAAGAAAATTTTATTAGTAATTTTCATGCATTAACCTAATTCAATTTTGACCCAAGATTTACAAAATTTTAGGAATTAGGATGAGATCCCATCTCCCCATAACTCAGTGAATGGACTTAGCACTCTTCACTGGCATAGATTGAAGGGTAGGTGACGATCACCAATTGTGTCAGCTACACAATTCTCGGTTTGGGGTCGCATGACGAGTGTTGTCAAGCATTGGTACGTTAACCCCAACTACACCCACTTTCACAACCGTAGAAGACGAATGCAGGGTAAACACTAACATTCGCTCTCGTGTCGCAAAAGTGATATTTGTCCTCAAATCAGAACTGTAGCCCGGCCCATGTAAGCATGGAAATCGCGGAACTACCCCTAACCAAAACCGTAGGCCTGGATGCAGGGTGAACACTAGCACCAGGGGTTCGGATAGATCAGTTCGGGTGTTCTTAATTCAGGGTGGCGTAGAATATCGATTTTAGTTTGGGTTATATTTTAAAATTACCAGTTCGGGTCGTTTTAAATACTTGTACGGCCTATGGCATGAACATAGGCTATACAATTCCTTTGTAGAATTCAATTTTACGTTGTAATTTGTGACGACTTGAAACACCTTTCAATCACTCGACCGATTAATTTTAAATACCCTATTTAATCTAGGTTGGTCGTGTCGCAAATTTATTTTAATCAATAACTTTTACTAATTATGGTTTTCAAATTAACTTTAATTTTTTTTTTATTTTTTTGAAAAACCAATTTTGATTTTGTATTTTAAAATAAACTGTTTATTTTAATTACCTATCCAATACTTAATAACCTTTTATTAAAATTGCCGTTTTAATGATCGTGTATTAGTTATTAATTTTATGGCGTAATAAACATCTCATGGCAAAACGCAAAATAAATAAATAAATATGCAATTCCGGGTTCATAATATGTTCGGTTCGTTCGAGCCCAAGAACGTGAACCGAGCCCATTAAGTGTAGCACAAACCCTTTTGTGCTCCCACTTAATCTTGGATCCCATCCTAAAAAAAACTAACTTAGTACGCGTATCATAAAAAAAATTTAAACCTGGATTTGCATAGTACGATCATTAAGCTAAACGAAATAGGTTAAGGCCAAATATTTTGTCAAAGAGCACTTTGACAAGTGTTCATGTTTGGCCTTAATAAACTTGTCTATAACTATTATACGTGACAGGATCCTATGCCAAATCTACTCGATTTTAAGCATGCAATCCTATAACTATTTTATAGATCTACAAACACATCTATAAAATAACCTACTTTGATTTGTAAGGTGGCTCTGATACCACTGTTGGAATTTTTCATGTAACTTTTGGAAAATAATTTTTAATCAATTGTCAAAGAAACTGAACGCAGCGGAAAACATGTACACGAGGTTCGGTTCTAAACCGTTTCCACCAGTGATCTCCTTACAATCTAAATAGGTTGAAATAAAATAAAGAATCGTGACATCCAAGAAAGACACCTTGGTTCAACGAACGATCTCGCTAGATGATCGTTGACCACGAAATCGAATTTGTTCGTTTGAAACGATTTCAAACGAAACATTTAAACTAAAGGAAATAAAAGTTCATAAACTTTACTTACCTTTTTTGCGTAATTGAAGAAACAACAAACTTAAAATTAGGATCAATTAAACTTTCTTGCTCCTGACCTTCTTGCTCCTCTTAATTTTTGTTTCTTTTGCAACGAAAAGAAAACAATGAATTTCTACTTCCTGTTTTCTTTTTGGAACTTTGAAAGCATACCCTCCATATCTCATCGAAGTTCCGTATATAATAATCATTGAGAATTATATGGAGAAAATTATGGAAAGCCCTTTTTATTATTAAAAGATATACATATATCTTTTATTTTAAATCAAGGATTAAGAATTGTAATCTAATCACAACTCATTCATAACTATCTCATAATTAAACAATATCTCTTCTCATTATTATTAATTATCTAATAACTAACAATATGGATAGACAAATTTAATTATCTAATATTAATTATAATTAACAATTAATTATAATATTAATCCGGCTCTCCGTAATTATTCTAAATAATTACCCGTTTCTTTTACTACGCTTATTATTTCGTGATCCGGTGATTAACGATTAAAACACCGTTAAATGTTCGTTGCCCAAAGTGTAACTCTTTGGGTCGTACATTGACGGCAACATTGAATTATAATCGACAATTGAACATTATATCCAACAAGATCAGCAAGCTATAAGTCCACGGTACCTAATCTGGTATAGCATAGCACTAATAGTTTTTTTTATTAACTAGTGGTTTTATTAAATATAATTTGTTTACCTCAACTTCAAGATGAGGATGGTAATATAGAAATACAAAAATGTAGCAGGTGATATGACTTTCAACCAAATGTTTGGTTCGAAGAAATAGAATAGTGTGTGTTAAGTTATGGGTCGGACACACAACCGTGACACGAGTCATGATGGAAACTTATAACTTAAATCTATGTTATACGGTCATGGAACCTCAATTTTTGTCCTTGCGTTGTGGAGTATCAGTTGTCAGTTGAAACGCTTGTCAGTTCTTAGTTACTTGGGGTTCAAGGTTGTTTCATGATGGCCATGGAGTCGAAACGTGTGATGCTTTCCTCCGGTTTTGATGATTTTAGCTTTCTTAAGAAGCTGTATACAAATTAAATGTCAAAATAAACGCATTTTCTCCAATAATTGGTAATCTCAATAAAATCCATTTGTTTAAATCAAGAGTGCTTTGTTAGAATAGACAATTGAACGTGCATATATAGTATTTTAATACAACCATTAAACAAAGATTGATAACGTGAGTAATACATTAGTTATTGTTGACTTGAAAACAAAGAGTCTTTCTTAAGTCTTGACATAACCATTAAAGAGAGAGGTAGGGGGAGAGGGTTCCTACAATTCATTATACAAAAACAAAAAAAAAACCTTCAAAGCTAGTTCATGGAAGAGATTGTCAAAACACTTCCACAACATAGTAGTAACTGGTTGAAAAGCAGGTTGACCCTGTACAAGTATCAAGACTTCTGGAATATCAAAGAGTTTCACGAAGGAGGAATTTTGGCTCAACAAAGCTTCAAGGCTCGACCAAGTGATGTATTTCTCTGCAGCTTTCCTAAAAGCGGCACCACATGGCTAAAGGCTTTGGCTTTTGCCATCATAACCCGAAAAACGTTTGATGAATCTACGAGTCCTTTGCTCACCACAATGCCTCATGAATGCATTCCTTGCTAGAGAAAGACCTTGAACAAATTGAAGAAAACCATAAGAACTCGAGCTTCTCACTTGTGGGCACACACCTTCCTTACAATTCTCTGCCAGAATCATCCTTACGTCAATTGCAAGATGGTTTTCATATATCGGAATACACAAGATGTTATAGTTTCTTCATACCATTATTTGAGAGAATAGTAAAGCTACCCATGGAAGATTCTCCATTTGAGGAGGCATTTGATGAGTTTTGTCTGGGCACTTCATGGTATGGACCATATTGGGATCATATAATGGGATACTGGAAAGCAAGCTTGGAGAGGCCTGATATAATTCTTTTCCTAAGTATGAAGATATGAAAATGGATCCAACAAGCAACTCTAAAAAACTTGCAGAGTTCATTGGGCATCCCTTTTCAACCGAAGAAGAGAAATCAGGTGTGATAGAAAGCATTGTAAACTTATGTAGTTTTGAGAATTTAAGCAAGTTAGAAGTAAACAAAACCGGAAAGCATCGTGCAAAAGAAACTATTGAGGTTGAAAATCGATTTTTCTTCAGGAAGGCTAAGGATCGAGATTGGGAGAACTACTTTACAAGTGAGATGGTTGACAAAGTTGACAAATTGATTGATGAAAAACTAAGTGCCACTGGTTTAGTTCTAAAATAAAATGTTTAAGATTATTGGCTGTACTTCATTACTGCAAACACTACTTGATTCCAGTACATCTTTGATGTTTATGGTTTTAATTGATGCATATGCTTTGAAATAATTAAAGGTTATGTCTTTCTTTGAATACATACTTTCCACCTACCATTACTTGTTCTTTCTTTTTTATTTTTTTATAATTTAAACTATTTAGTTGTATGTATTTACCAAGAATCTCTAATCTTAAGTTCTCAGTGTTGTGAATACGTAAAGAGGATCAATCACTAATTCACGCGAACATTGACATGTCCTTGAAAGTACTAGCTCATTTAGATTTAACTAGATTAGAAATCTTTGTAATTCTATATACTTTAAACCCATATAACAAAGCCCTCAAACATATGATACAACTTTTATGCATAATTTTTTTTTGTTTTCTAGCCTTTTTGTCTTCTAGTTATATCTTAAATAGTGAAAGACCATTACTTTGTCACCAAGCTTTAATTTTGATGTTGAAGCGACCAGATACAACCCTCTTCAAATATATATTCTCACTTCCATGATTGATTGAGAGAAAACTACTTCCTTTTATTATTAGTTTATTATAAAGATTGTATTTCTTTTATAAAAGAAGACATATGCATTCAACAATTTTTTATCATATAAAAAGTGTCTCTCATGCTTAACACCTTAAGATTTAAATATTAGATGATTAATAAAATTATATCAATTCTAAAAAATATTTTATTTGATTAAAATTATATGGTCTATTTTAAATATATATTAGATTAATATATAAATAGACTTTTGTAAAAAACGCTAATATTTTACATGAGATTCGATATATTCATTGATCTTGAAAGTACTCCAAGACTTTAAAGTTGGGTATTGTTTTCAGAGTGTTTTGGTGTGATTTATTAGACGATTTATAAAATACAGGATGAAGTCGAAATGAGGAAATGAGAATGCTCTCATATCACTTAGTTCATTAACTTTTGGTTAAGCTATATATTTAGTCTTACTTTTAATCTATCAAACTATATGTTAGAAATTATTAAACTATTTTTGTTGGTACACATGTCCCCAGTTCTAGTCTAGTGAGCTTAACTGTAATAGAACTTCTTCTTGTAACACATATGTAATGTTTAATCAATATAATGAAATCTCTTCTATATATGTTTGTTGGTTGTTTAATGTTATATCTATTTATTATTTATTGGTACACGCATGCATGACAATGTTATATAGGTTTCAAGTTGTTAGACATAGTTCTGAACCATTAAAGGTTCAAGAATGTGTTTAACTAAGTATCCTGATTCAGTCGCACGACTGGACCATGCGAATGGGCCAATCGCACGACTGAACCAGGTGATTGAGTCAATCGTACGATTGAGTCATAAGACTGACTCAGTCGTCCGAATGAACCAATCGTATGACTCAGTCGCACGACTGAGCCATCGCTTGGCTCAGTCGTACGAATGAGAGCTGTAACCTATAAATACCACTTAATTCGTGAAAAACGAGAGACTTTGAATATTCGCAACCCTAGCCGTGCTTGTTCGTCCAGAGAGTCCTTCCAACTTCACAGAACGTTTCTGATCGATTCTAATCAATTCTTAACGTATTCTTATCGTTAGTTTTGATCGGATTAACGTTCTCCCTGATTGGATCGCCAATCAAATAGGATTCGCACTATTTGATCTGGTTTCACGTTTGAATCAGTTAGTACTCCTACTCGTCGTACACGGTCCTAACAAGTGGTATCAGAGCTTTGGCTCTTGATTCTTCGTGGATTCAATCGTTTTTGTGAAAAAGTTTACCTTTTTAGCGAAAAGATCCGTTCTTTCTGCTCAAAAATCAAGTTTTTGCATGTGCAATACTGAAAATTGAGTCTTTTCGAGTTTCAGCCGTCTAGGGTGTAAAAGATTGCGTTTTTGGGTCAAAGTGTGTGGAAAATTTCGATTTCAGCAGTCACAGTCGCACGATTATCTCAATCGCACGACTGAAGTCCATTCGCCTGTCCAATCGTACGACTGAACTCAATCGCTAGCTCAATCGCACGATTGACTCAGTCGGTCTGTCCATTCGCACAACAGCCCTAATCGCCTCTACAGTCGTACGACTAAGCTCAATCGCACGATTGTGTTTCAGTCGTTCTCCAGTCGTCCATCCCAGTCGCCTAAACATTCTGTTTGTCAAGTCTAATTCTATTCATCATGGACTCAGAGAACTTTGCATTCTCAACTAGTAAAGACTCAAGGATACAGAACTTACTTCTACTGGAGAATGAGATTGGTAACCATAACATCCACCTAAGCTTCTTTGATTGATGAGTTTCCACAGTGGAAGCAAAGGTTTGAGATTCATCTCAATGGCGTGGACACAAATCTCTGAAATGCTATTGAGAGTGGTTACACTATGCCAGTTGGTGCTGATGGTATACCCTTAACGTTGAGTGGATTGACTGATGCTCAAAAGATTGCTTACAATGCTGAAAAGAAAGCCTATGCAATGTTAACTCAGTCCATTCCTAAAGAAATCTTCCATCAGTATTCAGAGCACAAGCAAAGTAAAAATCTGGAAAGCTCTTGAGAAAAGGTATGAAGGGAGCTCAACTCTTAAGTCCTTGAAGGCCAAAGCATTAAAGAAGGAGTTTGATAATTTCTAGGCCATCGGGAATGAAAGCTTGGATGACATTATTGACCGCTTCTATCATCTGATGAGTGAACTTCACACTCATGGTGTTAAACACGTCTAAAGAAAAGGTGTCAACTTGGCTGACGGGCTTCCAGAGAAGTGGATTCGTTTATTTCCACTTGAGATACAATTCTGTACTCGAGACCTTGGATATAAATGACTTCATCTTGAAACTACAAGAAGAGGAAGTGAGACACAAGTACAAGGCTAAGAAGGTTCATATGCTCAGGATCCAACTCTCTACAATGTGACTCCCACTCCAATTGCAAAATCTTCCAATGCTCCTCTGCAGACTGCTTTGTTTCTAATACTTCTGCATCTAGACAAAGCTCATCGTCTGTTAGTGAGTCAAAGGTCTCTTCAGGGGTTCAACACAGTGTTACTGAAGCTCAATCGACAAAGTTAGTAATAGAGAACTTGGGAAAAGTTACTGTTGAAGTGGCCAAGGAACACATGGACCTGCTTGCTGCTGTGGTTCATTCCTATGATGGTTTGGTTGCTGGGAAGATAGGGAACTGCCACTTGGCTGATGAAGATTATGAGCAGGTGGATGAGAATGAGTTGGAAGGATGGATATTATGTGGGCTCTCGCGAGCGCTGTGCGACGAGCAAAGAAATTTGTGAAGAAACAGGTCAAATCTAGTGGCTACAAAAGATACTACTTTTGGTTTCGACAAGTCAAAAGTCACCTGTTTCAACTGTGGGAGAAAGGACACTTCAAGCGGGAATGTGTCAAACCAAAGAAGACTGGAAATGGAAATCCATTCTCCTCCTTCACAAAACAAGAGAGAGAAAAAGCCTACTTCAACTAGCAATAACTCAAAGGCTATGGTGGCACAAGGTGATGAAGGACAGGACTGGTCCTTCTGATTTTTATCTGATAGTGAAGCCAACATAGCATCTGTTATGATCTTAATAAAGACTCAGCGAGTGAGGGGGAGAACTCGGCTGAACCTGACACTGCTGAATTGGATGAAGTCACAGCTGCTGTTGATCAACTTATTGAAAATGAGTTGAATGCTGAATCTGAGCACAATCTGAGCCTCAAAATGCTTTCATGGCTGGAACGTCTACATCTGTACAGGTAGAAACAAAGGATGAGTTGTTTGTTAAACATGCTTGTGCTCAATGTGATAGATTTAGGGAAAGCATTGATATGAAATTTGCTAGGTTATTAGATCACAATGATAACTTAGTAAATGATTAAAATTGCGCACTGAGGCAAACCAAATCTTAAAACAAAATGAAAATAGCTATAAGGAAAAAGTTGAAGTTTTAAAGAAACAGTTAAAAGAAACTGAGGTTGTTGCATTTAACCAAGAAAATGATATCAATTTTACTTAAAACAATCGAAGAAACCAAAAAGGAACGAGCGGTTTTACAAGTTGAAAACGAGTCTTTGAAACAAAAACTCCACAGTCTAGCTAGTTCCTCACATATTTTGAAAAACTTGGTTAAAGAACGCAACAACGGGAGGTTTGGGATATAAGGTTGTGCCTCCACCACATGAGATCCTTTTGAACACCAAACAACGTCCAATTAATAATAACCCAATAAAGGATCATGTGGTGACAACCCTCTGGTCAGCGATCCGGACACAACAGTTAATTCTACCCCTCCGGCTACTGACCAAAAGCATCAACATCAGGCACAAATGGTACAACAATCACTGAAACAGGGTGGAAGAGAATGTTCAAGCATCTCTTGGGTCGGGTCTGCAACCACACACCCAAGATTTCCAAAACCACTCTAACTAAACCGGTTAAGCAAGATAACCACCATCTTCTAAGACAAAACACACATAATGTTAAACAAGTTAAATTTGTCAAGGAAGGGAAAATCTTAGAAGTGAGACCAAAAAGAAAGTACCCGAAGTTTACTCACCGCCCCACAAGAGATCTTCTAGTCCTGTTGAAAGGAGGTCCTGCTATACTTGTGGACAGAGCGATCACATCTCTTCAAACTGTCCTCGCTATCAGACACCAAAGTTTAAATTGAGCTAAACACGAAGTCAAACAAGTTTCAAAACAAAGATCTAATACTCCCATTAGATCAAAAACTCCTATTAGGTCTAAAACACCTTCTAGGTCGTTTCCATCTCCTCCACGCCAAAAGCAACACAGACAAGCCACTGGCAAGTCTATGATGCCTGAGGTAAAACCTGCTTTTGAAACTAAACCAAAAGTTCAAACTGTAAATCAGTCTACGGTTTACCACAAACAATCCTTTCACAGGGATGGTTTGTGGAAAGCCAAAACAACTGATGTGTCTGAGAGCAAGGACAAGTTGAAAGTTGATGTACCACCCACTGAGAAAGGACAGTGGGTCGAGTTCATGATGGTTGATGCCTCTGGAAACCCAAGCCAGTCAAGGCTTGGGTCCCCCTCCTTAACTAATCATTTTCTATTGTGTGCAGGGTGTCCGCTATAGTGCTTCTACCAATACTTGGATAGTAGATAGCGGAGCTTCCAGGCACATGACGGGAAATCAGTCCCTCCTTTACAATGTCAAACAAATTAAAGGGGGACACGTTTCTTTTGCTGGAAACAAAGGAGGATATATTACTGCTCAGGGAGAAGTAGGTAATGCAAAGGTAAGGTTCGACAAAGTCAATTTTGTTCAGCAATTAGAAAAAATAATCTTCTTTCTGTGTCTCAGATTTGTGACAAGGGCTTCAAAGTTATGTTTGACAATCGAAATTGTTACATTCTGAAAAAGAGATGGAAATCCCAAGGAGCAGGTATTAATGTCAGCATCTAGATATAATGACTTGTATGTTCTAGATATGTCAAATGTTTCTACTAGTGCTTCTACTGTTCAATGTTTCTGTCTAAAGCTACAGAGAAGGACTCCATCTCTTGGCATAGGAGAATGGGACACATTAATCACAGGAAGATGAATCATCTGATTCATAACAACTTAGTTGATGGAGTTCCTGTAAAGAACTTCAGACTTCCTGATTTTTGTGTCTCATGCAAGAAGGGAAAGCAGACCAGGAAATCTCACAAGACCAAGCAAGTCAATTCTATCGAGATGCCCCTGGAGCTATTGCACATGGACCTATTCGGTCCAGTCAGCACGAAGAGTATCGCCGGAGACTGGTACTGCTTTGTAGTCACTGATGACTACTCACGGTTCTCCTGGGTGATGTTTCTGAAAGCAAAGTCAGAAACCTTTGAGTCATTCAAGGTACTCGTGACAACACTGGAGTCCCTATACAAGCTGAAGGTTAGGAAGATTCGCTCAGACAATGGAACAGAGTTTAAGAATCAGTGGATGGACGCTTTCTGCAAGGAAAAGGGAATTGTTCATCAATTCACTTCTGCATACACACCACAGATGAATGGAGTTGCTGAGCGGAAAAAGGAGCTTGATCGAGACCGCCCGGACTATGTTGGCAGATTCAAAGTTGCCAGTGCAGTTCTGGAACGAAGCTGTTGCCAATGCATGCTACACACTCAATCGTGTGTCAGTAGTGAAGAAGCATGGGAAGACTTGCTATGAGTTGCTACAGAAGCGTAAACCTAATTTGGAGTATCTGGAACCATTCGGCGCTCCTTGTACGCTACTGAAGAAAACTCAAGAGGGCAAGTTTAATGAAAAGGCGGATCAGGGGATCTTTCTGGGATACAGTATACCAGACAAACGAGTTTACAACAACTCTTCTGGTCAGGTAGAAGTATGGTGCAATGTTGACGTTCAACGGTTTCACCATCCCCCCTGCTGGAAAAGGTCCATCGTCATTCTTTGACTATAATGGCTTTTTCAAATCATTCAATCTTCCTCAGTTAGATTCGGATGAAGATATTGCTACTCAGATGATGCACGATGTTCTAAACACACCAATCTGGATACTAGCAATACAACACCTGCGAGTGTTTCATCGGGATCTACCACAGCTGAACAAGACGAAAGTGATGACTCATCAGATGATGAAGAAGCAACTGAAACAGGCCAAGCACCAAATGTTGATCAAGACGGAAGCTCTTCAGCTGCTGAACATACATCTGGAAATACGGATTCTGAACCTCCAGTCACCAATCTAGATTCTGTAGTTGTTGTTCCTACAACACCCATGACTAGGATCAGTACGAATCATTCGCCGGATGCTATCATTGGTGATCTCCACTCCGGCATGCAGACAAGAAATCGGTTATATTATGCTGACTACGCTGCAATAATGGAAAAGGGCTACGTGAATGATGGGGCTTTCAGATGTTTCGTTTCTCAAACTGAACCCAAACACGTAAGTGATGCCCCTACATTCAAGAGCTTGGAGTGTGGACATTGGTTGATAGGCCAAAAGGCGTGAAATGATTGGTACCAAATGGGTACTGAAGTGCAAGAAAGATGACTAAGGTGTTGTTATCAGAAACAAGGCACGTTTGGTTGTTCAAGGATTCAGACAAGTCGAGGGCATCGACTACAATGAAGTGTTTGCACCAGTGGCACGAATGGAAGCAATTCGGATATTTCTTGCCTACGTATCATACATGAATCAAAGTTTATCAACTGGATGTGAAGAGTGCATTCCTTCATGGGGAAATCCATGAGGAAGTATACGTCAGTCAACTTGAGGGATTCGAGGATCCTTATCATCGGGACAGAGTCTACAAGTTAGACAAGGCTCTGTATGGGCTACATCAGGCTCCTCGAGCCTGGTATGAGAAGCTCTCCACCCATCTTGTGAAACACGACTTTCGTAGGGGTGTGATTGACTGCACGTTGTTCATTAAAGAAAAGGATGGTGATTTACTTATGGTGCAGATCTATGTGGATGACATCATCTTCGGTTCCAAAAACGAAGAGTTGTGCAAAGAATTCGAATCTGTGATGAAGGCAGAGTTTGAAATGAGTGCCATGGGAGAAATGAAGTTCTTCCTAGGATTACAGGTGGATCAGACACCTACCGGTATTTTTCTGCATCAGACTAAGTATGTCGGGACATTCTTTGTCGCTTTGATATGGAAAATGTCACAGCTGCCGGTACCCCCCTCGCCACAATCATGATGTGGCTCCTGATGAGAATAGGGATTTGGTGGATGCCACTATGTATCGTGGGATGATCGGATCTCTAATTTACCTCACTGCCTCCCATCCAGATATCATGTACGCCACATGTTTATGCTCCAGATATCAAGCAAAACCAAAGTAAATCATCTGATTGGGGTGAAACGAATCTTCCGTTATCTGAAGGGTACACCAACACTGGGGTTTGGTATCCTCATGACGATGACTTTGAGCTCACTGCTATAGTGATTCAGACTATGGTGGCTGCAAAATGAATTTCAAGTCTACATCAGCAGGGTGTCAGTTTTTTGGAAGGCGTTTAGTCACGTGGCAATGCAAGAAGCAGACTTCGGTTGCCTTATCAACTTGCGAAGCTGAATATGTTGCTGCTGCAAGCTGCTGCTCTCAGATTATCTGGATCCAACAGTAAATAGGGACTATGGTTTGAAATTTTCTAACACCCCTATTTATGTTGATTTCTGCTGCCATAGCTGTAACTAAAAATCCGGTTCAACACCCTAAGACTAAACACCTCGGAATAAAGTATCATTTCATACGCGACTGCTATGAAAAACATTAATTGATGTGGTAAAAATAACATGGATTTACAACGCGCTGACCTCTACACTAAACCGTTTGATAAGCCCAGATTTTTCTACTTGTTAGAGGTCAATGACGTGAAAAGAAAAGTGACATTATCTCTGAAGACACAGATGCATAGTCTGACACTATTCCTTGCTTTATAAAAATCCAAAAACACAAAAATTTTCTGTTTTAGAATTTTAGGGGGAGATTAGGTTAATTTCAGTATTTATTTACTCAAAAAAAGGGAAAGGCAGATAATCTAAAAGGCAAAAACCAAATAGACAAGACTGTAATTCGACAATGGAAAATGATAGTACACAGCGTCTAGCTACTTGGAACACAAAAAGATTTTACATTGTTTAGAATTTTAGTTTCATTAAATCATAGAAAATTGTTAGTCAGAGGTTCTAAGTCTAACAAGATTGGAAAAGATAGTACCTGGTGTTACTGTAAATTACACCGGAGAAAGTTGATCAGGGAGGTGCTAGTTCACTATACGTTTTTGTGTCGTAGATTCAACACAATAGACGAGTAGACTCATTGTTGAACTCAATCTAACTAAATGGTTCAACCGACTGTGGGGTCCCATCTTTTCACTGTTTAACAACAATCAGTTATTTCCAATAAAGGATACGAGCAAATAAACGCCACCTGACAGGATCTCAGCCTCTCTCGTTATCAATTAGATTATGTTTGCAGCGGATTTAGCACATTAATTAGCAATTAAAGCAAGAACATAAAAGATATTTCAAATTGAAGCATAAACATAGAGAGAAGAGTTTCTGCAAACAATAAATGTTCTATTGGTCGCACGTTTCGGCAATTAAAACAGTATGGTTACCCATCCTTTTATAGGCGGCAAAAGGATGGGCATGGTCCTTTTCTGACATCACTGAATATTCAAATTACAACTGACAAAACATAAAACTACTGAAGATGTCAACAACTGACATCTTCTTACAAAAGTTCCTAAGTGCTGACAAAAGTAAACTACTGAAATCCTACAACGACTGAAGAACAGGCTCTTCAGTCGTTTATAACTACTGATACTATAACAACTGAAGAACATGCTCTTCAGTTTTGTACAACTACTGAAATGAAATAACTACTGAAAAGGAAAAACCACCACAACAACTGAAGAAGACTTCTTCAGTTGTTGTGACAAACTCTGAGTCTTCAGTACTTGGTCTTCAGACTTTGCTTCAGATGATATACAACTGATGACTTCAGTAGATATCATCAGTTGTTGTCTTCAGTCTTGTCTTCAGACTTTGTGCTTCAGTAGAAGATCTTCAGTTCTTTAGTTCTTCAGCTTTGTGATGCTTCAGTACTTGGTCTTCAGTACTTGAAGTCTTCAGTACTTGTAAGATCAGTACTTCAGACTTCAGTATTTGGTCTTCAGTACTTTGGAGTCTTCTTCAGCTGATGTTCTTCAGTTCTTTGATCTTCACTTTGTTCTTCAGACTTTGTCATAACATAGAAGGCTGGAGCTAGGATGCTCTCGAGTTTGACATTCAAGCAAGAGAACACAATAGCTGATGATAGTCTTCAGATGTTCTCGAGTTTGACATTCAAGCAAGAGAACATTGTGACTGATGGGAGTCTTCAGCAGTTGTAGCAGTGGCATGTGGGACTTAGAGGTTTTCTTGATCTTGGCTCATTGGTTCTTTTGGTCCAACAAACTCCCCCTGAACCAATGCAGCCAAAACCTCTAATTATTGGATGTCCCACTTATTGGTGGCATAATGATTGGTCTATTTCCTTCTAGATCAGATTAGAAGTTGACCCAGATAAGCACTGGCCAGAGAGGTAGTCTCAAGTGTTGTTTTGCTAAGTATGGATGGGAGCTCTGTCTTGGGGATTTGGACACAGAGCTGTTGCCCCATCCATGAGATCTACCTCCCATGTACAAGCCGGTAGGATTCTCTACAGTAAGCCTGAAGAAAGATCATTTGTTCTTCTTTGGACAGGTCTTCAGGCTCACCTTCGAACACCCCTCCCGACCGTACAGCTCTGAGATGAACTTGACCTGTCTTCCATTTTTGAGCTCAAGTGTTGTGATTTGCCTATATGCAAACTCATCAGGGTGTTTACCCTCTAACAACAAGTGAGCTCATTCCTATGAAAATTCTCAAGCTTCTTATAGACCAGACCCTTCCTAACCACCCTATTATCTAGCATTGAAAAGGGTGATTGGCCGGCTCTATAAGCTTTCTCGAATTCATCTACTATTTCCCAGGGTGTTATTACAATAGCCACAGAGATCTCTTCATCTACGATTCTCTTTAGTTGGCTTTTGTATCTCACAGGCATGTCCTTCTTGACTATCCTGTGAGCCACCCTTGGGTCAGGCCAAGTTCTCACCCTCTTCCTTTCATATTGAAAGGTTTGTTTGAGGGTGAATAATCTCAGAGCTTCTCTCTTCATGTTCATTATAGAGGTCGAAGCAGCATAACATTTGTCAATGCTTTTCAGCATTTCCTCATCATGCCTCTTTTGCTGCTCCTCCTCTTCTAACTTTACCTTCACAGTGTCCTGCTGTGAGGTGGATTGATGGTTTGTGGTTTGGCTTTGGGTAAGGTATAACTGCTGAAAGTGGCAGGCTATCCTCCTCATCATCCTCTTCTTCATCTTGCAGCCTCAGCACCCTTCTCTTCTTCACAAGGGTGGATCATTGGCTGCGGGTTTTGGTGGTAAAGAGGTTTGGTTTTGGGGTTGTGGTTGGTTTGTTGGTGTGGGAGTGTTGGCAGGCACTGCTAGCAGCCTAGAGATAAGGGCTGGTTTGGTTAGCTTTACTAGCAGTGTCCTGTTCCCAGCACCGGCTTCAGATAGGGCCTCTGCGACCAGTCCCTTAGTAAAATCACCAGCCGAACAGATCTTGGTGGTTATTGCCAAGATTCTGTCCCTGGTCCATGCCTTGACATCAAGGACTGGTCTGCCCAGGTACTTCGAAATGAATCCTACTCATAGCCTCGTTTTCTTTCTTTCCTCTTGGCTATAGTAGACCATCGGTAGTTTATCTCTTTCTCTCCATTTCCTGATCTCTTGATCTAGCAAGCAGTGTCCTTGTCAAAGCCTTGCCTGAACAGCTGTTCAATGACAGAGTTCATTGAACGGCTATGCTCAGCATCATCCCTCCTTGACAAGGGCTGCTAGATCAGGATCAGCCACCTTCTTTCCCCTCTCCCTTATTCTTATCAGTGATACTGAAATCCTTTTGGATTTCAGCCACTTCTATATGCTCTACCTCCCTCACTTTCCTCTTCCCCTTCTCCCACCCTACTACTCTCCTCAGCCAACTCCCTCTCACCACCACCTCTTTTTCTCTGCCTCTTCTCCTCCTCCTCTCCCCTCTTCCTCTTGTCTTGCACTGATGTCTCCCCCTTTTTGGTTGCATTGGTTGGGGTTTGACTATCAGCAGAGCCTTAGATATGGCAACCTCCACCATGGGTTGTAGATATGTGGGAAGCCTCTCATCAAGGGTTTGAATGACTATATCTTTTAAGGATTGGTGTGATGAGAGGCAGGGATTTCTGGAGGATAGCATCCAGCTGCTCAGGGGGTTCTGACCCTGAGAGCTAGTGCCAGAAGCAGGGGCTGGTGGCTGAGTTTGTGGGAGTGGCTCAGTGTCTGTGAGACCTTCGGGTGAAGGTGCCATCTGTGGGGTAGTGGTGGCAGATGGACTTCTATCCTGAGTCATTTGAGCAAGCAGCTCTTTGAGTCTGCTTATCTCATCCTCAAGGATATGTTTTGAGCTACTACATCGTAGAAGAAGCTCAGGTCATCATCAGCATGAGCTGAATCACCTGACCTCCTGACATTGTCAGGATGAACATGTCCTGAGTGTGGCTCAGTAATGACATGTGCCCCTTGTTCATGGTACTGGGGACTTCTGGCCTCCGTTGGATCCATCATCGGCCATTGCCTCTGGTGAGGTCTTAGAGATGTTACCAGCTTCACCCTGCTCAGATGTTGATGCAGGGGAAGTGGCAGCCTCACCAGATTGTTCTCTCTCCCTAGCCACACTGGGAGAGTGAACTGATTCTCTGTGCTGTGGGCTCCGATCAGCACTTGTGCCCACCCCCTCTTCGTTGGAGTCTCCCCAGTGTAATAGGTTTCTGGGGAGAGGGTGGAGTGCTCAGATCAGTCAGCACTTTGGCTATTACCAATGTTGGGCTTAGTGGGGCGGTCTCCTCAGTATGTGGGCTAGAAGCAGTTGCACATGGGGAGGACTGTGCTCTTCAATGGCAGTCTCCTCAAGTGAGAGAGACCCCAGTATGTGGTTGCCCCCAAAATTGGTTGCATCAGGCTCCTGTTGAGAGGACCTGTGCGGTTGTGGTGGTGGAGTCGTGGTACCTGCTGGGAGAATCGAACCAGCAGGCACATCCTGCCTTTGTGTGGCAGGGGCATCCTCAGGGGACTCATCTCCCTGAGTAGCCTTTTTAGGCTTCTTTTTGGCTTTTGGCTTGGTGGGGACTTTGGATTTGGAGGTGGAGGCTGTGGGTTCCACTGCGTGGGTTTTCGCAGCCGGCCAGCCTGTTTGAGTGTGGGGTCAGTGTTGTGCCTGGAGTATACCTCAGCTTGAACAGCCATGGCAGGGACCCCAGTGCCAACTAGTCCCTCAGCCTGAAGCTGGTATTCGATCATGGCCATTATGAACCGTGGATATAAGTTCCAACGGTTAGAAAAGGTTTTGTGGCCATGTCCTTGAGTTCCAAATAAAAGATCAGTAAAATTTAAAGGTTGTTTCTCAAGGATAGAAACAATACCTGCTGCCACCTTGTGGACATCTGGTCCCACGAAGAGGTCTTGGGAGCCAGACATACATTCACCATGTGGAAGATCAATCGTTGAGGGTCAGGAAGTGTTTCTTCAACAAGGTGGAGGCGGAGAGGTTACCCTGGTAGTCATGGGATGTGAAGGAGAGATCCAGGGTACCTTTGGGGTAGGAGGTTGGGTGAGTGGCATCCTCCAGCTCTAGGGTTGTCGTATGGTAGCTGGAGTGATAACCACGGGTTTGCCGTTGACGGAGGACCGAGGAGACCTCGGCATTCTGCTCTCCGGTTTGGACGGTGACATTGTCCAAACTCCGTCAAGGAGTCGGTGTATAGAGTAGGGTTCAAGAGAAAAGCCGTTTTGTATGGTGAGTCATGCATAAGATCGACGGCTTGGTGAAATTTGGGCCATAATGGCGATTTGGTGAGATGGGCGACACAGTTGTGTCGAGGTTTCAGTTGCATGTTCGCCATTAATGGTGTATGGGAATTTCAGAGGTTTGTAAGGATTAGGTCAAGTGAGGAGTAAATGCTCTGAAGGTGGGTATTTATAGGGTAGGGCAAAGGTTGAAAGAAACTACTGAAGGTTTTGGTGTTAGTTATCAGTTGTGTGTAACAACTGATGACGTGGTTTTAACCTTCATGTTTTGTAACATCTGAGGACTTGGTATTAGTCTTCAGTAGTTGAACTACTGAGACCTTGGTTTTGTCCTTCAGATGTTGTGAACGTCTGAAGAGTTACTGTCAGTCGTCAGTAGTTATGAACTACTGATGACCTAGTATTCTTCTTCAGACGTTAGAACAACTGAAGACTTGGTGTTAGCCTTCAGTAGTTGTGAACTACTGAGATCAGTAGTTGTGAACTACTGAAGACATGGTATTGCTTCAGTTGTTGTAACAACTGAGGACTGTGTTAGCCTTCAGTAGTTGTGAACTACTGATGTCAGTAGTTGTGAACTACTGAAGACATGCTTTTGTCCTTCAGTTGTTTGTGTATGAAACATCAGCTGTTGTTATCAGCTGATGAGAAATTACTCATCAGCTGTTTCCGTCAAATCAGTTGTTTCATACTAGCCTCCACACTTACTCATCAGCTCTTTGGCTGATTTTCAGATGTTCATTGACCCTTCAGCTCTTGTGAATATTTATGCCTTCAGCTCTGTGATCAGATGTTCACAAGTGCTGATGAAATATTCTTCAGAGCTGGTGAACAAATTTTGTCTTCAGTATTTGTGTAGGATTACACATCAGTACTTATGAGCAAAATTTGTTCTTCAGTACTTATTTATTGAAAATCATACATCAGTAGTTGTAATCCACCTCACTACATCAGTTGTTTTTCAATAAATAATGTACATCAGTACTTTGAGTCATTTTAGTCTTCAGTAGTTGTGAAAGAGCTGAAGACTAAATTACTCATCAGTACTTGTATTTGACCTTTGCTCTTCAGTAGTTGTGAACTACAAGAACCAGCATAGGTCAAATCATCAAGCTGCAGCATACCAAGCCTTAGTACCAATTTTGGAATGTGGCACTATCTAAAGGCTTAGTAAAAATGTCTGCAAGCTCATCAGCACTAGGTACAAACTAGGATCAATCAGACCTTTCTCATAGCAATCCCTGATAAAATGATGTCTGATCTCAATATGTTTGGTCCTTGAGTGCTGGACTGGATTCTTAACAATACAAGAGCTGAAGCACTATCCATTAATAATGGAGTCTTAGTCTCAGTAATGCCATAATCCAGTTGGTTCTGAAGCCAGAGTATTTGAGAGGTACAGCTTGCAGCAGCAATATACTCAGCTTCAGCAGTGGATGTAGCAATGGATGTTTGTTTCTTACTCTGCCAAGAAACTAAACAATTGCCTAGGAATTGGCAACCACCAAAGTGGATTTTCTGGTGACTTGCATCCTGCATAGTCACTATCAGAGAAAGCAACTAATTTGCAAGAATGCCCAGCTGAATACCAAAGACCTAGTGATTGGGTACCTTGCAGATATCTAAAGATCCTTTGACTGCAATCAAATGGGATTCTTTAGGTGCAGCCTGAAATCTAGCACAAGCACATGTTGAAACATGATGTCTGGTCTAGAGCTGTAAGGTACATCAAGGACCCAATCATACATCTGTAAAGGTTTTCATCAACCGCTTTACCTTTCTGATCTACATCTAGTTGTGTGATGCTGCTCATGGGAGTAGAACAGGGCTTACAGGATTGTAAATCAAACTTATTCAACAACTCTTTGGTATACTTGGACTGATGGATGAAGATTCCATCATCCAGTTGTTTGATTTGCAAGCCCAGAAAGTACTGTAATTCTCCCATAGCACTCATTTCAAATCTCAGCTTCATAAGCTTTGTAAATTCATCACACAACTTTGGATCAGAGGATGCAAAGATGATATCATCAACATAAATCTGAACAAGGAGCTTATGTTGTCCCACAGTCTTGATGAATAAGTTTTATCAATGGTGCCTCTAGTGAACTTATTCTCTAGAAGAAAGGTTTAGAGTGTCTCATACCAGGCTCTAGGTGCTTGCTTCAGCCCATAAAGAGCCTTATCAAGCTTGTACACCCAATCAGGATGTTTATTGTCCTCAAAGCCTGGTGGTTGACACACATAACCTCTTCTTTTATTTTTCCATATAGGAAGGCACTTTTGACATCCATTTGATAAACCTTGAGACTGTGAAAGGCAGCATAAGCTAAGAACAGTCTAATTGCTTCCAGTCTGGCCACAGGTGCAAAGGTCTCATCATAATCGATGCTTCCTCCTGTGCAAACCCTTGAACAACCAGTCTGGCCTTGTTCTTGACAATTTGGCCCTTCTCATCTGTTTTTTCCTGAATACCCACTTGGTGCCTATAGCACACTTATCTTTGGGTAATGGAACAAGCTCCCACACTTGCTGTTTCTTGAATTGAAGAGCTCAAGCTGCATAGCTTCCACCCATCCATTGTCTCTTAAAGCAATATGATAGTTCTTTGGCTCTTGCTGACTGATGAAGAGAGCATAGAAGCAGAAATTGGACAATTGATTCCTGGTTGAAACTCCAGCTTGGATATCACCAATGATTTGTGAAGTGGGGTGATTCTTGAGCTCTTGATAAACTATATATCTGTGCAAGTGTTTGTAGACCCATCAGCAGCACAGATGGTGATGGAGATTCCTGAAACCATGTAGAGGATGGCAGCTCAAATGAAGTAGAGCAAGCAGAAATCTCATCAGCATTTGTAGTGGATGGAGCTGCTGAGGCTACAGGAGCATCAGGTTCAGTGAACTTAGGCAGGTTGTCACTGATCCTGAAGAGGTGAGTACTGACTTCATCATCTTCAGTACCACCAGGTGGAGATCTGTTGACAGGCTCACAGATGGAGGTTGATAAGGAACATATTGCAGTATGTCCAGATCAAACAACTCCACAGGGTTTTGTGGAATCTTGTCCTTTGGAGATTCATTGAACTTAACATGCAAAGTTTCTTCAACCCCCTTGGTTCTACAGTTGAAGACTCTGTATGCTTTGCAAGTTGATGAATAACCAACAAAGTACCCTGCATCCACCTTACTAGCAAACTTATGGAGTGGGTTGCTAGTGTTGAGAATAAAACAAGGACACCCAAAGGCTCTAAAGAATGAAATAAGAGGAGCCAAATGATGAAGAACTTCATATGAGTCTTCATCAACCTCTTATTTACTAAAGCTCTATTTTGTACATAGCAAGCTGTATTGACAGCTTCAGCCCAAAGGTCAGTGGCAACCCAGAGTCAGCCAACATTGACCTTGCTGCTTCAATGAGGGTCCTGTTCTTTCTCTCCCCCACTCCATTCTGCTCAGGAGTTCTAGGAATGCTAAACTGCCTTCTAATTCCCTTGGACAGGTAGAAGTCATCAAGTGTGTGGTTTCTAAATTCTGTTCCATTGTCACTCCTCACACACTTGACCTGTAGGGAATACTGCTTTTCTACTTGTAACAAAAGTTCATTATTGTCTTTGCTGCTTCATCCTTGGAGTGCAAGAAGAGTCCATACAAACCTGGAGTAATCATCCACAATTACCAGGCAGTATTTCTTCTTTGCCATGCTCATTACTCTGACAGGACCAAAGAGATCCATGTGCAGAAGTTGTAAGCAGGCAGTGGACTTTGGTTCTTCTATTGAAGGGATGAAACTTTGTGTTGTTTTCCTTTCAAGCAAGCAGTGCAGTCATCTTCACACTTGAACTCCTTCAGAGGCAATCCTCTTACTAAACATGGCTTATAAGCTGATTCATGTTCTTGAAATTAATGACCCAGCCTTCTATGCCATAGTGTAGACTCTTGAGGAGATGCCTTGGAGAATAGGCAAGATGGCCTTTTAGATCCATCTTTTTGGAAAGATCTAAGGCATACACTCTTCCTGTCCTGTTGGCCTTCAGGAAGTGTGTTCATCCAATGCCTTGTCAATCAAACTCAGAACTTTGGATGACAGAATCCGACAGTTCTGGCTTGTGAAAAGGGCAACATGGCTTTTGTCACACATTTGACTGACACTCAAGAGGTTGTACTTGAGATTCTCCACATGGTTACATCATCAAACCTTATTTCCCCTTGGAAACAAAGCCTTTTCCGACGATGTAACCCTTTGCATCATTGCCAAAAGAAACAAATCCCTTCTTTCCTTGAGAGTATCATTAAGAAGGGAGCTGCTTCCTGTCATGTGCATGGATCCTCCACTGTCTACATACCAGATGCTTCTATGGCATGTTGAAGAACCCTGCAAACACAACCATGTGTTAGTTTGTCTTGGAGACCCAAACCTGCTTGGTTTTGGGTCTGTTCTCAGCTACAGGTGCAGCACTAACAGTGTGTTGTGTGTGACAGCTTGAGGTGAAGAAGATGGTACAGAAGAGGAACCCTTTGGCTTGGACTTCCTTTTCTGTGGTTTCAACACAGGAGCATCTAAGTGGTTGACTCTTCCCACTAGCTGCTGAACCATCATCACCATTGTGTCTGATTCTGTGATAGGGCTTTCAGCTCTTCAGACACATTGGAGTTTGCTGATGATGAGTTCCTATGTTGTACCATCTTTTTCTGAGCAACCTCAGCTGTTGCCTGAGTTATCCCTACCTTCTTTAGATTTAGCTTTGGGCTTAGGGATTTCAGGCTTGGATGTTGCTAATACAAACTTGGTTTCAAACTCATTCTTCATTTTATTGATGCTCTCAGTAATTTTCTCCTTCTGTTTGAGTTTGGAACCCTTTTGTACCAGCAATCATCAGTAAGATGATTGACAAGCCACATATCTCACACTGGCTTTTTCTTCATCTTATGCTGATCATCAGCTGAAGAGGATTTAACTGCTGAAGACTTGTTCTTCAGCTGTTTGTCATCAGTACTAGCAGTTTTCTTCCTAGTGCCTGCTTTCCTGGTATCCTCTCTAGCTGTCTTCAAACCTTTCCTACTGTTAGTTTTCTTCTCTTTAGTGCTAACAGTATTTGAGGTTTGAACTTCAGATGTTGTCACTTGCTCTCCAGTACCTTCAGTACTTCTAGTGACAACTCCTGAGTTGATCAGCCTTTTGGTCATGTGACAGTCTATCTCTGATGATGCTGATTCAGAGGATAGTAAGTCACATGATGAGAAGGATTGTTTTTGCTCTCCCCATCAGATTCAACTTCTGCTCTTGAAATGAAGTCTGTGGGAGGAGCAGTGTGATTATAACCAATGCCAAACTTCACATTGGAAGCATTTGCTTGCTAAGAAGCATTTCAAAACCCTTGCATGATTGCACCCATCGATCACACTCAACTTGGTGGTTGCAAGAGTTTCCTTGAGATCTTTGTACTTCTCAAGAAGTACATCTTCCCTAGCTTTAGCATCTTTGATTTGGCAGTTAAGCTTGTAAATCTCATCATTTTTATCTTTTAGAACAACCTCAAAATCAGCTTTTCTTTTGGAAATAGTGTGCTCAAGCTCAAGATTTTTATCTATTAAAGCTACATTTGCTTCTCTAATAGAAGCAAATGCTGCTATGCATGACTCTGAACAAAGCTTGGCTTTTGCCTCAGTGGATACCTGAGATGAGGCATTAGATGATGACCCTTCAGCAGAATCAAGGGCCATCAGAGCAAGATTTCCAAAGGTTGGTCACCACCATTTTGACCAGCACCTTGGAGTAGTGGTTCCTGACCAGATAGCTCTTCTGGTAGACTACTCCAGTCAACAGCAGTTGGGGTGAAAAAGCTTTGTTGTTGAGGTTGTGTGTGGTGATGAGATTGGGAAGAATGAGGCTCTGGAAGAGCATGAGGTGGTTGAGCCGGGGTGCTTGAGTTGACCAGGCTGAGGCATGTAGTAACAGGGGTAAGATAAGGCATATGACCCTGTGGCACAAAATAAGCAGGTGGTGCTTGTGCCTGAGATGGATGGGAAGAACTGTAGGAAGGTTGCCCTTTGTGCTGTGAGCTATTGCTGGGAAAAGTCACAAAGGGTGCAGATGAGTTAGATCCAGATGATCTACACTCTCTTGCAAAGTGTCCAAGCCTTTGGCACTTGTGACACCTCAACTTGCTCTTGTCAAAACCAACTTTGGTTTTGCCAGAGAGTCCTGGGAATTCCTACCAGTTCTTTTGTAGAACTTCTGAGATCGGATATTTATCATTGCCATTTGGTTCAAAATATCCATCTCTTCCAGATCATCATCTGGAATGCCCTTCAAATCCTCCATCAGAAAACACAATTTGTCACCACCTCCTCCTGAACTACTAACCAACAAAAGCTTGTTCTGAGTTTGTAGAGAAATCAATATGCTCATCATAAGAACTTTCTGATGAAGCATATTCTGACTCATGACTTATCAAGGCAGCATTACCTTGGACAAGTCATCAGCAAGTTTGCCAGAAGATGACAACTTCCTTTTTGCTCTACCTCTCTCTCAAAAGTGAGTAGTTCCCATGAAGTTGGGTGAGAGATAGAGTGTCAAGGTCAGCACTAGAGCGTAGACAATGGTATATGTGTCCCATCTCTCAGGCAATGACCTGAGGAACCTGTGTTCATCTGGCTTTTGGAGTACTCTTGTTTAACCATCTTCAGCTCAGAGATTAAACAAGAGAACCGCTCAAACTGCTGGGTCAGAGTCTCACCCTTTCTATATGAGAAAGTCTCATATTGTTGGGCAAGGATTTCCCTATTGTTTGCTAAGACCGAATCAGTTCCTCCAAATTGTTCCTTTAGAGCAACCCATAGGTCATGAGCAGACTCATGATGCAAGAGCCCTGAATATATCTCGTTTGGAATGGCCATGGCTAAAATTCCATGGGCTCTGCATCAATTTCGAACAGCTTTAGATCTTCGTCCGAATATTGTTCAGGTTTCTTGGCAACCTGTTCATTAGACTCCGGGACGCTCACCATAGGCTTGTATGGCCCATGCACCACTGACTTCCAACAACCAGCACTGTTGACAGCCAAGTGTAGCATACGTCTTTGCCATATGTTATACTCGTTCCTAACCAGCATCGGAGGCTTGGTTGCGGACCAGTATTGTGAGGATCATTTTGGTGTTGTTCATCTCAGGTTTTGGTCAAAAACAAGTTTAAACACGACAAACGTAACTCAAAACCACCCAAAGACCTCAAGATTTTGGCCGGAACAGCAGAAACTTACTCTCTATGGCTAACTCTTGCAAATTGCTAATTCGATCAAACTGAGAGATCAAAAGAGCAGTTTCAATGATCAATGTTGAAATCGATCAATGATTAACGCTCTGATACCATTTGACAGGATCTCAGCCTCTCTCGTTGATCAATTAGATTATGTTTGCAGCGGATTTAGCACATTAATTAGCATTAAGCAAGAACATAAAAGATATTTCAATTAAGCATAACATAGAGAGAAGAGTTCTGCAAAAATAAATGTTCTATTGGTCGCACGTTTCGGCAATTAAAACAGTATGGTTACCCATCCTTTTATAGGCGGCAAAAGGATGGGTGATATGTCCTTTTCTGACATCACTGAATATTCAAATTACAACTGACAAAACATAAACTACTGAAGATGTCAACAACTGACATCTTCTTACAAAAGTTCCTAAGTGCTGACAAAAGTAAACTACTGAAATCCTACAACGACTGAAGAAACAAACTCTTCAGTCGTTTATAACTACTGATACTATAACAACTGAAGAACATGCTCTTCAGTTGTTGTACAACTACTGAAAGAAATAACTACTGAAAAGGAAAAACCACCACAACAACTGAAGAAGACTTCTTCAGTTGTTGTGACAAACTCTGAGTCTTCAGTACTTGGTCTTCAGACTTGGCTTCAGATGATTAACAACTGATGACTTCAGTAGATATCATCAGTTGTTGTCTTCAGTCTTGTCTTCAGACTTTGTGCTTCAGTAGAAGTCTTCAGTTCTTTAGTTCTTCAGCTTTTTGATTCTTCAGTACTTGTCTTCAGTACTTGAAGTCTTCAGTACTTGTAAGATCAGTACTCAACTTCAGTACTTGTCTTCAGTACTTTGGAGTCTTCTTCAGCTGATGTTCTTCAGTTCTTTGATCTTCATACTTTGTTCTTCAGACTTTGTCATAACAGCAGAAGGCTGGCTAGGATGCTCTCGATTTGACATTCAAGCAAGAGAACACATAGCGATGAGAGTCTTCAGATGTTCTCGAGTTGACATTCAAGCAAGAGAACTTGTGACTGATGGGAGTCTTCAGCAGTTGTAGCAGTGGCATGTGGGACTAGAGGTTTTCCTGATCTTGCTCATTGGTTCTTTGGTCCAACACGAAAAAAAAAGTTGTCGTCCAATTGTAGAGTGTCAAGTGGCTGGCGGTTTATTCACAACTAAATACTATTCAGGAGGCCTTATCACTCATATATAGCTAATTTAATATATATTAAATCTATCATCACTGCTTAACCATGTTTGGAAGTTTAAGCCACTAAACTTTAATGTTTTTAGATTAAGAAGACCTACCACCAAAACATTCATTAAAACGAATCGGATTGGATTAAATTTAAGATTAGATAAATCATGTTTTACGCCACTAACTTTAATGTATTTATAATTTTTTTAGGTATAATTCATGTTTTTAAATTTCAATTATTACATTGATTTTATTTTAACTCAAAGTCATATTCACAGACTGATGAGGGTTCCAACTTCTCGCTAAAATTTAAATGATATCACATATATATTTTTAAAATGTAATAGCTTTTATTAGATTTCTATATGTTTTGTCAAATCAATTCCCACTTTTGTGGATTATGAATTTCAATTTCTATCTTAAAGGAGGTTGGAATTCTATCAATGAGTTTCTCATTAATATTCTCTTTTTTTCTCTTTGTAAATTAAATTGTATTACTTAACTTGATTTATTTTAATTTTTACACAACTTGATGGAGCTAAATTAGATAACCATGTTGAATAACATTGATGTTAAAGTTTAGGACTTAACTATTTAGGTTCGTATAATACGAGTTCAATGCAACGAAGTAACCAGAACTATAATGAAGCATATTGTATTGAAATAATAGCTGGTGACGAGCAGCTTATTAATTTCTATCTAAAATTTTTTAGCAATTATCATAACTTTTATTACTTATTACTCATTACTTATTAATATCTTCAATAGTGCATGTATGCATGCAACTTACTTGAGGAAACGGTTTAACTATTTTATTTATTTTTCAGAACAATGAACATGTTTTTAGATTAATTGTCCTACTATCAGTAAAAAATAAAATAATTTGTAGTATGTTAATAGTCTGCATAATATTGTTTTTTTACAACACTAAAATTATAAATGCAATGAGAGTTTCTGGTTATTTCTTGGAATTTTCATATTCAAATCCATTAATGATAAACTTATCCGGAAAATGTAATAGATGAAATCAAAATATGCAACAAACACAAGTAACAAGATGATGCTTATTATTGATGAAGATTGATTGCCCCAAAGGACCTTTTCTAATCTCTCAAATGACACAACAATAGTTTGTTATATCAATGTTCAATAAACATTCATCATGGTGCGGAAACCATGATGAATGCTTATGATATCAGTGTGTGTTAGTAATTGTGTGTGTATGATTGCTAGTGATTGCAAATGATAATAACTGCTTGTTAGTATTGATGTTTAAAAGTTTACAAAGGATTAGGGTATTGTGCTATTTATAGCCTATACAGATAGCTATATACAATTACAAAAATAATATGTAAACGAAAATACATAAAATCCTAAGTCTACAAGCTGTCCGCTGTGGATGATTAGCTATCCGTGTGGATGTTTAGTGTCCGCTGTGGATGATAAGTTGTCCGCTGTGGAGAAGGATAACTCATCCGCTGTGTCTTGGATACTATCCGCTATGAACATTGTTGTTTTGCATGTGTCCGCTGTGAAATGTTCATTCACTGTGGATGAATACGCTGGGATGTTCATCAGCTGTGGACTGTTCATCAGCTGTGGAATTGGCATCCGCTTGTATGTGATCATCCGCTGTGGGATGTCTTCATCCGCTATGGAACACTTGGACTTGATCTTCATCCGCTGCATCATCTTGTTCATCCGTTGTGGGCAGCATCTCATCCGTTGTGGACATTTGTCAAAATTTCTTTATTATAATTCTGAAAAAGAAATTTAAACAATAATTAGTGTATATATTATGAATGTAAATGATTGTAATGTGTTATGTAAGGTTATTTGTAAGGCTGATGCAACCCAAACACCCAAAGTCTCTCCTGCATGCATGCACAAGTGTACTGAAGTGGAATGCTTCGGAAGTTTCACACATGCCTTAAAATTTTATAAGTGTGAAATCTTCCGAAGCCAAGACCAATATCTTCCGAAGCCAAAGATGAAGTCTTCGAAGCTTCAAAGACAAAGTCTTCCGAAGCCAACTATTGAAGACAGATTTCTTCCGAAGACTTTTTAATTACATGCTTTATCTGATGTACCTTTTACCTAAAGCTGGAACACTTTCCGCTGCAACTCTGATAAGACACCAACTTTACATGAGTTGGTGAAAAGGTCCATGCTTTTGGTAAACTGTACATTGAGGTCTTGAGTCTGTAACTTTCCACTTATGTACTTTATCCTTTTTGTAATATATTAGGATGTGAGCTATGGCATGTCATAGTCACTAGTCAAAAGGCAATCTCTTTTGACTCTACATTGATTTTGTTGTCTAGATCATGTATCCAGCTGGCCTTCAAAGTATGGTCGGCTGCTGTAGGTTGTAGTATAAGTATTTCTGGTCCTTGTAACTTATTGTAGAACTTTGTAAACCATTGTAAGGAACTAGAGAGCAATATACATCAACCTTGAAAACCAATTACTTGTGTGTTGTTCTTGTTCTGTCTCATATACACTTGTGTTTCTTAGTTCTCAAACTGATTTTCCCAGTTCCCATTTGAATTGTTAAGTGTTGTTGCCACTCTCCTCTTTGTGTTGTTGTGTTGTAAGTGCATAACCCTTCACCCGGTCCTGCAATTGGTATCAGAGCATTCAGGCTCTTGATATAAGATCTCACCATCTTAAGATCCCTCACACACATAAAAATACTTAACCCTTCAAATGGCAGCTATCTCTAAAGCTGATATGGAAACTGGAACCATGACAAAGTCCCCACTGATCACTCTTGATGACTTTGACACTTGGTGCCAAAGAATGGAAGGCTTCATCAAGTGTCAAGACTCAAGAATGTGGAATCTGTTGTCAATGGACCTTACATACCAAGCACCCTTCAGCTGCTGCTGGAGGTGGTATGATCCCCAAGGATGTGGCTGACTACTCAGAGAAGATAGAAAGAGAGTAGAAATTGATCAAAAGGCCATGACAGCTCTTCAGACTGCTCTTTCCAAACTCTGTATACAGAGGTTTCAAGAAATGCAAAACAGCTAAGCAGCTGTGGGATGCATTGAAACTAATGTATGAGGGTTCCACTGAAGCCAAGGAGAACAAGAAGGATCTCCTGAAGCAGCAGTTTGAAATTTCACCTTCAAAACAGGTGAGACCATGACTCAACAATACTTCAGGTATGTTGAGATTGTGGATACTCTAGTGGATGTTGGAGTAACTCTTGAGAACAGGGATATTGTAAGGAAGTTTATGTCCTCTCTTCCTAGGCAATGGACATATTATGTGTTGTAATCAAGAGGACTGAGAACCTTAAGACTCTCACTTTGACAGAGTTGTATGGCATTCTCAGTGGATACCAGATGGAGATGAACATGCAAGGTTCATCTGGTAACTCCAGCAATCAAATGGGTTCAGCCTTCATGTGACTGAAAGGGATAGCATAGAACCCCAACATCATCTCATATGCTACCCTGACATCTCACAAAAGGGTCCTTTCATCACCTTCCCGGAGACACCAAGGGAGAACTATACTCAAGGAAGCCCATTCCAAGAGACAAGTTCTTCTCAAGCCTTTGTGTCTTCTGGAAGTTGTGGCAGCTTCCTATTCACCCTTGAAGACCTGGACTGTATCCATCCAGATGATCTGGAGTACATGGAGATAGTCCAGCAAATGGCTCTTCTCACTCACAGAGCCAAGAGGTTCTACAAGAGGACAGGAAGGAAGTTTCCCAGCAATACAGCCAGTGGAAAGTTTGGGTTGGATAAAAGCAAAGTTAAGTGTTACAACTGTAATTGATGGGTCACTTTGCTAGGGAGTGCAAGGCACCAAGAACAAATGGTGGACAAGCACAATCCAGACCAAACTACACTGATAAAGCTACCCAGAATGAGAAGCCAAAGCAGCAAGCTGCAGTTGCTGTTGAAGAAGGAGGCTTTGACTGGAGCTTTCAGGTGGAAGATGCATCTCCAAACAAGCATTAATGGCTGACCATGATGAAACCAAGGTATTGGAACATCTTTGTACTCCTGAATGTATTGCTAAAGTCAACAGATACAGGTCCTATAACTTAGAGATGAGATCTGATCTTGAGTCCTTAAACATCTTGAAATCTGATTTTAGAAAGGCTGAAAATGATTATAAGTTAAAGATAGAGGACTTAGAGAAAACCATTTCAGTTCTAAAACATGAGCATACAAATTATAGGACTCAGATCAAGGATCTCATAACTAAGTTAACTGAATGCCAGGCTGAGCTTTGATCAGCAAAGCCAGGGCAGAAAAATGTGTTCTTGAAGAAGAGACCTTCAAGAACATCATATCCTCATCCTTGCATGCAAAAGTTTGTTATCAAAATAAGCAGGGACTGGGATCTAGTGAGATAGCTCCTCCACACACAATCTTGTCTGTAAGATCACCTAGGTGTGGAACTTGTGAAGATGAGCTTCCTCACATAGACCCCTTGAGTGAAGAGGATGAAGAAGTGGTAGTGAAGAATTCCTCTGAGAAGAGTGAAGAGGAGGATTCTAAGAAGGGTCACTATCCTTCTGAGGAGAGCAGGAAGCCTGGGATGACCAAGTCTATGAGGAAGAACTTGATCAGAAAGAGCAAGAGAAAGGCTAGGAGGGCTCAAGAGATCAAGGCCACTTTCAACTCTAAGCAGAAACAAGTCTTTATTTCTGCAGGGTTTGACATGGTTAAGACTGAAGACATCAACCTCAACTCTTCTACCAAGAGTTCTGGTTCATGTTCAAATCATCTCAGCATCAAGAAGAAGGCTGATCAGTTGTGTACCACTGCTACACAGCCTGAACCATCCAACTCCAAGAACAGTCCTCAGCCCAAAGGGACTGTCTCAGCATCTGCAAAGATGAAGGTGGAGAAGGGAAGTGATCAAAGTCAGCCTTGTTCTCAGAAGAAAACTCTTGGGAAGAAAAAGATAAATGTGTTATGTGTGAGAGTACTTCTCATCTTGCTAAGGATTGTCCATACAATCCAAGAGGTACTCTTCATGTGACCAAGAAAGAGACTTCCAAGAGCTCTAAGAAGAATTCAGCTTCGGAAGGAAAATCTGTTTCCTTCGAAAGCTCCAAAGTAAAGAAGAAGGCAAGTGGAAAATTGCCTTCGGAAGAAAATTGGTCTCGGAAGAAAGGAATACTTCCGAAGCACTAAAGTCTGCTGCAGTGTTAGCAGGATCTTCCGAAGGTCCAGTCATCAAAACTTTGAAGTCTCAAAAGCTTCTAAAGTATTGAAGGTCAGGTCCAAACTTCAAAAGTGGTGTGGAAGTCAAGAAAAGACCAAGTGACTGAAAATTCTCCATCAACAACAGCAAGAGATCCTCAAAGCACAACTATAGGATCTATTACTGTTTCATACCTTCTACTTCCTTTGATGAGCCCAAGACCAATAAGGCTGGGTTTCCAAATGTAACTAATCATTTTTTGTGCAGGAACAGCTCAAGACAAACAAAAATATCTGGATCATTGATAGTGGCTGTTCCAGGCACATGACAGGCAATAGGTCACTACTCCAAAACTTTGAAAGGATTGATGGAGGACCAGTTGCTTTTGAGGAGATGAAGGAGGTTACATTTCTGGAAGGGGCAAGGTCACAAATGGTAAGCTCAGCATTGAGAAGGTAAACTTTGTCAAGGAGCTTGGGTACAATCTTCTGAGTGTATCCTAATTTTGTGATCAGAGTCATAACATGCTCTTTACTGAGCATGAGTGCATTGTTCTCAAGCCCGGGTGTGATTATTCCTCATGAGCATATCCTGCTCAGAGCCCCCAGAGAGGGAACATGTATAAGATGGACTTGCAAGAAACATCTCCCTCAGGAGAAGTTTCATGCTTTCTATCTAAAGCTAATAGTGATGAGTCTTTTCTCTGGCATAAAAGAATGTGCCATGTAAACTTTAAAACATGAATAAGCTGATTAAGAATGATTTGGTAACTGGAATGCAAAGAAAGAGTTTACAAGTGATGACCATTGTGTTGCATGCCTGAAAGGGAAGCAACATAAGGTATCTCACAAGCCTAAGGAAAGAAACTCCATCACTACACCCCTACACTTGTTACATATGGATCTCTTTGGCCCCACCAGTGTAATGAGTCTAGGAAGGACCTCTTACTGTCTGGTGATCACAGATGACTTTACAAGATTCACTTGGGTCTTCTTTCTTAGAACTAAGGATGAGACCCCTGAGATTTTGAAGAATTTCATCTTAGGATTGAGAATCAATGTGATCACAAGGTCAAAACCATAAGATGTGATCAAGGAACTGAATTTAAGAACCAAATCCTTGACACATTTTGTGATGAAAAGGGTATTACAAGACAATACAGTGCTCCCAGGACTCCTCAGCAAAATGGTGTTGCTGAGAGGAGAAACAGGACACTGATTGAAGCTGCAAGAACCATGTTGTCTGACTCTAAACTGCCCATCACCTTCTGGGCAGAGGCAGTCAACCATGCTGCTATGTGCAAAACAGAGTTTAGTGGTTAAGACTCATGGTAAGACTCCTTATGAACTTTGGCACAAGAGAAAACCTTTCATTGGTTTTCTCAGGTCATTTGGATGTCCATGCAGCATCTTGAATACCAAAGATCAAATTGCCAAGTTTGCTGAGAAATCAGATGATGGACACTTTATTGGATACTCTTCTCAAGCTAAAGCTTATAGAGTATACAATCTCAGAACTAGAGTAGTTGAGGAGTCAGCAATGTGACTTTCAATGAGCACACTCCCAGTGTGAAAGGTTCTGGTCCGGATTGGCTATTTGATCTTGATTTAGTTACCAACTGTTTTAACAAATCTTGTGAGAATGTTTTAGGATCTACAGACATTTTACCTCCAGGTGATCCTGATCCAAGATTTGAGCTAAGAAGACCTTCAAGTACACATCTTCAGCTCCAGTTGTAACTACTTCAGCAAATGAAGTTTCTATCAGCAAAACAATGACAAATTCAGCTGATACATCTGAGATGCCTTCAAGTTCCAGCTCAGAAGCTCAACAGACAAACAAAGAAACTTCAAATGCAGAAGAAAATGATGGTGGTGGTGACAGTGATCAAGAATTTCTTGATGCTGATAACCACTCCATAGATGAACATATCAATGATGTCACACACTCATTGGATCAAGTTTCTCTTGATAAGTGTGTTGATGTGGTGGAAGAAGCATCTATGCCAGATCTAAATTTCTCTAATTTAGATCTCTCTCAGCAACTGCTGTGATCCCTCAGCTAAGGATCCACAAGTCTCATCCTACCACAAACATTGGAGATGTTGAACTGGGGTAAGAACAAGAGGACAAACCCATGAAGCAAATGTTTGTCTTCACTCTTGTTTCTTGTCCAGATAGAGCCTAAGAAAATTGATGAGGCTCTGAAGGATGGAAGTTGGTTGAAGCCATGCAAGAGGAGCTGCTTCAATTCAAAAGACAGAAGGTTTGGAACCTATGTCCTCTTCCTCATGGGAAGACAACTATAGGAACCAAATGGGTATTTAGGAATAAGAAAGATGATAGAGGCATTGTCATCAAAAACAAAGCTAGACTAGTTGTTCAAGGATACACACAAGAAGAAGGAATTGACTACACTGATGTCTTTGCTCCTGTAGCAAGACTAGAAGCTGTTAGGATATTCTTGGCATTTGCTGCATCCAAGAACTTCAAGGTCTATCAACTTGATGTCAAGTGTGCTTTCTGTATGGGGTGATTGATGAAGAGGTGTATGTCAAACAACCACCTGGTTTTGCAGATCCTGATCATCCTGATTATGTCTGCAAGCTTGATAAGGCTCTTTATGGGCTACACCAAGCACCAAGAAAGTGGTATGAGACTCTATCTCAGTATCTCTGCAAGCATGGATACAGAAGGGGTACTATAGATGGAACTCTCTTCATCAAAGGACAGGGAAATGACTTACTGCTAGTTCAAGTGTATGTAGATGACATCATTTTTGGTTCAACTAATCCAAGGCTCTGCAAAGACTTTGAGAAGCTGATGAAGGACAGATTTGAAATGAGTGCCATGGGGAACTCAATTTCTTTCTGGGAATTCAAGTGAAGCAAGTGAAGATGGAATCTTCATAAGTCAGTCAAAGTATGTTAGGACATACTCAAAAGATTCAACATGACTGATTGTAAGATTGCTAAGACACCATAGCAAGAAACCACTCCCTTGGGCCTGATCTTGAGGGGGAGTGTGTGGATGAACACCTTATAGGGCTATGATTGGGTCTCTTATGTATCTTACAGCTAGCAGGCCTGATATCATGTTTGCACATGTATTTGTGCAAGATATCAAGCCAACCCCAAGATGTCTCACCTCATCACTGTCAAGAGAATTCTAAGATACCTCAAAGGTGCCTCAACACTTGTCTTTGGTATCCCAGAATTCTGACTTCAATCTGTATGCATATACAGATAGTGATTATGGTGGTTGCAATATGACGCAAAGTCTACATCTGGGGGATGTCAGTTCCTTGGTGGGGTTGTCTCATGGCAATGCAAGAAACAATCATGTGTCTCTGCATCAACTGCTGAAGCTGAATACATTGCTGCTGCAAGCTGCTGTGCTCAAGTGCTTTGGATTCAGAATCAGATGCTTGACTATGGTTTAAACTTCAAGGAGACTCCCATTCACATAGACAACAACAGTGCTATCTCTATCACAGAGAATCCTGTGCAGCACTCAAGGACAAAACACATAAATATCAGGTATCATTTAATTAGAGATAACTTTGAAAAGGGATTAATTAAACTAGTTAAAGTTAACACAAATGAACAATATGCTGATCTGTTTACAAAAGCCTTTGATGAACAGAGATTTAAGTATCTTATATCAGCTATGGGATGATTAACTTTGAGTAGTTTTTCTTAAAACTAATTCATTTTATTTCTTAAAATCTGTGTGTCCTAAGTTGTCTAGTTTATCACCTTCATAAGCTCATGTTTTCTATGGATAAAAACTTTTTGAAGAGTTTTTCTTAGATTTTTGACAAATCTTGATCCTTCGGAAGATATGATTTTATCTTGGAAGAAAATATACCTTCAAGACAAATAACTGTCTAAGTAAATTTTGCATTCGAAGAAATTTCTGAAATATCTTCTGAAGCTTAAAACTCTCTTAGGCACTTATATGTTTTCAAGGACCATTTTTCTTCCGAAGGAAATTAACTCTCGGAAGCTTTGTCTATTGAACAAAGCATCCAAGTTTAAAATTCTCTTCCGAAGCAAATTTGTCAAAACTCTTTGAAAATTCTTCCGAAGTCATTTTGGCTTCGGAAGCTTTTCATTAAAACTTCCGAAGACAATTTACCTTCGAAAGCTTTCGATTTCCAAGAAAACCACTTTTTGAGCAAAAAGCAAACTACTTTTTCAGAGGTGGGACCGCCTTCCGGATTTCAAAGTTTATCCTCTTTCATTAATTTGTCTCAAATCCTTTTCACACATAAACCTTGTCGGTTCCCCCTCTTTTATCATCTTCATCTTCTCTCCAAACCTAAATTTCAGATTTCTCTCTGAAACCGCCTCGTTCATCCTTCCTTCACCTTTAAGCTTTCTCACAATGGCCAACCTTGACAGACGAAATGACCCAGATTTTTCTATGCAGTTACACAGGCAACACAATCAGGTTGCACTGTTAAACTCTGAGAAAGATCCACATTTCTCAGAGGTATGCCAATTCTTGGCTTTTTCAAACTACTTCACCCCCTTACCATTGATCCTCCTCTCTATGAGGATCATTTGCTTGAATTTTGGAAGACCTGCCAAGAGGTCATTATGGATGGGGAGAAGGCACTGTCTGCCACAGTGCAGGGGAGAACAGTCTTTATCACTCCGGCCATCATCAACACTCATCTTCAGCTGGGTGATGAAGAAGGTGAGGTGTTCTTCCCAAAAGAAGTTGTTCATCATTCCTTTGAGCAGATGGGCTATGAAGGAGATTTCTCTGTAAAGACCTTCAGGAAAGGGAAGGTCTCACCTCAGTGGAAGTACCTACTTCATGTGGTTATCCACAGCTTGTCCAACAAGCATGGAGGGTGGGACCAGATTCCTGAAGATCTCTCCTTCATAGTGCATGGAATGGTTCAGGGAGTCAAATTCAGGTATTCTCAATTTGTTATACAAATCTGATTGCAAACTTAGACTCCTTAGAGTATTACATGTTTCCTAGATATGTTCAATACATTTAACTGTGAACTGGGCTCACAGTTGAGGGAAACAGGTAATATTCTTAAATTAGGACAGATGAAGCCCGGCATCTTTAAAATTTTAAAGAAGCCAACTGTTGGCTTCTCAGGGGTAAAAACAGCCCTTGTCCCAAAAATGTTAGAGCTCATTGCTTAAGGTGACAACCTAGCAACACAAGCTAGTGTTGACCCACACCTTCTACATCTCAACCACGAAAATAACCACAAATCACCCTCACCTACCAAAGAAAACACAAACGAATCCCTGAGGAGCAAACCACTCCCATTACTTCAAAGACAGTGCTGAGTTTCTCATGCTCAGCTTGATGAGCTCTCAAGCCCAACTGCCTTAAGCCTTCACTCTGAGTCTCAACACTCCAGTGAACAACCTTCAGGGGACAGCTACCATCACCAGCCTTTAGACTTAAACCAACCCATTCCCAACCTTGACTTCTATACTGATGAAGACTTAGGTGTCAGTGAGTACCATGAGTCTCCATACTACACCACTCCTCAAAGGGAGATGAGTGCTCCTGAGTCACCTAGGTCTAGCCCACATCAGTCACCTATCACTGAGGTGGATACTTCTGAACCTGTTCAGGATATCCATATGGAAGAGGCTCTCACTTCAGCAAGTGATTACATCATTTAGACCTCAACTATGGCAACTCAGCTCCTTGACACTTCAACTGAAGCTCCACTAAGCAGAGGAAATCCAGCAGCCAAGAACACCATGCTGGTGATGAGAAAAAGGACCTTGGTCCAATTCTCTCATCCCCTAATGATTCTTCTGATGAAGATGAGGGGAATCTGAGAAAAAAGGTGTCAAAAATGCACCTATCTAGTCTTCAAGGTTAGTCACCTTGAATCTCAAGTGACTACCTTGCAACACAGGGTCAATGATCAGCAAACTTAAGATATCTCATCTTAAGGAAAAACTAGCTGGGAGACCTTTAAGAGGAGCTCAACTAGGAACACAAGAACCTATGAATGTGATTGACCTAACTCCTAGCTCACCTATGCAAGAGGGTGTTACCAAAAATGGGGAGGAAGTCATTACAGTCACAGAACCTGGGAGTTCTTCAGGGAGTATGGACACTGAGGACTCACCATCCTCACTTGCAATATGCATACTCAACAACTTTCTCAAGTTCACATTGATGTGGACAGTATAGACTCAGTCATTAGGAGTCTCTTTGAGAAAGGCATTCCAAGAGTTTATCATCCCCACCAACTTCAAGTCACATTCTTAGTGGAGGTATGATGTTGATAGAAGAACTTTTATTCTTCAAAGAGTTCAAGACAGGAACACTGTAGAGTTTAGCCTTAAAAGAAGACTAAGGCAATCAGGCAATACTATCGGTTAACTGGATGTTGAGGCAGACCCTGAGATTAGCTTCAAAGGGGAAACCTTGACTGAAGGCCTTGTGGTAGAACCTGAGAGCCCTGTCCCACCATCAACTACTGCAGAGGTTCAATCCCTTAATAAGACACCTGCTGGGAAGGTGCATCTAACCTCTCTCTGGCCAGAGCTTAGAAGCTACACCAAGCAATGAAGGCCAAAGCTCTCTCCACCCTGAGTCATAAAGGTCTAGAGTGACAAAGGGAAAAGAAAATTGACTTCTGAGGAGATTGAGGAGGAGGAGAGAGAGAGGAAAAGGAAGCTAAGGGGAGAAAGTTCCTCTACTGGGTCTGCAAGACTCATGGAAAGTGCTATCAGGGCTGCCCCAGACCAAATACTCAGGATGATGAGTTAAGGGCAGTCAGGATCAACTACTTGCAGACCAGGAACTATGATATTGATAATCATTTCTCCCCTTAGATAAGTTAAATGAACTGGCTGACATGGAACTGTCAAAAGAGAGAAAAGAGGAAGAGGATGCAGAGCTACTTCTGATAATTGAAAAAGAAAGAAGACAGAAGAGACTCTACAAGCATGTGCCTACTCTCTCACCAGTTCAAGAAACTCATGAACAAGAGGATGTGGCTCCACAAGAACCTCAGGTAGACAAAGAGAAGGATAGGATTAATATGATAAACTACTTGAGTGCCACAGCCTCTATCAGGCTGAGACACTTCTTTCCTTACCCTTTGACTACATTGAGTTTGAGTGCCTCAAACAACTTGAACTTGATGTAGCCAAAGAAAAAAAGATCACCAAAAGGAAGTTAAGGAAGAGGCTGTAAAGTCAAGAGCCATCATCCATAAAAACTTGAAGAAGTCTGCTGATAGGCAGAAGATGATGAGCTTCTTGAAGCTGTACGGATTCTTCAGAAGGAGACTTGGTCCCATGTCTCTGTCCACCATGGATGAGCACATCAGGGTAATCAAGCAGAAGATTCAAAGAGGTGAACTTGTTGACTTACACCCCACCAAGTCAGGTCCCTCAGGAAGTGGAGATTAAGGTTGAAACATTTAAGACAACACAACCTGAATCTCCTGCTGAACCTTAGCAAGCTTCCACTTCTGATCCACAGCAAGGATCTGTCCTCTCTCAATCTGAACCTGTGAGACCCAACTGAGAAAGACAAAGAAGATCAATCAGGTGTTGCAGGCCAGTCTTCTCAGTTAAAAAGTTCAAGAGGAGAAAAAGGATGGTTTCTAAACCAAAGTCAACGAAAAAGAAGAAGAAGAAAACATCCAACTCCAGACCTCAGGATGAGTCAGAACATCCTGAGGATGTGCAACAAGAGGATGCTCCACCAACTCCAATTCAAGCAGCTCCTCTGGTATCAGGAAACCCATCTTGTCTTGGACATATACTACAAATCCAGAAAGATGGCATGTCATAAGAGATCAAGGTGTTGAACATGTCTACACATGGCAGGATATGTTCAATCTACCTCTGCATGATCTCTTTGACATGAGAAGATACTATGAGAGTCTGAGTGATCCTATCATCTTATGAAGAAAGAAATGGATGGTCATCATCATAATGAGGACTGTCAACATCAGAAGTCTTCAAGTGTTTTGGTAGCATCAGCCTAGGGGGAGTTTGTAAGGTTATTTGTAAGGCTGATGCAACCCAAAACCCAAAGTCTCTCCTGCATGCATGCACAAGTGTACTGAAGTTGAATGCTTCAGAAGTTTCATACACTGTCTTAGAAATTATTCTAAGTGTGAAATCTTCCAAAGCCAAGACCAATATCTTCCGAAGCCAAAAGATGAAGTCTTCCGAAGCTTCAAAGACAAAGTCTTCCAAAGCCAACTATTGAAGACAGATTTCTTTCAAAGACTTTTAATTACATGCTTTATCTGATGTACCTTTTACCTAAAGCTGAACCACTTTCCACTGCAACTCTGATAAGACACCAACTTTACATGAGTTGGTGAAAAGGTCCATGCTTTTGGTAAACTGTATATTGAGGTCTTGAGTCTGTAACTTTCACTTTATATACTTATCCTTTTTGTAATATATTAGGATGTGAGCTATGGCATGTCACACTAGTCAAAAGGCAATCTGTCTTTTAACTCTACATTGATTTTGTTGTCTAGATCATGTATCCAGCTGGCCTTCAAAGTATGGCCGGCTGTAGGTTGTAGTATAAGTATTTCTGGTCCTTGTAACTTATTTGTATAACTTTTAAAACACTTGTAAGGAATAGAGAGCAATATACATCAACCTTCAAAACCAATTACTTGTGTGTTGTTCTTGTTCTGTCTTTACACTTGTGTTTCTTAGTTCTCAACACTGATTTTCTCCAGTTCTTTATTTGAATTGTTAAGTGTTGTTCCACACTCTTCTCTTCATGTTGTTGTTGTAAGTGCATAACCATTCACCCGGTCATGTAGTATTTTTTAATTCCTATGAAACGATGGAGGTTAGTTGACCATTACGGATCGGGGTTGACCGATCCTATTTTCTTTATTTGATGGAAGGTAAGGGTAGTTTTATGTAAAACCATGGCAAGCATAATGTCAGTAAGGTTGTTTATTTCTATCTTTTTATTGCTATTCTTTATATTTCTTTATCTTCACCTTATCATAAAAATAGAGAAATAATTTAACCTTATATCATATAGTAATGATTAATCAACGTTCTGTTTCTTTTTCTGAAACAGCAGCGGAGAATTCATCCTGGAAAGTGAGGAAACTGCTGGAAGCATGTGAAACCTTCACAATGTGAAACCTTCAGCACGTGAAACCCTTACAAGGGTTTATGTATAAAAAATAAAACCGCTTATGGTTATATCAAAAGACATGAAAAGAGATTCTCTTATTTTAGCAATAGATGCCCAAACTTATGGAATATTTATTGTAACAATTGAATGACGTTAGCCTGAACTTCACATCGGTTATGAAATTAACCTTTAATATACAACGATTTTTTTAATTATTTTATTGAAAATGAATAAAAGTAATTCCTAATAATCCATTTAGGATTGATCTAAACTAGTCATTATGTATAAACTTATTAGAAATACAAGATAACATTTTATGTTTTTTTTTAACGTCGTTTACAATAATATCAACACTTTTATGATGATATTGTACTTTAAAATTATTTTAGGATTTTTAAAATTATTTAATACATATGATTATTAATTTAATACATATGATATGGAAATGAAAAAAACATTGTTTACGATACACAATTTTAAAAGACAACACTATGGAGGTATCATGTGATATAAGTAAATGTAACAACCTAAATTTTGGAGAAAACCCCAATTTAAAGAAATAAAGAGGGGCGAATGCGGTTTAAAAGGAAACACGAACTAAAGGGGGTAAATAAAAATTGAATGTCCTAAAAACCCCTATAAAGATGAGTGGTTGCCCATGTTTCCTTCTTGTTTCAAGGTTTTCAAAGAGAGCTTGAGAGAGAAATTCATTATTTTAGAGAGAGAGAGTCAAGATTCAAACCAAGGTAAAGAGTATTACGTGTTATTTGATAGAAGCTAGATCTATATATGTTGGGTGATATGCATCAATTGGTTAGATAAAGTGACATATTTACATGGATTATGTATATCTCGGTTTATTCTTTTCGGGTTAGGATTTCATCGAGTTCTATGTGAGAATGTGAGTTCTAGATCACTAGTTGTACTTATTTTTATGTATTTTAGGAGTAGTATGGATACCATGAACGATTTTCTAAAGTTTAACTTCATAATATGGATAAAGTTTCATATTTTTATTTGCGTAGTTAAAGTTGCATGAAGAAATATCGTCACCTTATAAATCCTAGAATAAATATATTGATCTTATATGTGCATGAAGATATTTGTTTAGGTATGGGCTGATGCGAGTGTGGCAACCACATCTACATCAGCATTGGTCTTTCACATTGACCACCTAGAACTTTCTAGTGTGCTCTAATATCGATGAGTAATAATTACCTGCATTAACATTGGTCATCCGCATTGGCAATTTAGATTATTCTAAGGATTATGTAATGCCAATGAGTAACTTTTTCATCCGCATTGGCATAGTTCACCCATATAGATGTTGTTTATTCGCATCAACATAGTTCATCAGCATTGCCATGTTATTGTTATTCGCATTGCTTCATCCGTATTGGCCATCTTACTGTTACTCGTGTTGCTTCATCTGCATTACCCATGTTTTTGTTACTTGCGTTGCTTCATCCGCATTGCCCATGTTACTGTTATTCGTGTAGCTTCATCTGCATTGCCTACATTTAGTTAAATCGTCACCGTTATCGCATTGATCAAGTTCATCCGCATTAACCATATTCTCCCGCATTGATATTATTCATCTGTATTGCCCTATACTTAGCATATTTTGATGATAGTTGCCAATGTGATATGGAGACCTTATGAATAATGTGACTTGCATGTGTGAATCATAGTAAAGAAACATAGATGACATACTACTTATGAAACACCTATGCTAAGGTATTAAGTATGAAATGTTAAAAATTGAAATATAGATAAATGTTTTAAGTATAATTTCTCTTAGGATAAAGTGCTAAAGAAAGATAAATGAAAGATAACAGTAATTAAAGAATGTAAAAGGACTCAAAATTAGGGGTGTAAAGAGAACCAAGCCGGCTCGATGGATACTCGAGATCGACTCGGTAAAAAGCTCGATCGAGCCGAGCCTAAGCGAGCTCGAGTCCGATCTCGAGCTTGATATATAACTCGATTATTAATCGAGCCCGAGCCCGAGCCTTGCATTCAAAGATCGTTTAGGCTCGCGAGCCTTAACGAGCCTAGTTTGATTATACATATTATATATATATATATATATATATATATATATATATATATATATATATATATATTATTTTTTAAATCTCGAGCTCGAGCCGAGCGTTGGCTCGGTAGTTTTGTTATGCAACTAAACCGAGCTTATACGAGTCGAGCTCGAGCTTTATTGTCGCTACTCGAGCCGAGCTCGATCAGAAATAACAGGCTCGAACGAGCTTGAGCTCGAGCTCGAGCTTTAAGAAAAACCCATCGAACCGAGCTCGAGTACTATAAGGCTCGGGCTCGGCTCGTCTCGTTTACATCCCTACTCAAAATGCTAAAGTCACATGTGAAAGTTGAAGTTAAAAGTAGTGCAATCCATATAGGAGTTTGCATTTCTAAAGAATACATGCCTTACACGGTCTCACCTTCTAAAAGAGTCGTAGCATTCACACTCAAATGATAGGGGTCTTGTTTTGTGCTTACTCAACCTAACATGAGTTATTTTACGAACAGTCAAATGATAGGAGCCTTGCTTTATGCTCACTCACACTGACAAGTGTTGTGTTATAAACCTCAAATGATAGGGGCCTTATCTTGTGCTCACTCACCTAACAGGAGTTGTACCTTGTATGCTCACGTGATAAAGAAGCTTCAAACTTATATGTGCTCAAATATAAAGATTAAATTTAAGGATACAGTAAAGAATGGTTAAAGTGGTAAAGTATAAATACTCATTTAAAGTATTGAAAGATACATAAAGTTAAAGTATATATAAAGTTTTAATGATTAAGTAGTGCTATAGTTACAACTTTGTGGCTAATATGCCAAGTGTTTTTTAAAAGTTTTAGAACTAGAATTTACTTAGCAATGCTAACTTTTATATATATATTAGCTTGACATGTATGAAAGTGATGAAATAAAGAATGATAGTTTCGCATAACTGTTGAGGTTACCTCGTTGAATTCAAGACTGACATTTTCTAATAAAAGAGTTTGGTTATGGTTTAATGTAATAGTATTAGACAAGGAGTCTTGTAATGACAATTAAATTTCCTGCTGCTAGGTTATGGTTATTTAAAGTTTAAGAACTATATATTTATGATGTTTAAATCCAACAATGAGATTGTTTGAAAATAAAGCTTTACATAAATAAAAATAGATGTTCAAAGAATTAACAAATAAAATGTAATAAATGACAAAGGGTCATATATAATCGTATGCAGTGGCAAATATAAAAACAAAGTTTAGGGGTAACGTAAAAGTTTTTTTACCGTACATTATATTAATAAAGGGGTCCGAATTAAGATCATTAAAATCAAATCCATTTGGGATTGGAGGAATTGAACTCTAAGAAATTGAACTCGAAAGAGTTGTTGATCCAATATCATCATCATTATTAGAACCAGTATCGCACTCTTAAAATTTTTTGTTAAAAAATTTACCCATAAAATTGTTTTTTTCTCTTTTAAAACTCTAATTTTATAACAAATAACACAATATGATTACAATTGCACATAGAAATACACAATTCAAATATTTAATTTCAATATCAAATCTTTAATTCATCTTTTAAATCCTTACTTCATATACCTAATTGTATAAACCATAAATATTAGAAATTAACCACATAACCATTGATTTTATAACAAATAACACTTAAATAAACTTAAATATTACAGACTGAACAACATTAAATCTAAATCCCAAATTCATAGTATAATAGAGAAAAAAACCTAGAAATATTACCTTGAAGTGGGCGGTGAATTGGTGAAAGATCACATGTGGGTGGTGGCAAGGGCTGTCGTCGCAGGAGGCAGTTTGGCGGTGGACAGCCTAACGACCGGTAGTGGGGACGTGGGGTGATCGGCATTGTGGGTGGATGGTGGCTGACTGGTTGAAGCCTAGGGAAGGGACGAAGGGTCTATGGGGGTATGGGGCAATGTGTAACACCCGTATTTCCTTTTAAAGCTGACGAAGAAGAAAAAGAAATAAAGTCCAAAACTGGGGGGACCAAACTCGCCAACGTACAAAAGTTGGACAAATAAGGACATAATAAGGGAGAGGGCAGTCCATTTCCCCCTCCCCACACACACTTTCTAGCCACAAAAGAAAGAGAGAAGAGAGAAAGGAAGAAAAGAGGAAGAAAGGGTTGATTCGGGTCGATTCGAGCTCAAAATTCGTCGTGTAGCAAGTCCAAACGAAGCTCTTCATCTCCTTGTTGTTTGTGTGAGTTCTAGACCCCCATTTTACTTGTTTTCAACCGATTTTGGGCTGGAACACATAGAAACCCGTGTTGAAAATATGTGTGTTTACCTCATTTGAGTGTGATTGTGTATAGTGTGTTTTTAGAGGGCGATTTCAGGCTTGTGTGTGCTTGAATGGTATCATAGTATGTTTCCCTAAGGTTTAGGAGGGTTGATTTGGGCTTAGAATGAGTTTGGAAGGGGTTTGGAGGTTGAAACCGCGACTGCGGTTCTGGATGAACTACAGTCTGCGCCTAGCTAAGGCTAGGCGACTGAGGGGCGATTGAGGGGCGACTGATGATCAATCGCACGACTGAGGTTCAATCGCACGACTGGGGGTCCAGTCGCATGACGGGTCTACGACTGAGAGCCCAGTCGTATAGGAACTCAGTCGCATAGGTGTCCAATCGCACGACTGAGAGTCCAGTCGCATAGGTGCTCATTCGCATAAGGTCCATTCGCATGAGGTCCATTCGCTTAGTGTCCAATCGCATGATTGAGGGTCCAACGCACGATTGAGGGTCCAATCGCACGATTGAGGGTCTATTCGCACGATTGGAGGTGCAGTCGCATGGGACTTCATCCGCATTAGTCTAGTCGCATGATGTTCAGTCGCATAGAGGCCATGCGACTGAAGGGTGCCCATTCACCCAGATAGGGCTGTTGTACCCGGGGACGAACATAGTTAGAGTAATGACTTTCGAGGGAAGTGCAGAGTTGAGTTTTGGATGTAGAAGTTCCCGTAAGTGCATGTAAGATGGTCGATGAGGCCTTAGGAGAAATGTTAGGCATGATGACGATAGTGTTGCATGATTATGAGTGATGTATGTATGTTAAGTATGTTGTTTCCAGGATAGATGGTGATGACTGATGACTGGTAAATGTCGATGTTTCTTGTTTCGATACGTGTTTATCTTTCCGTGGCTTTACGTGTTGCATTAATGAAATGAATCGAAGTATTATGTAACGTAAAGTGAAAGATAATGAAAAGAGGAACATGATGAATGCATGCATTAATGAATGATGAACGAACAAAGGAAAGGCTTGTAAGCAGATAATGAGGTGAGCGACTTTGTGTTGCAACAGACTCGGTTAGCAGCCAATTGTGAGATTGCCACTGAGGTGAGCAACCATGTTGTTTCAACAGACTCGGCTAGCATACGATCGTGAGAGATCGGTATTGAGGTAAGCGGCCCTGTAGTCGCAACAAACTCGTAAGAACGAATGTAAAGATGAACAAATGATAAAGATAAAAATAATATTATCTATGTGTACGTATGATGTATGATCGCATGAAAGTAATGAACGGTCTTACGAAAGAAAAGTATGTTTTATTATAAAACTAGAACTCACTCAGCAACGCTGACTTTTATGTGTTTCCAGTTAGCAGGTAATTATTTTTAAGGATGGCACGAGGTGGCTACTCAGCTCTTTTGGGTGACATTCTTTTGTTTAATGCTTTTGTGATGTAATACAACAATATATATTTTGTAATTGATGAACGTTGTATTAACTGGCAAAAGTATTTATAGTAACATGAAAAGTTATTTCCAGTTTCATTGCACGTTTTATTTAAATTAATGAAATTATATGTTTTAAGAGCGATGGGGATCCAACTGTAAGCGTCCCGGGAACGGGGCCTTACAAGTTGGTATCAGAGCCAAAGTTTAAGTGAAACGGGTAAATTTTCGAAATAAACCTTAACTTAAACTGAAAATGGGACGAAAGGGATGGGATGCCAATCTGAGTAGCTGCGTGCCATAAGGTACTTTCTTAAAGTTAACCAGTATTATGTGCGCATGTTATGTGTTATGTGTTGCTGGTAGATTTAGATACTGATATAGTCAGGATAGGTAATGCTCGGGGTGCGAAGAGTAAAGTAAGTGGCTAATCATAACTGGCCACTGCAATTAGAGACTTACTATACTTGACATAAGCTGAGCTATTTCCTTGAATGAACGTGTTGGTGTTTTGAATCTTTCAGTGCGTGAAAGAGGATGGCTGGTGATAGATCATCCAAGGCCTCGCGTGGTGGGCTTGCTGCTGCATTACGGCCCAAAAGAGGCAGGCCTAGAGTTGAGAAGGTGGTTCCTGAAGAACCTGAGACCCCTCATCCGAAGGGTGTAGACGAGAACACCAATCTGAGAGCCTCGGTAAAGGAGGCTGTAGTGGAGGAGGTGCACCAGGTCATGCAGACGATCTTACCGTCTGTGGTGACCAAGTGATAAAGCTGTATGGGAAGGAGAAGGGAAGGAGAGAAACCGGTCCTCGGGAGGACAGGAACAAACGAAGCCTGAAATGGTTCCTTCTGATGAAGAAGAGGAGGAGGAGGAAGAGCCTGCGCCGGGGCGGCACGAGGCTGTAACTACAGGGCTTTTCAAAGGTGCAAGCCCCCTACTTTTGATGGAAACGACACTGCTGCTGCTGCTCACCGGTGGGTGAGAGAATTGGAGGCTGTTCTGAACATCAGCGAGTGCCGGAAGATCAGAAAGTAAAGTTTGCTGCCCATTCATTTATGGACTCGGCTTTATGCTGGTGGGAAAATATTGTCCAAGCTGAGGGTAGTCGAGCAATCGGGAGGATGAGATGGTCCGAACTGAAGAAGTTGGTGAGTGAGGAGTTTTGTCCTCATCGGGAAATGGATAAAATTGAGAGAGAATTCCTGCAGCTGGAGGCGGGAACGATGACACACCAGCAGTACACTACATAGTTTAATGAGATGGCACGTCTGGTGCCGGATCAGCTGACGCCTCTGTTGCGGAAGATCAAGAGATACATTCAGGGTTTGTCGGCGGATATTCGCAGGCATATGATCGCTGCCCCGACCGAGCACGTTTAGGTCGGCGGTTGGATTTGGCAGGGAGACTATATGATGAGCGGGCTGTGGTGGTGGTGGCTGAGGGTAGCAGGAAGGGCGGTGGTAAGAGGAACTGGCAGGGGAAGAGGTTTGGTCGGGTGATACTTTGACGGGTAACAAGAAGGCACGGGTGGATGACCGCCGTGTGGTCAGCCGGGTGCAGGATTGAAGAGGTGTGGCAAATGCGGGAGAGAGCATTTGGGGATGCAAGTGGGGATCAAACATCTGCTTCAAGTGTGGGAAGCCTGGTCATATGGCTAGAGACTGTGGGGGTGTGAAGTGTTTCAACTGTGGGGAAAGTGGTCATATGAGTAGGGATTGTAAGAAGCCGAGGGCTAAAGGTTCTGGAGTGAAGAAAACTGGAGGTGAAGGACCGAGGGAGAGCGCCAGGGCATTCACAATGACATAGGAGGAGGCTAGGACGGACCCTGATGTTATGTCCGGTACGTTTCTAGTGAACCAAACTTTAGCTTCTGTGTTATTTGATTCGGGTGCCAGTAAAAGTTTTATTTCCGCTGCTTTCTGTGCTAAGCTGCCTGTTAGTAGTAGACGTGTTGATGCGCCCTTTGATGTAGAAACTGCCATAGGAAAGTCTACCAGGATCTCTGAGATGATTGAGAACTATGACGTGGAACTAGAAGGTCATAAGCTCCCTGTTAGATCGTTTGTGATGACCTTAGGTGGTTTCGACTTGGTACTTGGGATGGATTGGCTGGCGGACTTCGAGGCAAATATAGTGTGTCGAAAGAAGATGATTTGTTCAATAGCGCCTGACGGGAGTTCGGTAACTGTCTATGGGGATCGGGTCACAACGATTCCGAAAGTGATTTCAATGGCGGTGGCGGGAAGGTGCTTGAGGCGTGGATGTAGTGCCTACTTGGCACATGTGAAGGATGTGGATACGCCCACACCACAACTGTCTGATGTACCGGTTGTGTGTGACTTTCCAGATGTGTTTCCCGAAGAATTGTCAGGAGTGCACCTGATCGAGAGATTGAGTTTCAGATTGATCTGATACCAGGTGCTTAGCATGTTGCCAAGGCACCGTATCGGTTGGCTCCGACGGAGATGAAAGAGTTGATGGAGCAGTTGCAAGAGCTACTAGATAAGGGGTTCATTAGACCGAGTATCACACCTTGGGGTGCTCCGGTCTTATTTGTGAAGAAGAAAGATGGTAGTATGAGGATGTGTACAGACTACCGTGAGCTGAACAAGCTGACAGTGAAGAATCGATATCTGTTGCCGAGGATTGATGATTTATTCTATCAGCTTCAAGGTGCCAGTTGGTTTTCAAGGATTGACCTTCGATCTGGCTACCATCAGCTAAAGGTGAAAGAGCAGGATATTCCTAAAACAGCTTTTCGCACGTGCTACGGTCACTACGAGTTTCTTGTCATGTCTTTTGGTTTGACCAATGCGCCAGCTGCTTTTATGGATCCGATGAACCGAGTGTGTCGGCCGATGTTAGATAAATCAGTGATTGTGTTCATTGATGATATCATGATTTATTCGAAGAGCAAGGTAGAGCATGCCGGTCACATACGAGAGGTGTTGGAGACGTTGAGAAGGGAAAAGTTGTATGCCAAGCTCTCCAAATACACGTTCTGGTTGCGCGAAGTTCAGTTCTTGGGTCACGTGGTGAATCCGGAGGGGATTATGGTGGATCCGGCAAAGGTGGAAGCGGTGATGCAATGGAAGTCTCCAAAGACACCATCCGAGATCCGTAGTTTCTTGGTTTTGGCGGGCTATTACCGAAGGTTTATTCAAGACTTCTCCAAGATCGCTTCTCCACTAACCAAGTTGACCCGTAAAGATGTAAGTTTGTATGGGGTCAAGCTCAATAGAACACATTCGAATAATTGAAGATGAGATTGACTCAAGCTCCTATTCTGTCATTACCCGATGGAAGTGAAGATCTGGTGGTTTATTCTGATGCTTCCTACTCGGGGTTGGGATGTGTGTTAATGCAGAAAGGAAAGGTTATAACCTACGTATCCTAACAGTTAAAGGTTCATGAGGTTAACTATCCTACTTATGACTTGGAGCTAGCAGCCATGGTCTTTGCACTAAAGATTTGGAGGCACTACCTGTATGGGACGAAGTGCACCATTTTCACTGACCACAAGAGCTTGAAGTACTTCTTCGAGCAAAAAGACTTGAACATGAGGCAGAGAAGATGGTTGGAGCTCATAAAGATTATGATTATGAGATCCATTACCATCCGGGCAAGGCCAACGTGGTGGCGGATGCCCTTAGCCGAAAGGAGAGACCCGAGCCGATTCGGGTGAAGGCGTACCAGCTGATCATGACCTCTGATGTGATGAGCAGATCAAAGAGTTACAAATGAGGCTTTGAAAGACGATCTTTTTAACTCTGAAAGAATGAGAGGTCTGTTGCGGAATTAGGGTGTTAAAACCCGATTCGGGTGGATGTGGATTCCTCTTTTGGGGATCTACAGGTGAAGATTATGGATGAGGCTCACAAGACTCGATACTCTATTCATCCTGGTGCTACAAAGATGTATCAAGACATAAAGAAAGATTATTGGTGGCCGGGTATGAAGCGTGATGTGGTGGAGTATGTGAGTAAGTGCCTTACTTGTTTGCAAGTGAAGGCCGAGCATCAAAAGCCTATAGAAGATCCAACCTTTGGATATACCGGAATGGAAATGGGAGCACATCACCATGGATTTCATTACGAAGCTGCCACGTACTCCGAAAGGCTATGATGCTATATGGGTGATAGTTGACCGCTTGACGAAGAGTGCTCACTTCCTACCGATGCGTGAGACCTATTCATCCGAGATGGTTGGCGGATCTTTTCATTAAGGAGATTATGACTCGTCACGGTATACCGGTGTCTATTGTGTCTGATCGTGATACCCGGTTTACATCTAAATTCTGGAAGAAATTCCACGACACTATGGGACGAGATTACATATTAGCACGGCTTATCATCCCCAAATGATGGTCAATCAGAAAGGACCATTCAGACACTGGAAGACATGCTTCGGGCATGTGTGATTGATTTCGGGGAAGTTGGGATGACTATTTACCGTTAGCTGAATTCTCATACAACAACAGCTATCATGCCAGCATTGGTATGCCACCTTATGAGATGTTATACGGTAGGAGATGCAGAACACCCGTTTGTTGGGGTGATATTGGTCATAAAGAGTTAGGGAGCGTCGAGGTGATTGACACTACGACTGAAAAGCTCGAAAGGATCAAGGCCTTCATGAAGGCAGCCAAAGACAGACAGAAGTCGTATGCTGATAAACGATGCAGGCCGATTGAGTTCCAGGTGGGCGACCGGGTTATGTTGAAGGTCTCACCTTGTAAGGGTATCATTCAGTTCAGAAAGCGGGGTAAGTTGAGCCCGAGGTACATAGGCCCTTTCCGAATCATTGCTTGAGTAGGAGAGGTGGCCTATAGATTGGAGTTACCGGATGAGTTAAGTGGAATACACCCACATTCCACGTGTCTCATCTAAGGAAGTGTTGGCAGATGAGGATATGATTGTCCACTGGAGGATATCGAGGTAGACGAACGACTCAACTATGTGTAGCAACCAGTGACGATCATCGATCGAAAAGAAAGAGGCTGAGAAATAAAGTAGTTCCTCTTGTGCGTGTACAGTGGAGGCACACGAAGGGATCCGAGTCAACGTGGGAGATTGAAGAGGAAATGAGACAGCATTACCCACTCTGTTCGAGGAATGACAGGTTTCGGGGACGAAACCTATACAAGGGGTGGACTTGTAACACCCGGATATTTCCTTTTAAAGAAATAAAGTCCAAAACCGGGGGGGACCAAAGGAAAGGCTTGCAAGCAGATAATGAGGTGAGCGACTTTGTGTTGCAACAAACTCGGTTAGCAGGCAATCGTGAGATTGCCACTGAGGTGAGCAACTATGTTGTTGAAACAGACTCGGCTAGCATACGATCGTGAGAGATCGATATTGAGGTGAGCGGCCTGTAGTCGCAACAGACTCGTAAGAACGAATGTAAAGATGAACCAATAATAAAGATAAAAATATATTATCTATGTGTACGTATGATGTATGATCGCATGAAAGTAATGAACGGTCTTACGAAAGAAAAGTATGTTTTATTATAAAACTAGAACTCACTCAGCAACGCTGACTTTTAGTGTTTCCAGTTGGCAGGTAATGACTGCTGAGGATGGACGAGGCGGCTACTCAGCTCTTTTGGGATGACATTCTTTTATTTAATGCTTTTGTGATGTAATACAACAATATATATTTTGTAATTGATGAACGTTATATTAACTGGCAAAAGTATTTATAGTAACATGAAAAGTTATTTTACAGTTTTCGCTGCATGTTTTATTTAAATTAATGAAATTATATGTTTTAAGAGCGATGGGGATCCAACTGTAAGCGTCCCGGGAACGGGGCCTTACACATGGATGGTTTTTTTTATTTTAAGTTTTATGTTTGATTGGGTTATGGGTATTTGGCCTGATTAGTTATGCTTTTTAAGAAGTTTAATGCTGTTTGGATTTATTTTTTATTTTGGTTTGTTAATTATTATTGTATTGGACTATTAGGTATTTGGGGCTTGTTAGTTATTTATGTTTTTATAAAATGTAATGTTTTGTATAAAATATAAGATTATTTTTTATGATATTTTGAACTTTCAATAAAGTGTGAGTTTTAAAAATTTAAGGGTAACGTAATATTTTTCTCAGGGGTAACGTAAGACCGTAATTTTTTTATTTTTTATTACGTAAAACCGTAAATACACTACCCGTAAAAAACTGAGGGGTAGCGAAGGCACCACTCGGCTCCATGTAGATCCTGCCTCGACCGTATGTCATGTAAATGTGATGTATCATGTAAAATTCAAAATACACAATATGTACTTTTCAAATATAGATGTAGTAAAGAAAGCTCAAAAGAAAAAAGAAATAAAAGAGAACATGTTAAGATTACTATTTTATGATTAAGTCAGTGATTTGTCAAAAATGAGAGTGACTCGTTCCTTGAAATCTTACTGCCCCAAATTTCCATACATTTAGCATAATCACAAATAAGAACACATTACTAATGACAGAGTTTGTAAATAATTTATGTTTAGTTTTAAGGTTGTTCAATATAAAATCAATACTTATATGATGAGATTCCACTTAAAATTATTTTAGGATGTTAAAAATAATTTAATTACTAGTACATATTATTTGAAAATGAAAAACAGTATTTACGCTACATAAATCTAAAAGACAAACACTATCAAGGTACTACGGGATCGAGTAAATGAAAATTCCTATATTTAAAAAGTTCGCAAATAAAAGTCAGTAAATATTGGTCACAAATAAAGTCAGTACTCGATAAAAGGGATGTAAATATGATGATTTAAGCGAAAATTCAAGATATGCAAATAATAAATTACAAATAAAATGTAGTTTATTTTTTGAACATATATACTTTTTAAAAGACAGATGTAGTCAAAACTCAAATAAAAAAGAAATAAATGAGAATACGTGGATTACTATTTATTATGAAGTCAGTGATTTGTTAAAGATGAGAATGACTTGACCCTTTGTAACGCACCTGAATGTCGAAGCGAGCAACTTAGTAATAATGGTTAAGTTCGGGTTATTTTAAAAAGAGAGAGAGAGAGAGAGAGAGAGAGATTACAGGCCAAATTACTTATGGTCTTAGGGTTTGATGGGTTGAAGGGCCTAACCATCCATTAACCGGCCACCTTCTCTATTTTCTTACAATTCAAACCACTAAGAGCATTCACAACCATGCCTTATATTTATGTGAGTGTGTTTGGTATATTATATGGAATGATTTTGAGTGGTTGTGAGTGAAGGAGAGAGAAAATGTATTGTGGATTGGTATATTTGAAGAATCACTGTACAATCCTTATAATTTTTTTAATATTTTGAAAGTGGTTGTGAGTGAAGGAGAGAGAAAAGGTAATGAAAAAGGTATAAAAATAATTATTAATTGAAAGGAGAGAGAAGAAGTAGTGATTTTTAGTGTAATTATATGGATAAGATAAGGAATGGGATGTGAATGCTCTAACAACTTAGAGAGAGAAAGTAGTGAGAGAAAGTAGTGAGAGAAAGTAGTGACAAAAAGTGAAGAAAACTTAATATTTGAAGTTTTGTGATTAAATGTTGAAGAACCGTGTTTGAGCAACAAAACAACAAGAAAAGAGGAAGAAATCCGGGTAAGAATCATCATCTAAACATCTCTGTAGATTTAGGTTGATTTTTGAGTTCTGAGTTTTAAGGTTTTGTGAAAGACTTCAAAAAAGATCACATTTTTACGTATGAAATGGTATAAAAAGCTTAGATCTGCCGTAGAAATGACAAACCAAAGATTTGAACGCAAAAAGTAAAGATTTGGTTGAAAATGAAGATTTTTTATGGAAAACGAGCTGAAAAACTCGTCCAGTGAAACTTCAATTTTATCATGCGAAACTACCTTCGAAACTATAGTTTCGCTGGTAAACGCCAAAGAAAGTTAGGAAGAGATCTCATGCGAAACTGCATGTGAAACTAGTTGCGAAACTAGTTGCGAAACTAGCTGTATTGTATAGAAAATGATAGATCCGTATGGTAATTTGCATGCAGATTGTGCGACTTATTTATTGACATGAATTCCTCTTAGACTGAAAGCAAATCTACTCATCAGGTGAGCTCTAGATCCCCTATTTTATACATGTTTTAAACGTTTTGGGGCGATATGCATACTAAATGACCAGTTCTTTTAAAGAAAAATTTTATACGCTATCTTATATGAAAAATAGGGTTTTCTAATGAATTCATATCGTGTTTTTCTTATTGTGATATGACCTTGGTAATGATGATATGTCTTGTAATATGTTGTGTTATATTAGGTATAACTAAAGATGAAAGTGAAATATAAAGAAATGTTATTGGGCCTATAACGTGTACCTTTTTAAAGTAAAGCCTTGTAAGCAAATGATAGAGAAGGGTTGCATTTCTTGTGCCATTGTGACAGTAAGGCCTGGATTGGCATGTCAGTAAAGTAAAGGCCTGGACAGTCAGGTCAGTATGGCCTGGATTGACATAACAATAAGGCATGTATGGGTACGACAGTAAGGCCTGGATTGGCATATTGGTAAAGTCTTGTGTTCAACATAGGCATCGATAGTGACTAGGAATGATGGATAACGAAGAGATATAGATATCAAATAAATGAAAGTATTGATTCTAAAGCGATAGTCTGGGTATAGTAATGTTCGGATATGTGATAACTATTTTCGAATGATAAAGTTAATATACCTTACTAAATATTTATCTAATAAGTAAATCTAGAACTCACTCAGTAAAGCTGACTTTTATATGCATATTAGTTTGACAGGTGAGCTGTTGGACTTAAGTGAACGTGGGCATGGATTCTAGTAGCTACTTGACGTCTGAAGGTTGACATCCCTGATTAAGAAGATTATTAAGAAGATCATTTTAAAGACTATTTGATGTTTGAAAGATAATGTTAATGTTTTATTAGAATCATGTCGTAATGGGTTGAAACTTAATATACTTTTACGCTGCAATGTTTATCTAAATGAATGTTTTAAATCTATATTTTGCTGTGAGTGACCAACTGTGAGGTTTCCTGGAATTAGGGCCTTACACCCTTGAAACCTATACGCCTCAAATTTCCTAACCATTTACCGCAATCAAGTATAAGAAGAACACGAACATAATAAAAGTTTATAATACTTTATGTTTAGTTTTTAAGTTTGTTCATAATAATTTAATACTTTATGATGAGTTCGCACTTAAAATTTATTTTAGGATTTTAAAATAAATTTAAGAGTAAATTGTAACATTTCGTATTTTTTTTTAATAAAGCTGATTTTGTTCGATGTTGATTCCGAAAAATACAATAATCATAATAATAATAATAATAACAATGATAATAATAATACTAGTGGTAGTAATAATATAAATAATAATAATAATAATAATAATAATAATAATAATAATAATAATAATAATAATAACTTTAATAATAATAACAATAATAAGGTCCAGGGGTCATTTGGTAATTTTCAAAACTTAAAGGAAAGTTTAAACATGAAATGATAACACTCAAACCACAGGGACCAAAAGTGTAATTTGTTTAAAAACCATTCCCCCCCGTCGAACTACCCTCACCGCCGGCCAACTCCAGCCGACCCTCCGGCGAGCTTCAAACGCCAAGAATAATGCGGTTTTGACCAAAACAACACTCCCGACACATTCACGTGGGAGATTCGAACGCGTGCCACACAGACAATCCAAATTCGAGCTAGTGCGATGTAGAACCCGAGCCACGCGTTGTCGGACCTTGTCAGTCCACAGATCGCACTACACGATTTAATACTCAAAATTACAACCCACTAACAAACTTATAATCGTTTATAACATTCTACGAATTCAATTCATTCAGAACAGTCAAAAACATCACACTCGACATCCTCTTCGTTCGGACCTGCAACTCGATTTTGAACCAACCTCCGATCAATTTTAATCGAAATTAACATAGGGCATTGCATCATACCATCATTCAAAGCTTCCCTCGAGTTTAATTTGAATATTATCATTGTTGGGCATCATTCGATCACCTCCCCTGACCTATTCTTGGGCTCTCTGTCATCAAATCGAACTCAATCTAGGTAATTTAACACATTTTTACGATCGTTTTGTCATGGGGAACAAAAGCCCCATGATTTCAGAGGCAAACAACATCAATTTAAACCTCAATTGAATCGATTACGGGTTAGGGTTCATAGAGGATTGGGGGAGTTTCTTTGAATCAGTTCAAAAGAATTAAAAACAGAACCATATCGCGGCTAATAGCCTTGGTTCACCGGTTACTGCGCCCCTTGCAATCCGTGAGGTCCCGGGTTCGACCCCGGGCCACCTCAAATTTTTTAACTATTTTTTTAGGCCTTATAAAAATCCAGAAAAATATCTAAAAATTATAAAAATGTTTTTACAAACATTAAAAATTTTTAGAACAACTTAGTTATTTCCTGAAATTTATTTTAACACTTTAACTATTTTAATAAATGTTTTAAATAAATAAAATTACAAGTGATACAAAATTTTTTAAATAAAAGTAAACTCTTAATAATAATTTAATTTATTAAATTATTATTCGACACTATATTATTTTTCATTATTCAAGATAATCGCAAATATATGTATTTTATAATTTTACAGATTATTTACAAAAGTCATTTTGTGTTACTTAAATAATTAAATATTTTAATTGATTATATCATATAATTAATTAATAAAATTAATTATTTGTTTTTCCACACTTTAACAATAAATCAAAACAGTTACGTGTATTGATCCATATATTTTTATTAAAATTCTAAACATAATCATTTTCAATAAATTCATTTTATTTATTTCAAAACATTTCAACTAAATAAATTATTTAATTTAAACTACCATTCAAAATCAAATGGAAATCCTGATACATTCTCAAATTCTCAAATCACTATTATTCTAATTCAAGGCACCGTTCCTTAGGTTAATCATAAGGAAATCGTAGGTGTCTAATCCATCACGTCCAAATTCAAATCTCTATCAATCAAGTGAGTATTCATATCCCCTTTTTATATCATTTCCTATTTGGGGGGAAATCATGTGATACAATATATTCAATCATGATATTCTATTGTTGTTTCATTCTAAATTCAATTCAAGACAGGTTATGTTATTACTTGCAATTACGTGAACATACTATGCTAAACTGGACGACAATAAAACCCTAATTCAATCAATCAATCCTGGTATCAATGGTAGATCTACTGGTTTGGACAACCCACCCCATATGAATAGTCGAGTGGTGATTGTGCCAGAGGCAAGAGTCAATCTATGGTGTATGTGTGGAGTCTATTATATGCAAGTGTCAAGTCAAGGGGTTTCTATTGTGTCGGTTTATCTATATGCTTTACTATTGCAATATAAGTCTTAACGATACCTTGTGAATTGAATTATTCTCAATCAATCAATCAATCTATATGTATACTCAAAACTATGACTACTCACCAGCTAATTCGTTAGCTGACTTTATTTTCTCCATGATTTCAGGTTAAGCAAGATAGTGGACTTCTACCTGCTCATTTAAGACCCGGACTTAGTTAAAATAAAAGACAATTACTATTTGTGGTTTCAATTGTTGTATTTATGTATGTTGAACTTAATTATCTTGTAATCTGATTTTAATATTATTTCCACTATTAGACAACCATGTGTTATGAACAATCAATCATTCCCTCGTCCGCTCCGATGATTCCGCCGTCGGTCGGGGTGTGACAGATTGGTATCAGAGCCATGGTTATAGGGATTAGGTTATTAGAAATGGAATGACCTGGACTATAACTAAGTACCTTTACACATGAGTCCTCTCATGTATTTTACATGCTTAGATAGGATTTTATGTGCCTTACATGTTTATACTTGATTATGTGATTATATGCCTTACGTGATTCTTCTTATACTTTAAATCTTATCAATGTACACATGAATCTTAAACCATATTCTAAGGCATTGTGTGCCTAATTCAAGTGATTTCAAACTCCAAAACTCGATTGTTATTCATGGTTTTCAAAAATCTCGTCAAAGTCTGTGTCTCACAACTGAACACATGCAATGCTGGAAGAGTGGGATGCCTGTATCTCGAGGTGTTCTGTCTAGGCAAGGTATTCGCATAAATCCAAATCAACCGATGGACCTGTCTACCTTACCTGGGAACCCTCGAGATGAGTATCTGCTTATAGGTACGCATGTCTTCAATGAGGTTGTGTTGGACATAACACTTTGATTAGTCAACGTATTCGCTTTGATTTATGAATCAAACGATTACACCCGGAACATATCATCGTTATTATGCCAAATTCTCGATTCTCGTTTTATGTTGTATAGCTCTTATTACCCAATTCTCATAAACTATCTCAATGATATTTCAGAATGGCTTCTCGTCAAATCCGTTCACGATCTAGAAACCCTGGCCGCAAGATTGCTGCTATTGTAGCACGTGAAGTTGCTGCTGTTATCCCAACTCTGCTTACCCATTTGAACCAAGGCAACAATACTGATCAAAACCCAACTGCACCAAACCCTCCCAAACTTGTACCTACAAACATTTCAGTTCTTGCAACCCCACTAAGTTCAGTGGAACTGAAGGAGCTACCGGATTACTACAGTGGTTTGAAAGCATCGAGAACACCTTCCTAAACAGCGAATGCCCTGAAAATCTAAAAGTCCGGTATGCCACAAGTGTTCTCCAGAAACGCGCACTCACTTGGTGGAACGGGGAGAAACGAACCCGTGGAACTGATGCTGCTCTAGCATTAACATGGGCTGAAGTTAAGGAGCTCATGACTAAAGAGTTCTGTCCAAGAAACGAAGTCCGAAATCTGGAAGCTGAATTTTGGGAGTTAACCCAAGACAGTGGCGAGAACCTAGCATACACTAACCGATTCCACGAACTGAGCCTTTGGTACCGCATCTTGCTACCCCTACCTCTCGAGCCATCGAGAAATACATTGGTGGACTACTATGCAGATTCAGGATACGGTGCTAGGAAGGAATCCTTCCACACTAGAAGATGCTATCAGACTGGCTGCACAGTTAACCGATAATCATGTGAAAGCTGGTTCCCTAACCAGGAAAGGATCGAAGAAGAATAACGACAAACTTCCTAACGAAACCGTCAAAACCGACCAACCCGAGCCTTCCAGGAACAAGAAGAGGAAGGCCAATTCTCAAAACTTTGCTGTGATTACCCCTGCTGTGCCAATTAATCAAGTCCCTCCAACTCATCAACCAGCAGTAAACAACCAACCACCGATGAAAAAGCGTACGCTGGACCCTTTCCGCAGTGTAACCACTGCAAGTATCACCATCCCGCTAACGTTCAGTGTCGTCAATGCACAAACTGTGGTCGTTTTGGGCATACATTCAACTTGTGCAAGAATACAGCAAGGGTTCCAGTTACCACACAGACTGTTCAGCATATCCTGACAACCATGCAAGCAAGAGCTTGCTACCAATGCGGAGATCCTAACCACTCCGCAACCAATGTCCGAAGCTTCTCAAGGCCGTCCCTGCAACTCAAGGTCGAGCATTCAACATCAATGCTCATCAAGCTCAAACCAATAACGATGTGGTGAACGGTATGTTTCTAATCAATAATCATTATGCTTCAGTCTTGTTTGATACCGGCGCCGACAAAAGTTTTGTATCCTTAGAATTTGAGCCTTTGCTTGCTAGTGTGAGAACTAAGTTGGAGAAACCGTTTACGGTAGAAATAGCCGACGGGAAACCTATCACAATCGATTCAATTATTCCCTTAGTCTTAGCGAACATGAATTTTCTATCGACCTCACACCGATGCAACTTGGAAATTTCGATGTCATTATCGGCATGGATTGGTTATCTAAGAACCATGCTGAAGTTGTTTGTTTCGAGAAAGTCATCCGAATCCCTCTTATGCCCGAAAAGGTGTTAAATATTTACGGGGAAAAGCCTTCCAAAGGACTTAAACTCATGTCTTGCACCAAAGCCCAAAAGTACCTCCGCAAGCATTACGTGGCTTTCCTAGCCCATATCGTGAAAACGGATGAGAACCCTAGGAAGATTGAAGACATTCCGGTTATTCGAGAATTTCCCGAAGTCTTTCCCGAAGACTTAACCGGTCTTCCCCCCGTTCCTCAGTTGAATTCAGGATCGACCTTGTGCCTGGTGCAACTCCCGTGGCAAAATCACCTTATCGTCTCGCACCTTCCTAAATGCAAGAACTTGCTAGCCAATTGCAAGAACTGTCAGACAAAGGATTCATTCGCCCGAGCTCATCACCATGGGGAGCTCCAGTCTTATTCGTGAAGAAAAAGGATGGTTCTTTTCGCATGTGTATCGACTATCGAGAACTCAACAAACTCACAATCAAGAACGTTACCCATTACCCCGAATCGACGATCTGTTTGATCAGCTTCAAGGAGCCACTCATTTCTCAAAGATCGATCTCGTTCTGGTTATCACCAACTCCGTGTGCACGATGATGATATTCCAAAAACCGCTTTCCGAACGAGATATGGCCATTACGAGTTTACAGTGATGCCATTCGGGTTAACCAACGCACCGGCAGTATTCATGGATTTAATGAATCGCGTGTGCCGACCATACCTAGACAAATTCATGATTGTATTCATCGACGACATTTTGATATACTCCAAATCTAAATCCGATCACGAAAACCACCTTCGACTAATACTCGAACTCCTGAGGAAAGAGAAACTCTACGCCAAATTCTCAAAGTGTGAATTCTGGCTTAATGAGGTTCAATTTCTTGGTCACATAGTAAACAGCAAGGGAATTCACGTTGACCCCGCAAAGATCGAGGCGGTAAAGAAATGGGAGAACCTAAAACTCCTACAGAGATTCGTTCATTTCTTGGACTAGCCGGATATTATCGACGTTTTATTCCTAACTTCTCTAAGATTGCTGTGCCACTCACTGCTTTGACCCACAAGGATAAGCCTTTTCTTGGGGGCCTGATCAAGAAAAAGCATTTCAAACCCTCAAGCAAAAGTTGTGTGAGGCGCCGATTCTAACACTTCCTGATGGAAACGACGACTTTGTTGTCTATTGTGACGCTTCAAAACAAGGTCTAGGGTGCGTTCTCATGTAGCGAGGCAAAGTTATAGCTTATGCTTCAAGACAATTGAAGATTCATGAGAAAAATTATACGACGCACGATCTTGAATTGGGTGCTGTCGTATTCGCACTCAAAATCTGGAGACACTATCTCTATGGCACTAAATGTGTTGTATTCACCGATCATAAGAGTCTCCAGTACATCTTCAACCAGAAGGAGCTTAACATGAGGCAACGACGATGGGTCGAACTACTCAATGACTATGACTGTGAGATTCGTTACCACCCCGGTAAAGCTAATGTCGTAGCCGATGCATTAAGTCGTAAGGGTCAAGTTATGCTTCAAAGTGTTACCATTCAAACCGACCTCTTGACCCGTATACTCGAAGCTCAACACGAATCAGTCACCGAGGGAAACATGTATGAGGAAATGTCATGCGGTGCTGAACTCCAATTGGAAATCAAGTCGGACGGACTACTGTACTTTCTAAATCGACTTTGGATTCCGAATCGCAATAATCTTCGAACAACCATCATGGATGAGGCTCATAAGGCTCGTTATTCTATTCATCCGGGAGCAGATAAGATGTTCATGAATCTTCGGAACCAATATTGGTGGCCCGGCATGAAGAAGGATATAGCCTTGTATGTATCTAAATGCCTCACATGTTCCAAAGTCAAAGCCGAGCATCAACGTCCCTCTGGATTACTCATACAACCCGAGGTTCCATTATGGAAATGGGAAAGCATATCCATGGATTTCATCACCAAGCTGCCTCGTACCGCTAGTGGTCACGATAGTATCTGGGTTATCATTGATCGATTGACTAAGTCGGCTCATTTCATTCCAATTCGGGAAGATTATCGAGTCGAGAAATTGGCTCGTATTTACATCAATGAGATAGTCAGTCGGCATGGTGTACCTCTAGATATTATCTCTGATCACGATGGTCGTTTCATCTCTCGTTTCTGGAAAAGTCTTCAATCAGCTCTTGGGACTCAACTAAATCTTAGCACAGCCTATCACCCGCAAACCGATGGTCAGACTGAAAGAACGATACAAACCCTCGAGGATATGCTCCGGGCTTGTGTCATTGATTTCAGTGGATCGTGGGATTCTCATCTCCCGTTGATCGAATTCTTTTACAATAACAGTTGCCATACCAGCATCCAGATGGCACCATTTGAGGCCTTGTATGGCCGAAAGTGTCGGTCTCCCATCTGCTGGTCTGAAGTTGGTCAATCACAGATTACTGGTCCGGAATTGATACAAAAAACAACAGACAAAATTCATAAGATCCGTGATAACTTGGTGGCTGCTAGGAATCGTCAAAAGCATTATGCTGATAAAAGATAAGCCCATGGAATACAATGTCGGTGATCTCGTACTTCTTAAGGTATCACCTTGGAAGGGAGTGATTCGCTTTGGAAAGAAAGGGAAGCTAGCACCTCGTTACGTGGGTCCATTCAAAGTGCTCGAGCGAATTGGGAAAGTGGCCTACAAGCTTGAACTACCCTAAGAACTCAGCAATATACACCCGACGTTTCATGTTTCAAATCTCAAGAAATGTCTTGCGATGAAAATCTCCACATCCCACTCGAAGAAGTCCAGATTGATGAATCTATGCACTTTATTGAGAAACCTGTGGAAATTATGGATCGGGAAGTCAAACAACTCAAACGTAGCCGAATACCAATTGTCAAAGTTCGTTGGGAGTCTAAACGTGGACCAGAGTTCACCTGGGAACGTGAGGACCAAATGAAATCCAAGTACCCTCATCTTTTCGTTTCAGCCTCCTCGTGATTAAAATTTCGGGACGAAATTTCCTAAAGCAGGGGAGACTGTAACATTCGTATTTTTTTAATAAAGCTGATTTTGTTCGATGTTGATTCCGAAAAATAAATAATCAATATAATAATAATAATAATAATGATAATAATAATACTAGTGGTAGTAATAATATAAATAATAATAATAATAATAATAATAATAATAATAAATAATAATAATAACTTTAATAATAATAACAATAATAAGGTCCAGGGGTCATTTGGTAATTTTCAAAACTTTAAAGGAAAGTTTAAACATGAAATGATAACACTCAAAACCACAGGGACCAAAAGTGTAATTTGTTTAAAAACCATTCCCACCCCCGTCGAACTACCCTCATCGCCGGCCAAACTCCGGCCGACCCTCCGGCGAGCTTCAAACGCCAAGAATAATGCGGTTTCGACCAAAACAGACACTCCCGACACATTCACGTGGGAGATTCGAACGCGTGCCACACAGACATTCCAAATTCGAGCTAGTGCGATGTAGAACCCGAGCCACGCGTTGTTGGACCTTTGTCAGTCCACAGATCGCACTACACGATTTAATACTCAAAATTACAACCCACTAACAAACTTATAATCGTTTATAACATTCCTACGAATTCAATTTCATTCAGAACACTCAAAAACATCACACTCGACATCCTCTTTCGTTCGGACCTGCAACTCGATTTTGAACCAACCTCCGATCAATTTTAATCGAAATTAACATAGGGCATTGCATCAATACCATCATTCAAAGCTTCCCTCGAGTTTAATTTGAATATTATCATTGTTTGGGCATCATTCGATCACCTCCCCTGCCGCGACCTGTTCTTGGGCTCTCTGTCATCAAATCGAACTCAATCTAGGTAATCTAACACATTTTTACGATCGTTTGTCATGGGGAACAAAGCCCCATGATTTCAGAGGCAAACAACATCGATTTAAACCTCAATTGAATCGATTACGGGTTAGGGTTCATAGAGGATTGGGGGAGTTTCTTTGAATCAGTTCAAAAGAATTAAAAACAGAACCATATCGCGGCTAATAGCCTTGGTTCACCGGTTACTGCGCCCCTTGCAATCCGTGAGGTCCCGGGTTCGACCCCGGGCCACCTCAAATTTTTTTAACTATTTTTTTAAGCCTTATAAAAATCCAGAAAAATATCTAAAAATTATAAAAATGTTTTTATAAACATTAAAAATTTTTAGAACAACTTAGTTATTTCCTGAAATTTATTTTTAACACTTTAACAATTTTAATAAATGTTTTAAATAAATAAAATTACAAATGATACAAAATTTTTTAAATAAAAGTAAACTCTTAATAATAATTTAATTTATTAAATTATTATTCGACACTATATTATTTTTCATTATTCAAGATAATCGCAAATATATGTATTTTATAATTTTACAGATTATTACAAAGTCATTTTGTGTTACTTAAATAATTAAATATTTTAATTGATTATATCATATAATTAATTAATAAAATTAATTATTTTGTTTTTCCACACTTTAACAATAAATCAAAACAGTTACGTGTATGATCCATATATTTTTATTAAAATTCTAAACATAATCATTTCAATAAATTCATTTTATTTATTTCAAACATTTCAACTAAATAAATTATTTAATTTAAACTACCATTCAAAATCAAATGGAAATCCTGATACATTCTCAAATTCTCAAATCACTATTATTCTAATTCAAGGCACCGTTCCTTAGGTTAATCATAAGGAAATCGTAGGTGTCTAATCCATCACGTCCAAATTCAAATCTCTATCAATCAAGTGAGTATTCATATCCCCTTTTTATATCATTTCCTATTTGGGGGGAAATCATGTGATACAATATATTCAATCATGATATTCTATTGTTGTTTCATTCTAAATTCAATTCAAGACAGGTTATGTTATTACTTGCAATTACGTGAACATACTATGCTAAACTGGACGACAATAAAACCCTAATTCAATCAATCAATCCTGGTATCAATGGTAGATCTACTGGTTTGGACAACCCACCCCATATGAATAGTCGAGTGGTGATTGTGCCAGAGGCAAGAGTCAATCTATGGTGTATGTGTGGAGTCTATTATATGCAAGTGTCAAGT